>CM023489.1:73902073-73975728 GCA_013339685.2 Hyalomma asiaticum
CATACAAAGTTTCAGAACAAGTTAGTCCCACATCTTTTCGATTAAGTGATGGCAGCGTATGGAACACTTCTCGCATTGTCATTTTCCATACGGGTTCGGCTTCAACGCCAAAAACTTCTTCCCGTCACTTGTCTTTCACGTCTTCTCCTTACACGCCGGATTACTACATGTGGCCTCCATGTACCAACACTTCTTCTGCAGGGGGGGAGGATTTCCCAGACGGTGTAGCTGGTACATCTACACCAAGCGAAGCAGTTCATATTGAACCTTCACAAGCGGCTGAGGCCGTTGAATCGGACTCTGGTCCAGAAAGTCAAGCTTTAGCTGAGGCTGTGAGCCCAGGTGATGAAGCTGCGAACTCAAGTTCTGGGTCAGGGCCGTCACCTCTTCCTACGAGTCTTGATGTTTCGTCTCCGAGTTTAGGTGATCAGGAACCACAATCACCTAGTTCTTCTCAAAGGCCTAGTCCTTCTCAAAGGCGCCGCTCCAGGAGGAAGCGGAATAAGCCAAGCCGCTTTGCAGATTATATTACATAAATTAGTACGTTCAGACTTGCATTCATGAAAACATTGTGTTCATCCTAGTGTCATGTGTATTCTTTCAATGCGTAGCAGTGTGCACGCTGTGAAAAATCTTTTGCATCCGCACATGTGTGCGGAGAATGGTGTGAATTCTTTTGTCTTGTGCATCGCGAGTACTGCAGGAACGTTCTTTCGAGGAGGGGATGATGTTGTGTCGCGATGCACTAGTTTCTGTTTCGGTTTGCGTGCTTGCGTTGCCGGGTGGCGCCTCGCTCGGCACCGTTGATGATGCGCCGTGAGGGGCGCTTTAGAGGCGTACGGTAGGACGTGTAAATAAAGCAGTGTGTGTGTAAGCCGCGGAGCGAGTGGTTCTTCTTCGGCGCCCTGCGCCCCACCGTTGCGTTCGTGGCTAGCTGGCGTCCCTGCCGGCCACCCGTCATGTTTTCCGCTGCTTCTTCGTGGGACCCGCTGCAGTCGCGACGCAACACACATACCACAGTGACAAGTCATTACAAAGGCAATCAGCGATAAAGCATGAATAACAAGTGAATCATTTTTACAAAGGGTATGCTGCTATGATTTTCTGGGAATTACAGAAGCATGACATCTCTAGGATTCCCTGTAGGGGAAATAGACACATTTGTAACAGAACGACGATCAATACAGTAGCAAAAGCTTTTACATTTGGTCGAATCCTTTTTCCAGATAACAAATTGCTCGTAATAAATTATATGTGTTACTCAAACGTTACTGTTTGATAGACTAGTTGCATGTATTTACTCATACTAGAGAACTGAAAGGGATTTTCTAAGAGAAACCTCAGATCTTCAATTTTGTGCGCATCATGGAGTAGACGCTTCGCGGCATAGGTGCGCTGGCAGAACCATGCTTGCGTGATGTGACTTGTACGCGCGGGTGGTTATACTTATTTTTGGTGCTCTTCGTTGGCGAACTATTTGAACCTTCAAGTTTATGGCTTCCTGACAAGTGGTACGCTTAATAATGGTGCAAAAATTTGTGCATATGTTTGTGTTTAAATGCGAAACGTTTAATAGTGATCTTTTACCGCACCTCTCTAGCCGTCTACGTCGCGGTCCTCTCCTGATCGGCTCGTTCGCGTGATATACTCGAATATTTATTTTATTTATTGTTTCAATTCAGTTATAGAACACTGCGGGCCCATTAGAGGCCGGAGCAAGAGTGGAGGCCGGAGCAAGATTGTTCCCCTCTCCCCGACTCTGTCTACTGCAGCTCCTCCCACCGACATAGTTCACGTGACCAGACTGAAGCCTTACTACCTCCCGTCTGACGACCGAGTTTAAAGTGCGCCGAGACGGCGCTTCTACCACCGGGGGTAATGCTACGAAGCGACCATAGTATCTGGGTATGGCTCATACCATTGATGAAGAAGAAGACGAAGACGGGACTGGCTGATGCGCGGACTGTCCACCATCTTGGTTGTTGCCTGGTTAAAGCCTCCCTGTAAATAGATTGTAAATAGCCGTCCTCTGTGTCTTTCTCGTAACAATATATATATATATATATATATATATATATATATATATATATATATATATATATATATATGGGTGGCCGGTGAACGGTTCTCCAAAGCGAGCAGTAGGTATTTCTCAATGAAGAAACTCGCTAGGAGAAGCTGCCTACGCCAACGTTGTCTCTCGCGGGTGAGGGCGCGTTCTCCTTCTGTGCGAGCTGGTGGAGTGTTCCTCTAAGAAAGAGCGTTTCCATAGTCACGGCCGCTGAATAAAAAAAATTACAGCATATCCACGGAGTGAATGATGATGAGTGGGCGAAGCTCGGGATGTGCATCGTAGGTCGTGCCGAGTTCCGGATTAATTTAGTTAACGCGCATGCTACGAATCCTCACGGTTCAACTATGCACAATGCACAAGTGAAATCTCCCACGGGCACTTCATTTCAAGTCAAGATCCAGTGGATATATATATATATATATATATATATATATATATATATATATATACCGACTGCTCGCGTTGGAGAAGCGTTCACCGGCAAAACCATATATATATGGGTTTTGCCGGTGAACGCTTCTCCAACGCGAGCAGTCGGTATTTCTCAATCAAGAAACTCGCTAGGAGACGCTGCCTGCGCCAACGTTGTCTCTCGCGTTTGCCGGGGCAGTGTCGAGTTTGCCGGGGAGCGCGTGGCTCCCGGCGCTCGCGGCGAGGGCGAGCGCCAGGTGCCACGCGCTCGCCCTCGGCGCGTGCGTGCCCTCCGGCAGGCACGCGCCGCTGGCTACCTACTACTACGACTACTACTACTACTACATACATACATCGGGGACGCACGACCCACGCCTTAAGGAGCTTCGCCCCTAAAAGGTGCGGCCTACCGAATGAAGCTCTTTTCAATGGGAACGCGTGTGACAAGCGGAATCGACAGACGCGGCCGCAGTGGCGCTGCACATGGGGAGCCCTCGCGTGAACGCGACAGCGAACGCTGACAAACGCTCCCATGGGGGGGGGGGTGGTTCGTTAGGAAGGAAGAGACGCTAATTTCTGTCTCCCATACTGGGGACACGGCTAAGCGCCTTAGGGGAAGGGAGAAGTGGGAGGAAAAGAAAGGATAGAAGTTTTAACAAGGGCAGAGGCCCGGACGTCGCATTGCGGTCAGCAGCCTGTCGGCAGGGGTAGAGGCGGCGAGGGTCCCGTACTCAGTGGTAGGCTTCAATACCCGTCTCGTCCAGGAACTCAACCAGGCTCCGGAGTGCTGGTAGATGGGGTCGAGACGGGAAGAGGAGGTGTTGCAGTGTGGTGGCAGGGAGACCCTGTCTTCTGTAGGCTGTGAGGACCCTTGAGCGTTCCTCGGCCAGTCCAGGGCACTCACAGAGGAGATGCTCGAGGGTCTCGGGATCGCCGCAACGGCTGCAGGCCGGGGAGGTTCAGAGTCCTTTGGCGTGGCGGCGGGCTGCGGTCCAGACGCAGCCAGTCCGCAGGCGCAGCAGGGCAGCTCGTTCCCTCCTTGTAAGGCCCGCCTCTGGAAGAAGTCTTGGTCCCCGCCCGTTGGCCACCCTTTGGTCTGGATGGACAGTGACGAGAAGCTTCCTGAGACGGGCCTGCGTGTGGTCCCTGGCCGCCACGGCTCGGGTGAAAGGGGTGTCTGGCTGATGAGCTGCCTTGGCCAATGTGTCCGCCTCCTCATTGCCGGCTATGCCCACATGTGAGGGCAGCCAGTGAAAGGAAACGGACACTCCCGACGCGCAAAGAGCCTGGAACTTGCATGCCAGGAGGTTCCCGGTAAGCCCAGCGCGGCGGGGATTGGCTAGGGTCTGCAGTGCCGCCCTGCTGTCACAAAGAACGGCTACTGGCTCCGTTGGGATGTCCTCTGCCAGGAGGTCCGCCGCAAGGTGCAATCCTGCCAGCTCCGCTGCCGTGGAGCTCGCTGGGAAAGGCAGCCGGCACTGTCCTCCCATGGGGGCGGCGCAGATAGCCGTAGGCGGGGTGACGAAAGTACAGAAAAGGGCGTTTTTGTTTGATTGCGTTATACGTGAACGTGACCACAGCTGGCTAGCCCCTTACGCCACGGCAAACTTGAGGCGTTTCCAAGGGAGAAGCGGTCTACTTTTTCACGTACGTTTTTTTTTTATCGTCGAGTGGTTCGTTGCGCGGTTTCTAACGTGGGTATCAGATGTGTCACAGTATACGCAATGCCAAAGAGCTGTTGTGTGCCGCGATGGAAATCCCTTGCTGCAAGGAACTCTGACCTTTGTTATCACGAGCTACCGGCGAAGCAGCAACTCCGGGATGCGTGGCTGCGACACATTTCGCGACAAGGCAACGTCGAAGGCAGCCAGTGCGTGCCGCACTCCAGGGCCATCAAGTTCAGAGTGCAAGACAGTACTGAAAGGTCGGAACCACGACGATGACCGAGGAGACCCAGCTATACCGGACGCAGCCTTGGCAGTGTTGTGGAAGTTGCAGCATGTGATGAAGCACGACGAGGTCCCTCCACACCTTCAGTTCGCACCGCTCACATATATGGCGGGGTACCTGGCTTTCGTTTGTGAGCTAACGGTGTGCTCTATTTTTCTTAAATGACCATGCCTACTCTATGATTAGCCATTTAAATTCTGGTCAAGTTTAATATTATTGACGGAATTAGTGAAATCTGAATCTGTGAAATAATACAGGTGCCGTGCCGTGAATGCAAGGTGCGACTAAAAGGAAGTGCTTCACGGGATGGAGCGTATCAGTTCACATTCAGCCTCGACCAAGGTGGACTGAGCTACCCGCGACCTGAAGTCGTCTGGTTGTGCAAGCTGCTATGTACTTTCGTCGAACTAGCTCTGCAGTCTGCTGAAGTTTATCGCTGTGGGAAACTGTGCCAGCTCCTCTCAAGTGCGGTGCTCCCACACCTCACGGTTTGCCCACTCATGTAGTGTGACAAGTGCACAGACCATTATCACTGTCGAGAGCTTTGTGAGCCATTTCTAAAAAAAGTTCCTGAGACCACTCCATGCGAACTGGGCTGGTAACCTTGCCAGCTCTTTGGACAGTGTGCTCAGGCTTTCAAGAAAGCCTCTTTCCCGCAAGGTCCTGCGTTTGTAGAGAAGAATGCACAAACCTTGAACAGTAGTGTTCATATATAACCAATTGCATTCCGTGAGTCATGCGTCATCTTAAACGAAGCCCTATTCTTACATGTGCTCAGAATCAACAAAACCATATTTTTCACGTCATCACCGCCCTATTTTTTAGTTCCATATCTGAAGCTGGGCTTCCTTCACGACACAGAAAGCAACCGAACATACTCGTAAAGCCGCTTCATTGATGAAGTCATCGGTGTAAACACACACGAATAGAACACTTAAGTGACTCTGCGGTACCTACCTGTCTTTTCTTGTTTTCACACTGTCTTTATTTCTGCTTCTTTTTCTCTTGCCGAATGTCGCGCATGTCGGGCATTTCCGCGCAATCGACGCACATCTCGATGCCGTCTCGCACGCCGGCGCGCGTTGCCTCACCTCAAACAACCGCATTTTCAAATGTAAGTCCTGGAACCATTGCCCTTTTCCACAGTTCTGTTGCATCCTTCCCCAACATAATTCTTAATCACTGGCGGCTCTTCCGAGTCTCTAGTGTGCGTTTCTGTAACCGCATGCACACGTGTTGTCTATTTAAGTGCTGCACCTCAGTCTCTAACCACGTTTTATTCTTCTACCACCGTGCATATTCATGTTGCCAATTGCACGGCGAGCTCTCCGTTGAATCCCTTTTCTGTTATTGACGGTAATGCTAGTCTGAGGTTCCCCCAGGGACCTTCTTCATTACTACCTACCCGGCCTCCTAAACCCCCGCGCCCTCCCTTCTTCGCCGATGTGCAGCGCCAGCGCCGGTGCGGCGGAGGGAGCAACAACTATTGCCATCACCGGCGGAGAGGTACGTTCGGCGGGCCGCACCTTGTTTCTATTAAGCGGCCGTGCCATAGTCAACGCGCGCCTTTCGCTCTCTCTCTTTCTCTGTCTCTCTCTCTCTCTCTCTCTCTCTCACAACACAGCAGGCAACGCTGACCAAACGCGCCAAGCGTTTGGTCAGCGTTGAACTGCGATAGCAGGCGCAATGTGATCGTGCCCAGCAGACGCTGAGTGGAAGACGCACCGGGAAACGACGCCCAAAAAGCCGGCTAAGATCAAGGCTCAGGTGCACGTTCCGACATAGTTTAAAGGCACTGTTGTTTAAAATCACGTTTTTGCAGAAAACCAACCACCAAACGTTAGGCGATACTGCGCTGATGCTATGGCGGCCTGACCCACATAGTGTGTAAAAATGCAGTGAATCCTTGCACTTAAAGAAGCGATATGAAGCCCATGTGTTATATTTAGAAGATGCACCTACCTTTTACATGCTTGAAAACATTAGCACGTCACTTACATGAGCACAAATATGTATTTTCAATTCGAGCAAGATTATATCTCAAACTCAAACTTTTATGAAAGCTTTTATATTTGGGCACAAGTAGAGGAGGCAAAGGTGTCAGACCTCATCACAGCGCTAAATTGGTGAGCGTTCGGTAGTTTCCTAACTAAGAAAGAGCAACCAAGCGCCTTTTCACTTATGCAATTACACACACATTATTTCGTTTTAGTGCAATATGTTATCATAAACTACCTATTCGACAGAGTGGCAAGGCCGTATGTAGACAACACCTAGGACTAGGGAAACCATGCCATACCCATCCTTCACCTGCTGGCTCAACCACCTTGTTTGAAACTCCCACACACATCAGCGGCACATTTCCGCGTAGTATGTTGTAGAGCTCTCTATGATCGATGAATCCTTGCTTGCAGCGTGTTCCACGCTGGATGTTCATCAACCTGTAGCGAAGATTTGGCGGATCATTAGAGGCATGCGTACGCCACTCCAACAGCTTCATCCTTTCACCGCCCTTTCCCATCACGAGCAAAAGCCCCCAAAAGAAGTCGCTGAACAATACTGCATGCTGTTATCAGCGGCCTCAAAGCCTTCGACGTCCTCCACGACAGATCAGCTTCGCATCCCGCAGGGGGCAGTACCAGCGTTGGACCTACCCTTCACGATTGAGGAGTTGACCACTGCTATCGCCGAAACGAACAGGCGTACATCTCCGGGGCATGATGAAATAAGCTATGAAGCCATCGCAAAGCTGCCTTACACTTCCCGCATGCGACTACTAGAATATTATAATTCTTCGTGGACATCTGGCGAAGTTCCAACGGAATGGAAGCTGGCGAAAATTGTGCCAATTTTGAAACCCGGTAAGCAGCCAACAAGCTATGCATCTTACCGACCCATCGCCCTACTGAGCTGTGTAGGCAAGCTCATGGAACGCATGATATATAAAAGAATGGCATGGTTTCTCGAAAGTCGCAATGCGTTTCCTGAGGAAATGAACGGATTCCGTCGAAACAGGTCCGCCATCGACAATGTCATCGTCCTCGTCTCTTCCCTTGAAGAGCACCTTCGTGCTGGGCACTTCCCAACAGCTGTCTTCCTTGACATCAAGGAAGCTTTTGATTCTGTTTTTCACGATGCCATTCTCACAGCCATGGCCAGTCTTGGCTTTGGAGGTAGGCTATACAAGTGGATTGACAACTATTTAAAAGAGCGGAAAATATTTATGGCTACTCCGCATGGCCCTACGCTATCTTATACTGTGGAGAAGGGTGTACCCCAAGGTGCTGTGCTTAGCCCGCTCTTATTCAACCTTACCTTGATACATATCACAAGGAACCTGCCGCGAGGAGTACACATCACCGTTTACGCCGATGACATATGCATCTGGAGCGCGTCACGTTCGCGCTATATCGCCCAACAACGGCTTCAAAAGGCATTACTCAACCTGTCGAAATATTTGGCTCTCCGTGGTCTTCATCTTTCGCCAGAAAAGAGTACTGCCATGGCTTTTACGAGAAAGAAAATGACCAAATATCCGCTCCTTCTCGGCGGACGGCCACTGGCATATGTGCGCTCCCAACAATTCCTTGGAATTGTGGTAGACCGAAATCTCTCTTGGTCACCTCAGGTGAAGAAACTAAGAGCAAGAATGGCTGCAGCATCTCAAGTATTCAAGTTCATGGCGGGAACAAGATGGGGTTGCAACTGCCGCTCAATGGTTCTGCTTGAAAAAGCCTACGTTGAAGGCACATTGCGCTATTGCCTACCGCTACTCCACAAATTATCACCAGCGAATAAGAAATCCCTGGAAGCTGCGCGAAACAACTGCCTGAGAATCTGTTTGGGCCTCCCGCAAGGGTCATCAGCCTCTGGAACAGTAGCGGAAGCGGGCTGTCTCTCATTAGAGGTCCTTGCCACGCAAGAAACCATGCGGACATATCTTCGACATGCCCTGCAAGGGAAGAAACATCTTTTGTATCGCGCCCACATAACCTACAGTAAGTCTGGCTTTGGTGAAGCTGTGCAAATGCTGAAACTCCCTTTTATCAACCAGCCACAGCGCCTACTGCCTACCACCTTTCCTCCCTGGACACTTTCACCGCTAAATATTATCCGGTTTGTACCTGGCATAAACGAAGCATAGAGGCGCCTGCCACAGGTCGCGCTGTTGCAGGCTACTCTCCTCTACTTAGCCGAGAAATATCCCCATCACACGCATACTTACACTGATGCTTCAACGACTCGAGAAGCTTCTTCCTGTGGCCTTTATGTGCCTTCAACAGGAGAAATGCGTTCCTATCGGCTGCAGCGGAAAACATCTTCCATGACAGCGGAACTTCATGGCATTAGGGAAGCTATCCAGTATATCGTGCGCCAAAAGCCCGGCCGATGGGCAATTTTTACCGACTCCAAAGGAGCGCTGCAAACATTGTACAACCACCTGAAGAAAACCAATCATCAACCCGTTTCTGCCGACACAGCCTATTTCAGCATTTGCACAGCTTCACCAAAGCCAGACTTACTGTAGGTTATGTGGGCGCGATACAAAAGATGTTTCTTCCCTTGCAGGGCATGTCGAAGATGTGTCCGCATTACATTTCAGTGGATACCAGCTCACTGCGGCATTCTGCCCAACGAAAAAGCCGACGAAGCAGCACGTAACGGTCTGCGATATCAAAACTATAAACGAATCTATTTCACCAAATCTGATGCTTCCCAAATGGCTAAACGATTCGCCTACGAAGAAAGAAACCGGCTATGGAAGTTACCGACACATCATCACCCTTTCTTATATTCAGTCGACCCAGATCTCAAATCAAAATTACACTCCAACATCCCTCGGCATCTGGAAACATTGTATCATCGACTACGGCTAAACATTGCATATTCCAACGATCTACGGTACCGCTTCCATCAGGAGACAAGCCCATACTGCAGCAACTGTGGCTCTACTGAAACCCTAGAGCATATTTTGTTTGAGTGCCGAGCGTACAAAGATGAGCGTGCGCTCTATGAACATTGCATGCAGTCAATTACGCAGCTCCCTTTATCACCTCAATGTGTTTTAGGCCCTCTAGCTTGCCGTACACAACAGAGACGTGCGATGGACTTTTTATTTACATACTTAAATAGTATAGGTCAACTCGATAGACTTTAATCTCCGTCGTCACCATCACTCACTCATCATGCAACACATCCTATCACATCACTGCGGGTTGTGGCAAACGTTGAATATCTTTGGACGCAATTAGGCATCACAGTCAAAGACACAAAGCCCGATTTTTCTTTCTCTTTTCTTTTTCACTCTATCTTGTACTTCTTTCTAGTCGTCTTTCTCTCCCCAAACTCCCTCCCCACGCAGAGTAGCATGTCAGCGATATTTCAACGCCGGCTAAATTCTCTGCCTTTCAATAAAGAGCTCTCTCTCTCTCTCTTGCGTCGCTCCGCCAAGCAACGCAAATGCCACAAAATTTTGTGGTGACCTTGTCATGGCTGTTCTTACACATCACCGCCATCCACATACGGGTGCCGCGCCGGCGGGTACTGAGCATCATGATACTTTACGTGCTAAGCTACGATGGGGGGGGGGGGGGGCAAATGGATTGTCCCGGCGGGAATTGGCGCTATGGTCAAAATTATTAGGTTATTTATGTCGATGAGGCAAAGAGCGAAACGCTAAATGAAGTTCGTACGATCCCCGGCGCAGTCCTGTCTGGCAGCTTTTGTTAAAATCAACGCGTCTCACAGTGGGAGTATTCTTGTAGCACCACGGAAGTATTTTCCTTGTTCCACCTTAGCCACATGACGTACCGTTTTTTTGTATATTCTAGTAGATAAACGTTTCTTTATCAAAATAGAACACCGTTGGCAGATAGTTCCTGATTAACAGCTGTCTTCTTGCTGGTTAGACACGTTAGCATTATGCTTCCATCAACGGGCTATAAAGTGCCATTACAGAATAGTAAACTTAAGACATTCTATCTAACTATTGCCGTTGTAAAATGGGCAACCTCTCAACACCTCAAGGAAACATCGCTGATCTTTTGCAACTGCATCTCGCAAAAGATTAAGACAAGTGCCCGATGTAGTGATGAATTCACTTCAGAAATTGTAATAGTACAGTTCCACAGAACCTACGTACGCCACTGTGAGGATGCCAGCTCATTGCTATTCGTAGTCAACATGCAGCGAGCTCACCAACTGAGGTCCAGCGGAGTGTTCGAGTCATCGTCGTAACCTTCACTGCCCGTGCTGGACTCTTCGTCAATGTTCTTCAATAATGCAGGCGTGTTTCCGTGGCTGCTTTCTTCGGCCATGTTTGCCGCTGTGCCTCGTGAAAACTAATGCCTATGCGCAGGTGAAGATTGGGCGAAAGTGAACTGTAGCTTAAGCGCATTCGTTGTGAATAAAACGCATAGGCGCGTAAAACGTGCAGCGTTAGAATGGAGCCGTGCTCATGGCTGAGTAGGAAGACAAGGCAGGGTGCGCTGCCATTTGCGTGGTGCATGCGTAAGAATTATCACTTCTCTGAGGTATCAGAGCGACATCACGTGGAAAAATAAAGTGATATCTCTGAACTGGGTTATCAATCCTGCCTCAAGGCATTCTGCAAAATATGCAAGACAGTGGACCGAGGCATGCTGATTATGGTCAACCACATCCTGCTGCGAAGCCAGCTCTATAGTGATTAAAAAAGTTGCTTTTGGATTCACGACACGTAGGCCGAATCGGCGTCACTCGACAGCTACTTAAAAATTTGCGGTAAAATGCGATACCTAGGATCAGAAGTGTGTAGCTTGGGGCTTGTTGGAGAATCATATCTTATGTATCAGCGCCGGGAACCCAGTCCATGTGTAGATTGCGACGTGAAATGCGTAGAATGGGCAATTGTGAACCCGTGTGGGTAACAAAGGGATGGCAATGCACTTCGAATGCAGCTGGTACAGTGGAAGCGAGACAACATACTGTGACGTAGAAAGACGCAAGCTTTTTCACGAGTGATGAGACCAGAATGAAATCTGTCGAATATATAAAAACCGACACATGTCACTGCTGCTGAGCTCTTGTTATTAGTAACTAATAGCTAAGCGGCTCTGCATTCCTAGCGAAGGAGCCGAGAGGGCAGCGCAGCACATGACGAAGTAAAGATTAATAGCTGAGTGACGCCCCGCTCGTTTGAGCGACCCGCAACTCTGCGCCACTTGTTGAACAATGTTGAACGATGGTTTACTTACCTCGACGGTCTAGAGGGCCGCCATAATGCTACCATTTTTGTCGATACGGGAGCGGACTAATCCATAATCAGTAGCCCGCTAGTCGCCAGGTTACAGAATGTCAGAACGACGTGATACAGACTCCATAATCCGATAGGCGGAGACCAGACTAAATGCTCATTGGGACCTGAAGAACGAGAGTCATCATCGAAGGCGAGCATTATTCAGGTAGATTTCTTTGCTTATAGCATTGCTCGAGGGATGCAAATTCTAGTCATGGATTCTCTAAATTAACATAGAATGTTCTTAGATTAAAGATCGCAGTCGTTAACGAACTTGGCCAACAACACGGCACCACTGCATAGAAATATCAGCAACTATGCTTAAGCGTACTTGAAACACACTTTGCTGTTCCACCTCGCACCAACGTCATAACGTTAAGCACCAAAGAACATACACGCTTTTAAGGTGTCATCGAAGGCGACCAGCATCTCCTCCTCAAACGTCATATTTGCATCGCAGGAAGCATGGCCGAACTGCATCCTCGAAAAGCGAAAGTAATGCTGAATAAATTCAGACACGAATACCTTAACAGAGGTACTGCAGTTCACTACATCCGCGGATTTCTAGAAGCGACTAATAACTTCGCCCCCTTGGAATCCACCGGAGCAGTCCCGACGATCGGAGCGATTCAACCCGTCTTCGACATCATTGATAGATTATTGGCACAAGGAAGAACAACTTAGTGCCCTGCTCCTGCAATACAATGAGTGCTTCACCCGTCTTCGCCGATTCAACGACTGCTTCCAGCCTCTTTGCCGATTCTCGTGATTAGCTGTGCACGTTTCCGGCTTGCGACAAAATTCTGCACTTCTCCACGACTACGGCATCGTCATAAAGATGTGGCGACTGAAGTGCATCACCACGTGACAACAGGAATCGCGGTGCGAATGCCGCCGTGCCGCTATTCGAGCGCGCGTTACACGACTTCGGCCCGACCACGATTATCGAGCCTGTGAACTGGCGGCGAAATCTGGACCATGCACTATTCCAGAGTTACTATCCGGTCCAACAAAACCGTCTTTATATGCAAAGGCGCGAGGCCCAGCCACCGGGCTACTGCAATAGAGATGACTGGCAATGAAAAAAAGATTTCACGCATATCCGCGAAGTGAACCATAACGAGTGGGTGAAGCAATAGGGATCGTTCGGTTTCATCATAAATCGCCCGTGATATAGTCCACTGATGCACGTAAATGAGTCACAACGGGTGTGTATATTTACACACGCGTTGTCATTTAGGCTCCTGGTATTTATGAGGTTCCTGCGATGCCACGTCGTGGATCGGCGAGATGAACTTCTGCAGTGTGTGGAAGAAGCAATTGACACTCACAGTGCAATGAAGTTCCAAAATGAAACGGGTATTGCCATTAACAAATTCTTGACACTGCTAAGCTTTTGTGTCTCTTCTACGTTCGCATCCTGTGGGGGCCCAAACTTCATTCAAAAGACGGGGGTTTCCATGGGGTCGCGCATCGCATCTCGCTGGAGCGATTTATTCCTGGCCCATAAAGATCATTTAGTGTGTTCTCGTTTGGAGGAACTGGACATAGCAAGGATTTCCGGTATGTCGATGACTACCTAGTTTTATTAAAACGTAAAAGTAACCCGAATTGGGACGTGACAATTGCTGTTCGCTGTTTTTATTGAGTGCCTCAGCCCTCTCGTTTTAACGTTTGAAGCCCCCGTTAAGGGATTCATCAGGTCTTTAGATCTCGCCCTCACTTTCGCCAGCAAGCAGGTATGCTGGTGTTACGAGCGGAGAGGCAAAACACCCCTGCTCCCATACTCATCCGCACATTCAATGTTAGTGAAACGAGGCATTATAAATTTGTGTTTCAAAAACGCCCTCTTTGAGACATGCCAGCATTTGGTGCAAAAAATTTTGGCGATCAAGTGGCACGTCTGGTTGACACGGGCTTTTCGATGCATGTGTTTACCACCGTAGCAGGTAGCATGCTAAGTAGTGCGAAGAAAGACGATCTAAAAGCCTCCAAACGCATGACATGTGAAAGGAAGAGGATTGTTGTTTTACCCTATCTGCACACTGTTAGCCATAATCTGAAAAGAATAGCCAAACGGGCAGGGGTGCAGATAGTGTTGTCCCCACCGTTTAAATTGTCGAGCTAGTGTGCTAGGGTGAACGGGGGTGCACGTGTACCACGAGGTTGCGACAAAAGGCACCGTCCCGAACCACTGTTTCCTGCGTGGAAGGGGTGGTATATTCAATTCCACTCATATGTGGAAAGGAGTACGTTGGTCAAACAGGGAGATGCATCAACGATCGAATGCGTGAGCGCCGCAACGACGTGGAGAATGGAACAGTGACCTAGCTGCGCATTGTGCGCGCTGTGGGTGCAAACCTTTATTGAAACACGCGCGGCCTCTGGCCAAAATCCATGATCAGCGTACCAGGGAGATAATTGTAGCGGTAGAAATTAAAGAAATGCTGTTAGTCGTGCCTCACTACGTTTGCCTGAGAAAGAAACGCTGTTTTTGTCACGCAAGCCGCCTACTTGGTTGTCGGGTCATTTGGGTCGTGTGTTCCTCCCTCTCCTCCGAAGTTTTGCGAAGTGTGCATATGTATATATGCGAACACGCGAAGTAAAATTCACTGAGTTGCAACTAGCGCTGTGTGCCGTCTCGTTCTCTTCTTCGTCTGTGTTTGCTTTGTGCTATTACTTTAAAAGTTCCGAATAACACACCGCCACAGGCGGTTATGAGGGAAGGGCTAAGGTGGGGCATCTGAGGAGGATGTATAGAAAATCCCCTGATTTGCCACAAAGTTTGCATGAGAAGGAATATTGGTCGGAGTATATTGAGCATCTACTAATGTCGGATATGGGGCAGTCGGAGTATTTAGGCGTTGCCCCTGGGCGGCGTGAGTTATGGTTAGGGAGTAGGCTGGGGGTGTATATACTCTCCGTTGGTCCCGGTAGTACGCGAGAATATCACGGAAAGAGAGCAGACGCTCCTCGGCCTGTGAAGAGGACTCGATTTCTCCTGCCCGGAATATGACGCCTCGAGTTAGGGAAGGTGCTTCCTCGTTGCCACGGAAGCTGGCATGTGCTGGTGTCAAGATGAGGCTTATGGAGCGCCGGAACAGCCAGAAGCGTAATCAGCGAGCAGTGGTGCGGGGTATGAAGCCATTGGCAAAATTCAGGGTAGCAGATTTAGAGTCACTCATAATTGCGGTGGCAGATGTAGAGATGAGCACAAGCGTGATGGCTCCCTCCTCTGCCTCTGTGGGGGAATAGGTAATGATTAAGGTAGAAGTTAGAAGTTTCGCGTCGCTGTCAGCGACCATCAGGGTCACACGGGATCCTGACGTATGTCACTGCGTCGACGTAGACCACGCCATAGTCCTCGCCATGCTGTTTTCGGAGGGACCGAGCTCTTGCCTTTTAGATGCGAAGTAGCTTATGGTCGGGGTTATGTCACTCCCACCCGCCATCCACCCATCCGCTGTGTGGCGTCCATACCCGCTCTGCGCATCTTCCTCCCCTCCTCTCCTTGTCTCATCTCCTCTTCTCTCGGCATTCCTCCTCTCCTCTCCGAATGGCGCGCGTTGACTATGGAAACGCTCTTTCTTCGATGAGTGCTTTACCAGCTCGGCAGCAACGAGAACTTGCCCGCGAGAGACAGCGCTCACGCAGACAGCGTCTGCTAGCATCAAACCGATGCAAACGCGATACCTAGTCAAGCCGATGCAAACGCGATGTGCATCCCCCGTGCTTCTTCGCATCACCTCATGGTCCCCTTGAACGGGAGATGGTGTAATTTTTCAGCGTTTCTCGTGTTACTCAGGGTGTATATTTTTGGGATGGGAGCGCGTTGAGGTGAGAGCAAAGGTTAGGAAAAAGGGGGACCCCCTCGGGCGCGCGTGTAATTGTGGTTAGCTTTAATTGGCATAACAGAGTGCAGTCAGTAACTGAATTAGAAGCGTGATATTTTGTGCCGTAAAGGTGGCTTCTGCAAGTTCTTCAAAGGTGTTGCGCACACCGAGTTTGAGGAGTCGTTTACTGGATGTGTTTGCTGGAAGGCGTAGAGCCGTTTTTGTGCAACTAGGTAGAAGCGTGTTAATCTCCGGTCTCTCTCCTTTTTTCGTAGGGGTAGGTAAGGGAAGGCATATGTGGTGCGCCTTATGATGTAAAGCTGGGTTAGTCGAAGCGTGTTGCGCTCGCGTACGCCGGCCAGACGGTTCGCTATGTTGAGCGTGTGTTTGGAGAGCCCTTATAAGTCCTGTGTGTGCGCCATGCGAGATAGAACTAGCCCACAAATTTTAGTGTGAGGGAGATGAGTAGAAGAGTGAGGGAGATGGGTGCAATTGCTAAATTGCGTTGCGTGGGGCGGTAGAGGAAGAGCTCTGATTTGGAAGGGGAGCAGGCTAGGCCACGCCCTCGTACATATGTGTCAATGGTGTCCTGTGCATACTGTAGGTGTTTTTCTAGGTCAGCGTCACTACCTCGGTATGCACACTGCGACGTCGTCGCTGTAGAAGCTGAAGTAGATATCGGGTATTTTATCTCGCTGCTGGGGAAGATAAAGAAGCGCAATATTGAGAAGAATAGCGATACCACGGCTCCCTGGGGCGTACCTGGCGCGCCAAGTGTGATGCCTGGGAGGCTGTGATCGCAGAAGATAAGCGTGGCAATGAGGTGGCGGAGGAAGTCTCGGATATAGTGGTACATCTTTGCACCGCCTCCTAACGTATTAACGTTCGGCAGGATAGCTGAGTGGGTAATGTTACGAAATGCGCGTGGCCAATAAAATGGCTTTGGTGTCAAGCTTTCAGAGTGAAGAATATGCTGTTTTGGCTGCAGGAAAACGTCCTTTATGGAAAGCCCAGGACGAAATCCGAACACGGAAGTGGTTATGAGGTTCACGCCTTCTAGGTACTGGCAAGGCCTTGCATAAGGTACACGCTCCCTTAGTTTCCCGACAGATGAGGTGAGTGATATGGGCCTGAGGTTTGAGGTGAGCAGAGGTTTCCCAGGTTTTAGTATAAAGACTACCTTGGCATCTTTCCATTGTGGTGGTAGGGCGCCTCTGCCAGCATTCGTTAAACTATTCAGTAAGGGCAACAATAGATTGGGCATCAAATTACGGAAAACATTGTTGTGTAACATGTCGCACTGACGCGCGCCGTTAATGTTTCATAGAGTCGCTCGTAGTCTTGGGCCTGTATAGTCGTTTCTAGTTCGTTCATTCGTCCTGCCAGGGCCTCGAAAAGTTTATCCATTTTCTCTGATAGCTTCTCGATCATTTCCTCTAAGATGTCTGTTTTCTTCATGCTGGGTCTAGATCTCTTTACTTCCTTGGGTACAGTCTCCTGCTCGTTAGGTTTCGTTGCCTGTATCTTGCGTTTCGTGCCGGACTGCGCTGGACCTTCCTCCTCCTGCATAGCCTCCTCCATGGGTTCTGGGAGCTCAGGTTCGTGTGCCTGATGGGGTGTCTTGCGCAGCGCGCTGCAAAACTCTCCTACTCACTGGCTAACTCTGCGTTTTGTTTTCTTTCTTTTTCTAGCTCTTGGCGTAATAACTGAATCTCCTCTCTATAGCCGACGTTTGCCCACGCCCGGAAGACATACTATGCCCTGGATGTGGAATGCGCAACCCAACGCAAGAGCATGACTGTCAACCAAGATGCAAGCTCTGTGGAGAAGGCCACTCCATGGCGGACCGACTGTGCAAGGCAAAATTCAAGACTCCGTTCATAGTGAAACAACGTAGATGGGCTGCCAAGGCCAAGGAAATGGAACCATCGGAGCCACTAGACGCCAACAACGAAGAAGCAAGCCCACTGAGAGAAAGCAGAGGAAGATCGAGGTCTAGGACGAGATCAAAAGCAAGGTCCAGATCCAAGAGCAGGCCAAGGGAGGGAACCCCTACTGCAACCGGCCCCCGGACGAGGTCACAGTCTAGAGGGAGGAGCCAGCCGCCTGGAAGCGAGGGCCAGGACGTGAGATTCACGCAAACAAAGGTGAGCTGCTCAGACGTCGCAGTCGGGCGCGAATCATTGAGGTCCAGATCTATTGCACTCAAGATTTTCAACGATTGCCTCAAGACCAGTCAGTCGATTAGTGACGTCGCTAACTTTGTGTGCCAGCGCTTCTTGATTGTCTTTCAGTTCATGAAAAGCATCCATTAGTTCCCTGTGGCGCGTTTCGTTATTGGGATGTATACCGAAATTGCTATGGCACAACAAGACTTCATGACGAAAGTGAATGACAGGGCATAACATCAGAATCATGACATGCGTGTGTGAGCGGCATGGTTTACATGCCACAGTCCTGATGCTCTTGCGGCCGTTTCGTTAACATCATATATAACAAACTCGGTAATTCCAGACAACAGTGCAAATCCATTTTACGTTCCTGATGCGTGCTTCGCATTTCCTTGATTCCCACTGCACCTGGGATCTGCCAATTTTTTTCCTGTTGTCTTTCCCGCCAGTTTTTCTTCATTGCAAATAGCCCCAAAAAGGCACTTCTTTAAGTGCTCAAGAGTAAAGTTCTCTCTTTTACTAGGTGTCGCTTGCTTCCAAATGAAGAATAACATTCCCAAGGGATGCTCGAGTAGTACTGCACAACCTATTTGACCATTTACGTACTTTACTAACTATGGTGTAGGCACACAAGTTACGAGAGCGGCTGTGAACATCGTGACATGAAAGCATAGTAAAAGTAATATATATGAGCCAGGTAAATCAGTTCGCGAACGGTTCTCATAATGTGGCATCACAGTGCCTTTTAGTTTTCAGCACGCGTTTCCAGGATCACGTTTGCAGGCTTTTGATGGAATCCTAAACGTTTACGACGCCGGGACATTGCAAGAAAACCATGCGGAAGTACCGAACTGTTATCAGGACCCCCCACCTGCGCAGCACGCTGTCCCTGTAATAACCGCTCAGCAATGACTTATCTGATGTATGCTTTCCTGAAATAAGGAGTACGCTGCTTCCACTAGGCTGCGCAAGACCATGTCCCAGCAAGGCCGGCTGATAGTTTACTGAAACGGGTCACATTTATTTATTTATTTATTTATTTATTTATTTATTTATTTATTTATTTATACAGACTGCAGCGCAGGAATGCGCTATGGCAGGAGTGGGGTTACAAAGCAATTTAAGAGCGAAACTTTAACAAACAGCAGTGAAAATTATACAAACAGGTAAAATAATGCAGTTGTGTGTTATACAAGGTCGAACATAAAACAAAGGAACACAAGATAAACGAACGATGCAACATAACAGCTGACATTTATGGCAAATGTCAAAATATGCGCAGGTAGGTCGTAGATGCATGTCATGCATGTCGGCTACGAAGTTGGGCGATGGGCGGGAGCGAACAAAACCAGGTAATGAATTCCAGTCTTTAATGGAACGGGGAAAAAACTGAACTTGAACATGTTAGTTCGAGCATAATAAGGCTCCAAGTTCAAGTTGTGATGGCTTCTCGTCATTGACGGGGGTGCAAAATTTATATAGTCCTTGTAATTTGACAGTTTAACTGAAGACGTGACGATGCCGTGCAAAAATTTCAATGACTCTATGCGGCGATGCGACGAGAGTGAAGTTAACTTCAATAAAGAGAGTAGAAGAGGGTGAAAAGTCACGGTCATAACGATTACATATGAATCTTACCGATTTTTTCTGTATCGCTTCTAGCCTGTTGACCTCATATTGCTTATACAGGTTCCAGACGATAGATGCATAGTCAAGTATTGGACGAATTAACTATTTATATAGGAAATGCTCAGTTTCCTTCGGAGATTTGGATAGAGTGCGACGTAGATAGCCCAGTTTTTTTAATGCTTTGTTGCATATATGTTCAATGTGCTTGGACATGACATATTATGAGTAAAAATGCTACCGGGATACTTATATCCAAAAACCCTATTTACAGCGCGGTTATCGAAAGTGTCATCAAAAACAGAAGGAGATTTACTGCAAAACTACATGAGCATGGTTTTCTTGAAGTTAATGTTCATCTTCCAGGTCCTGCACCAATTGCAAAACCCAGCAAATGACTCCTGCAAGCGGTAATGGTCACTTTGTTCTAATGACATTGTACAAAACGCAATAATCGGCATAAAAACGAATAGAAGACAAGGTGCAAAGAGGCGAGTCATTTATGTAAATTAAGAATAGTAGAGGCCCACGAACGGATCCTTGGGGCACTCCAGATGTTACATTAATATTATCAGAGTTGGTTGACCTGTAAGAAACGAACTGAGAACGGGATGAGAAAAAGCTAGACATCCAGTTAACGAATTGAGGATTGTTTAAGATGACATCGAGTTTAGCAAGTAGTTTAGAATGCAATATTGTATCAAAGGCCATTGACAAATCTATGAAGATAGCGTCAACCTGGTCGCCAAGATGAAGGTTTAGAAGAATATCATGCGTGAATTCAACTAACTGAGTTGTAGTACTGAAACCACGCCTAAACCCATGTTACGTGTGAGACAGTAGTCCGTGCGATTCCAAGAATACCATTATGTGTTTATGAATGATGCGTCCTAACATCCTGCATGATTGAGAAGTCAATGGTATCGGTCTATAATTTGATAGAGACTGCCTGTCACCAGATTTGTAAAGAGGGAGCACCTTTGCTATCTTCCATGAAGATGGAACAGTGGCAGAAGATAAAGATTTATTAAATATCACCGACAGATATCTGGATGACCATAAAGAGTAGCGAACTAAAAAGGCATTCTGTATCCCATCTGGGCCGACGCTTTTGTTCACATCCAATTTTAAGATGAGGTGCAGAACGCCTTCATTCGATATATCAATATCACCGGTTGGTTCAGAACGAGCTATGCTTGTCAGAGAAGGAATGGAGTTGCTGTGAGGAAGAAACACAGACTGGAAATAGTTATTAAAAGCATTCGATATTGCTGGTCGGTCACTGATAACGTCGTATGTCAATTCTGAAGGAAGAAGTTGAGGCATCATGAGGCAAATCGAATACCAAAATTTATGTGGATTCGTCCTTAAGATGTCCCGTAATTGAACGCGAAAAAAGAAATCTTTTGCCATTTTCATCTTGGAATTAAGTTCCCTCTTTGCACTCTGAAATGCATCTATGTCAACAGGATCATTAGTTCTTCTGGAGCGCCTAAGTTGACGGAATCGGCGAGATAAATGCATGATGTCACGAGTGATCGAAGGAAGATTAGCATTGCGTTTCTTTGTTTTAACTGGCAGAAATCTTTGTATGCATGACTTAACAAGGTCCCCAAAGTAAAGAACGAGGCAATTTATATCCTGACTGTCGGAAAGTGCACAAAACGTACCAAAATTATCAGCTAGAATATCAGTAATGGAATTGTCATCGGCACGAGTGAAATGAGGGAGACCAGTAAATGTATAGGGCGATTTGTTCGTGGGACAACAAAGTGACAACAAGACACCTTTATGATCTGATAATCCATCAATTACATCCCAAGAAAAGTTACTATGCACTAAATCTGTACTTAAGAAAACTAAGTTTAGGATACAATTATACCTAGTCACACATGAGACGACTTGAGTAAACAGAAAAGACAAAGAAATATTAACTCACGACAAATAGCAGCATCACGACCCGTTGCAGTCAAGGAAGGCCAATTGATAGTCAAGTGATGGTTTGCTGGGAGCCGGTACAGTGATATTGCCTTACGTGCTTTTTGAGAACACGTCACGTGAAATTAATTTTGTTGCGTCTTTTTCGCGCGAACTGGCCCCGCGGCCATGCAAAATAATGTAACACAATGTCACTTCCCATGCTCTTGCACAAGTCACATTACTTTCAAGTGACCCGTTCCCGCAAAATCACGTAAGGCAGTGTCACGTGAGTGATTAAGGCTACCGTAGGCACCTTCGATGCCAAAAGGTAGAGATAAAATGTCTTACGCGACTGTGCAGGAAATAATATTGCTACGGTACGCGGTGGATGCTTAGAAGCAGAGGAAGAAGACGCTAGCAAGCACTGTGGTCCATTCGGTCCCTAGGCCTCTCTCATTGATCGTCATCCCCGAATAAACACATCTCACCGTAACAGCATTGGTGGAGGTGCTGGGTACCGACGAAAGATCCAGTACCAACGATCACGGAATCTCAACACCTGGAACTGCGCCGAAGCCGCCGACTGGCCGGACTACCACCGCTTTCCATGGATGCCATCCCTGACGGCGACAACATGCGGTCTTCGCCTGTCGGTACGTGGCAACATCACATGACGCCGCGGACCTTCGCCGCAAAAGCCGGAGAAGACGTTGAAGAGTGGCTGAACCACTACAGTCGGGTGAGTCGGTACAACCGTTGGGACTCGGACAGCCGGCTCGCCAACGTGCCATTGCTTCTCGAAGGCACGGCGCTCGTGTGGTTTGAAAATCACGAACAAGCTATAACCACCTGGCAAGACTTCGAAAATGAGATAAAGAGCTGTTTTGGAGATCCGTCTCTGAAGAAGAAGCGCGCTGAGCAGACTTTGATGCAGCGCGCCCAGGTGCCAGGCGAGACATGCACAACGTACATCGAGGAAATATTGAAATTGTGCAGATCTGTAGACCCTCGCATGAAAGAAGAAGACAAGGTCGGCCACCTTCTTAAAGGGATTGCCGAGGACGTCTACAACTTCCTGATTGGAAAAGACACCTTGGAGTCTGTCGCAGACGTGATCAAACACTGTCGCACGTTTGAGACTCTCAAAGCAAGGCGCATCACGCCCAAGTTCGGTAGACTCGCCAACGTCACCACCGTCGCCAGTGTTGAATGTGCTGACGTCAGCCCTGTAACATCCTGCGATCTTGCGGCGACCATCAGGCAAATAGTACGGGAAGAACTTGGTCGATGTGAAGCTGCCGCTGCGACAAGGGCGCGGGTGAGCGAAGCCTCTTTTCCCTACGACGCGACGTGTGCATCCGTTGATGCCAGGGGATACGGTCATGTGGGCGGTTCAAGATCCGCGGAGCGACCGATCTACGATTGGCATCGTCGTGATCGTCTGCAGGGTGCCTCCAACCAACCACATCCCATGGTGTCATCGTGGGAAGATCAATCCGAATATGTGGAGCAAAGTGGAAGGTTTGGTGATGTGCGTGATGCACCGCGGTGCTACCATTGCGGTGTCCGTGGGCATGTGGCTCGCTTCTGTTCTGAGCGTCGACTCGCACAATCACGGTATTATGAGCAACCGCCGGTGTCCCCTCGACGCAACAGCCGACGCGGTGGTGGTCGCTGGACACGGGACACGTACTTCGGGAGCGGCTTCCAGCAGAACTCCCGTAGCGACACGTCCATTGGCAACGGCTTCCGACAGACCACCCGCGGTGACTCGCCCTCCTCCGTACGAAGCCTGACGCCCCCAACTGCACGCCAGCGCCGTTCTCCATCCCCTAGTCGCCGTGCCTTTTCCCCACCGCCGGGAAACTAGGTGGTGCGGCCGATGGAGGTGAGGTCGCCGAACATTTTTCACTACACCGAAGCATGCCTCTACCAGTGTCTATGATGCAAAATAAGGTCCATGTGCTCGTAGATGGACGTCCTACGATGGCTTTAATAGACACTGGAGCAACTGTGTCAGTTATGAGTTTGAATTTTAAATCACGGTTAGGACACAAAGTTATGTTTTGCTGGGACAACTGTGCTACGTTTCGTGCAGTGAGCGGGGAGTCATTGTGTCCTATCGGGGTGTGTGTTGTGAGTGTCGCATTAGGTCACAGAGTGTTCAAAGTTGAATTTGCTGTTCTGACCAGTTCCACACACGACGTAATTTTGGGGATCGATTTTCTACAAGAGTGTGGCGCAACTGTAGATTGCGGCGCTGGTGAAATTCTGTTATCTACGTTTTGTGAGGGGTCTCCAAGCTGTCAAGGAACCCTCACTGTCATCGACGATGTCCTCTTGCCGCCCCAGTCGATGAAACGGGTGCCAGTTGATAGCTCTGCTGCAGTCACTGGCGCGTTTGATGTCCTCGTGGAGCCGGTCCCTCTCAACTGCGCTAAGAAAAATGTGTTCGTGCCCCGTTGCGTGCTTTCTATCACCGATGGGCTATCTTCACTATGGGTGCTAAATTGTGCTAATGAGCCTGTGGTGCTGGCCAATGGGATGCGACTCGCTCTTTTCGAACGGAAAGCGACTGACTGCTGTATTGCAGCCTTAGGCGACCAGTCAGTGAGTCATGTTCCTGTGACTCACCCTACGGAGGCGAAGTTCTTGAGCATGATCAACAAGTCCTTGTCGTCAGAAAAGCGCCAGGCCTTGGCTCACATCTTGGTCAAGCATGCCACCATCTTTGATTTTGCACAGAGCGATGAACCACATGGAGTACCAGAGTCACGTACCCGTCACGTTATCGACACAGGATCCGCGCATCCCATCCGGCAGAAACCATATAGAGTCTCATCTGCAGAGCGCAAAATTATTGCTGAACAGATCGAAGACATGCTTAAGAAGAACGTCATTCAAGAGTCGTGCAGCCCTTGGGCTGCACCTGTGATACTTGTAAAAAAGAAAGACGGTTCCTGGAGATTCTGCGTGGATTATCGGCGCCTCAATTCCATCACCAAAAAAGACGTATACCCGCTTCCCAGGATTGATGACGTCATTGACTGCTTGCATTGTGCCTCGTATTTTTCCTCCGTGGATCTAAGGTCTGGTTATTGGCAAATTCCCATGCATTCAGATGACAAGGAGAAGACAGCCTTTGTCACCCCGGATGGCTTGTTTGAATTCAATGTAATGCCGTTTGGTCTATGTAACGCCCCAGCAACGTTTGAGCGCTTTATGGACACTATTCTGCGAGGACTGAAGTGGGAAATTTGTCTATGTTACCTTGACGACATCGTCATTTTTGGCCGCACATTTGAAGAGCACAATCGCCGTCTTGACATAGTACTTACAGCGCTTGAGCGAGCTTCACTCACCTTGAATTCTAAGAAGTGCCACTTTGGAAACCGTGAGACTCTGGTTCTCGGTCATCTTGTTGACAAAGACGGCATTCGTCCTGACCCCCAGAAGGTTGCTGCAGTTAGTAGCTTCAAACAACCGCGGACACTACGAGAGCTACGAAGTTTTCTGGGCTTGTGCTCATATTTCCGCCGTTTCGTGCCTAAATTTGCCGACTTAGCTTACCCCCTGACGTGTCTACTCAACAAAGACGTGCCTTTCCAGTGGTCAGCAGATTGTGAGACATCGTTTTCACAGCTAAAGTTTGTCCTTACCTCTGGGCCCGTACTTCGCCACTATGATCCAGCTGCTCCCACTGAAGTACACACCGACGCCAGTGGTATAGGCCTCGGGGCTGTTTTGGTACAACGCCATGACGACCTAGAACACGTGGTTGCCTATGCCAGTCGCTGTCTGAGTAAGCCTGAACGCAACTACACTGTAACGGAGCAAGAATGCCTCGCGGTCGTGTTCGCCGTCCACAAGTTTCGTCCGTATCTGTATGGACGCCGATTCTCAATTGTCACCGACCATCATTCTTTATGCTGGCTCACCGGATTACGTGACCCATCCGGCCGTCTTGCTCGTTGGGCCCTACGATTGCAAGAATATGACTTTGAGATTTCTTACAAGAGTGGTCGCCGTCATGCCGATGCTGACTGTCTGTCAAGGTTTCCTCTACCGACGACCGACTGCGACGCAGACAATTTCGACGAATACTTGGCGGTTGTTGACCCTCCATTTCCCGACCTTGCCACTTTTCGCAGAGAGCAACGCCGCGACAGCAGCTTAGCTCATTACTTTCTATCGGAAGCGCATGGTCAACGTCGTTTCCTTGTAAAGGATGGCATTCTGTACAAGCGGAATTACTCTAGCAATGGCGCCCGCTTGCTTCTAGTTGTGCCAAGAACATTGCGACGTGACGTGCTCCAAGCAATGCACGACGACCCTACTTCTGGGCATATGGGTTTTGCCAGGACCTTTCAGCGCACACAGGAACGATTCTTCTGGCCGAAAATGCGCCAGAGTGTAACCGCGTACGTTGCCAGCTGCGAGCTATGCCAGCGCCACAAGCGTCCAACTAGCGGCCCTTCAGGACTTCTCCATCCCATCTCACCCCCTGCTTCACCGTTTGAAGTCGTCGGTATTGATCTGCTCGGCCCTTTTCCGCGATCAACGTCGGGCAACCGCTGGATTATAGTGTGCGTCGATCACCTAACCCGCTATGCCGAAAGTGCGGCGATTCCTGCTGCAACAGCCGCTGAGGTCTCCCGCTTCGTGCTGTCATCCATTATATTACGACACGGATCTCCTCGTGTCATTATCAGTGATCGTGGCCGGCAATTTGTTGCTGATGTGGTTGAAGAACTGCTGCGCCTTTCTATGTCCCGTTTTCGTCACGCCACCCCGTACCACCCGCAGACTAACGGTCTAACTGAACGCACCAACAGAACTCTCATTAACATGCTTTCAATGTATGTCGATTCAGCTCACAAAACTTGGGACACTGTTTTGCCTTTCATAACATTCGCCTACAATACTGCACGACATGAAACCACCGGATACAGCCCCTTCTATCTCCTATATGTACGAAAGCCCCGCACAGCTCTTGATTCGATTCTGCCATATTCTGAAACCGACGAGCCTTCACTTGCCGAAACGCTTTGCCGTGCAGAAGAGGCCCGACGCATCGCACGCCTTCGAACCTTCGCTTCTCAAGACCGCTCAAAGATCCGCTATGACAAGCGTCATCAGCCCGTGTCGTATGAGAAAGGCGACTTGGTGTGGCTATGGACACCACTTCGCAAGCGTGGCCTATACCAAAAGTTCCTGGCCCACTACACCGGCCCCTTCGTCGTCATCGCACGCCTCAGTGATGTCACTTACGTTATATCTCGACTCCTGTCTGCTGGCCGTCGCTCGAGCAAAACCGACGTCGTCCATGTCGCCCGCCTTAAACGTTTCCACCATCGGGACACGACGTGACTCGCCCGGTGGGCATCGTCTGCCAGGGGGGAAATGCTACGGTACGCGGTGGATGCTTAGAAGCAGAGGAAGAAGACGCTAGCAAGCACTGTGGTCCATTCGGTCCCTAGGCCTCTCTCATTGATCGTCATCCCCGAATAAACACATCTCACCGTAACAATATAACGGAGATGAATGCTTTCCCATTTACGTCCGTACAATGCTGTTGTCAACCAAAGGCGCAAGGTATTTGTATGGTGGTGGATATGAATTAGTTTTAGTGGTGTGCTTACTGGTGAGTACGGGTAACAAAATATCTTGCGACCTGCTGGAAAGGAAACAATGTTATCAAGGTACAGTTATGCACTGAATGTCGTCTTAATAAATGATACCCATTTCTCGGAATTTTATATGACTCTAAGCATTAAACTTGATCATTAGACCTCACCCCTCAATTCAGGTGTAGGCATCCCAAGACAAAAAAAAAGAGAGCGAGGGGGACGATGCGTCAGCATGCATCTCGGGGTTCACCTGACACACCACGAAACCGGCGAAATATGCTTCGCTGTTATCCACCGAATCGGCGTACTACAATGTTACAGCGCAATACGTGTTACAAGCCTGACGTTGATGCCGATACGGTCGCACGAATCTAGGTTATTACCACTTATCAGAGCTTACGATAGATGGAAATTGGCGTTAGCATGAGCGTATGGCCAGGGCTAGGTCAGCTAGTATACCCCCCAGGTAAACGATGTTTGCGTCACTAGCGCCAATTTGTCCCCTGGTGTTTGGTAGGCTAAACTGTGAAACCAATAAACAATAAAAAAATTGCTGATGCTGCTATGGCAACGCTTTTGTTGATGAGAGAGGAGGAAGCGCCGAGCTGCTTGTCGTCTGCTATGCGCTCGACGAGCGCGCGACCGCTTGCAATTTCTTTTTCAGGTTGCGTTGCTGCTGCATATCTTGTTTTCGACAACTTTCGTTTGCGATTTTCTCTGACTTTCAGCACATCCACAAAACATTCGTTTGTAAATATTTCTCGTTTCAGTGCCCACGAGCCAGCAAGCCTTGAAGCGTGACAGTTTTGTTTGAGCAAGAAAACGGTGTAGTCAGAACATGGGGTTTATTCACTCATTTTATTAGCAGCGTATTGCAAAAACTCAGTAGATGCCAAAGTAGCACAGAGCAGTGTATCTCGTACGATAAGTACAAATGTTCGCGTTCTGTATCGGTTACACAAGCATAATAGAAGTCTTAATTCACACAATTCATCGTATATAGAATATCTCTGCAGGGGTCATCAGGTTTATTGGCTGTACACAATTCTCCAGAAACGACGGTGAATATAACATGTTTGTGAATAATGAACTGATCATGCAGTGCAGATGACCTGCATGTTGAGCCCAACTCTAACAGCCCCTTTTCTATGAAGCTTGCTAGTCGAAATAATCATCTATAGCAAGCTACCTTCCTATATAACTCAGCTTGTGCTAATGTACCATTACACACTGAGCAAATTATATTTACGTTATAACTCTTGGCTATGTTTCTCGATACGTCGCGTAAACCCTCGTTCAAAGCTGTAGCGTTGCTGACAGGGCATCATTACAGAATTTTACAGCAGTACATTGCAGTTATTCTTCGCATTTTGTAACGCCCATATATTCTATCACACTTTAGGCATGAGTATCGCAATCCTACATCAAGCAACAAATGACACCCTGTAGACAGAGCTTTCCAGTGAGAAAAAAAAATCAGTATAGGTAAGTGTCGATGGTCAATCATCATTGGAAACTAGGCTAGGACAGAGTCGTGCACAAAGGTATTACGGAACGCGCACCTTTAGGACATGGAAAAATGTTCACAAAAGTAACTCATGTCTACAGCATTTAATGAATCTGCCTGGGCAGATAGCTCAGAACAGGCCTACTCTGACCAGTTTTCAAGACATTCCTCTAATATGCCTGAATCATATAAAGCAATTATTTTATAGAGCTCATAAGCTCAGCTTCGTGCATAATGCTGGAAGCATAGGACAAATCTGAGCTGTACTATTAGTTTTGTAATTGGCTGAAGGTAATTTGTCATTTGACTTTCGAAGACGCCTTAATAAACCGGTGAAAGCCCCTCAACTTTGCTGGTACACTTGCTTGTGGCACAGCGTGCTTTCTTGACTTACTAAAATATTTCTGACTTTTCTAGAAGGAGCTTCTTCCTCCTCATTTGATATTAAAATGAAAGTATGCGTGGCAAGAATGCCGAGTACTATTAGTACTTGTGCAACTTCACCACATCAGGTACAAGATTTCAAAATTCGTGTTGGCAGCAGTGAATTATAGCGCAACAATGTGAGCTATGACTGTCTGCACAAAGACAATACCTTGCACGCTGTTTGCGTAGACATCGCAATACGCTAAAGCGCTTTGTTTTGGCAGGGTTTGCGAAGGCACTTTCGGCGAAGTGGTCCGAACAGAGGCAGTAGCCGTCGTACAGTTGCTCCTGTGTGAGTCCCTTGAGGTCTGCCCTTTTGGCGTAATTTTGCCCTACGTCACACCTAGAAAACGAAACAAATACCACCATGGAAATCAATAAAAAACACGTAAAAGCGACACTAATATAGAGAGTGTGAAAAGGGAGAAAAGAATGTGTCACAGGTTCAAAAGCAAAGCGCAGCTTGGCCTTAGCGCAGGTAACACGAACTTCACGTTACACGGAATGTAAGCAGTCACTGCTACGTAAATGATTTTGGGGGCTTATTTCTTAATCACTCAAATATGGTAGTGTCGCTACAAGGGACTGGTCGTCGGAATGCTCTAAAGCCGAACCAGTTCGTCGAAGAAGCGCATTCCGCGAACATACTTTGCATGATTTCTTCTCTAAGAAAAAGAAATTAAGAGGCACCGCTAACAAAACCGATACCGAAGCGAAATTTCCGTCTGCGCGTCAGCTGGCATCAATCGGCTCACGAGAAACAGCCACAAGTAGCTCTACATGCTTGCTACATTACTGAAAAATGCGCAGTGGCAAGCAAAGAGCCCACTGTAAAGCACCAACAGAAATCTTTCGGTTCGCCCTGTAGCTGATTTGATAAGGATAGCCCTCGTTTCTCCGTACCGAACAAAAAATGTACTTACCTTCTGTCCGCTGGGAAATGGAAAAATTTCGCTGCGCTGTTTCTTCCCGAGTTGTGGCACCAAAAAGCACCGCAGCACGCCTTGTGTCCTTTTCCTAGTTTCGCAGACTTTTTGAGCGCGTTCGTACTCACAAACACCGAAATGTTCACCTTCAAGGCACTTTAAAGAAATTCCACACGTGCACAGTGAAAACGGCAGAAGCAGACGGACGGAATGGCAGCAGAAGAGATAAGAGCGAAAGCGCCGCCCGTCGGAGCAAGGAATGCAACGTCTGGATAAATATATAGGATGTTAAAAAAAGAAAATAACCCGAGGACACATTTTATTTCAATACATAATTGCGTAACTTTACTTTATTCATGCGTAGGCTGCAAAGATAAGGCCACGTTGCTGAATTTTCGCTTCCTACCAAAACAATGGCGGACGCTTTATTTCTAATAACGAAACTAGTCGAAGTGTCCGGCCCCTGGTATGGCTCTTTCGCCACTTCGGCCGACTGAAGCGCCACTTCATTCGCCACTTCATTCGCGACCCGAGTGAAGCGGAATCTCTTGCCGTGGAAGTCGCTGTTTAACGTATGCCAAGTCCTATACCAGAAGGGAACTTAAATAAGGTGAAAAAAGAATAGACGGAGAGAACAGCTGACGACGTCTAACGGTGAGGCTGATGATGTTAGTGCCTCGTTGTATGGCATATCAAGCTTCCTTCACGTCCAATAGAAACGTTTTGCGTTCTCCCTGCACTGACGTGAGAATTAAGTAGACGTGTATTACTGTTTCACTGCAGCTAATGCTTTAATTTGCAAACACCTGCCTCAAACTGATCTCAAGAAAGCGCCGCTGTGTACATTTCAATGCTCGCTGTCGAACGCCTAATGACTCACGTGGTGACGGTTCTGCCACCTACATGTCGATCTCGAGGCCAATAGAACCTTATTGAGCCATGCCGCTGCGCGTTGCGGGAAGTCGTGTGTCATAATCCGATCATTCTCTTGGCACGTAATACAAGAGTGGTGTAATTTTCTGTTAACGATTCTAGACACTCAGAAATCACTAGAGAATCGTTGAACTTTCAACATATGAAGAACAACAAAAGAGACATAACATGGGAATCTATATCTGCCAACGCTGCATTGTGTTCTTCGGTGACCACATGTTTCTCGCGAGTTACTGGCTGATGATGGTTGATATGCGACCATGTTCACAGCCCTCACATCCATACAGGTCTTCCCAGGTCCATACACAGACAGACGCTCACAAAGGAACCTCGGTAGAAAGGAGGACCTAAATATGTGGTCAGCACTTGTTCCTTCGCGCAGTGTCGCTCTCCTTCGGCATCATCTTACAGCTGGGGAACATGAGCTCATTTCGACAGGAGGACTAGGCTTCTATTCTAAAAAACTAACCATCGCCTGCGACTACGGGCTGTACTGTTGCGAGATAAGTCCAAATGTAGGATATTGCAACAGCCATCAAAAAGTCCTTGGGCATCACCGGTAGTGCTGGTTAAAAAGAAGGACGGCAGCCTACGGTTTTGTGTGGACTACCGCAAACTGAACCGGGTCACAAAAAAGGCGTATACCCATTACCGCGAATCGATGATTCTCTTGACAGGTTGAGGCACGCACGGTATTTCTCGTCGATAGACCTGAAAAGTGGCTATTGGCAAATTGAGGTCGACGAACGCGACAGAATAAATACTGCTTTCGTGACGCGTGACGGGCTGTACGAATTTAAGGTCTTGCCATTCGGGTTATGCTCAGCTCCAGCGACATTTCAAAGAATGATGGACACGGTTCTATCTGGTCTGAAATGGCAGACGTGTCTGGTGTACCTCGATGACGTCATCGTCTTTTCAGAAACTTTCGAGGAGCACCTAAGAAGGCTGTTGTTGGTTTTTCAAGCGATTCGATCCGCTGGCCTGACACTGAAAGCAGAGAAATGCCACTTTGGTTTTGAGGAACTCGAATTCCTAGGTCATGTTGTGAGCCATAAAGGTGTTCGTCCTGACCCCGACAAGATTTTAGCCGTCGCGAAATTTCCAGCGCCAACGGATAAGAAGTCAGTGAGGCGTCTTCTGGGACTCTCCGCATATTACCGAAGGTTTATAGCCAACTTCTCACACCTCGCCGCGCCGCTAACACGCCTTACAAGGGAAGACGTTCCATTTGTATGGGGCGAAGAACAACAAGCGACATTTGACGAACTCCGGCAGCGCCTACAAACGCCTCCTGTACTGGCTCACTTTGACGAGGACGCGCCTACCATGATTCACACGGACGCCAGCAATGTAGGCTTGGGCGCTGTGCTCGTCCAGTGGAAAGACTCAGCAGAACGAGTGATTGCATACGCAAGCAGAACGCTCACGCGCGCCGGAGCTAATTACTCAACGACAGAAAAAGAATGCCTCGCCGTCGTATGGGCTGTTATGAAGTTCCGTCCATATCTCTATGGCCGTTCCTTCCGCGTGGTCAGCGACCATCACTCACTGTGCTGGCTGACCAACTTAAAGGACCCATCTGGTCGACTGGCACGTTGGTGTATACGACTTCAAGAATTTGATATGACGGTGGTCTACAAATCTGGACAGCAGCACTCCGACGCTGATTGCCTCTCAAGGTCACCGATCGAGCACACAGCCAATGATGATGACGAAATAACTTTGATAGGGGTGGTTGAAACAACTTCTATTTCCCGTCAACAACGCGAAGACAACGAGTTGCTTCCTATTATTGACTTTCTGGAAGGCCGTACTACAAGCGTACCTCGACACGTCGCAAGAAACTTGCCATCCTTCTGCTTGCGCAACAATGTCCTGTACAAGAAGAACTTCTCGTCGAACGGAAGCGCCTACTTAATTGTAGTCCCCACGTCTATGCGTGAGGAAATACTTGGAGCCTGCCACGATGAACCGACGTCTGGTCACCTGGGATACACGCGCACAATGGCCAGAATCCAGCAAAAGTACTATTTGCCGAAGCTCGCATCCACCGTAAAATATTACGTACGCACGTGCCTGGACTGTCAACGGCGGAAAACTCCACCTTTGAAGCCTGCTGGACTTTTACAACCAGTCCAGGTGCCTTACCATGCCTTTTGCCCAAATTGGGATGGACCTTCTGGTACCATTCCCGACTTCGGCGTCAGGAAAGAAGTGGGCAATAGTCGCCACCGATTATCTTACGCGCTATGCCGAGACAAAAGCTTTACCAAGCGGTACCGCTATGGAGGCAGAACGGTTTTTTGTTGAAAACGTCGTCTTGAGGCACGGTGCGCCTGCAGTAATAATAACAGACAGAGGTACTGCCTTCACGGCAGCACTCCTTCAAGACAGTTCTTGAACTCAGCGGCACAGCCCACCGCAAAACGACGGCCTACCACCCTCAAACTAACGGCTTAACAGAACGCTTGAACAAGACTATTGCGGACATGCTCAGTATGTACGTTGACGTTGACCATAAAAATTGGGACGACATTTTACCGTACGTTACATTCGCCTATAATACGGCCTAGCAAGAAACGACGCGAAGGACGCCATTCAGTCTTCTCTATGGCCGCGAAGTGACCACGATGCTTGATGCAATGTTGCTGCACGACGGCGATGACACAGATAGAGACGCTGACGAGTACAATCAGCGTGCGGAGGAAGCACGACAGCTTGCGCGCGTCCGTATTATTAGGCAGCAGAACTCGGCCGCACAACGTTACGAACCTACGCCACAGATATGTCACCTATCGTCTGGGCGAGAAAGTGTGGGTTTTTACTCCTATTCGCCGACGAGGGCTCTCCGAGAAGCTACTGAGGAGATATTTCGGTCCATACGAGGTTGTCCGACAACTCAGCGAAGTCGAACTATGAGGTCGTACCTCACAGCACTTCGCGAACGCGTTCTCCTAAACCCGACGTTGTGCACGTTATGCGTATGAAACCATACTGCTCCGAGTGACGTGCCACGCAAGACTCACAGTATTGCATCTGAGCATCGGGACGATGCTTCTCTCCACGGAGGGAGGCAAATGCCACGTGCAATCTGCGAGTTGCAAAGAAAGAAGAAGTGCTCGCTCTGTTCGAAGAAGAAGGACGAGTTCCACGCCTGATCTTTTCAGTCTTGTTTTTTAATTGAAGTGTCCTGTTCTGTTCCTGATTCCCGCTGTTCCTGCATCGCGACAATATATAAAGAACCAAAACAACATAGAGTCTACTAGAATTAATTATACAGGAATGTTAGGTCACCACAAAGGAAGAAAAACTGAGTAATCAGACTGCCACCTTCGTGGAGGCTTCCGGTAACTCCAAAATGACGCGAAAACTTGCCTACTCGACTATTCCGCCATAGTTGCATCATACAGCTAAAATGTATGTTAAGTAAACTTTGGCAATAGTGGCCAGAGTAGAGTCGCCAACTGATACTAGTATTCAAGGTAGCAAAGACAATTGCAGAGCAGTGTCGAAATTAGTGCATTCGTTTGTCCGAACTGCCCTCTTTCGCACTTTACCATCGTCAATGACTAAGTACCTTTTTCTCGATGAGGCCTTTAACTCCACGATTGCTGTAATCGCCTTTTGTTATATTTCATAGCCGCCATATTTTTGAACATGCTAAGAAACATTGAAGCCGGTATCGGCGGCTGCATTTCGAGGGGGCGAGATATTGAGTCCCGTGCGCTCTTTGATGTCAGTGCGAGTTAAAGAACCCCCGGTGGTCCAAATTTTCCAGAGCCTTCTACTGTGGCGCCTCTCGTAATCGTATGTGGTTTTGGGACGAAAAAACCCAGAAATCAATCGGGAGAGATTGAAGCGACTTCACTGATCTGCATTACGAAGACTGCCTAAACAGCTGTGCTGGTGGCCGCATCTTGCCAGTAGATTCTTTCTACCTAGCTTACGATCAATACGAACGTGGCGTCACTGTTATGATATGACTGCCACATAGCGCTGTTATTATCAGTATGATTAACGCTATCAACAATCACATTGGTGTACCCAGTGTGGTCCGTGGATCGAGGCCAACTGCGTGTTTTCAGTGTTATCCGAGAATGTTCTTTCCTTCTTTCCCTCCTATTTTCCTTCCCTCCTTCTTACATTCTCTGTGTCGGCCGATGTCAAGCGCGTGCGCCTTGTGGTCTACTGGAGGCTTCCTTTATCTCTCACTGTCTCTCAATTCTACTACAACCCTCCCTGGCTCTCACTGCATCTTTCCCTCGCCCCTAGCAACAATCACTGGCACAACACTGGCAACATTGGCCATATGCTTCGCCGCGAATGTACCTTTTGGAAGTATGCGTGTGTAGCCTAGTGGTTAAGACAGTCGCCTTTGGACCGTGGGTTCCAGGATTCAAATTCCACCTAGTCAAGACGGTTGTTATTTTATGCATTTGTTTATGCGCGAAACTGCGAATGACGGCTACCACCGCTACTATTCACAATCGAAATGAAGACTATCAGGAACTCACCCATTAAAACAGTCCCCTTGCATGGACGTCATATGTAAGAAAGCAGCACGCCATGGTCAATTGCAGGGTTCCTTGAAAGGGGAGAATCGTCGAAATGATTGGCGCGAGCGATATTCGCTCGCAGTTTTCGGCGCAAGAAGGTGGTTTACGGCGGTTCAGAAAGCGGTGATGGTCGTTTATACCGGAACTATGCCGATAGCGCCACACTTTTATTATTCTATTTGGCCTTATGTTTCTTCTATTCACTCAAGATTCAGCTAAGACCTGGACCGCAGCGAACACAGCGCATGGATAATTCGAGAACTGCTGGAGACGTTTTTTTTTTCAGTAGACATTATACACTCATTGATAATGGCCGTAATTCCCTCCCATGAAAGACGGCTCATTCTAGAGCTTGCTGCTAACTCCTGCTGGCGTAAATTAGGAACTTGGTAACATCGTGCGCGCAGAGGCTTCAATTTTATAGGAAATGAAACCGTATATATTTACTTAAGCCATAACAAACCAAACGGAAGACATTTAAAAATGTGAATAGTTCTGGGTAGAGTTGAAGCAATGTTCATTTATTAAAAAGTGTATAGAGTGAATTACCTCTAATAGTGCATACGAGAAAGGAAGCAGTCAATGAATCGGCATGGGAGCACATTTCACAGCGAGTCTAAGCGTGACGGAAGTGCTATTTATGTAACCTTCTTATCGATTGAAAGCTACTGCTTGCGAGTCATCACTTTGTCCCGCTCGCGCAACTGGGTCTCTTTCTATTATTTTATAATGAATCTGCACTGACACGGGCACACATATATCCTATAAAGGTGATTGTTACAAAGAATGAGAGCATCAGCCAATGCTTTGTAAGATGCTGTACGACTGCGAGATGCAAAAAAGTTGTCAAGCAAACATTCAGAGCTCCGTCCACCATAAAAAGTATAGTGCACTTAAGCGCCACGAAGCAAGCATGTGAACCAGAGCGCTCTAGGGCTGCCTGTTTGCTCCGCTCTTCGACATATGACTAATCACTTGTTATGGACGCGAAAAACATGCGTGGCAGTGGAAACATTTAAAAGAACGCTTTCCTGAATGCATAGTACGTATGTGCCTATTGAGGGTGTCTTTGCGCGAAAAAGGTGCACTGCAGTGGACACATGAAAAAGGGCGCTCTCGTGTGTGGGTGCGTATGTGCTTTCTGTGGGTGCTCTCCTGTGTAAATGAACTCTGACACTCGCTGCACTGAAAGGGGCGTTCGCCCGTGTGTATGCGAACATGCTTTTCCATGTCGTGCATGCGCCTGGTCGCATAAGCACACTGTCGGAAGGAATGCACTCCGTCTTCAATGGACACCAGCGACTGGTATAGGTAGCTGCACGGGTACAAGCGACAAGGAATCTGCAAAGACACGGACAGCACATGAAGGCATTTGCAAAGTTGTGTGATGTGCTATATGAAGCATAAATGCCGCACCACTGAAAAAAGAAGCTTTCCGGCATTTGCAAAGCGCCCAATTTTGGATTACTATATTATGCACGTACCTCACGCTGTCGTTCACGGGTACGGAAATATTGTCATGACAGCTACGACAACCTCTGCCCAAAATAAACCTACGTACCCGGTTCTGCTCGAATTTCTCCACAATTCTTTTGTATGTGTTCTCTTTCGTTAACACTTACATACTGAACTAATCTTGAACTTGCTTTCCCGAAGAGAACCATCCCTACCCGTAAATGAAAAAGAAATAAAATATTTGATATTAAAAACGTGAAGCGCATTGATCCCGGTGCTTCTGTGTTTTGATGGCACCTTTCATTCACCAACTGCACGTATTCTTTCGGTGCTGACAGCGCCTTTCTCATACGCGCAGCTCCTCTAGTTTTACCAGGTGTTCCCCAAGATTCTCATGCAGGACGTGAGCATATCACTAAATTCATATATTTATGCGATCACCAATGGTAACCCATGAATACACTACGATCCACGTGTTAAAGTAGGCGCGTTTCCTCAGTGCAGATTTGACGAGGCGGCTCTCCGCTGTCACTGTGCCAACAGCCATACCTCCACAAAGTTTGAGAGGATTTGGTAGGTACAGGATCTCCCAGTAAAGAACCCCGTTTTAACTTCTTCGTTACTGCCGTTTTACCAGGAGAACCACGTGATAATATGAAATACAATATGAACGATAATATTTAATGCGAAAGAAGAGTCAGTTATGAATGAAAGAAGGAAAATTTACAAGCGCCTAAAACATCATAGTTTCTGCTGGAGAGAAACGCGATAAATTTTTTATTGGCAAGTTTCTCACTTCTCAGTAAGCCGTAAGAGAGCTAACTCATTTTACTTATTTGGCATATGCGGCTTCAATGAAAGCATAAGGATTTCAGCGAATAATAAAACAAATATAATCTCCAGGCATAACCAGCCGCCCAACCGAGCCTACCACCGCATGCACGAGCAGGTACAAACGTGACAATGTCTCTAACCCAGCGTCCTCAATGATCAAATAGCTCTACAACAGAGCTGCACAATGAAGTAACTTCCTAGTAACCTTTCATCACTGTATAGTACCACATGTATTTAAGGACAAAGGTATTTGTATTTAGTTGGCAGCATCAGAATCACCAGACACCTGCACAGCAGATAGGACACGAGCATAATGAATGCCATCAAATATGACAGCGATATTGCTAGCAATATTTTAGACGTGTAAAAATTGTAAAAGTAAAGCGCGACATTGAAAAATAAAGTTGCGTGAAGAATATTATTTTGTTGATATCTATTGAAAGCACACCGAAAAAAAACCCACTGGGTAGAATGCGTTATAAATATAACAAGCTTTTTTCAGTAATGCAACTTCAAAGCTATTTATTGTATAGGCATGCGACACAAATTTAGTAAGGAAAGCACTTCGTGTACGTCTGCCAAACTTCCATGAAAAAGCGCGCCTTTGAACAGACTTGCAAAGTCAAAACCGCAATGTTGCAATGTCCAGCCACAATGGTTGCAATGTCCAGCCATCTTTCCGGGTCGTCGTATGCGGATCGGCATACGAGGACCCAGAAAGCTGGCAGGACAACTACGACCGCGTCGCAGCCCTTAACAAGTGGGACCTCGACGATAAGCTGCGCCATGTATATTTCTAATTAGGACGCCGCGAGGACTTGGGTCGAGAACAGCGAGTCAACACTTCGAACCTGGGACGATTTCCGCTCTGCTGTCCTGCCAACCTTTGCAAGCGTCGTGCGGAAAGAAAGAGCCGCATCACTGCTTGAGACTCGTGATAACGAGGCTTTTCAGCCACGCCGACGCCGATATGTCCGAGGAGAGGAAGGTTCGCCTCCTGATGCGAGGAGTGAAGCAGGAGCTCTTCGCCGGACTAATCAGAAACCCGGCAAAGACGGTTCAAACGTTCCTCTCCGAGGCTACCACAAATGAGAAGACCCTTGAAATGCGGACCCGCCAATACAATCGGCGCATGTCCCCAAACATCGCAGAAGTCCAAGGACTCGGCCCCGCCGACCTACGCAAAACCATTTGGGCTACTGTTCGCGAGGAACTGCGCCAAATGTTCTCGTCGTCTCAGCGGCATGCCGCCTCCCTCAAAGATATCGTTCGCGAGGAGGTACTGCGCTCGCTGAGTGTTCCCGAACCACCGACACCTACCCGGAGGCGATGACCTACGCCGCTGCTGCACGTCAAGCTGCCGCTGCTTCTCGGCCATGCCAGGACCCAACGCCGCCAGCTCCGACGTCATCCCGCTCGCCTGTAATCCAGCGCGCGCCGAGAAAACCTGACGTTTGGCGCACCCCCAATCACGGCCCACTATGCTACCACTGTGGCGAAGCAGGACACACCTACCGCTACTGCCAGTACCGTGAGATGGGACTGCGTGGTTTCGACGTGAACACACCGCGTCCGCGCCCAGGTGAACGACCTCGCGACATCGCCGACTACATCGCCGGATCACAGTGGCAACAACGACAACCATTTCGTTCACCTTCGCCTGGCCGCTACGTCCCCCCGGATCGCCGCCAGTACAGCGGTCCAAGCCGGGGCCGATCTCTAAGCCCCTATTCGGGAAACAAAAGGCGGCAACCGATGGAGGTGCGCTTGCAGCAAGACGGAATGCCGAAGATCCTCCGCCGCCGCCGATGATAACGACCACGACGCACGAATCCTCTCTACGTAGTCTCAGCTCGCGGCCTCGCCAAAGTGTTCACGAAAAAGCCTCGCCGCCGACGCGAAATAGGAGCACCGGAGCAAACCGACGCAGCCGTGATCCGACGCCCCGACCTAACCGGAAGGCCAGATGACAAACCACCGACCTCGACGTGATTATCGACGGCCACAGCGTCACCGCCCTAGTCGACACCGGCGCCGACTACTGTGTCATCAGTGCTCTCTTCGCCGCCAAGATGAAGAAGGTAAAGACTGCCTGAGAAGGACCGGAAATCCGAACAGCAGGGGGCTACCTTATAACACCGACTGGAACCTCCACACAAGAGTGACGATTGACAGCCAGACATATTCGCTGAGCTTTTTTGTCCTGCAGCAATGCTCGCGAGACGTCATTTTAGGCATGGATTTCCTGGACCAGCATGGCGCAGTCATCGACCTAAGATGCAGGTCACTGACGCTGTCTACGGAAAATGCACACTGGTGCCGTCAGACTGCAACGTCGCTTATCATGCCTTGAATGAGACACAAGAGCAGGTAACCGTCCCGCCACTGTGCTGCGTCATTTCCGTCGGCACCAAAGTGCCTACGAACTTACAAGGCGTCAACAAAGGCGACCAGAACTTGCTCCTAAATCGTCAGATGTGCGCCGCAAGAGGCATAGCCAAGCTGCATAACGGCGAAGCCGAGGTAATAGTGACCAACGTCAGCAATGACTACAGGAACCTGAATAGGGGTACGATGGTAGTGCACCTAAGTGAATTCGTGGAAGAAAGCAACGCCTTCGCCCTCACCGATTCTCCGGGATCCGCCTCGACGAACGCAGTGTTGGCCTTCGCCTTCGACGTCAATCAAGGACTTTCAAGGCAACAACATAAGGAGCTCAAGGCCTTACTCCAGCAATACAAGGACTGCTTCTCGTCGTCATCGAAGCTTCGTCAGACGCCTCTCGCAAAACATCCCATCATAACCGACGAATACGCCCGTCCTCTCCGTCAGAGCCCCCACCGAGTTTCGGCACGGGAACGCGAGGCCATGAAGCTACAAGTCGACGAAATGCTGCGTTACGACATCATTCAGCCGTCTACGATTCTGTGGGCATTACCCTGTGGTGTTGGTGAAGCAGAAGGATGGAACCCTAGGTTTTTGCGTCGATTATCGTGGCCTGAACAAGATCACGAAGAAAGACGTGTATCCTCTCCCACGGATAGACGATGCCTTGGATCACTCCACAACGCACAGTATTTTTCGTCGATGGACCCCAAACATGGCTACTGGCAAATCTAAGTAGACGAGAGAGACCGAGAGAAGACTGCCTTCATAACACCAGATGACCTGTTCGAGTTTAAGGGATAATACGTATATAAATACACAATAAAGTGGACGGGGGGACGACCGCCTTCGTAGCTAAGTTGATAGAGTATCGGACGCGACATCCGAAGGTGGTGGGTTCGGTTCCCACCGAAGGCAAGGTTTGTCTTTTCGTCCACTTAAATTCCTTTCTACTTTCTTCACAATTACAATACCACAATAACTTCCCCTATGCTTTCCTAGGCTTAATTCTCTGTTTGCTGATTAAGTTATATATATATATATATATATATATATATATATATATACATATATAGGTGCTATAGGAAGTATCACGCAGGCCCTGACACTGTAGGAAAGTATATGAGACAGGACTTACGTTTTAGCGCAGTATAATCCGACGTTGCGGCCATGGGACCGGTCTTCGTCTGATAATTGCCAGATGAAGTCTGATCCCACTGCCGCAACGTCCGATTACACCGTGGTAAAACATACGTCCTGTTGCATATATCTCGAGTCTAAGTAATGCAATGTGGAGACACCTACACCACACTTCGCAATGCCTTTTTGAGAACCATCTGGACACAGCCGCTGCTCTGATATTAGTTTTAGTGTTTCAGAGCATGAGATATGCAGACGCCGGCAGTGCTTTTGTAGAGGAGAGCGACGCAAAAGGAGAAAGAAAAGAAGAAAATGAAAAAGAGGAAAAAGAACGGAGTCAGGCATCCGCCGGCCGGTGGTAATTATGCTTATATATCGAAAGAACAGCGCGTTACCGGTTGGTATGTGATATGTATGAATTATTCGGAAGGCAAATACTCGCAATTACGCTTGTTTAAATGGTATTGAAAGCTACATAAAAATTTACTTACCTGGTCTATATTGTTTTTAGCGACATGTTCATCGATTGAAGCATCCATCTTCCCCTGACGAAATGTCACTTGACACGTTCCCACCAAAATATCGCATGACTGTGAAGTGTGCCAGCCTGCTTCGCTCTGATCTGGGCTAGGGCGATGCAGCGGCGACTGTCAGTTACTTACCGTCGCCCGGCGACTGTTCAGGCCGCTGTGATTTTGCACTGCGCCTTGTCTTACTTTCCTCGGCAGAGTTTCGGCCCCTGTGAATAGTTCCACTGACAACGCCTTCAATTGTGCAGCGTCCTTGAATGTCAAGACCACGTGACAATACTCTCCCAACGTGTTCCGGACACCCCTTTAGTTCTTAAGATTGTTTAGTTTTTAGAGTATATAGTCTACATTGACAGATATATTTATGTACAGAAAAATGACCTAATTAGAGAAGCTAAGTCAATTTTTGCTTAGGGCTGAAATTTACCAGACGCAATGAAGGTGGGGGGGGGGGGGCGTAGGGAGGGCTGTGGAATTCCTTAAGTTTCATCAGCGGAGAGACGAAAGTAAAAAAATACGCCTGCTACACCCCCTCTCCGAAATTTACTGCGCAGTTGTTTACATGTGCGACCCTTTCGTACTACCGGACGTGGGTGGCAAATTGAAAACGAAGATATCGGAAAATGTCGATCCTATAAGCTTCCTCTAAACAATATGACTGGTATTCAACGATTTCGGCGGTGATGGGCGATTCTAGGTACGACCTTCGTGAAGCGGAGAAATTTGCGGCTAAATCTCATTACGCGAGCATATTTGCCTTCAACGGCCGCCACCTAGCGGTATCGCAATGAAGGACAGCCATATCCTCAACAGAACAAGCAGCAGTGGGGCTTGCAGTGTGGGTATGTTTCTAGTAGCCGTGCTGTGAGAAGACGCACTAATGCATGCTCGCTGATCCTCTGGCATATTCCAACCTAAGTTTACTCTACAGAGAATGCTTCTCTGGCAGATTTCTGGACAAGTTTAGTTCAAAAAATGGCTGAGGGTTGCTGCGATGCATGTTAGTTTAAAGAAAATCGACTATGTTCATCCAAGATCAACAACATCGCTTTGTTCCAGTACACGACACTTCATAACGTTCTTCGCAATGTAATTTTCTTTTGTTTTGTAAAGGAAAACCAAAGTACAGAGACTCATGCAGTATAGTTTGAGTTACCTGAACGCAAACAAATGCGCTCACCGTGCGTTCTTTGTCTAACCGAGGGGTGGAACCTCCCATCCCTCGCGGCTTGTACTTGGCATGGCGCCAGCATCCTCACTGCTGCTACTCGTCTCTGCAAGTAGCAACCTCATTCTGCTTTCTAAAACATCTACAGCCCATGAAACGAAAGGCGTTGATTCGCGTTATGCAAACGCGCTGGACAAGGCTAGAACATTCAGGTGAAAGCGATAGAAAAAGGTAGATACCATCGTCATCATCATCATCATTATCGTCATCATCACCAGCCTGTTTAGGTCCACTGCAGGACGAAGGCCTCTCCCAACGATTTCCAATCCACCCTATCCTGAGCGAGTTGGTTCCACTGTATGCCCGCAAACTTTATAATTTCATTGCTCCATCTAACCTTTTGCCTACCTCTGTTGCGTTTTCCCTCTCTGTTGCCTTTTCCCTCCGTCGCTCTTACTGTCCACCTGTTATCCTTCCTCCTCATGACATGTCCTGCTCAGGCCCACTTCTTTCGTTTAAAAGATAATATCGGCTACTCCTGTCTGTTCTATGATCCATTCCACTCGTTTTTTATCTCTTAGCGTTACCCCTATCATTTTTCTTTCAAATGCACGTTGCGTGCTCCTTAGTTTCATCTCTAGTTTTTTCGTTATCCTCCACGTTTCTGCACCGTACGTTAGTACGGGGAGAATGCAGCAATTGAATACTTTGCGCTTTAGTGAGAGCGGAAGGTGTAAAGCTATCAAATATATGGGAAAGGAAAGATTCACTCGTCACGTCTGTAAACAAACCTACGTGATGGTAACGCTGCACCCTCACTGGCCAGTCACACTACCGTGCCCACGCTGTTTGTGCTTTCATTTTAAAGATAATCAAGCTGCGCTGGTAGGAGTAATTTGTTAGAAATACATTCCGACACTGTCGTGCAAATAACGGATACTCCCCTGCATTACCTGCATATGCAGCTGATTATGATTGCCCCATTTTCTGTAAAAGTGAGTGGCCGTCTAACACAACACAAATGTCGTAGAGGTGGAGGAGAGGCTGCCTTTATTTCCACTGGTTAAGGGCAATCGCGGGAATTTGTGATCTATGGAGCCGTACCAGTATTCTCAATTCGATGTGGTTAAGCGCACTTATGAGAAGGTGACCGTTACCCCCCCCCCCCTTCTGCCATGTCCTCTGCTTCACGCAATTTTCCTTCCCTCGCTAGCACATGCTGCATGCTCCAGGCATGCTCGAAAACAGATCGTCTCTTCCTCTTATCAGCCAGAACTTTGTATCTGGCTCCCATCCTTTTCCCAACAGTCTACACATTTCACAGGTCCAACCTGTGAAGATTGAGCTGCGTTGTTGAGGTATACAACAACACGGAAGCATCACCACGCATTGAGCATGCTTCTTCATCAAAGATTATCTTCCATGATGCTATAAATATAAGCTAGATATCTACGAACGAAAAACGGAGTTATTCTGAAAGAGCGAAGATTTTGAAAGAGAACCACATCAATATAACACTGACTTTCTGCAGATGAAGAAGAAATAGGCTCCCCCGGGTCCACTTTCTGCAGCTGAGCTGCATTCAACTGCTGAAAATTTTCGGCATTATGTTGTAGCGTACCTGACACGTGAAGCGCCGAATTCTTTCTGCATTGGGGCTCACATAGCAATATAGTTACACCTCTGCGCACAACGCGTAGGCAAGGCCAAGTTGGTGGAGCAATGAAGCAAAGCGGTCTATTGACATCGAAGTAGGCAAATTTGTCACCGATATAGAAAAATTTAGAATTTTCCTTCAGCAAGGTTCATTCCAGCATCACGCACCACTTTGCAAGTTCAAAAGTCGACGACTATGTGGGGCGGTTAATACGTGTGGGATGATATGTGTGTTCGGGGGAGGGAGGGGGACGTGGATGGGGCACTAAGTTTTGGGACATAAGCCTCTCGCCACATTCCCCAGCCCAGTCTCTCCCGCCCTATGTGCGGAGGCACATAGGGCGGGAGAGACTGGGCTCGTATTCATTCTTTTGAGACTTCTTTTTGGGCGGGAGAGACTCGGCATCGTATTCATTCTTTTGAATGAATACGATGATACTCTGATATGAAGGAAACCCGACATGAACCAACATGCAAGCATTCGTTTGCCAACGATAGATAACAATCAACCGAAATACTGCTGCCGTGAATAGCCTGCACAACTCTTCATCATAGTGATACAAAGGCGCTATTCTTCAGGGCACGTCTGACTACACTTTTCAATAGGGGAGGGGCGGGATGGACGTTGTCTGCAGAAAATGGTTCTCCAATATAAAATGTTAGGAGAACAGCGCAGAAACACTTCACTTTTGTCCTCGACTTTTTGCTGGTGGCGTTCTCTCATGGCCTCCAAAGGTGCATCACACTCTTGGGGCTGTCCTTGTTCATGACGGTGGAGGGGCTGGCGTCTCTCGGTGAGATCAAAGTGTTGCAATATCCTCCCACAGTTGTTCGCAACAAGCGATGAGGCGTCGGCTATAGCATACTGCATTCTCTGTTGCTCTTTGGTGAAGGTAGCGTCTTCAGTTTTCCTGTACAAGATGACGCGTATTACGCTTTGATACCACAGGCCCACCTTAAGCACTCATATTTAATGGAGCTGTCTCATTCGAGTCATTTATCTTGCTTTATTTAGGTATAACTCCTTTTTTGTAGTAACGCAGCTGCAATAAAGTGCTGACGTGAACTCGCTACTTGCCGGTGCATAAAACTGTAACCGCCTCCGTAAATCCTTTTTAAATAAGGAATGAATGACCTTGAACCTCGGCGCACACTCATGAGCCCTAAATACGTTGATTTATCTTAGCGCAGCAAACCGGCTTTGTAAGGATTGGGGCAATGTAGCTAAGCGCCCGACTGTCCTCGGCTGCAAATCAAGCGGAATTTCACAATTACTGCACAAACCCACAATTTTTTGTCACGCTAAATTTTTTGGCCTACTTACGAAATGTACCTATGTAATACGTTTTTCTGCCAATTCTGGCCGAACACGCACATTGTAGCAACAAAAGTACACGTGCCTTCAAAGGCTGTTTGGTTTACACAGAGTGGTTGTGTTGCTATCTGTATTACGGCGCGTGAAAGGCATCGCCGAAGAACACGGTGTTAGTGACGTCCCCATGTGATCGCACGTGCGCGAGTGGCCTGTGGGCGTATATATTCTGGCTGTTGTTCTGTTCCTGTGGGAATCGTTGCTTTGTACTGCAAGCATGCAGTGCCGTCATTAAAGGTGTTCCGAGAAGCCTTGGCCTCTTTCTCTGCTATGCAACAAAGTGGCGACGAGGGTGGGACTGGACATGAACTAAAGATGGCAATGGCTCTCAGCAAGCTACCGGAATTCGCTCCCGGCAGCGGCAGTTTCGACGTGTTCGTCGAAAGGTTCTAGCTCTACACCTCAGTTAATGAGATTGCCGAGGCCAAGAAACTACATCTGTTCCTGAGCGTCATAGGAGAAGAAGCGTACGTGACGCTCCGAAGTCTGCTACTACCCAAGACGCCGAGCACGTCGTCGTACCTGGAAGTCGTGTCGGCGCTGAAGAAGCACTATTCTCCGAGGTGGTCAGTGGGGAGTGAAAGATACCAGTTCAACCAAAGGAAGCAAGCCCCTCAAGAAACTGTCGCACAATATGTGGTACAGCTGAAGAAATTGGCATCATTATGTGACTTCGGCGCCTTTCTGGAACAAGCGCTTCGGGATCGCCTGATAGCAGGCCTACATTCCGAAGCCATACGTTGCCGGTTGCTGGCCATGAGCTACAGCGAGCTCACCTGGGACCGCGTCTGCAACACCGCTACGGCCATGGAGATGGCCGCGAAAGACGCCGTGGAAATGGTCACGGAAAACACCGTCGAACAGTCATCCAGCAGCAGTGACATACATTGGCAGAGCCAATCGGCAGCGTCGCGCCGGCGTTCACAAAGTGGGACGGGCACCGGCCACGGCTCCGGCAACACGACAAAGACTTCGGTAGCACGGACTAAGACTATCTGTCAGCGATGCGGTGGACAACACGCACCTGTAAGTTGTCCTTTTCTGAACAGCACGTGTTGTAAATGTCAACAGAAGGGCCATGTCGCAAAAATGTGTAGAAGCAGGGTTGTATATCAGCTAGAAGAGCAGTCCTCATCGGACAATGAATTGCTAACGCTTTGTCACACCGATAACCATTCGAGCAATCGTGCCATTGTAATAAATGTAAGACTAAACGGGAAAGAGGTACCCATGGAACTAGACACGGGAGCGGCAGTTTCTGTTATGTCCGAAGCAGAGTGCGTGAAGTATTTTCCTGGTGCAAATTTTAGGCAAGCAGATGTCAATCTTGTTACATATAATGGCACACCAGTTGATACTAAAGGCGTCATTGACGTTGAAGTGCAATACCACGACCAGTGCTTTCATTTGCCGCTAGTAATTGCTAAAGAAACGAAATGTGCAAGAATGCCTACGTTGTTTGGCCGTAACTGGATGAATAAAATCAAAATTCGATGGCATGAAGTAATGCAAGTGAAGGCACAGACAAAAGAAATTCCCTTGACTGACAAATACCGCGAAGTGTTTGAGCCGGGTTACGGAGCGATAAGAGGGTTCAAGGCGAGCATTTTTGTTAAGGAGAACGCTTCACCTGTATTCTGTAAGGCGCGATCAGTGCCGTATGCGCTACGCGAACAAGTCGAGCAGGAATTGGCATGGAGTCATTTACCGTGTGCGGCACAGTGCGTGGGCGACACCTCTGGTGATCGTGCCAAAGAAAAATGGCAAGGAGCTTCGGCTATGTGGTGACTACCGTGTCACGGTAAATCCTGCCGTTGAGGTGGACCAGTACCCGCTCCCTCTGCCAGAGAATATTTTTGCCACTTTACATGGTGGAACCGTCTTCTCGGTTCTGGACTTGTCCAAGGCGTACTTACAGCTCGAATTGGACGAGCGAGCACAAGAACTGCTCACTGTCAATACCCACCTGGGTCTGTTCCGGTTCCGTCGTTTGCCATACGGCGTAACCTGTGCACCGGCGGTGTTCCAGGCCGTGATGGATAAGATCCTACACGGCCTCTCAGGAACGGCCTGTTAGATGACGTTGTCATCGCAGGCGCAGATAGAAAGCAATGCCATGACAGGTTGGAGCAGGTGCTCATACGCCTAAGAGAACATGGCCTACGAGTCAACACTGATAAGTGTAAGTTGTTCCAAGAACGAATCAGATACCTGGGTCATGGAGTTCACCAGAATTGGTTGCATCCTACGGCGGATAAAGTAGCGGCCTTCAAGCAGGCGCCAAAACCGGGCAACGTGACTCAGCTCAAGGCCTTTTTGGGCTTGGTTAATTCCTACTCTAAATTTTTGCCAAATCTGGCTACGGTTTAGAGCCCCTGCATCGAGAAGCAGCATAGAATTGGTCACGTCAATGTGATGAGGCATTTAGAGCATGTACGGAAATGCTTACTACAGAGAATGTGCTTGAGTTGTATGATGGATGGGTGGATGGATGGATGGAAAAACTTTATTGAGGTCCATGAGGTCGCGCTAGTTTTCTAGCGCGAAGCGGGCCGCTCCCACTTTGGGACAGAAAGGGATAGCCTTTCGGCCGCTTCGCGGGCCCGTTGGACTGCCCATAGCTGCTTTTCTAAAGTGGGACTGCGTAGAGCTGCGTCCCACCGCTCTTCAGTATTGTCCTTGTCGCTGTGTACCGCGGAGCAGCGCCAGAGCATGTGACTGAGATCGATGGAAGCGTTGCATTTATCGCATTTTGTACCAGTAGAGAAGTCCGGATATATTTTGCTTATTAATAGCGGGATCGGGTAGGTTGCTGTTTGTAAGAGCCTTAGCGTAATCGCCTGAGCTCTATTTAGTTTACTATGTGGAGGGGGGAAGACCCTGCGTCCTATGTAGAAGTGCTTTGTGAGCTCCTTATACGTCATCATCTGGTCCTTGAAGTCCGGAACCTCAGCATCGTGCTGCCTTGTAACTGCACGGTTGGCGAGTCCTCGTGCAGCATTGTGGGCAGATTCGTTGAGGTTCGCGGAAGCACCGCTGATTTCCCCCATATGTGCAGGAAACCAGATGATTGTGTGGGGTTTGACGACCTTTCCGTGGAGAATTGCCAGCGCCTCTCTAGAGATGACGCCTATGACGCCTTTTGTGAATGCTCGGACGGCTGCCCTAGAATCACTGTGGATCGTAGATCTCTTTGGGTCTAAAAGCGCCAATGCGATGGCTAACGTGTGACGCGTCCGAGTACGGTTTGGGGGCTGTTTTGTCGCATGTGGTGGGCGGAACAGGTAAACCAATAGCATTTGCGTCGCGATCACTATCACATGCAGAGCGTAATTACAGCCAAATAGAGAAAGAAGCTTTGAGCATTGTGTTTGGCGTCAAGCGATTTCATAACTACTTGTATGGTCGAACTTTTAAGGTTCTTACACTCTTAGCAAATGCCCGCTTAAAACAACGCATATCAGGCGGAAAGTAAGTCAAAATTTCGACGCTTATAAATGGCTCTTTAAACGGCTCTTTTAAACGGCTCTTTTAAACGGCTCTTTTAAACGGCTCATTTAAACGGCTCTTTTCTATGCGGCCCAATATTTTGTGGCCCATGCCTATGCGGCCTTCCTATATGCGCGGCCATCTTGTTGTCAGAAGGCCGCTTAATGGTACCGCTTAAAATAACGCATACCGTGGATTTCGTTAAGCGGCATTTTAAGTCAGATTTGTCCGGCTTACCATGCGGCCCAGAATTATGCGGCTCCAAGTATAAGCGGTACTTCTGGATATTTAAAATAAAAAAAAAATATTTTGTCACGCGGCTGATTTTTTCACGCGAACACTTTTTTTTCACACCTTGAGCCACCATCACACATGAATTTAACCAAATCAACGACACACGCCGCACAAGCAACCATACATACACACAAACATGTAACAGCGAGAATTCGAACTCGGGTCAGCCGCGTGAGAAGCAGGCACTCTAACCATTACGCCACAACACCTTGCCTGTCTGCGTAGCATTTGCGTGGGTATATATATGCACATCCAAATAATTGTGAACTAGCGTGTTTATATTTGTTCATATGCTATCACCATTCGCCAGAATATGGATATGAGATGCGCAGACGCGTCTTTATCGATCATCATAGACAGTCAGATCTATCTGGCATGCTGCCTTAGTTGCTCAAATGCCAATGCAGTTTGTATAAATGGTACTGTGTCAGCTGTGTGAATGACACCATACGGCTTGACTATATGTAAATCCGGGCTTTGTCAAGCGAGATGCACACCGGTATCGCGGGTTCTTTACAGCGTTCGCAAGGCAAAGTGGTCACGATCAGTTTTCGAGTGCATTTCCGAGAACCGGCATCATACTGCAGCTGCCCGATCGTGAGCTCATGAGCTACTGAGGCTTCGAAATGACTGCTTTTGGAAATGTTTTTCGAAAGGACAGTAAGACTCCGTAACTGGTAAACCTGACGGCTCCAATATCGCCTCTTGTCTAGCTGCGAAGTTCTTACGTCTCCCGAGTTCCTCATCAACATCGCATCGATGCGGCGCTCGCGTCTGGTATTATCAGAATTCGATGCCCTGTTTCACTTGAACGTTTCCGCTCAAGGAATCTCACGTTCACGCAGCACAGACATGTACAGCGGCGCGCCAGCTTCCACCGAGGCGCGCGAGGAATGTACAAAATTAAAAAAAAGCTATTCGTACAGAGAGAATTGCACATTCCCGTGATTAAGTGACAAATCCTGGCAACGGAGATGAGCGATCCGGCGGAGGCCCCTTGTTGGGGAGCACGGCCGGTAGGAGGTTCTCACATTCCGCGCGCTTTCGATGGTGAAAACGATTCTCAGTTTGGCTACGACGAGTACCAGGTGTGGCCGAAACATCCAGTTGAACATGTTTTCGGCCTAGCGACCGTTTACTAGGTACACTAAACGCTGAAATATACAACTCACACAGCGATGTTGGTTTCAAGGAAAAAATCGTGGGTCCTAACAATGTGCAATCGTAAGCCGCCTGCTAGATTCGGATCACGAGACGCGACATATCAATACACACTATATAGTTACTTCGGCAGAACCTTCCTTATTCTCAATAGGTGTCATAATTCGCAAAAACCCGCCAATTAAAAACACGCTTCCCACACACGGAACGTGCTTGAAAGTTTAGCTTCACAATGCGTCCCAGTGGGCTTTCCTTATGCTCAACAAGCAGCTTTAAGTGCATCCCTGTTTAAATATCAACTGTCATACAATGTCAGATTTTACCAGTACAGCAGCTGATGTCAACTCTTCTTAAGAATGGACGAATTCTTGCCGGTGTCATGACTAGCTATACTTAAATATCATTGCACTGAAAAAGCTATAAAACTTTTGCGTAGCTTGCCTTTTCACACAGCACATGACTTACCTCTATTTTTGTGGTGAGTAAGCTTGCACAAACATTCAGCATACACTTTTCCAGTTTTAAAGATTTTATTTTCAATCACGAATAAAAAACACACAACCTATAAGCAATACTGCGTTTCCAAATGTACAAATCATCAATACTGTATTTTTAAATGTGCATGTGAATCCTGCACTCTTGACAACATGCGAGCTAAAGAACAAGAGATAAATAATTAAAAGGGAAAAATAAAAGCAAGGGATAAAAAATAATTGGAGGAGACCCACTGTTTTGTTATGCCTCAGGAGTGTCACTGATATTTGAACAGAATTAATCCACAGTGAAGTGGAATGTGCTTCATCAGGCCTACAAAGCGCTACAAGAACGCAAGACCCTTGGACTCGAGATCCGAAGCAAAATTCAGGTGGCCCCGATTCCACGAAATATGCATCCTGACCGTCATAAAGGCCGGAGACGTGCAAGGGTTCAGGCTTTAATGCGCGTTCTAGGCGATGGTACCTCTGATACGCCAGTCCTCTATACTGACGTGGCACGGCACCCACAAAGACAGGCCATGTGTCTTGTTGTAGTAGACAACACCGACACTCTAAGCGTTTCGGCCACGCTTAACACTAACGACAGTGCCATGGCGGAAGAGGCGGCTGTCGCCCTGGCTATTGTACATGCTTCTCTCCTACCAGCATGGGACGAACCTACGACAGTGGTCACTGACTCTCAAACTGCCTGCAGGAACATAGCACAAGGAATGGTGACACCGTACACACACCGTATTCTAACATCTTTACACCCCTCATTACTACACAGGGTGCGTATCGTTTGGACACCTGGACATGCCTCTCTCCATGGCAATGAACGCGCTAATGCGGTAGCCCGAGAGCTCACAAACCAGGCGCCATCGGAAGAGCTGTCCAATCCAGACGACGCACCAACAGAACCATTGAACTACGCTGACACTCTAGAACATTACAGACAAAGCCGACGCTATTTCCCCCCACCACACCATTCCCTTACCCGGGAGTAAGCTGTCGCGTGGCGGCAACTACAGACTAATTCTTTCCCATCTCTCTTCACCCTACACCTCTTCCATCCCACACAATATCCCTCATACTGCCCCTACTGTGGAGCGGAGCCCACAGTTTATCACTGCACGTGGGATTGCCCATGTCCACCTGGCTGTTCCCCTATCCCATCACCATCACATTCCTCCTGGGAGACTGCACTGACCAGCTCAGCGCCGCAGGAGCAGTGTCGGCTGATCCAGCGAGCACGTGGAGTGGCGCGAGCCAATGTGGCCTTGAACTAAGGGCTCCACCCTACGAGGAAGATCCCTCACTTCGTTAAAATAAATGTTTGCTCTCTCACTCTCTCTCTCATCAGGCCTTCACACTGAGGGGGCTACATTTCTTTTACGGTTCACATGAAAAGTTCAAATAAGCTACATCACCCGGGCATAAAGTGCATGTGCAGCTGTATGCTTACTCCATAAGAGCTACCGTTTGGGAGTTTATTTATTTATTGATACCCTCAGGGCTTACAAGAAGCATTGTAGAGGGGAGGGGCTAAAGTAAATCAATACAATTCGCTTGACTATGTGCTGTATTATAAATATCTCGGTGTACACATTACGCACAATCTTTCATGGAAACGACACATTGAACACGTTACATTGAAAGCTAGCCGCATGCTCGGTTATTTGAAACAAAACTCAGCCATACGGTAAACGATGAAAACTTAAAACAGTATGACAGAAATGCACGCAAAAGTATGAATAAATAAACAACACAGTAATGACGTTGTTCCCGTTGAATGTTCCTAGTGTCGGTGTTTCTACGGAAGTGTTTTGAGCTGCCATCACATGCCTACGTTATCCATAACAGTCCCTACACGCACAATAAAAGATATCCAAGGCAAAAATATTATCATAATAATACAACGTTTCCTAAAAACATGCACAATCAGAAAATGGATTGCCAATGTTATATATGCTATGGAAAAAACTCAGCCAAAAGGTGTGTGTGTCCACGTTGTAGGGAAACAACACTGTCAAATACGTGGTAAAGGTGAAAAAAAATACTTGAAAGCTGGGTAGGTAGTCAAAAACTTTGCTAGTCAGGAATAAAAGCAATTGCACTCTTTAGTTAAAAGAATAAGACACCAAAGAAGTTCATGAGAACAAAGAATGTTGATGGAATGTTATTCTGCTTATCGATAATCTTTTGCAGCTAGTCCAACAATGATGAAAGCGCCCTTATTTTGCACAGGACACAGTGTTATTGGCATACGCATGGGAGGTGGTGGCTGTTACAGCATGAGGGTGGGCAATCCTGCTCTGGTAAGGGAGTGCATTACATGTAACGCACTCCCCCAATTTGGCACGATAAATTACAGCACTAAATTTTCACCAATCATGTCAGCAGTAGTGAAGGCAGAATACTGAGTAAGAAGAATAGTAAGTGGACACGGTAAAGGGAAAAGAAAAAGCAGGAGTTTTGAATGTATCAAGGAACACTGGTCCTGGCCTTCTTCCTGATTAAAACAAAGTTCTCAATCCAGTGCGATGAAAGTGGGAAGTGCCTACAAGCAGCAATTCTACAAGAACATTGCCTGTCTACTACGCCAGCCCAGTGCTTGCACCAACAGAAGCCAGATATGTGCATTGAGTAGGAAATGCTGGAAATTGTTTTTCCACTTCAGAAGTTTCACTAGTATGCATTTGGTCAAAACACAAATGCATTAATGGACCACAATCTATGGCAGTCCTTCACCAACAAATCTCTTGATAAGGGGCCATGACAAATGCAGATCCATTTACAACGTAAAGCATTTACACAACACAGCTAAATGTTGCAAAGGCAAGGCACATGTCATTCCTGACATGCTGAGGGCATTCCTTCTCGACACAATGAGAAGTCAAGAATCCAGCAAGGTTAATGTTACTGCGCTTGAATGGATTAAAAGTACTGTACAAACTCAAAGTTCCACAGTGCCATATGTAGCAACACGTAATCTTATTAGTGCCATCTACAAACAGCGGCAGACGAGTGGAAGGGATTTTCAGGTGAGGTTAGAATACACGTTACGAGACTTTCCCCGCAATGTCCCTGTCACGGGGCTACCGAATTAGCGTGCCCTCGTGTAGGTTCGTGTGTTTTCAGTTCGTGTGTTCAAAACTCGATGGCTTGACAGTCATCGAGAAAGGATAGACGAGACCGTTTGTGCAGAACAAAACAAACAAACAACACTCGCTGTATTTACAGACACGGGAAAAAAGGAGAAAGGATAAAGACTAGACGGAGCATAAGAAGGAGAGGATAAATTAACAAAACTATGAATGGGAGGGTGAATAACTAGCGGTGCGCAAGAACCAATACAAGAAACAAGACTGTCACCGTTCAGGCGGGCGCACGATAGTAGATGGCGGGGTGGAGACAGCAAACGCACTCGGAGCGGACTTGGATCGAGGTGTCGCTCGCTGGGAAGGTAGCGTCGGGCGAGTCGGGGTCAGCAACCTCTCGGCTTTCCTCAGCCGACGCTGGGACGCCGAACCGGAGACGCAGTTGTGCCTGGCCAACGCCAGGCGATGGGAAGTCGGTGGAACGCCTGGCCAACGCCAGGCGATGAGAAGCCGGTGGAGTGCCTGGCCAACGCCAGATGCTGGAAAGCCTGGCCAACGCCAGGTGCTGTACCGCTCGGGTACACGCCCAGGTGGGAGCCTGCAGCGGCCTGGTCACAGGAACTCGGCCGCCACTCCTGCGCCCTGGTACGCTTCCTCCTTCCACCATGTCCCAGCCACGTCTGCCTGGCTCTTCTCCCCGGTCTCTCCCTGGTCTCCTCCTCGCCCGTTCTCTTGGCGCTTTTTATCACCCATCTTCATCGTGGGCCTTCATCATTGGTGTTCTTGTCTCCGTGTCGTTTTCCGATTGCTCATAGCTGTGCTTGTGGCCTTCTCGCATTGGTGCAGCTTTTATTCATTGCTTTATCTTTAGCGCTCGTGCCAACGTCGTCTTCGTCTTGCTTTCATTTTTTTATGGCGCGCACTTTGAAATACGTGCACTCATCACAGTCCCTTCAAATCAGTCTACCTTCTATGTCCCACTCAACTTTGAAATCATGTGTACCCCCCCCCCCTTACCCTCCTCATACTCATTTGGCAAATTGATCAAGTTGGCGATGTGAGTGTAAATTTGCATCACAATCTGGCTTTACCAAACAACACAGCACTGACAGCAAGGACATTCAAGAGCCGCGGACAATGTCAAATGTAGTTCGAATCTTTAAATATACGGCACAAGAGTGACAGCTGCACTGCCCAAACAGACAACCATAAAATCCTGAGCAAGTGGTCGCCTCCCCTTGCGAGAGATAGTACAATAAATTCATGGGGAGGGGGCCTTGCTCGGTCATGAGCCCAAATTCAGAATGGCAACAGAACTGCCAGAGGTAAAGAACAAGGAATAGGTCTTTTCATGAATATCAGTAAAATAGGTGCATTTACTGCTTTTATTTGATGTCATTGTTCTTGAAGCTGTCAAACGACTCCTCGAAGCCAGACGCACAAGTTGCAGGCCTGTGGGTTCGAGCAGCCCACAGGCCTGCAACTGATGCAGCTCACAGCCATCCGTTTGATTAGAGCAACCTAGAACTATTCTAGCTCACTCTATTCCTATGAAAATGGCAACTCTTAAGGGCAATCACTTCCGACCTATAGTCATGGATGGCTATGCAAGTGAGTATGAAGCTGTGGTGCCACTATTGTCAGGCATTGGGAAAAATGCAGTTAAGAAATTTATTTTTCTTGTAATTTACTGTGGAAATTCTTGAAAAGTTCTTGTGATCGGTGGTAAACAGGGCTTAAAAAGGGGTGGAAGCGCTTGCTCGGAGAATAGCATCAATTTTCAATCTCTCGGAAAAGGGAAGATGCGCTTTCTCAAGATTTTATGGTAGGAACAAAACAGGTTAGAAATACTGACAGGTAGGATAGCAGTGCTTTTGCACTAGAGATAGAACACAGAATAAAACACTTGTGTGGGTTAAAACAAAGTGGCACTCCAAAGTTCTACCGTTAGGTCAATCAATGAAGTTATAAGTAAACATCTTTATCAAGAGGTTGCATATTTCATTGATCATTTCCCATGCTTGGCATAGGTGATCCATGGCTTCATCAGTCGTTGTCCTGAATGTCACCTGTGCCATTACTGTTGTTCCTTTACCCATTGTCGTCTTGAACAGGTGAACTCTGCAGAAACAATAAAAAGAGTTCATTCAACATTAGGGGCTGCCAAGAATTATGAAACTCATCAACGTATCACATCTTGGCCGCCAAAACTGATATGTTCACCTAGCCGAATTCAACACGTAATTTGCTGAACTATACAAATGAAATGCTCCATTGATGCGTGACAATAATCCATCACACTATACCACCAGCCAGTGTGTACGCTACCGTAATAACACGTGTAAAAACAATACGTTACGCACTATAATCCATGCTGACATTCACGGACCTCTGCTCCACTGAACAAATGCATATCATTGTACAGAATTAAAATTGCCTCACCCATGCAAAGATGCAGGGACGTCATGAACGGGACACCACCATTCCATCTGTACTACACTCAACAGCATGCACACTACTACGTGCATGCACGCGAAACTTAAATTTTGTCCACCCATTCAGGACATCCTGCACTATATGCTGGTTAGCTGACTTATGTACATAAAAATCCTTGAGACATAACCTAAGACTTACTAATCAGTCAATAGCCACTTTAAACGCTGAAATAATGAGGGAGTTCGTGGGTACACCTAATGAAAGATGGTATAAGGTGTGCTGGCAAGGGCGCAGTGAAGAGAACCAGACAGTAAAAATGCCAGCTCTCAGAGGGCGCAAAAGTGGCAGACAACAAGGCAGACAGCATAATAACTCTCATTAACGCTCGTGATTCAATGCAGCTATCATTAACAAACATTTCATTTAATGAGACAGCTAATTGTGAAAGGCTTCACAGAAATGCATACTTGAATATAAAGCTGATTTATTCCACCTTCTAAACGGAATTACTCAACATAAACTTAGCATTAATGTTGCTTCATAAACGAGTAAATCTGCTGTGCAACATTCAACGCAGTTTATTTGTGCATTCACATTCACTTTGAACACAACCCCATTCAGGTGCACCCAGTCTCAAGTAGTTTGTCTGGCAGTTTGTGCAGGTGTGTGTGTAATTATATATTATTTGATGTAGCTATACAATATACACCTGCCCAAAAATGAGAATCTGTGACTTATACTTTTTACTCTAGGAGTTGCACTTTGCAAGGGGAAGGAAGACACGAGTATCCGAACAGGATTCTTTAGCAGCAATTAGGTGATAAATGCTTGACCTACTACGTCTGTTAGATACCTGTGGATTCTGACAGTGGGCTCGGCCCTGCACATTGGCATGAAGTGAATGCTACAATTGAACAGTTATTTGCGGTCCCCTGAAAAGAAGCCATTTACCCTCTGAAGTATAGTTTGAAGGACGTGATGAACAATTTTTTTGTATGCAACACAAACTAAACATCCTTTTGTCGCCTGACAAGACTCTCACCTCCAGAGAGATGTGCAGGTGCTTCTGCTTGATTCGGTGGGTTGCCGTAAATGCCTTTGGTTGTGCTGCGTGAGAATGACAGGCATTAGTCTTCAACATATACTGCTTGCAGAACCAAGAAAAGAAACCACCGTGCGTGAGGAATGTTTTAAGTAAAAACATTTCACATCTAAAGGAATGCTGAGTGATTGATGTATATTAAACGGATGGCATCATTTCACTTCAGCAACTCAAAATGAATTCTTTCGTGCGCACAGATGGTATACGATGGGCGGTCTACTTAAGGCTAGTACGTATGTCGCATCTTTTCAAATACTCCTTGTGTGGCAAATGCAAGGTGGCGTCACCATGTGTTAATTTTTCAGTCTTTCTTACAGTAATTAAAGCCGCTTTGTAGAAGGATAAATATATTTTCGCATTTAGATGTACTGTATAATTAGATGTAAGGAATGTTTAGTGACGTTGCCGAGTCGCGTACTCAAACAATAACCACAGATTCGATTTTTGTCCAAATAAAATTGCCAGACTAAACTACGCATTTTACAGAGCGTCACCAACTTTTACGTCTTCTATTAAGCTGAATAAACTACATTAACTTGGCTGGAGGACTGCCGCAAAAAAACGGTCTCTGAATTAAGCGAGAGCAACCATGCTAATGCTTTCTTTTCCCGCGGCTTCTCAACGCAAGAGCCACATTTACATGACGCGAGGTTGACCAGGAATGCGCTAATTTCATGAACAGGTCCACGCCGTAAATGACGCACACTTTCACCGACCCTGTTTTACAAGAATCGAAACTTACCCATTGAGACGAGATTCACGGTGCTGCGGCCGAAGCATGTGGCTTAAAGTTGCGCACAATGACACCTCAAGCCAGGCGTTTCTCAGCGGGCACGCCCGGCTCACGGCTGTCTGTGGCCGATAAGGCGGTATCACTGGTATCACGTATCCGCCGCGATGCCGCTGGTTCTCTTGGTTGCAGGCTCCCCTCACAGCGCCTTTCATGTCTGTACTGCGTAGTACATCTTGACGCAAGACACTAAGTTGGCTAAGTCGCACAAGGATTTCACGCAACTTCAGCGGCACGGCATCAATGCATGAGGCGGTGAAGCACGTCAACAAACCAACAAAAACCACGAACTTTCAGAAAATGGCGCAACAACACTCAACGTCGGAACAAAACACCGGACGAAGAGCGGAGGCGGCAGAAACCGCCGGCTGTCGTTCCAGTCGTTCGTTTCGCGGGTGAGGGAGAGACGACTAGAGGGAAGGTCTGATAAGGGAGGGAATGCGCTCAATGCTGAAGGCCTTCTCCTCACGTGGAGAGACTTCGCCGACGTCGCAGCGGCAGCGGTACCTTTTTTCGCGCCAAAACTAAGGGCGGCCGCATACAAACGTTGCGTGCGCTCGGAGCCGCATACATGGGGCCCAGCCTGCCGCCCCATGATTTGTCACGCTTAGCGGAGTTAGAAAGCCCTCCTATATGCGGCACATTGCGACTGAGTTGAAATGTGCCGTTTATGTTCAGGACGTTATGCGGGACTTGACTAAGAGTGTACCGACCATCAACCTCTCACCGTGCTCTTCGACCCGAAAAGGAAAGCTAGTGCTGTAGCCACAGCTAGAGTACACCGATGGTTTGCTTTCCTAGCTAACTACAGCTATAAGATTGCACAAAAGCCGGGCACGGCAATCAGTAACGCAGATGCTTTATCTAGACTGCCCTTGCCCCAGACTTCTGAGCAAAATGAAGACATTTTTTATTTTGCCACTCTGGACGAACTACCTCTGACAGCAAAAGATATAGAGCGTGAAACAACGCGCGACAACCTACTATCAGTAGTGCGCGACTTGATTTGGTATGGCTGGCCGAAAGCTGTCGCTCAAGAACTGCAACATTATTGGGTGCGTTGTTTCGACGAATAGGGTAGTCATTCCAAATTGTTTGCAGAGAGTTGTCATGAATCTGCTGCACGAACAACACATCGGAATCACAAAGATGAAAATGGTTGCAAGGTCAATGGTTTGGTGGCCAGGAATTGATGATGCATTGGAATAAACCGTGCGAAAATGCAGTGTTTGTCAAAGCGTACAAACCGGAGCACAGCTAGCGCCTTTGAGCCCGTGCATCTTGATTTCGCCGAGAAGGAAGGTAAATGTTCCTATTAGCAGTTGATGCTTACAGTAAGTGGCTAGAAGATAAAGTATGTAGCACGACGACTGCTACTATGACAGTGGCAGTGGTTCGGTCTCTGTTTGCCGCGCACGGACTTCCTTTGGAAGTGGTTACAGATAACGGGCCGCAATTCCGGGCTGATGAATTCCAAAGCTTTCTAAAAGCGCAAGGTGTAAAGCACACGTTCACACCCCCGTACCACCCGCAGTCCAACGGGGCGGTGGAGCGGGCGGTACAAACTACTAGACGGCCCTGTTTAAACAGTTGTTGGAGGACAAAGAAAAAGGCAGTGCAAGAACACTTCAGCACAGACTAGACAACTTTCTGTTGTGCTATCGCACAACGCCGCATACATTCACTGGAAAGACACCGGCTGAACTGTTTTTGAGAAGGCAGTTGCGGACCAGGTTGTCTTTGGTGCGGCCGCATCTGACAAAGGACATGACCGAGAAAGTAGAAAGGGAGAAACAGTCAGCCGATAAGCGCAGAGCGAAGCCGCGATATTTCGGGGTTGGGGACCGTGTGTTGGTTCGTTCCGTGCGAGGAGAATCGGTGAAATGGCTGCCGGGAAATGTTACGCGAGTGAAGTCTCCAACTACGTATTTGGTTGTTATTGGAAACCAAGTGCGTTTTGTACATGCTGATCATTTACGACATTCTGTGCTCGACGACCGAACCCTACGTCGTGAAATATGCCTGCCACATGCCTCCGAGGTCGCCTCTCCTCCGCTGCCTGTGGTGCAACCGGACCCTCAGGTTGAAGAAAGGCCGTCAGACCCGGGGTTAATCGATGATAATAAAGCAATTCCTTTGAGACGGAGCAACCGGGAAAGGCGGCTTCCTGAGCGTTGGGGTTACGACCGTTTTAGGAGCGAAGCTCCTCTTAGTCTAACCTTGTCACGCGTCAGGCGTCAGGTGTCAGTCGTCAGGCGTCAGGCGTAACCCGCGTTGCGTAAGGTCCCTAGATAAAAAACTTTTCAAGGTAGCGACACTCATTGTTCTCTGGGCCGTCCTTACTCTCGCGCCTGCTCCTTCTTTTTTCTGCCATACGCGTCTGTGATTGGCGCATTCCTTGCACGTGACGTTGTTAGTGGTTGGTGGTGACGTTTATTTTTCTGCAAAAAGGTTCAAAAATAGTGCGCATGCGCCTATGGTCCCGGTCGTATTGTGGCCGTGACGAAAGACGAAATTCTAGCTAAGACATGCGCTGTAGAAGAGAAGCGTTCCAGGTGGCGCGAAGTCGGCCAAACATACTTCGCTGTGGATACGTCAAGTACTTGCCAGTTTGTGAACAATGCCGGGTTGTTGTGCTGTAGGCTGCAGCAACAAAACAGAAGATGGTTTCTCGCTCTACAACATACCTCGCGGCATCCGGAATAGTGCACGCCGTGAAGTGTGGCTAGAAAACATTTCACGCGAGGACTTCTGTGCAACGCCGTCGACGCGGTTTTGCGAGGTTCACAGTGAGGTTTGTAAACGGCAAAATCCTGTGCACAAACAAGAAACTAAGGCAAAAAACCAAGCGGCCGCGCCAACATTCGGTTGACACGCTGGAAGACATGCGAAGTGGCAGCGGGTTTGCTGCAAAGCCCCGCGTTCAGTATCCCACTTTTTTACTACCGAACGCTCGGTATTCCAACACACTTCTGTTGCTTACCGCTCACTATATGACGACGAGCCGCTGACATCGTGCAAGGTTCATCACTTCGGGACACGTAGCGTGCACTCGCGTTGCGGTGCCGCGGTCGCTGTAATTGTCACTCTAATAAAATTCAGTTTTAGAATAGCGTGTACAAGGCTTTGCTTCAGCGTTTGGCACCACTGAACACGCACCACGATTACCTGGGGTCCTGACTGCCAAAATTGACGTAGTCTCAATAAAGGTATATATATATATCGCACTACGGCTACTCAAGCGTTCGTTGCACTCTGGCCGCAGTTTTCCCTCCGAAGTGCTTAATGCGGCTGTGATCACTAACGGTGCTGCCCTGTGGTCACTCACGATGTCCAGCAAGAAGCGCGTTAATTGTGACACATAATTTGCACGAGCAAATCAACAACTTCGGAGAACTCAGTGGATGGTCTACTACTACTACGCCGTATACGACGCCGTACTGAACGCGACGCCATGGCTAGCGGTGTGAAATACAAAACTTGCACAGCGTTGCCAGTTGGGCAACACACATCATGCTTCTTCTTATGGTGTACCGTTTATATTCAACTAAGTAACCGTTTGTTCTATATCTCATTTCCTTCTATTAAAGTATAATTGCTTCCATTCCACATAATAACTCAAAGGAAACATTGCCTTCTTTATGCACGCTTGGAACCTTCTTGGGGGCGCTCCAGGCAAATAAGCGAGGAGGAAAAGGGAGGGTGTCGCTACCTTGAAAACTTTTTATCTAGGGATCTTAGCGTTGCGGGAGGCACAGGCTGCTGACCGCAATGCGACGTCCGGGCCTCTGCCCTTGTTAAAACTTCTATCCTCTCTTTTCCTCCCACTTCTCCCTTCCCCTAAGGCGCTTAGCCGTGTCCCCAGTATGGGAGACAGAAATTAGCGTCTCTTCCTTCCTAACGAACCACCCCCCCCCCGCTCGAGAGCGAAAGGCGCGCGTTGGCTATGGAAACGCTCTTTCTTAGAGGAACGCTACCAGCTTGCAGAGGAGAACGCGCCCTCACCCGCGAGAGACAACGTTGGCGCAAGCAGCGTCTCCTAGCGAGTTTCCTGATAGAGAAATACCGACTGCTCGCGTTGGAGAAGCGTTCACCGGCAACCCATATATATATATATATATATATATATATATATATATATATATATATATATATATATATATATATATATATATATATATAGGCACTGGATCTTGATTGACTTGCAATGAAGTGCCGGTGGGAGATTTCACTTGTGCATAGTTGAACCATGAGGATTCGTAGCGTGCGCATTAACTAAATTAATCCGGAACTCGGCACGATCTACGATGAACCTCCCGAGCTTCGCGCACTCATCATCATTCACTCCGTGGATATGCTGTAATTTTTTTTTTATCTAGTGGTGAAGGAAGTGTTGTGTTGCTATGTGTATTACGGCGCGTGAAAGGCATCGGCGAAGAACACGGTGTTAGTGACGTCCCCATGTGATCGCACATGCGCGAGTGGCCTGTGGGCGTATATATTCTGGCTGTTGTTCTGTTCCTGTAGGAATCGTTGCTTTGTACTGCAAGCATGCAGTGCCGTCAATAAAGGTGTTCCGAGAAGCCTTGGCCTCTTTCTCTGCGATGCAACAGTGGTGAACAAAATGTGACTGACCATCGTTGTTATAGGAATCGGTCCGCATGAAAGGGAATTAACCGAACTGCACCGAGCTGCGCTTTCGGGGTAGCGTAGCCTCACCGAGAGCGCTGACACTACCCTACCCAGGCCGAACTATAGGAACTGTTTGGTTCTACGACGATTTTTCGCTATACTGATTCTAGGTGGCGACGCGACCCCAGCCAACCGAGAACACAACGAGAAGTAGAGAGCTGTAGAAAGATTAAATGAGGAGTTGTAAGACAAGTTCGTGAGTGAGTAGCAACTTTATTAGTAGAAGGGGCGAGGGGTGATGGAGGCTAAGTCACATAGTCTGCAAGGCTGTGCCTTAGTTCGTCCCCCTCCTACCACGGCCAAGGGTAGCTTAGTCGGTAGCGCGGCGGGCACTTTTCGTCGCGCTTCCAACGATGGTAGGTTCGATACCGGCCACGTTAATGAAAACTTGTGCTACTTTTTTGTCATTGTTTATGTAAATTTTACTGCACTATATCCGCTAAGGTAGTGACGCACAGTGACGCAGTAAAACCGTGGTGAACCCCGGCATCAAGTACTTTCGTGTTAAAATGCGACGCCATCTAAATTGTACTCAAACGCTCCTGACATAGGGCAACGGTTTGCCACAAGGTCAATTGAAGAACCCTTTATCATGACATAAAACCACCTAATCCTAAGTACAGGCAATGCACGTGGCCTTCCTTCACCTTTAATGTACGTGGATGAGACTCTCCGAAGGGGAGGGTGGCAATGTGGGCTTGTTGGTAGAGCATCTTGAGTTTGATGGTAGCGCACGCAGGACACGGACAAAAGGAAGATGTGTCAAGTGTGTCTTCCTTTTGTCCGTGTCCTGCGTGCGCTACCATCCAACTCCGAAGGGGAGGACGCCCGACGGACAATCTAGCGTCTACGGCGAAGGGCCCATTGTCCAATTCATTTTAATAGCACAGAGAGAGGAATAATGCGGCTACCGCCCATCCTGAGGGATAAAAACACCCACACAAGAGGGGAGTGTCAGTGTTTCGCGGTTAAACCTCCGCTACACACAGACACAGAGCACAGACACATCCAGACGGGGACAGTCCCGTCCTGAATAAAATGACTGAGAGGACAGAAAGACACTGAAACCCATGAGGATTTATGGCCTTACGTCGCCATAACAGCCCTAATAGGGATTCACTGATTTGTGTAAATTTAGGTTCTCAAACCACGATTTCAATGTAAGACGCATCTGTGGGGGTTTTTGAAAGCGCCCTCACAGCACAGTAGACGGGCCTCAACATTTCGCCTCCATCGCTATGCAGCAGCCGCGGCCGAGCTTCGATCCCAGTCATAAATTGGATGTGAAATAGACCTCCTTTTGCAAGTGAAGAAAAGACACACAAACGCATATCATGAAATGTGTGGAGTTCACATATAGTATTAGGGACCCGCATTTCTACAACTATGAACGTGCGTATAGTGCACCGTTTCATCGGTGCTGAATAATTATCCTTTGTGGTGTTAAGGCATGACACTGCACGAAAGGTACAATCGCGAGGTTACCAAGGGAACTAATCTACCCTGCGAACCATATGCCAAACGGAGATCAAAATGGCGCCTGAAGCAATGCCTAAAGGTCGCCAGTTTGCCTATATCTAGGAAGCACGTTTTACTAAGAATAAAGAAAACACGGGTACAAACGTAAATTAATGCAGTGAGCCGTCCCGCTGTGGGCGGGGGGAACACACATGGGAATACATAACCAGCACAGCTTTTCTTAATTCTCAGCACCACACCGAGCACAAAAGGCTTGCTGCGATTCTGGTTGGAGTTCAACATTATGGGCACGAAGAGGGCTAACAGGATCCGTTGACTGACTGGAGACTACGAAGGAACGGAGAATGGTTTCTTTAACAATTGAAATGCAAATGTACCTGTGCCATACGCAGTAATCATACAGCACTGAAATAATATCAGCCAACGAAGATCTGTTCCATTCATCACCTTGTTTTAACTTCTACAGAACATCCCAAAATGCAAAGAAATGCGCCGCAAAACCAGACTGCAATATCAGTCCAACATTTCAGTATCTCACGGGAACAGCTTGTCACGTTTACAGGATTTATGGCGGTTCGTCTTTAGAAAACGTGTGACACGATGCATTCAGCTACGCCTGAAGTAATGCTGCATTTTAGGGGCGAAGCTCCTTAGGGTGTGAGTCGTTCCCTCCTCCGTATGTATGTAGCCACCTCTAGTTTCGTTTATGAATGGCTCAATAGATAACGTTGTGTGCCCAGGCTGCTACCAGTAGTTTATGAACTGCAGCATAAACTTGACTCCCCGAGTGTGAGGTACATTTAAAACTTGATTTAAGGAACGAATTTGGCCCCCATATCAGTTAATAACGAAAATCACTAGCATTGTAGTCCCCTTTCCTCCGACCGAGGACGAGGCCGAGAAGGCACATCGTCAGAAACTCAAGCATCGGTACGAAGAGATGCACGACGCTTTGGAGAGGGGATCATTCGTCTCCTTGGAAGAGTTTCTCGCCACCTTCGACGTTTTCGACGTTTTCGACGTTTCGACGTTTCTCCCCACCTTCGATAATTTCCCCTCAGGAGCTTCGCCCACTCATCATCATTCACCCCGTGGATATGCTGTGATCTTTTTTGATACTTCTAGGTTCGTTTACCTCTCTGAAAATTGAAAAGAACTTTTATAACGTAAGTGACACTGCAATATTTTTGTTTGTCTTTTTTCCCTCTATCTCTATCTTCTAATACTTTCTGTCCCCTTCCCCCTTCCCAAAACAGGGTAGCCGACCGGGCTCATCCCCGATTAACCTCTCTGCGGTTTCTATTCCTTTCTCCTCCTTCTTGATTTGTTGGCTGGTGAAGTCTGAGCGAAGGTAGTCGAGGTACGAGGGCCACGAAAACCTTCTGTCATGTTGAAGTCGGATTAGCCGCCAGATATACTGAACCTTCAGTCCAACTTCTTACGGGACCGCAGGCGACACCTCTCTGAAAGTGTTATGTAATGCGTTGCCGGGACCGCCTCGAGCACAAAAGCTCCTTAGGAACTAATTTCGGCTCTGATCGGCAATTCCGTGCACGCAATGCATTTGCTTCGCTTAACGACTGTCCGGAGTTCTAGACAAAACTCTCCTAGTGCTCGCCCGGCAAAGGAACTTCAGTGCCGTGTCGCACTACACAATATTGGAAGGGTTGTAGCGCGCCTGGTGGGAAGAAATAATCCAGGATTATGTTCACAACTTTCTAGGTAACGTCATCTATTTCGCCGCAGGGCTTTTTAAGGTGGAAGACCATTCGCACTACTGTAGAGTTTAGGAATGTGACACCTGCGCTGTCGCAAAGTTTAAGGGGAATAAGGGCCTCAGTGCAGCAATATCCCCCGGCGGAATGATTACCTGTACCACCAGATCTTCGTATGACCATTGGCAGGATAGTGTTGACCAAGGGTGGATACGTTTCAAACATGATCAATGCAATGCAAATAGTAACTCAGTACGTGTAAATATAAACATGATTACCGCCTCTTTCTACTGACAGGCTCCAACAGAAGAATTTTTAGTACGTGTAAGCAAAACATTAGTACCACCGTTTTCTACTGATAGGCCCAATCAGAAATATTTTGAGGAACGGTCCTTAGAGTACATCGCCTGGGTGTGTTCGGAATGCATGTGCAAGAAACAGGTAATGCCGACGTCGACCTGCTTAAGAGAAAGCGAATGGAGCGCAGTGTCAATGAAATCACCAGCGCAATCGCACGCAATACACAAAAGAAGACGGACACGACGGCAAGTTTGTGGAAGCTATTGCTATAAGTGGAATCACCCATACGCTCCACAATTCCTTGCAGTGCAAATTATTAATTTCTCCGAAATTAGGTAATCTTTACCACTTACGTGGTTCATCGAAGCACTAGAGCAAGGTCCAGAAAGAGTGCGTATTCTCAGCGCCTGTGAACCCCCTTGAATAGCGCATGTGATGTAACGAGCTTTAAGATTTTTTTGGACGATGAATACAATACTGTCTGTAAACGTACTCTAGCTTTCGGAAGAAGCTCCGAGTTGAAACATACTTCAAAGACGACATTTGCTGCCAGTGGTCGTCTGGCACCGTCGTCCAAACTTCTCAAACAAGGGTCTTTGTCAGCTTCACTTGCCTCTTTAGCTCTGCTTTCGTTTCGTCCAGTGTTGTAGGTGCTATTATGATGGTTACTGCGCCGGCATGCAAATATCCGGGATGCTAATAGCAGGATCCTTGTCATGCTTTAATCTGAAGAGTTTGGTATAATGCTCTGAATAGACATTGTGAAAAAAAGTCCACGCATATCCACAGAGTGAATGATGATGAGTGGGCGAAGCTCCGGAGGTTTATTGGTAAAAACCGCGAATCTTCCGTGAATCTTGCCTAGTACATCATCAAAGACGTGACAAGCACTGTGTGTCGCCATCTAGCGCTCTCCTAAAACACTAGAGCTCGCAGCGAGCGCCTCCGCGCCATCTATTGATCAATTCACGTACTAGCTAAGCAGCACCGCAGCGCTCGGACGGACAGATGGACGGACGGAGAGACAGACAGACAGACTCCCATACTACGCATTCCCATAGTTCTGAATGAAGCGAGCACCACAGCGCCATCACGCCATCTAGTGAGCACTACACGAACTAGAGGTGGCTACAACAAACGGAGGATGGACAGACCCACGGCATAAGGAGCTTCGCCCCTAATATGAATGGTGTGGCAGAAAGTGGCACTGAGAGTAAAGACACTGCTCTACATCTTATTCCCTAGTTTTGTTTATTCCGGGAATTCGCTGGTTGCACATGCTGTTTACGTACAAGTAGGTTTCGCCGAAATATTTATGAAGCATGTAGTTAATGTATTTTGGTTCAGTATATCAGAACTCACATATCTTAAAACGCTAGGCAACATCCAGCTGCTATCTGCGACACCATTTTTGAATCAAATGACGTCATCACGAAGAACGTACTCTTGCATGCAAAAGCCTTGAGAACAAAGCTCCTTAAGATGCTGCTGCTGGAGCATACGTCCGAGTAGAGATGTCACCGAAAAGCTCGGCTGCTGAGAACTTTGTTTTAGTAGCGCCAATGCAATATCAGGGGACCTGGTTTTAGGCAAAGCTGGGGCGAAGCCGAAGTCGAGTGCGCAGAGTTGCTGTAGCTTACAGCCACGCGTAGTTTGGAAAGTTCCGGAAGATACTATGCGATATGGCGGACATGACGCAATGCATTGCATGCATGTAGCAGAAGTGATACCAGCTGCTCATATCACAAGATTGTTAGCCGGTGTAGGCGAGCATTTTGCTACACTTGCATGCCATTTGAAACCATGCTACTCTTGTACAACTTATCAAATGGGCCTTATGCTGCACACGTGAGCATTTCTACATTTCCAAACATGTGATCGGCCGCATCGTCTGCAGATGGCAAGCGAAGTCGCCTGATCACAGCTTGCGAACCCCGCTTTTCTTCGTAGCTGGGCACAAATCTTTAGAAAAGAGGCATATATACGAAAGTCTATTTTATTACGACTAGGCATTTTATGGCGGGGTCCCCCGAAAGCTCGGTCACGTCGGTTCCCTCCGAGAGTCACGTAAATGGGTGTAAATGACATAGAAAGCCAGCAGAAGAATTTGCGCGCATGCTGGCAATCGAACGACGAAAGGTGTCCGGCGCGCTGCCCGCTTTGATATTGAAGCACGTGATCAAAGGCGTACGAACGCCTTTGAGCACGTGCTTCAAAGGCGTATATCCTTTCTTATCGGCATCCCTCCAGCGCACACAGTAGTCTCCGTGCGCGCATCTAGGAGCGGTTATACGAAGTCGCCTGAAGCGCGGGCTCTCTCACTTTCCATCTGCTGTTTTGCGAGAGAGAGAGAGAGAGAGAGAGAGCAAAAGGCGCGCATTGACTATAGAAACGCTCTTTCTTCGATAGGTTAAATGGAATTGTTCAATACCAGCAACAGAATTGTCAACATGCCGCGGCCTCTCAGTAGCACCTTATAACCACCAACCATTTCCGCAGCGCGCAGTGCCGCGCTCACACCAGCTCGCGACTGCGTAAGGAGACACCTGTGATAGCGGCACACGAGTGGCAATGGGAATGAAGTGGTATGTTGAACACTTATGGCTTTTTTCACACGATTTGACAGACAGGCAGATAGCTTCTGTGGAATTTCTGTGTTTGCTTGCATCTAAAGTGTACTTCTTTCCCCCACGTGACAAGCCCAAAATTGTCTGTGCAGTTTTATCGAGTGAGAAACCGAAACCACATTCCCGGCATCGGCAATGACAGTGAAACTACTGGAACATTGCCCTCACAAAATGGCGACAGGTCATCTTTAAACATGTCTTTGAAGCAAGTTCGCATTTGTTCGTGTCGTGCCCTCCTGCATTCCTGTGTGCTCTCCTGCGTTAGTGCTCTCCTGTGCACTCCTGCATCCATTGTGAACTAAGTACAAATGCCAATGTGCTACTTTTATTATCAAGCTAAAAATCCAAAGGAAAGTTTCTTGATATTGACGGTAGCTGCCTCACGCGTCTGCGCGTGAAGCCTTTGACATAATGCAAGGTCAAGAACATCTAAAGCTGGATGTCAACTATGAAAAGTTCCCACAAGCATAGACGAGAAAATAACCAGACCTCGAAGACATGCTTGCAGTCATAACTCCGCATTATCAAAATTTTCAGGTTAACAACACTACACTGGCGCGCTCTATAATGGCGAGCCACACGTGCACGCACGTGCCAGTCGTGCTTTGAAGGCCCGTGAAGATTTTTTTCACTTCGTACGGGCCACATTTTTATCGCCACTGTATCTGAAAGGCTCATTGTAAAAGTCGAACGCCTTGAAAAGCAACATTTTATCTGGAGACATTATCAACGAGTGGCATAGCAAAATTGCAAGTACACTGAATAATGGTCAATATATTTCATTATATCTGGGGCCTTTGTAAGTGGGTTCATTTGTAGATGCCTGTTGAGCCACAGGAGCACGTTGACACTCCTGTTCCCACAGAAGGATCTAGCACTATTTGAAATACACTATGTCCTTTCATTTTATGATTATCCTTTGAGTGTCATTACATGAAATTGGGACTTGTCTGTCTTTTACATGCAGGTCGATATTGGCAGAGGTGTGCTTGTTGAGCGATATGTTCTAGATCGCCTGCGAGCACACTGCCATGGCCTTCCAACCAAATTTGCGAAAAACCTCTTGCGGCACGTCTTTTCTCCAGAGAAGCTGCAGGGGAAGAGCCTGTATGGTAAAGGGAGCAATCGCCATAAAGATGACCCTCCAAAAAAAGGTTTGGATCCAGTGCGGCTGGATGCTGTAATCGGTACGTACCACTCTGTGAAGGCAATAACACTTCATGTGAAAGTTGTATTTTTTAGCACTGCATCACATGGTTTTCGAGCATATATTTGTACTCTGTTATATCAAGTAACTTTTTGTGATTTAAAATAATTTGCACAGGGACTGTTAAAGCACAATTTGCTGTATGTATCTTTAGCAGAAAATGGAAATTGGTTGGTACATTGATTGTACAGTTGTCATGGGCATGGCCCATGTTGTAAGTTGCTGCAGAATGCATTCATTTTCTGTATTTCTTCAAAGCGACAAGAAACCAAACGCTGCAGTGATTTGTAGACTGATTACAGGGGCAGTGAAAATAATAAAAATGGTGCATTATTTTGCAAGAATGCGCATTTCATAACCTTTGTTCAATTACAGCATCTGTTCACATATTTTATCACAAAACGTTTTTATAAAGCTAGTGCTGTGCTGGTATGCTTCAGTCCTGTGCAAAATTTTGCTTTTCCTCGCAGGATACACATGGAGCAACTACCAGACAACAACAGTACAGCTTAATCATCGATGCTGTCATCGATGCTGAGCAGAGAAATAAAATAAATAACTTCTTCCGTAAGCTTTCATTCTTGTCTTGTTTATGAAATTTTTAATATAAACCAGTGCACTTTAAAAAGCCCCATTTACCCTTCAGAAGGACTGACTGCTGGGTAAGATGGTAATTCATACTAAAGCGAAGGTGTGCGAACCAGATGCAAAGACAAGTACACAAAACAGTGCCCTATTGAAATTTTACATACACATTGAAGTGATCAATTCTTGCCCTCCGTTACATATATCCAAGCTTAATGGTGGATATAGCCTACGGCATGCATGCATTATGTATGGAACAATGGTCATAGGTAGCTTTTGCCTGCACTTTTAATTGGCCTATACTGGTCTTCATTAATTAGCCTTTCTTAATGAAAATGAATTGTTATTAATGATTTATAGTACACATACTGAATAAGTTCATTGTTAGTGAATAGAAAGCCAAGTATGCATACGTCAGAGGGGTTAAAAATGTAATTCATTAATGTTGCAACGTACTATGAAGTTATTGACCTTTGCTGCAAACATGCCCATGCATGACAAGAATTGCGTGTCTGGCTTATATGGTCTAATGTGAACCTAATGAATATGTAGAGCAATTAGCAGTATGTGCATCAGGAGCTCTGAAAAATAACAGTGGTGGTGGCCAATATGTATTATACTCTCATCAGCTGCACATGAGCAAGTGCATCAATCAGACGGGCATTAGGAGCTCGTCACACACCCATCAGGAGTAGGCGAAATGTCTTGGCCCGTATGCTGTGCGACGCCAGTCTGGTCAAAATTTCCGGAGCCCTCCACTACGGCGTCTCTCAACAAGACGGCGAGGTGGCCTAGTTGGTGTCCTGTCCTGTCAGTATTCTTCGCTATTCCACGTTTCATGTGCGCTTAAAAAAGCTTTTGCTTTAAAGATGGGCGTCTCTCATAATCAGAGCTGGTTTTGGGTCGTTAAACCCCACATAACAACACCCATCAGGAGCGCATTCGACACTTGCACATCAGGAGCTCTATAGAAGAGTGGTGGCCAATACGTATTAAACTCTCATCAGCTGCACGTCAGCAGGTGCATCAGACAGGCATTAGGAAGGCATCACACACTCATCAGGAGCACATTGGACAGTTGCACGTCAGGGGCTCTATAGAATAGTGGTGGCCAATACTCATTAGAATGTCATCAGGTGCATGCCAGGAAGTCCATCAGAAAGACATGAAAAGAGCATCAGAGACTCATGCATTAGGAGTGCATCAAACACTCATACATAAGGAGCCCATCAGAAACTCGCACATAGAAGCTGTATAGAATAACAGTGCCCAATTCGTAATAGACTCTCATCAGGAATACATCAGAAACTTCATCGGACAGTCATTAGACACTTTCGTGATCCTGATGCATAAATTCATCAGACTCTCTCCGCGGTGGTGTAGTGGTTACGGTACTCGGCTGCCACCCAAAATACGCGGGTTCTATCCCGGCCGCGGCTGTCGCATTTTCGATGGAGGCGAAAATGCCAGAGGCCCGTGTACTGTGCGTGGTGAGTGTACGTTAAAGAACCCCAGGTGGTCTAAATTTCCGGAGCCCTCCACTACAGCCTTTCTCTCCTCTCTATCTCTTTCACTCCCTTTCCCCACCCCCACTGGACGCTTAGCCGTGCTCCCTACATGGGCTGTAGAAATTAGCGTCCTTTCCTAACCGAACCACAATCATCATCTTTATTCGATGAACGCGCTCCCAGCTCGCAAAGAAGATGAACGCGCCCTCACCCGCGTGAGACAAGGTTGACGCAGGCAGCATCTTCTAGCGAGTTTCTTGATTGAAAAATACCGACTGCTCGCGCTCGAGGACCATTCACAGGCCACTCATATATATATATAACCAAAGGGTCACGTTGAAAAACATAACATTTATTACGACGTTTCGGCCGCGAGACCGGCCTTTTTCAAGCTTCTACTACAAATGGTAGGCACAGAGCCTGCATGACAGTAACGGGGAAAAGAAAGGGAGAGAGCATGGCTGAAGTTGAAAGGGGGAAAAAGACGAAAGGAAGAAAAGGGGAGGGGGGTGTATGGAATAGTGGTGGCGGCCTTGAAATCCAAAGATAAAAGGGGGTGTTTGACGTATACCGAAGTAGAAGTTACATGAGGGAAGGTGGAGAAGGAGCGGTTTCGGCGCCGCCGCTTTGGTTCACGGGAGCCGTGCATGTGGCCATCAGCTCAGCCCTCTCCTCAGGGCACAACATGCCGCTGCAAGAAGCGCGGCGCATGGAGGGCTAAATAAAGCCAGATGTAGAAAAACTGAGAGCTGTGGCGGCGTGCAGCAACAGGAAAACTGCCTTGGGAAGTTAGAAGATATAGGAGATACGGGGTGAGATAAAAGAAAGAAGGAGAAAAAAAGTATAAAAAGAACGAAAGAAATAAAAGGAAGGGGAGGGGGTGGTGGGTGCGTGGACGCCTGTGTGAGGTG
>CM023489.1:73975828-74053447 GCA_013339685.2 Hyalomma asiaticum
TGACCTCAGCTATAATATTGTTTGACTTAGCATAGGTTTGCAGAAATAGTGATATTCGTGCTCAGCGTTCTTAATCCAATCTGCTCAGTTCTCGAGTCTGTTTACTTCAATTCAAATTATACTGTTATACCACGTTCAATTCATTTCAAATGAGTACCTTCAAAAACTAGGTGTCTCAGCGGGTTTGTGACGCAATAATTGATCATACTGCAACAGCAAAGGAATTAGCTGAGTGCACCAAAGAGAGGAAAGCTTTCACAAATAAAGGTGCATAGGGTAAAATGAAGCAGAAATTCAAGGGTGTACATTGTTTTTCAATTCGCGCACGTCAGTTTACATGGTGTCGTGAAGAAATGGGAATGCTATTTCTCTCAGCAGCAAGATCTACAGGATTGTAATAATAGGGATGCCAACAAATAGGGATGCCAACTCGCACGCACAATTCTGACTTTTTGCGCAGTTACACAATTTTGATGAAATTAGTACTGACAGAAACAAGGCCGCCCTTGCGGCAGGACCCAGGCATTAAAATATTCCGCCCCCAAGGTGAACCGCAGTGATGCTTCTTTGCCATTTGTTACGTGCTTCAGGGCCTGAAGAAGCCAAGCAAGAATAGGAAAACTGGAAAGAAAAAGAAGCTCAGCTAAGAAACCGCCAATTAAGCGCGTTAAAATCTTCAAATTTTGAAAAGAATTGCTACAAGCAATGTAGAGTAACCGAAAAATAGTGCGTAAGAGCTCGCGGAAAAGCATCACAAATGCATGTGAATGGATGCGGCTTTCATGGCTTTGTAGCCGTAGTGCATAGGCGCGAATAATTCGAAGGTTGTCAGTTCTTTTATTACGGACGTCCAGGCTTTTTCAGAAAGGGAAACACTATCGAACCAGTCCAAGCGTGGTGGGTGTGCACGTGGATGCAAGATATTGGCTTATTTTCCGAAGCGCATTCACGGAACCAACGTTGTAGCTTGCAGCGGCGCAAGCTCAATTGATAGAATGTGCATCAACATCGCGGACACGCTCAAAATCGGTCGAAATTACCGAACAAAGAACCTCGACACACTCCATGGACCAGCGGGGAACAACGATATTGATGTTACAGAGTTTCCTACAAAATACTGTGGGGAACTCGGGCACTCCAATCTTTCCGCTGCCGTGGGCATCGTGGATAGAACATGGATTTGTCTAGTCTCCGTGCTTGAGGCTTCAAGCGTTCTGGTGTATTTGTTGGTTTTTTGTAAGTTTTGTGACGCGAATCACACTTCGTACGGGACGACGGCGGCGCGGCTGTACTGCACGCTTAAGTTACTGCTAAAGATCGCCAGACTGCCGCATTTACTGACATCGTTTGTAATGATGGGGTACCATTCTTCTTTTTTCGACCTTGCGTTTGTTGAAGGCCAAACGTATTACTTGCATTGGTGTTAGATCTAAATTTTCAAATATTTCCTCGGCGATGCGTTCTTGCTGCTTTTTTTCAGAATTGACAGAAACTGTAATCATGAGATACCTATTCACGGTTGACATACATTCCTAGTGACAGGGCTGTTGCTATATCTTGTGCCATTGCACTTCAGTTTCATTATCTGCTTGATTCAACGCCGAAGAGCAACGCCGAGCAGGCGCATAGTTGTGTTGCCTAGCAGACCGCCACTGGTTCATCAGCAGAGGCAAGCGCAGACGACGCTCAAAAAGTCGGCTAAGATCAAAGCCTAGGAGATGTTTCGGACGCAGTTTAAGGGCAACGGCTGTTTAAAGTCACGTTTTTGCAGAAACCAAACACCAAACGCTAGGCGATACTGCGTTGATGCTACGGCGGCTTGACCCACATAGTTTGTAAAAATGCAGTGCAGCACCAGCCCTGCACTTCAAGGCGCGATCGAAAGCTCAGGTGTTACAATTAGGAAACGCAGCTACCTTTTACTCACTTGAAAACAGTACCACGTCACTTACAAGAGAACAAACATGCATTTTCAGTCCGAACGAATGATATCTCTAACTTTTATGAAGGCTTCTAAAACTCGGCAAAAGTGGATAAGTCGATACGGTCATTATCGCATGATATTGACATATTTCTGAGTGTTCGGTACTTCCCAAACGAACAAAGAGGAACAAGTATCTGTTCATGTGTATATTTAATGCAAACTATTCTGTTTTAGTACAATACCTTGGCATAAACGACATATTTTTAAAAGTCGCGAGGACGTGTGAAGCCAGGCAACGAAGCCTAGGCAAATCTGTCACATCCATCATTCCCATGGTGGCTAAACCACCTTTATGTAAACTCCCGTATACATTACTCCACATTTCTCTCTAATATTTTGTAGGAATCTATGATTGATGCATCCTTGTTTGTTTTGCACCACCACGCAATGCAACTGCCACAGTATTTTGCGGTGGCAGTATTTTTAAATATCACTGCCGTCCACATATTGCTGCCCCATTAGGTAATGAGAATCGTGACACTTTACAGACTAAGCTATGATGGTTGGTGCAAATGGATTGTCCCCGGCTTGAATGTGGCTCAGTGGTCCAAATTCTTCCGTTACTTATGTTGCGCCACACCGCTAGTTGTTAACTGAAGTTGGTACGATCCCAGGCGCATTCATGTACCGGCTTATGTTAAGTCTCCCGACGCCCCCTGCAAGATAACATGAATGCAGGTCTCACAGTGGGAGTGTTTTCTAAGCACTACTGAAACCTTTTGTTTGTGGCGTCTTGGCCACATGATATGCCATTTTTGTGTACATTCTTGTGGATAAGGGCCTGTTTAGCATAATAAAACGCCATTGCAAGACCATTCCTTATTACCAGCTGCTTCCCTGCGGGTTGGAGACGTTCGAATAATGCTTCCATCAACCGCCAATAAGCCGCCGTTACAAGATGGTAAACTTAGACATTCCTACTGACCATTGCCGCTCTATAATGGGAAATCTGAAAAGTCATCAAGGTAACATCGCAGATCTCATTGAACTTCCATTATCTCACAAGAGTACTGTTCTGTGGAACCTACCTACGTTACTGTCAGGATGCCAGCTCATTGCTTTTCCTAGTCAAGACGCAGAGCCCTTACCAAATGAGGCACAGCGGAGTGTCCCAGTCATCGTCGGAACCTTCACTTGACTTCCTGTGTTGAGCTCGTTGTCGATGTTCTTCATTGAAGGAGGCGTGTTTCCGTGGCGGCTTTCTTCGGCCATGCTTGAAACAGTGCCTCGTGAAAACTAATGCCTATGCGCAAGCGAAGACCGGGCGAAAGTGAACTTTAGGGCAAGCGCAATCGTTGACAATAAACGGCATAGATGTGTCAAACGTCTAATGGTAGTATCGAGGAGGAAGAAATGGTAGGGCGCGCCGCTATTTGCGTAATGCATGTGTAGAAAAGATTTTCTTAGACGCATCGAAGCGACATCACGTGGAAAAACCAAGCGATATCATTAAACTGTGCTATCATGCCTGGCTCCAGGCTTGCTGAACATGCAGAACACTCGAACGCAATATGCAGAACACTCGAACGAGGCGTGTTGATGGTGGTCACCTACATCCTGCTGCGAAATTGGTTTTGCAGTGGAGAAAAATGTTGCTTGTCGATACACGAGAGGCTGCTTAAACATTTTCAATACAAATGGGATACCTAGGATGAGAAGTGGGTAGATTTGGGCGTCTTGTTGAATCATATCTTATGTAACAGGACAGGAAAGACGGTGCATGTATAGATACTGACGCGACATGCCGAGAAGGGGCGTACTGTTGATTGCAGAGCGCGTACTGTTCATTGGGCGAGAGCACAAATTCCTTGACCTGTGCGGTGGTCTCCCCTTACCATGGCGGGCAAGTTTTCTGCACAGAAGACATTTCGCCAGCTACATCAGTATAGAGCTGGCCGCACTGTCGCAGACTGCCCCGTCGTTCCGTGTTCGTGGGTATTGGACCGTGTAAGTCCGGAAAATGAGATACCTTTTAACGCCTCATCACCCACTGGTGGTCTGCTTAATCATTGGTTGCTTGGCTATGAAATCCTTCAGGCGCAGCTTGCCATTAGTGTTGTTCCTCTGCGGTGTTCGAGATACCCTCACTAATTTAACGTCTTCCACTGCACTGGAGTTTTCCACCTGCGGTTCCTTTCGTCCATATCACGATACCACTGCGCACTCGAGGCGTCCGCATTTCTGCTGTGTTGCTGTAGCCAGCAGCAAATGGTTATTCTGGCAGGTTTTGAGTAACAAATCAGTTGACAATCAGTCGGCCTGTACCATTTCTCCGATGGGTCTGCCAAGAGCTCCACATCGAAGGGCTCCATTCGGTTATCGAAGCACTGAATGCTCTTTGCCGCTAGATTCTGGCAGCAGAGTCTTCATATGGACCAGTCGTTCTGTTACTCCAGTGAGAAGGCCAGCTGAATTATGCAGTACATGGGGCTGGTGTATCTGTCTCTGTCTTCAAGGCAGCAATTAGAACTGGCAGAGGCTCTGAATTTCCTTCACCACCTCGTTTTTGTCTCATATTTGTTTTATGCCTTCGTCGTGAGCATATGCCACTAGCGTCTGAAGCATAATATTCAACAGGATCCTGACTCGGCCCTTCCCACATGCTGGGCTTCTTTAGCGATTCGCACCTGTGCTCTTTACCTCAAAGACTAGAACACCTTTTGTTTCACTAACTCATCACGCATTTCCTCCTTCCGTACCGAGTATTCACCCACTCAGTTCTTTACATGCCTGGCTATTCGTCGCCTCGGGAACACAGCACTGACTGTCAAAGAAAGCATTTGTGCGCTTGCGACTGCACTGCTCATGTGTTGTATTAGCGCCGCCCACTTACTAACATATGCTTCCCAAATGTATTTGAGGTTGCTGACTGTATTCTGTGGGCTTCTAATGTCGTTTAATCCCACCGCTGGCACCAAATGCAACGAACACTAAAACACACATGCATAGTAAAAAAATATTTCATTAACCGAGAGCCATTGCCTCCGATCTCGGGCTCCTCCTACCTCCTCGTGTTTTGCCGACCTGAACTGAGTCTATGCTTCAGTGACAGTCACTTTGTCGTATATATGTTGTGGGCATTTACTATGCACTTCTTCCTCATCTGTACATTATCATCATCATCCTGCTGTGGTTGATCTTCATCTTCAGTGCCTCGGCATGATCATTATCGTGTGTGTGGGCCTTGGCTGGTGCGATGCTGAGTGTCCGGTCCTAATAAATGTCGTTGCTACCGAGACGTCACTATATATATATATATATATATATATATATATATACTGATACTGATTCAAAACACGATACTGATGACCACACAGTTTGCAGCCCTATCACAATGCATGAGATTTGGGCATGTTGTAGCATCCGCGCATCGGATGTCGTGAGCGCCGAACTGTTTGTCATGGCCGATGCACACGTAATGCGTCCAGGTTGCGCGTGCGTTGCAAGAGGCTGCTGAGGCGACATCCATGTTCTTTCGAAATGCCTATGGTCGATTGCAATTTAAGATTTGCAGGCGACATTGTGTTCTTTAGCACAGATGGAGACGAACTACAAAGCATGCTGATGACCTCAACAGGGAAAGTAATAAAATTGGGTTAAAAATGAATAGGCAAATGACCAAAGTTCTGCTCAACAACCTACTTAAGGAACAGGAATTTGAAATCAACAATCAACCCTTACAAACGAATAGATATACCTAGGACAGTTAATAACGGGAACTGCTAACCATGAAAAAGAAATTCTCCGTAGAATAAGGATGGGCTGGAGCGCATTCGGAAGGCATTACGAAATCATGACTGGAAACTTACCGCTCTCACTAAAGCGAAAGGTATTTAATCACTGCATTCTCCCTGCACTAACGTACGGTGCAGGAACGTGAAGGATAACGAAAAAACTAGAGATGAAACTAAGGAGCACACAACGTGCAATGGAAAGGAAAATGACAGGGGTAAGAGATAAAAAACGAGCGGAATGGATCAGAGAACACAGAGGAGTAGCCGATATTCTTATATCAATTAAAAGAAAGAAGTGTACCTTGGCAGGACATGTCATGAGGAGGAAAGATAACAGATGGACAGTAAGAGCGACGGAATGGATACCAAAAGAGGAAAACACAACACAGCCAGGCAGAAAGGTTAGATGGAGCTGTGAAATTAAAAAGTTTGCGGGCATAAAGTGGAATCAACTCGCTCAGGATAGGGTGGACTGGAGATCGTTGGGAGAGGCCTTCTTCCTGCATTGGACCTAAACAGGTTGCTGATATATATATATATATATATATATATATATATATATATATATATATATATATATGTGTGTGTGTGTGTGTGTGTGTGTGTGTGTGCGTGTGTGTGTGTGTGTGTGTGTGTATGACGCTATAACACAGAGACGTGCCATGGTTCCTGCGCCATGCTTTTATTTCACTGCATGCGCCTCTTCTTCATTGTCGGGTTCTGCTATCGCCCGCTTGTTACCATGATTCCCGCTCCTCACGGAAGAACCCCTCGTGACAAATAAAACTAATGAATCTCTTTGTCAAGTTCTGTGGCGTTGTCCCAGCTGTTTTGACTGTAGGCGCTGCCTGGACCTCTGGGATAAAAAGCGTTCTTCATGGCGTTTATTTCGGTGAAGGTGTCCTTCCTTACAAACTTGCCTTCGCTCTAGTGTGATTTATTCCACACGACCTTCTTTAAAACGCAAGTGGGCGTCTGATAACATCTTGGTTTGGTGATGATCCTCCTCATGTACCTGTGGCTGTCACTGAGGCTCTTCGGCTTGTCCGTGTTGGGTTGTCTTATGTTGCTTCGGAGAGTGTCGATGTGGCGCACCTTTCCAGTCAAAAGTCTGATATTCGTCACATGTAGACTTGGTGCTCAGCGGAAAGCTGTTACGCGGTGGAGTATTTTGAGGCTTGACTCGTAATGATGATAGTCTGCCAAAAGTTGTAGAATGGTCTCCGCCAGAGGCTTCTCAGATGCTGTGCATTCCCTTCTTGCATTCGTGGTTGAGGCTTGTACTTATGGCTGCTTCAACACTGGTTGTGCCTACAGGTGGCTGAGTGCTAGTTGGCACCGCAGCAGATTTTGGTTAGCTGGTTTGCGACGGTGAATGCATGCCACTTTTGAGAACTGTTGTGCTAAACCTCTGCAGTGCTTGAATGCCTACCGAAAGCTTGCTATGTGATTCGTATTCTTACGGCACATCAGCTCAACTACACTGGGCATAACGACATTGCGTGTCATGCGATGAGGGTCGCGAACAAGAGTACACCCACTTGATGCAAAACCACGCTGTGCATCACGTATGCAAAAATCAAAGAATCAAATGAATGGAGTGGTTCAGTAATACCTCGAGACCCGAAGGGCATTGTAGGATACAGCGACCATTTTCGTAATGATGGGAAGCCTAGTGGTAGGTTGGGTCTTTTGGAAACACGACTTGATGGCTATTGAGGGAGCACTGGCTTCACACGTTTGAAATTGCGAGTTGATTGCTGTTCAGGGATCGCTGGCTTCACATTGTCTCTTGATAACTGTAGATCGAGACAAGGCGTTTGAGTGCGCTTCGTATATTCTAAGAATTGCAAATTTGGGACATTCGTCGAGGATTTAATAATATGCGGTCTTCTTCGGCAATTATAATGGCTACATGAAAGCTGTTTATGACTTCCACGGCTGACACGAAAAAATGTGTCGAACTGGAGGCTGATAGGCAAGTCTACACCGTAGTCGTTAGATCGGGCGACCATTTCCCCTTTAGTATTTTTCTACGTTTCGTAGTTCTGGAAGGTGTACGTCAAGTAATATCGGAAGGCCTCAGCGGTGACGTAGTCACTGAATTTGGCGACCATTTCCCGTTCCGATCACGATGCAGCGGTAGCGGGGAGTTCGAAGAGGTCGAAGGAGTCCTCTACGGGTCCATCGTCCGTTGTTCCGGTGTACGTAGGGATGCCAAGGACTGCCGACGATGCTTCCATGTGGCTGGTCGCAGCATGCAGCAGATGTCTGTGTCTGAGATTGACTCCTAGTCAAGGCATGGTTTTCGAGCCGACGTTATTAAGCTGAGGCTCAGGAGGTGACTGCCAGGTCTCCATCCTGTCGACTCGTTGAGCAGCGGCGAGCCCCTCTGATGAATTTTTGAAAGACTGCCCGGCAAGCGCCAATTCCCCATCAGGAGGAACAGCGTCAGTCAGTCCAGAAATGATGTGGTACTCTTTAAGTTCGGCCAAAGAGCCAGTTGTTTTTAAATGCGAAGGATTTCTTAGCGAACTTCGGCGAGTTTGAGCGCATCTATCTATCTATCTATCTATCTATCTATCTATCTATCTATCTATCTATCTATCTATCTATCTATCTATCTATCTATCTAGCCGCCTACGATTTTGTGCTCTCCTGGCCGTTTCGCTAATCAGATGTTTACGAAAATTGGTATGCCACATCATGACTACATGACGAACATAAACGGCAGGTCATAACATGAAAATCGCGACATGCATGTCATGAGCGGCATCATTTACATTCCACGGTCTTGGTGCTCTCCTGGCCGTTTCGCTAATGGGATATATGCGAAAATTGGTATGGAAAAACATGACTACCTGACGAACATAAATGGCAGGCCATAACATGAAAATCATGACATGCGTGTCATGAGCGGCATGATTTACATGTCACAGTCCTGGTGCTCTCCTGGTCGTCTCGTTAATGGGATGTATACAAAAATTGGTATGCCACAATATGACTTCATGGCGAACATAAATGACAGGTCACAACATGAAAATCATGATATGCATGTTATGAGCGACATGATTTACATGCCACGCATTTCGTTAATGGGATGTAGACGAAAATTGGCATGCCACAAGATGACTGCATCAGGAACGTAACTGACAGGTCATAACATGAAAATCATGACATGCATGTCATGAGCCACATGATTTACATGCCACGATCTTGGTGCTCTCTTGGCCGTTTCGTTAGTGGGGTGTATAGGAAAATTGGTATGCAACAATATGACTGCATGACGAACATAAATGACAGGTCATAACATGAAAAGCATAACATACATGTCATGGGCGGCATGATTTATATGCCAGCCATTTCCTTAATGGGATGTATACCAAAATTGCTATGGCACAGCACGACAGCATGAAGAACGTAAATGACAGGTCACAACATTAGAATCATGACACGCGTGTCATAACCGGCATGATTTACATGCCTTGGTCCTGGAGCTATACCGCCGTTTCGTTAATGGGATGTATACGAAAATTGGTTTGGCACAACATGACTGCATGACGATCATAAATGACAGGTCGTAACATGATAATTGTGACATGCATGTCATGAGCGGCATGATCTACATGCCACTCGTTTCCTTAATGGGATGTACACCAAAATTGCTATGGCACAACACGACTGCATGACGAACGTAAATGACAGGTCATAACGTTATAATCATGACATGCGTTTTTGAGCGGCATGGTTTACATGCCACAGTCATGCTGCTTTTGAGGCCGTTTCGTTAACTTCATATGTACCAAACTCGGCATAGCGAGACAACAATGCAACTCCATTTTACGTTCCTTATGCGTGCTTCGCATTTCCTTGATTCCCACTGCACGTGGGATCTGCCAATTTTTTCTTCGTAATATTACTTGATGGCCTGCCCTTCTTTCAGACGGTAGTGCATGAAGAGATGGAAGGCATGTGCGTCAGCCGTAGCAAAGCGGTTTTGCATGTCGCGCTTTATATCATCCGATGTCTCGACGTTGCTGAAAATCTCTGTCAAGTACTATTGAAACGCTTCCCCTTCGATGTATTCCCTGAAGTGACTGACCCAATTGCGGCGTGTCCACGATATCTCGGCCGCCTTCATGTTGAAAAATTGAAGCCACTTGTCGATGGGGACGTCTTCTGGTGTTCCTTTATACTTTGGTATGTTGAGCGCAGGCTTTGGCCTGGCCATGACAGGTTGATGAGGTCGATGATGCCGACCTCATCTACTTCCACCATCAACTTCTGATCCTGCCGTCCTCGTCAAGTTGACGCCCTCATTAAGCAAGGTCTTATATGACCTTCGTTGTCACCCTACGCTGCACCTGTGATCCTTGCAGAAAAAAAAATCACATCATATTCACGGGGTGAATGATGATGAGTTGGGCGAATCTCCAGAAGGAATCATCGGTAAACCGTGAAACTCTTCCGTGCAATTCGCCCCACAATTAAAAGTGAAACACTTGAGTAAATGTCATCAAACTATTATAACATCTCGCATCTTTCATCATCAACTACAAGTACCGCCATCTAGTTTTATAACATCTCGCGCATGCTACGAATCCTCACGGTTCTACTATGCACAATGCACAAGTGAAATCTCCCGCCTGCTTACGGAGATTCCCCTGCGGTGCTGGATTGTGTAAGTGACACTTCGTATTTCCTTGTACAGGAGTGACATGGAAGTTTATTGATTACCATAGTTAGGAAGCGTGTATGACGCACACTTGTGGTGTCGCGAGTTTTCATCTATTAGGGGCGAAGCTCCTTATAGCGGCACCCGTTCGTCCCTCGTCGTAGTAGTAGTGTGTAACCAGTCTTAACGCTAGTACCACATCTTGACCTCCAAGGTGGTGCCGGTGGGAGATTTCTCCTGTGCGTTGTTGAACAATAAAAAATTCGCAGCGTGCGCGTTAACTAAAAGCCGAATTCTGCTGTCTCTCATTCCCCATTAGCAGCCATTGGCATGTTCCAGTAGGAAACGTTAGTAGAAGTAGAAGTGTAAGTGTTAGCTAAAAGCCGACTTCTTCTCTCTCTCATTCCCATTAGCAGCCATTGTTTACCTCCAAGGTAGTGCCTGGTGAGATTTCTCCTGTGCGTGATTAGACAATAAAAATTTTGTTCAAAACGCCGTTGATTGATGAAATAAACCAACGGAAGACGCCAGGCACCCGCTCGCCCTCAGCGCATGCCTCCTGCCCCCGGCGCGTGCTGTCTTGTGATAGAGAGAGAGAGAGCGAAAGGGGCGCGTTGACTATGGAAACGCTCTTTCTTAGATGAACGCTCTACCAGCTCGCAAAGAAGTAGAACGCGCCCTCACCCGCGAGAGGCAACGTTGGCGCAGGTAGCGTCTCCTAGCCAGTTTCTTGATTGAGAAATACCGAATGCTCGCGTTGAAGAACCGTTGACCGGCCACCCATATATATATATATATATATATTGTAAAGAAGAACGAGACAGACACAGCGCCTTTGCTGCAGGCCGGCTGTTCTAATCTGACTTCCTCTTTCTCTTCCTCTGCAGCACGCTTTTAGGGGCGAAGCTCCTTAAAGCGGCACCCGTTCGTCCCTCGTCGTAGTCGTCGTAGTGCGTAACCAGTCTTACGCTTTGACCTCCAAGGTGGTGCCGGTGGGAGATTTCTCCTGTGCGTTGTTGAACAATAAAAAAAATTCGCAGCGTGCGCGTTAACTAAAAGCCGAATTCTTCTGTCTCTCATTCCCCATTAGCAGCCATTGGCATGTTCCAGTAGGAAACGTTAGTACAAGTAGAAGTGTTAAAAGCCGACTTCTGCTGTCTCTCATTCCCAGTAGCAGCCATTGTTTACCTCCAAGGTAGTGCCTGGTGAGATTTCTCCTGTGCGTGATTAAACAATAAAAATTTTGTTCAAAACGCCGTTGATTGATGAAATAAACCAACGAAAGACGCCAGATGTTTTCTAAAAGCAAAACGAAAAGACGCCAGATGTTTCTAAAGCAAAACGAAAAGACGCCAGCTGCTTAACGAAAGACGCCAGATGTTTCTAAAGCAAAACGAAAAGACGCCAGCTGCTTAACGAAAGACGCCAGGTAAAGCAATGGTTTTCATCTGCAACCAGTGCAAGAACCACTTAGCTTACATTTCACCGACCACAAAGCGGTCATAATGAAAGGACACGGAAACCAGCAATAAAAGTTTGATAAAACATTTAATCAATCGTTTCACGTCATTTTTATCGGGCGAAATAACGGAAGAAATTTCACGGTTTAACCGATGATTACTTCCAGGAGCTTCGCCCAATCTCATCATCATTCACCTCGTGGATCTGCCGTCAATTTTTTTCAAGCTCGAGCGTCCGAGCCCCAGTGCAGCTTTTCGCCATTACACTCGGCCACGACTGCGAGTGTCGGTAACGGCCGAAACCGCGTCTGGCGGGCGGCACTGGCTATGTCACTGTGGTCGATCTTGGCTACGCAATGATTTCTCCTGTCGAGGTGTCACTCCGTTAAGTCTCTGGTGGGCGAAACTGGCTACAGCGTTGCGGCCGCTGTTGCACGCGTTGCGAGCGAGGTCTGCTAAATATGTCCGGCGGGCGGCATTGGCTGTGCCTCGCTGGTCGATCCTGCGTCCGCGGCGAGTTCCGGCGAAATTTCGCCAGTGGCGGACCAGGAAGCCGAAAATGTCTGTGTCGTGGTCGCAGCGGGCAAACGTTTCGTTGCAGCTTGTGACCGGGAGGACTTGGGCCCAGTACAACCATCTGTCGGACTAGCCGGTTACACTGACCGTGATCATTTGCTTTGTCAAGGCCAGCGAAGAGCCTGAATCAACGGACCTTGGTGATAACCCTTTTGAAGGAATGGCGTCCACGTCCCGGGGTGTGTGGGCGACGTTCAAGCCAGGGGTAGACTTTGGCTGCAGTGACGGATCTTTGATAAAAGTGGCCTCATCCGCGGTATAGACATTGCCACTTTCTGGAGGGGCGCAGCAGGGCGAATTGGGAACTTCAGCACACTCGGCCAATGACTGCCTTAACGGCCGGGGACATGACTGCAGGTTGTTTTGATATGTTTCCTGGAAGGCATCATCTCTACACACGTCAGAGGCAGGTTCCCTGGCAAACAACAACGCTTCGTGTTGCGCACGGTGTTCAGGGGGCGCAATGGAAGTCGTTATGGATGGCTGGTCCTCGGCATCTGACTCACATGTCAGCTGGGCAGGATCACTGGAGTAAACGTGGTCCGAGTGATCTGGTTGGAATTCGGTCCCTTCTGTTGAAATCTGTGTAGACAAACACAGCTTGAGACCGATCATCATGTCAGGGCAGGCCGTGATGCTCTCTGCGAATGAGCTGCAGTTCGAAGCTGCAGCCTCGAGGCAGTGCTCCTCCTGAGCTGCTTCCTCGGAAGTGTACCGGTCGGATTCGCTGGTGACAGCGTTATGGAGGCGAATCCGTCCGAAAACGGCGATCAGCCTGGCGCTCCATTCCTGCCAGGAGTGTTGGCTGACGCCCTCGTACCGGTGCCATGCTGCGGCCGCATCACCACTGTTGTTGATGGCTACGAGCAGCTTGTACTGGTCCGGCCAGGCATACCGGGCACCGAGTACGTTCACGTCTTCGATCCACTTATCAGCATCATCTTGGAATCCTCGGAACGTCGGTATTTTCCAAGCGGCCGGTGGAAGCAACGGAGCAGGAGAGGACGCCATGGAGGAGGGTGTTTCTAAGAGTACGCTGATTACTCGCAAGAACTCCACGGCACTCTCGGGGGAGCCGCTAAGTGTTCCGGCGGAGAGCACAGGGTCCGCGTTAATTAACGTGAAGAGCGTGTCACGCATTTGCGCGATGGAACTTACGTGCTCTGCTGCATTGCCGGGTGAGCCGCCTAGAGCACCAGGCGTGGTGTCCGGAGACAATACGGTGGCCCCGGTGATCCCGCTGGCGGCATCCGCGGCGAAGCGAGGGTGGGCAGCAGATTCGTGGACGTGGTGGGCTGGTCGGATACCGGACCAGTGCAGGGCGCCGTCCTCAGATGGTGCACCCGTGGCTTGGGACGGCGGTCTACCGGCGGGTACCATCAGCAGGCAAGTCGAGTTCACAGCTGCGTTCCGCTTATGATTTGCGGCTGGGTCGTGGACAGAGACGGCTCCGTGTTGGTCGACTGCGCCATTGTAAAGAAGAACGAGACAGACACAGCGCCTTTGCTGCAGGCCGGCTGTTCTAATCTGACTTCCTCTTTCTCTTCCTCTGCAGCACGCTTTTTCAAGCTCGAGCGTCCGAGCCCCAGTGGAGCTTTTCGCCATTACAATATATATATATATTTAGGCACTGGTCTTGACTTGCAACGAAGTGCCGGTGGGAGATTTCACTTGTGCGTATAGTTGAACCATGAGGATTCGTAGCGTGCGCGTTAACTCAATTAATCCGGAACTCGGCACGATCTGCGATGAACCTCCCGAGAGCTTCGCCCACACGTGATCATTCACTCCGTGGATATGCTGTAATTCTTTTATATGTAACCTAGGCAAAAAATCTAGTTGAAAGTCTGCGCTCGTGTCTGTGTATGGGTTATGCTGGTCGCTCAGTTCCTTCCCTTTGGATAGCGGTAGCGTGCTTGCTTGGGCAACTCGACGGCCCGTGTTCGGTACACCCCTACCACCTGGCAAGTTGCTGTGTCTCCGTGCTCGTTTGGAGTACACCTCTCCCGCAGGCGATGACAAATGGTGTTCCTTCCTTGCTTTAGCCCTTCATGCTTTGCGCTATATTGTTCGAACGATACCTTACACAGAAGTGCTAAGCAACCAGTTTGGTCAAAATACACCCATTAGCTTACTGAAAAAAGGTGGGACGTATGGGTTCTATTTACCCATGATATGCTCTCAGAAAAGTGGGACAACACTATCTTATTGATCTGTCACGATACCGAAGTACATAGTCAAAACAAGAGGCGTGCAAGACACGGACACAAGGGGACAAGTCAACAACACGAACGCCCGCTATCAACTGAAGTAGAGCACAGACGCGAAAAAGAAAGACACACAGCTTATCTGCGCATGCTCAGGAATGGTAGCGCCACCTGTCAAACGGTTACACGTGCCCATAGAGTTTCCCTAATAAAACACTAGAGGGAAAACTGGCGCTGCGATCGTGAAGATGCCGTGGGAATGATGGGTATGACATGGATTTGCCTAGTCTTCGTGCCTGCGGCTTCAAAACGTTTTGGTGGATTTGTTTGTTCCTGTTTCAGCGACGCAAGTAACTTTACTACACTATCATTACTCGACGAAGGCATCGGCTGTTGTGTACGCTTTACTGGCTTTACTGCTAGAGATCATCAGAGTGTCGCATGTACCAAAGTCGTTTGCAATGATGAGGTGCCCTGCAGTATGTTTATTTGTTTTGTTTGTTATGGATGGCTACACATATCTGCAGCGGCATTTTACCCAACTTTAGAAATATTCGCGCTGCGCCTCACGAACCTTATTGATGCGATTTTGCTGTTTTCTTTTCCTTTTCCTTTGTATCAGATGCGATAGAATTTGTAATCGTGGGGTCGCTTTCACGGCTGAGATAGATCCCCTGTCAGAAGGCTGTTCGTATATCTTGTACTACGGCATTTCAATTCCGCTGTCTGGTTAATCCAACGCCGGCCGAACGCGCCAAGAAGGTGTACAGTTATCGCGCGTAGTAGACACCCAGTGGACGATAGGCAGACGCGCCTACGGACGACGCTCAAAAAGTCAGCTCAGAGCAAAGCTCAGGCGCAGGTTCCGATGGAGTTTAACGGCATGGTTGTTTATTTAACATCAGGTGTTTTCAAGAAACCAACCACCAAGCGATGGGCGATACTGCGCTCCTGCTACGGGCTCGCGCAGGGGTTTGACCCATGCATATAGTTTCTAAAAATACAGTGGAGCACTTGCCCTGCGTAAAAGAAGCGAGCGAAAGCCCGTTTCTTGTATATTTGGAAGACACATCTACATTTTGCATAGTTCAAAATGACAGCACATCACTTACAAGAGCAAATAGCTTTATTTTAAGTTCGAACACAACTACATCTCGAACCTTAAACCTGTATGGACGCTGCTAAATCTGGGCACAAGCAGAGGAGGCAGGATGCCATATTGCACAATATTGCTAAATTTCTGAGCGTTCAGAATTTCTGTAAGCGCGAAAAAGCAACTGGTATCTGCGCACGCACATAGTTATTCCAAAGTCTTCCGTTCTAGCGCAATATTTCGTCGTAAACGACCTATTTTTTTGAAGGCGCAAAGCCATATGAAGCCAGCAGAACGAAGACTAGGCAAATCCATGTCATACCCATCATTCCCATGCTGGCTCAACCGCCTTGTTTGAAACTCCCATAGACACTAGCGCCAGTTTTCCCTCTACTATTTTAGTAGGAAACTCTATGCACGTGCCGGTCTACGCGATATACAACTCCTAAGGCATCCTACCTCCTCTCTGTTTAAGCTAATCGACGGCTGACTCACGCACGCACTTCCACTAATACTGATATGCCAGGCCTCGACCAATAAACGCGTATCTTCATTCTTATGTCTGTAGAAGATCTCGGTTTCGCCTAACTCGGGCGTGCAAAGATAGGTTAGACGGCGTTCCACCTGATAGCGACCTTCTATATTCCATTAAAGGGACCCTGAAACGGTTTTGACGGTTTTGTGCAAACATGGTGATCCGGTAGAGCGGGTCACTAGGACCATTACAGGACAGATTTTAGCGCTGTGCGTAAAGTGTGTAATTTACAATAAGGTTTTGAACTTTTGAAAAAAGGTCGCAGCGGCTCGCCAAAAAGCGTTTTCAAACGCCCCCGTCATCGAGCGATCGAATGGGAGGTCGCTGATTGGCCCCGACCCAAGTGACGTGCGCGTAATTTTCAAAACCTAGCTGCGAACAACGTGCTTCTACAACGTACTCCTTCGTTTCAGCCAACGGTATCATCGCGGCATCTGGCGGCGTCACACGAGTCGCCGGCGCTCTATTACAGAGGCTAGCACTGCCGAGGCGGGCGACCTCAGTGAGGATATCGGGGCGCTATGTCACTATGGGAGGCTCGGCAGAGCGGCTGACGCGGGAGGCGCTGTCGTCGCTAGCGCGCACTCCGCAGCAGATCGAGTTGAGGAGGAACAGCAGTGGTAAGGAGGAAGGCGACAGAAATAAGCCCATAGCTGCCTTAGCGCATTGTGCTTCGCTTTATTTATGGTGTGAATGATTTCGCAATTGTGTTGCCTAATCAGTGACGCAATGTCAAAAAAACGTTTCAGGGACCCTTTAACCTTTGATTAATACAACGCGCAGTTTGTCCTACATAAAAACCTCCTACCGACGTACAATTCTTTCCAAGAGTGTTTTCGATAATAAATGCCGAAGCAAGTGGCACGCGTGTGAGTAATTTTTTCTTCTATGCTTAAACATTGGCGTTCGACGGTAGCACAACCGTATTTCGCTGACTGCGATGCATGGCCCGCATAAGTTGAAGCTTTTTCTGAGGATGAAGTGGGAAGCATACGTCTGATCATCCAACAGAGGGCTAATGAGGAGCGGAGCTCTCTAAGCCGGCTGTGAGGCGTGTGCGCCGATCCTGAAGGCCATGAGGTGCAGAAAATTAGTAGTGATTGCAGTATTGCCAATGGTGACTTGCATGACGGGTATATTAAATCAGTGATGAAAAGATCAGTGATTTATGGTTGTCATACAATTATATCCCACATCCCAAATATTTGGGATACCCAAATACAGGTAAACGAGTCGACCAAGAGAGAATCGAGACTTAGATAGATAGATAGATAGATAGATAGATAGATAGATAGATAGATAGATAGATAGATAGATAGATAGATAGATAGATACGGCAAAAGTGACAAGTCCGCCAAGAGATGCTTCGAAATTGTAATGGGAATCGCAATGACAACGCAGGAAAGTCACTTGTCGGACACCCTAATTGCCCAGAATAACGCCTGCAAAGATATACAGCGCCGGTCTACTGTCGCTTTTAGGTATCTCAGGCAGTTTTAGACATCTGTGAAGTGTTTTGCTTCCCTTTGTGTTAAGAACTCAGAATCTCCTTAGATTGGACAAGCAGAGTTGTCACAATTGCACACCTCGGACGGCGCTCTTTTTTAGTAAACTACACCCAACATTAAATATCCGGCCATGTCTACAGAAAGCGCTTAGCTAGGAAATACTTTCAACTAGTTACCAAACGAATCCGTGGTCGCATATCACACGCAACACTATTTGATGGGAAAGCCATTGTGCATGGCATAAAGGTTCTTTGAGGAGGGTTGCATAAATTGGCTACTAAATTCTTTTTCGCATAAAGTTAATGTAGTTAGCTGTAGGCTGTAAAGGCTAGCTTTCACTCACGCGTCGCGCCTACACCAATTTAAGTCGAACGAAGCCGGTTCGCACTGGGAAACCGGTAAGAACGCGTGAGTAAGAGGGAATTACCCATTTTTCAGTACAAATGCACTACGCATCTCTGTCCTCTAATACATCGCCACCTACACTAGACGCGAAACGGTAGCGGCTGCGCGTGATGTTCGCACGTAGCCGCCTTCGGTTGCGTCAAGTCATGCAGCATATAAAATACCCTTTTCACGTGGCGTTTTTCTAAAGGCAGTAATCCAGGGGTCAAACGAAGTCCATTTAGCTCGGAGTCCGCGAGAACGTTCACACTGCGAACAAATACTTCTTACCGATGTGCAATTGTAGGTCACATAGTGCACTGTGTCATGTACAGTACTCACGCGTTGAAATAGGCCACTCCGAGCGCGTGGGCGCCAGTACGTGCGGCGCCGCCCGTTTGTGCTCATGGAATCAAGGTGTTGTATTGTGGCATTGCGTGAGGGGGAAAACATCTACATCTGCAAAGCACGAAGTTTTCCTTCCGGTCGCCAACAAGCAAGCGAGTAATTCACCACACTGCCAGCGCGGAGCAGCAAGGCTTACGCCCTTTTTGTATTCCTACAGAAATGGCTCGGCGGTGCGCTCGTTGGGTGGCACGCGTACTGCGCAAGTAAGACACTGAGTTCAACTACGAGATTGCGCCTTGTGTGCGTTCGTAAAAGTGATAAGCATTTGCGCCAAATAATGGAAAGATATGTATAGTATCGTGCGCTTTTCGTGGTTTTTTCGCGACAAAAGGAGGGAGGAAGCCTGTCCACGCGCAAAATTTAGACGAAGTCTTAGTACTATGTTCGTTCGCAGCTAGCAGCCCCTATACCGTGTTTATCTGCGTGAAAGAAATTTCGTAAGCGCTATCGACCAAGGAAGATTTTTCTTGGACGGCATTTCGGTCTGTACGCAAGAGATACTGCGCCACGCTGGCAGTGTGGTGAACTACAGGACGGTCCGTTGGCGACCGAAGGAGCAACGCTGCTCCGTAGGTGTTCCCTCCCTCGCGCTATAACACGATGCAACAAATTCGTTCCATGAGCCCACGGGTGGCACTCCATGTACATACATGGTGGCAACGCGCTCCGAGTGTCCCATTTCAATCCGTAAGCACTGCACCTTCTTCGAAACACATTGCCAAAAATCGATGAGCAAATCGCGAAATACGATTTAGAACAAACAATGTCACAGGAGCCAACGTTTCAACAAGGGGACTTGTCTTCGTCATGGCGGAGACTGCCATCTCTAGCGTTCGTTTAAGTATGCCTTTGCACAATCTCCCCCGTCCTCAGAAAGAGAGGAGAAGAAGAGCATCACGTGCGAACAATAAAAAAGAGGGAAGCGGCGGTTGGGTGCAGGGGTAGTGGAGTGACAGGTGTTAACGAGACTAATATAAATGGAAAGAGCGAAAGAGTCCAAAGAATCCGCTCCTTGTACATTGCATTGTGTGCACAGCGCTAGAAAGCAGTATGAAAAAAGGAACACAAGCTCGGAACAGAAGTTACTCCTATGGCATGTGTCTCCCCCTCCACCCCGTACCACCTGCCCCGCACCAACAATGCATTTCACCGAAAGCTTGGGGCTCAAAACAGTAACTACACTGTTTAACGTCCTTGTTCTCCTGGAACTGGATGGGGGCTCAGCACCTGAATGTAGACTTTCTGGGAGAAACATTGTTAGCTTGTGCATACCTCAACCTTTTGTCGTCTTTGTTAACCCCCCACTGTATCTAATGGACTCAAGAGTTCCCTTTGAAAGGTTTATGCCTGTAGGCTGGAGAGTACTCAACCTGTATATGAGATACGGTTCCCTGTATTTTCTGTCCCTCGGCGAGCGGAAGTTTCCCTGAAGTATGTAGAGTTTCAGTTCGTCGAAATTATGACCTGTCATATTAAAAAGCTGCGCCACTGGCTTCGGCAGGTTTTTCGCGGTGTCCGCGCGGTGCCCGTTTAATCTAACAGTAATTGGTTGACCAGTTTCGCCGATGTATTACCTGTGACAGAGTGAACATTCCAACATGTAAATAACGTTTGAACTAGTGCAAGTGAAACTTGATTTTACATGACGGACATGGTCACTTCCCGTGCTTTTAACTTTAAGATCATTTTGAATATGCTTGCAAGTCTTACATCTGGGACGGGAGCAAGTTATTACACAGGCGGTGCGCTGAGGGTTTACTTTGGCATGTACTAACAGGTCCTTAAAGTTTCTATTACGGCGGTAGGTGACGCCCGGTATTTCCGGGAACGCTTTTTTATTTCTGGAAACACTCTCCCTTCTCTTCCTTTTTTCGTTGTTGGCACGTGCTGCTCTTCTCCTCTCTTTATGAGGACGGGGGAGAGTGTGCAAAAGCGTACATAAACGAACGCTGGAGAAGGCAGTTCCTGCCCTGACGAAGACATGACCGCTTGTCGAAACGTTGGCTCCTGCGATATTCCCGGTTCTAAATCGTATTTTGCGATTTGTTCGATTCAAGCATCCATCTTCCCCTGAGCTTCTCTTCTAGTTTAGATTTCAACGAACGGAAAATGATAGAACATGGTGAGTGTGCCCTGCTTTCTCTAGCACACATAGCTTTGATAGGTGGTAGCCAGTACAGCACAAGAGGCAAACTTGCACCATACGTTAGACCTAAAAGCGGCGCCACAGTTCATGACATGAAAGATCTCATTGACGCTGCACCACAGAACATTACGCACTTCTTCATTTACTGCGGAACTAATGACTTGACACATCACACGGGTGACGATACTGTGCAGGCCATAAGAACACTCATGAATGATTTCCAGGCCAAGAGGCCAAACACTAAACTTACCCTCACAACAGTGTTCCTGCGGACTGCAAACAAGCACAAAGCGCTTAGCGCACAAACACACACACTCCTAGCTCACGCACAGTGTAAGCGTAAGGTAATAATTTTCTTCTCGACACTGAAGATGGCCACGAAAACGTTGATGTCATCCATCACGCTGAAATCCATCAGGACCCTGGCATTCTCTTAGGTCGGGAGGGGCTACACGCGAATTGTTCAGGCGTCCCAGCGATCAGCAAAAATATTAGGTACAGAATCAGTAATGAATTTAAGGAGACGCAACCAAGGACGCGCTCTAACGAAACGACCCATACAGAACAAGACGCAACACAATCGACCAACAGTAGCAACAACACGCGATCCACCAAAGTTAAGTCACAGGATTCCTCTACTCAGACGGTGGACATGGAGCCAACACCACCAAAATACACATAGAACAGGCAGAGGTGACAGAGACACGCAACACTTTTACACAGACCTCTATATGTGTTAGCAAACACACAGATACACGGACAGACATCGTGGCAGACCTCACCACCAAAACTAGAAGCAGCAAGCAAAGACTACCCCTAAATTATAGCCCCCGGAGGTCTGCTCGAAACAAACACAAATGACTAACAGAGAACTCAACTTAGATAATCGCAAATCTCGTTCTTTCCTACAATCACGTAAGCTTGCCGCCAAACAAAGAAACTACAGATTACACTTAGCTAAATACTCTAGCTACACCAAAGACAATAAAATTCCGAGAGGTTTAAGTATTAAGGTAAGATGTGCGCTTGGTGTACTTCCTCCTACCCTATTGAAAAAATGGAATGGCGTCCTAGAAAACGCTTCATTATCGCTAATAGATATCTTAAAAGAACATTGCCGCAATCAGACCAACTGAATGAGATTAAACTAACTGGTAAAGAAACTGAACATCTAGCCGAAATTGTCGAAAGGAAAGAAACCAAGATAATAGCTATACAAAAGCGCAAAAGCACCCACGCAACGAAGTGCGTCCAAAATACTTCTATAAGCGCAATAGAAACAGTCTGTCCCTCGGTGCAGCGCCGAGAACACATTAACAAGGTGGTAGATTTATCACAGAGCCTAAATACAGTTCTAATAGGTCTTGTAGAACGCGGCCGAACATTCTTCCCGAAAGAAATGCGGTTTACAAATTCGAGCTACACAAAGACATAACAGAGCTTTCGAGGCGTCTGCGGATCAGAGAATTCTTTTTTGATAGAGGCAAAAGACACAAATACTGACGCGGGGGGCTCCGACCCCCAAGTACATGGACACCAGATTCTGAGCAATGCCAAGAGCTAGATCAGTACATAAAAGTAGTCACAAGAGACATCCTGAATACAAGACAGTCGCAAACCGCATAACCTATCCCATGAAGAACACGATTCCCTGAAATAACTCACGGACAGAAGCGACATCATAATAAAACCAGCAGACAAGGGTGGTAGTATAGTAATATGGCCAATATAAAAGTACAAGAACGAGTCAATCAAGCGGCTCACTAACAATTCACATTACCGACAATTAGATTCCGACCCAACTGTGGAATACAACAACAGGATACGGCGTACAATAACAGATGTTTTAGCCAGCGAATTAATCACACAATCCGAGTACCGCTTCTTCATGTCTGATAATAAACAAGCAGGCCGTTTCTACCTCCTTCCGAAGGTTAGCACAGATTAACTACTTACCGCTGAAATACCGGACAGACTCATAGTGTCTAACAACAAGACCCCGACGGAGTCATTATAGAAGTCTCTTAATCACCATCTATCTGACATACCGCGCAACCTTCCGTCCTTTATTCGGGATACACTTCGCTTTCTGCGGATTATGGAGTCTATTTTCGAAACAAAAACACTTTCGGGTCAGGCAATTCTGCTAACGCTAGATGTCACCTCCATACACACGAATATACCTACCACAGAATGAATCCAAGCGCTCTCGAAGGCAATACAGAATAGGAAACGTGCACACGCCGCTGAAGTTTACATCGCGTTACTAAAATTAGTACTTCCACTTAATTACTTTTAACTTGACTCGACCAACTACCTACAAATTTTTGGTACCAGCATGGGAACCCCTTTTGCGCCGACCTACTCCAATATCTTCATGGGGCAACTAGGAGCACAGCTTTCGGAATTCTCGCCGCTAAAACGTCGCACCTACTTTGGTTACATAGACGATACCTTTATTATTTGGGAACATGGCTGTAAGTGCACTAAGCACATTTTTTGAGCATTTTAACAAGTTTCATCCGAACATTAAGTTTTCCGTGCACCACTCTTCTAGTAAAATTGATTTTCTCAGCACGACAGAATCCATCGAAAAAGGAAAACTAAAGACGACACTTTACAGAAAGCCAACGCACAGCCAGCGATATCTAGATGATAATAGTCATCACCCGCGACACTGCAAACAGGGGATATTTATAGGACAGGCAAGACGCAAAAGAAGGATTTGTAGCTAAGACGCGGATTACGTTCACCTCTTAAGCAATTGATAGGCCACTTTAGCTGGACGTAATCATCCGCACAACGCTCTCAAGAAGGCATGCAATGACGTGCTTCAACTAGATAGGATACCAGCACTACAAAAAGAGCCGCTAAAGCGTAGGCCAACGAGCCGCTAGCTTTCATAACGAAATACTCCAGTGCGCTTCCAAACATAAATAATATTCTTCGGAAATACTATCCAATACTAACAAGCAACGATCGCCTTAGGAAAGCGTTTCCGGAAATACCAAGAGTCACCTACCACCGTAGTAGAAACTTTCAGGACCTGTTAGAACTCGCTCAGCAACAAGTTCTGCATACAAAGTAAAGCGTCAGCGCACCGCCTGCGTAATACCTTGCTCCCGTCCCAGATGTAAGACTTGCAACCATATTTAAAATGATCTTAATGTTAAAAGCACGGGAAGCGACTATATCCATCATGTAAAATCAAGTTTCACTTACACTAGTTCAAACGTTATTTACACGCTGGAATGTTCACTTTGTCACAAGCAATACATCGGCGAAACTGGTCAACCAATTAATGTTAGATTAAACGCAAACCGCGCGGACGCCGCCAATAACCCGCAGAAGGCAGAGGCGCCGCATTTTAATATGACAGGTCATAATATCGGCGAACGGAAACTCTCCATACTTCAGGGAAACTTCCGCTCGCCGAGCGACAGGAAATACAGGGAATCGTGTCTCATATACAGCTTCAGTACTCTCCAGCCTACAGGCATAAACCTTTCAAAGGGAACCCTTCAGTCCATTAGATACGGTGGGGGGTTAAGAAAGACGACAAAAGGTTGAGGTATGCACAAGTTAACAATGTTTCTCCCAGAAAGTCTACTTTCAGGTGCGGAGTCCCCATCCAGTTCGACGAGAGCAATGGTGTTAAACAGTGTAGTTACATCTTTTTAGCCACGAGCTTTCGGTGAAATGCATTGTGGTGCGGCGCAGGTGGTGTGGGATGGAGGGGGGGACACATGCCATAGGAGCAACTTCTGTTGCGAGCGTGTGTTCCTTTTTTCATCCTGCTTTCTAGCACTGCGCACACAATGCATTTGCAAGATATGTACAAGGAGCGGATTCTTCGGAATCTTTCGCTCTTTCCATTTATATTAGTCACGTTAACACCTGTCACCCCACTACCCCTGCACGCAACCGCCCCTCCTTTTCTTTTTATTTGTCGCACGTGCTGCTCTTCCTCTCCTCTCTTTCTGAGGACGTGGAAGAGTGTGCAAAGGCGTACATATATGAACGCTGGAGAAGGCAGTTGCCGCCCTGACGAAGACAGGTCCACTTGTCGAAACGTTGGCTCCTGCGACATTCTCCGTTCTAAATCGTATTTTGAGATTTGTTCGTCTATTCAAGCATCCATCTTCCCCTGAGCCTCTCTTCCAAATTGCCTAAAAGTGTATTTCAAACGCAGGATGGTGAAATTTCGCAACCAGTCCGCTAGTTAATTTTTGTGCCTTAAAGAAATACTACAATAACCTAACCTAACCTACTCCAACACCACTCTGACGGTCTCTACACCGAATTCACGTTTCCTCTCGCGCCTTCGGCTAAACGAAACAGCTTTTTAGGTTTTGTCTCCTTAGGAGAGACGGGCTTTGACTGAAACAAAGCACTCACTCTAAAAACTGGAGCCGGTTTCGCAGGAGCGAAATGAATGGGCTACTCTTTAGCACACCGTTCTATTCTACCAAAACGTCGGATGGAGTGAAATGTCCGTATCTCTTACGGCATAAGAGAGTAAAACGCGATTTCACTCCGGCTCCACCCGCGTGATGCTCGCATTCGCAGCCACAAACATGGCGGCTGCCGTGGGAGCGGACGGCTGAAGAAGGCAACAGTCGCTTTGTGAAGTGTTTTTCGCTGCAGCTAGGAGCGGCCTTGCTACGACCTCCACGTACAAGCTTACAAGCTTTTGCGTACAAACGCGTGCAGGTTGCATTTAACAAACAGTGCCTTCCTCGACTACGAGCCTCAACCGACGGGAGCCATAGCGAGCTGCCTCTCCTGTGTTTTTCCCCGATCGCACGGTCCGTGCCCGTGCTAGTGAAACCCGCCATCCCACACGCCTCGTACTCTGCGCTTACATGTACGAAACGAAGAGGAATGCACTTTCAGCGATACAGTAAGCTGTTGTGATCGTCGACGGCTGGTTTCCGAAGACTCACTGGATATAGGTTGTACGTGTGTGGTGAAGTGCCGCAACGACGAAACGATCACGACGAAACGATCGCATTGGAGGGGCACGCTCATTGGTATAGCAGCGTGTTGCCGCTATTTGAATGCCGTTCTGCACGTGCCCGCGGGGCTCGTGGAAAATGAAAATAAAAGGCACGAGCCACGTCTGTCAAGCGACACGAAGGCAGACGAGGGAAGACATCGGAGCGGAGAAGACGTGCTGCCTTGGTCGGGCGCCAACGTCCGGGAGGCCAGCTTTTGTCGGAGGGACCCAGCCGAGCGGCAACGCCGGAGGGACCTCGAAAACGACACGTTCCCTCCTCCAGACGCCCAGCAGACTACTGGGAATCTTCGTCGACCCTTCGTAGAGAGAACTCCTGGTGCCTGCCTCTCCAATCCCGAGAACCTTGGACGGACGCTGTGTCAACGCCGTCGGCGAGCCGGAACGCGTGAGCCCTCTGAGGCTCTTGAACTCTTTTCAACTCTTGCTGTACATTGGCTGTACACATCTTATATATATTAGTGTCGCCTTTGTATGCGCTGCTCTTTAACTGCGTTTTGTTTCTCTGTGTTTTTGCGCTCTAATACATGTTCGTAAGCTGCGCCTGTCCGCGTCATGCGTCTCTTCCTTGCTGTCCTCGGAGGCGTCTCTGAACCGCCTCTTTGAGCCTGCTCCCCCGAGCGTATATATATCGTAACAACGTGTAAGCAAAAAGGCTTCACTACGACTTCGGCATCGAGCCGTATGACGGCCATAAGCGCGTCGACGGTGAAAGTACGGTGACTGAGATCTGTCCCGTCAACAAGTCTGGTAAGTACATCACGGTGCAATAGACACTTCTTATGGCAGAGACCTATATCCCTATATTTCACTTGTCTGTAGAATAACAAGGAACGAGGAGTATGTATTTAGTGGTCGCCAGCGGTTATTCGCCGCTTGGCGTACTCGAAAGGGGACGCCGTCGGAATGAAGCAGGTGGTTGCGGAGCACCCGGGTGCCGCTTCGGTGGTGTTGGTGAAATTCAGCCGCTATTATATTCGTATTTGCTTGCTCAGGTGCATTTTGCATCTTCGCGAACCAGCACTGCGAACGCCAGTTTGCCCGTAAAAGAGAATGTGAGCTCATTATAGGAATGCGTTAACCTACAAGAGATTTGTATGTTCCGCGCGTTTAGATTGACAGGTCTGTGTGGCGAACGGCCACCTATGAGCCTACCCTAAATACATACCTGTTCTATGCATACTTTTTCTTTATTTACGCAGAACAATATTTTACCACTGGCGCTACATAGGAGGTCAGGTATAGGGGTTTATATGCCGAATTTCTCAGCAATTTAAGATTTGCAGACGACATTGTACTCTTTAGCAATGATGGAGACGAACTACAAAACATGAATAATGACCTAAACAGGGAAAGTATTAAAATTGGGTTAAAAATGAATAGGCAAAAGACCAAAGTTACGCTCAATAGCCTAGCTGAGGAACAGGAATTTACAATCGACAATGAACCCTTACAATGTGTAAACGAATATGTATACCTGGGACAGTTAATAACAGGAACTCCTAACCACGAAAAAGAAATTCTCCGTAGAATAAGGATGGGCTGGAGCGCATTCGGAAGGAATTACGAAATCATGACTGGAAACTTACCGCTCTCACTAAAGCGAAAAGTATTCAATCACTGCATTCTCCCAGTACTAACGTACGGTGCAGAAACGTGGAGGATATCTAAAAGACTAGAGATGAAACTAAGGAGCGGGCAACGTGCAATGGAAAGAAAAATGATAGGGGAAACGCTAAGAGATAAAAAACGAGCGGAATGGATCAGAGAACAGACAGGAGTAGCCGATATTATTATATCAATTAAAAGAAAGAAGTGGACCTGGGCAGGACATGTCATGAGGAGAACAGATAACATATGGACAGTAAGAGCGACAGAATGGATACCAAGAGAGGGAAAACGCAACAGAGGCAGGCAAAAGGTTAGGTGGAGCGATGAAATTAAAAAGTTTGCGGGCGTAAAGTGGAACCAACTCGCTCAGGATAGGGTGGAGTGGAAATCGATGGGAGAGGCCTTCGTCCTGCAGTGGACCTAAATAGGCTGATGATGATGATGATGCCGAATTTCAGTGTAAGACTGTGTACCGCCAGTGTGCTGTGGCTTGTGTGCTTTGTTGTGATTGTGTGATTGGCTGTATGTGTTTTTGTGTCATATCAACCTGTACACTCTATGAACAGTCTGATGTGATTAAATGCCTGCTGATTGCAGCGTGCTCAGAAAACGCAGTGTTTACTTTCTTCTTTTTTTGTCTCTGCTACTCCCTCTGGTGAGTACTAGCACCCCACTTGGTGGTGTAGTAGAGCTCTCTTCAAAAGAGTGTTCGAATCCCCTCCGGAGGTGTCCTACAATGTTTTGCCGAGAGTACCAGCACCCTGTCGGGTGGAGTGCTAATGTCATGCTGAATGGGGTTACTGTACTCCGCACAAAATGGGGCAGTTCTACTCTGGAAAAGGGAGTTAAATTTGGGAGAGGAAAGTACGTCGCCAAAGTGAGTGCCCAGCATTCTCTTTGTTTTTAGAGTGATCATTTGCCGACTAAACTTTGAGATTCCATAACCCTCCAGAACAGTCATTTAGTATGAGAACAATTCGTGCATCTTATAGGTTCTATGTGAAGAGTGCTTACAACTCTCTCATGGTAGAGCACACAGTGTCATAAACTTTCTTCTGAAAAGCTCAGAGAATATCCCCCTCAAATGAGTCCTTGTGGAGGCCTTCATGCACTTATTCCATTGCAGCCGTGGTAGTGTTCCAAATTGTTAGAATTTCGTTTTGCGCACACGCATGATCCTCGCAGTTGTGCCCTATCAGTCCCCAACAAGTACTCTGTCTATTGCTCTCGTTAACGAACTTTATTTCGGACGGCTTACCACTCTCTGACTGTGTCTCATGCATTGGTGCCAACAGTATAAAATATTTATGCATATCAACAACTCTAAGACAAGCGCCGTTTTCTAAACTTCGGAATATAGTTATTAATGCAGTCCATTTAGTTCGCAGTGTGTAAGTATTGCCAACGGTGTACAATTGTAGAACACGTAGCGCTCAGAGTAATGCACCCTCTTTCGAAATACGGTGTCAATCTACATAGATGTTTACAATGCCATATCCAGTATAACAAGCCAATATCCACTATAGGAAACTCTGGAGGCAGGGTATGTCTCCGGTGATGAAAGCACTTCTGTAGCTGATTATATCTCGTTCTAAATCAAAGGTATTCATCCTTGTACAAAAATCGCACTTTCTACACAATGTTTTTAATAGTGTGGCAGAAATGCTTTTCACAACAACAGGCCTGTTGAAAGAAACATGATCGCAACGCGACCTCCTTTAATGCGTCAATGTTTATTTGGAAATGACATTTTGATTTATGAGCACTCACAATAGCGATACATTGTCTCAGAAACAGTGTCAATGGCATTTGGGTATGTGTCGTCGTTATCGCTCCACCACGAATGTTTTGTTGAAATGTGACATTTTCAATCTACAAAACGTCACATCATTAGCTCAGTAGAAACGCCCCGGGAATCAGGTATAATACTTTATAATAAGCTTATCTTTACGCTATTCAACTAGCCTCAGTAAATCACTTATTGAGGTACATGGAAGCTGAAGTTGGGTGAATTTGTTTCTTGGTAATACACAGTGATATGGACTTTTATTGCCGTTTTGTAGTGGGAGTTGGCGGTTCTGCGGTGGCATGCATGGACATTCTCGCTGCTCTGATGCTTAGCAGACTACGTTGCTATCGCAGCAGTAAGATTTCAGAGCAGTTCGCTAAGCTTGACGATTAACGCAATATTCTTAAAATATGCATGGTAAAATATGCATCCCTCTCAGGCATAAAGTAAAGGTTTTGTTGACCTCGAAAAACCAAAGGAATACTGAAGATGCTTACTGAAAGCACTCAAAAATTAAATATTGTCTAACATTACGGGAATATATCCATTTTGGGTGTTGTCAGAGAACGCACTTGCAAAAGGCGTTACCCATCTTTGGAATCGATGCCAAGGGAAGCAGTCACCGAACAACTAACTTGCTATTACAAACTTCTTGATATTAGGACAAGCGTAAACCGTGCCATCTACGTCGTTTTACAAATTGGGTAGTTCTGTGCATTACTTGGGCTCATCATCCACATCTACAGCACTGTGGTGGCTGAAAAGGAGCTCGTATTGCGACGTCGCACTGGCACCCGCAGCAATGCACAGCCATATCCCTTACAAAAATGTCTGTTGACATTGATTAGACCACCTATTGACTTTCTATTGGCTGTACTGACAGTCTACAGACATTTACACTGCAGTAACACTTGTTCGTAGAACGTCTAAAGACGTACTACTTACTTCTGTATAAATATTTTTTTAGCTAGAACGTCTAAGGAGTTCTGTCTTACTTCTGTGTAAAGAATTTTTTAGCCATCACATATAAATACTTCCCTCCTAATTCTGTATAAAGAATGTTTTAAATACATTGTCCAATGGCTTCGTTCTTACTTATGCACCGTCGAATTGCTTCAGTATTATTTTTGTGTAAATAATATAAGCACACCATCAAATTACTTCCTTGGGACTTTCGCATAAATAACTTTCTTTATCCAAAAGTGAGAAGTCGTGGAACGTTTAACCTGGACACTGAGCGATTCTTTGATATTTCCCGCAGGACATGTGGATGATTGTAGCTGCACGTTGCCTGAACACAAAGTATGTGCCGCCTACAAGTGCATCAGAGCTAACTTGTTCACAACGCGTAGTGTAAGCTGCTTTTGTACTTGCGAGATTGTAATCAAACATCCATTTGTCAATATAACTAGTATAATTCAGAGAGCCCGCAAGCACTGTTCTAGTGGGCGCTTCTAACGTCTTTCCAGAGTTTCACCGTCAGGTATACTCTCTTTTATCTTCAGTTCATACTAAGAGGTGACACACTTCTTTGATACGGCCGCCTTGCACAAAGATTCAAAGACCGGCACTCACACCATAAGCGTCCGAACTGACCCCGAAACGTTTGTTTTTTGCGTTTCAAGTAAAAAAAGAAAGAAACGAAGCAGGGGCCTGCGCTGGTGTCATCTCGTTTCAACACTAACATTATTTTGCTTAACCAGACAGATTTGTGGCAGCTGTTAACGTTTAATATGTGCTTTGCTTGCTGGCGAAAAATAAAAAAACAACGTAAAACAGCAAGAACAGCTCATCTTGCTACCAGCATAGAACAGTGAATTGCTATTGCACATAAGCTGGCACAATCTCATAAGGAGTTAATTGCGCGGATTTCACATTTCGCTAATTCCCGCAGATTTCCTTTTTGTAACCATCTGCCACATAAAAGCCCTTGTGGATATTATGTTTAAAGCTTTGTGCAGGCTCATTTTTTCCGAGCAATTGCTTTGTGGCTCGCACGCTCATAAAATACACAGCTAGCTACTTTTCTTGTGTGTGCGCGTAAATATGAACACATGCGTGTAGCCGTCAAGCGTGGCAAGCACACTTGTTTCGAAGATGTCAATGAATCCTGCCTTCTCAAAGAGTTTGACCAGGCGGAATTATAGCAATAGTAGCAGTAGTAGCAGTAATACTGCATGTTAAGCAAAAAAAAAAAACGCGCATCGAAGACTTCGCGGATGTCAGTTTTCCTCAGCAATGGTGAAACCAAGGTCCTTCAAAACGACCTTGCAAAGCATGCCGAAACGCACACCACGCTTGCACATGCTGCGTGCACAAAATTCCTGAACCAGTACTACTATTTTGCAAGGAGGAGCAACTCCGGCATTCCCCCTCCCCGATGGGGTTCCTCGAAAATTCATTGTGCCGAAGCTCTCCGTCCACTGTTGCCGCACAGCGAGGAAAGGGGTGTTGAGAGAGGGAGAACGGCGTGCACGTGCTGCGTCACCGGTCTGGCAGTTTTGCGTGGACATGCTGAATGTACCGTGTGTCGGCGAGCCAGCCCAAGCTGTTGAGTTTTTCGACATGTGTGAGCTCCTGGATATATTCTTCGATATGTGTGAGTGTCTCGATACGAGTGGCCCAAAACTATGTGGTGTTGCCGAAGGGCGAAGCTATTAGGATGTGCTTTCGGCAAGAAAACGGGCACCCGGTAGAAGCCCTCCACTGTTTTAGTCCAAGATCACTGCAACCTGCATACAGGAATGACAAGGCCAAGTGGTAGCTACTTCTGCGTCTCGTTGGACTTTTGTTATATCTTCCGACCACGCATGAACTATTTCCAGTCTTGTATGTTCTGTTAGTGTGGTGCGCTTGAATATTTCTATTTGTTTTTGATCGAAGAGGCTCAAGTGGTAAGTTTTCGTGCATAATTCCTCGTATAATTCTCTTCGATGATATGCCTGCCTAGCAGTGTGCACGCGTGTACCTCGGTATGCTGATTTATAAGTGCGAAGCCTATCTTACAGCACATATTGCTTATGATGCAGTGCCACGTATCTGCGGTTCGTAGTAAATTACTACTGGAATGAATTTTAAACTTAAATGACACTGTCTTTTTGGACTTCCTTTTTATCAATTAATGAACTTTCTTATAGTTGCAATACTCGTGAACAAATCATACTTCTATGCGAATGTTTGTGAGGCTAAAGCAGTTCTGCTTATTTTAATCATCTATATCTCTAGCCACCTCATGCTAAGTAGAGGCTGCTTTACGTTGCCTGTTTTAAAGTTTACTACCCAATGCGCTTGTCTATTGATCTTATTGCTCTGTACCAGTGAAGTATAATAAATCATTCATTTTGCTACTTCTTCGTATGTATTTTGCTTACGATTGGTTGTACAACTCGTTCACACATATCGACACAAGCTGTCAAGGGGTAACATGTCTTGGTAGACCATTCTAAGAATGTGAACATTGCGTGCGTGAACATGCCTCACTAGATATATTAACCCATTGTTAAAAGGGTATACTGAGACAAATGCTAGTAGATGATCCACAGAAAGCCTACAAACAATTTGGCAGTATGTTCCTAGGGCGTCAAACGACAAATGTGCATAGGGCACTGGTAGAAAGTAAGCAGAGAGCCTATGAACGCGCGTCTATGTACTGTTGGTGGCCAATTGTTTCTAGAACGCCACCAAGCAGTCAATAAAGAAGTACGCTGACCTTTGGTAGACATTATGCTTGTTGTTGGTAGGTTCTAGTAACAAACTGTGTGTAGACAGCCAAGTTAATGTTTCTAGAAATTTTTGTAAGGGATCTTTTAGTGAAAACAAATGGGTGCTTCTCTGCGCTCATTTGCACGGAGTAAGCGCCGTTCGTTGGTGTTTTGCAGTAAAGTGGAGGAAACCTACATAAAAGCGTGCTAGGTCATTCTAGAATATACGCGTATTATTGAGATGTTCAACAGCGGGCAATACCAGTCAACATTCTGCAACATCTCAAGGAATGTGTTTATTTTACCATATGTGTTGCGTGAGAAGCGCCGGCGGGGACGAATGGTAGCGTGCCAGCATAATACCTCATGGTAGCTGTGCTCTACAGCTACTCGTTCACTGCGCGGCTGGTTGCCTTGTGAAATGATTTAAAGGCGCCAAAGACAAAATGGAAAGATTTTCGTGTTCACTGTGCGGGCGCGAAGACAGTGAAGTGTGCTCAAGCGAAGCGTGCAGCGTGGAACGTGCGGTGGTTCGGTGCTGCTCGGCGTTGAAGCCAGCCGGTTCTCATAAATTGACCAAGCGCCAGGAGGTGATCTGGCGCCGACTACAAACACATTCTTTTCCGAACCCGTACGTCCACGCGCGCATATACCCTGACATATTCGACCCACATTGCCCGCAGTGCGGCTCAACAGCCACACTTAACCATATCCTCTGGGACTGCAGAGAAGACCCACCCTCTCCCGATCTCCTGGCCACTCCCTCACCTCAGGGGTGGGAGGAGGTTCTGACCTCCACCAGCCTTAGCGTCCAGCTCCAGGCCATACAGAGAGCTGAGGACGTGGCCACCAGGCTCGACCTGGCGGATCACCTACCTCCGTAACTGACGACAATAAAGTTTTATCTCTCTCTCTCTCTCTCTCTCGCTGGACGTCCGGTCCAGAGAATCTGAGAGCAAGTGCTACTGCGTACTGCGGCGCCAAGGACCTGCGTTAATTCTAGGGAACCAAAGGAGCTGGCCATGTGGTCGGCCACTGCTGTCAAGCTCGTCAGAATGATCGACAGACACTCGTTACATGGTGACCAAGAACAAAAGCCCCTTTAATGTTTTCGTCGTGCAATATATACAGTCAGAATGATCACGTGACCCTCGTGATCACCCGGATGAAGGAAAACAAAGATAGCGCGTCTCCTGGCGTTTGTCTCTCTGGAACCGGCGTCCCCGGAACGCCGGCTGGCGTCACATCTTCCCCGTTTTATAAGCATCGTGGGCCTGCCAAGAAATAAAAGCATTTCACAAATTAGTCATCAATACCGAGTCTTTTCGGAGCTCGTATGACGCGCCCATATCGCGTCGTTCTTTGCTCTGGACTTGAAGTTTCGTTCGATGAACGAGGCTCTTGGACGTCAGACGACTTGGTAGCTACGATGTCTTTGTCCGTCACGTCCGTTGGCTCGCTGTTTCGTGGATTCTGCTCCGTCTTTACAGGGCTTGTTTCTCCTCCGTTTGGGAGAAGGAACAGATGACGCCTGTTTCTGCGTATGGTCTTTCCTTCAGTTTGGACCCAGTAGGATCTCGCTCTTTTGGAAGGACGAAGGACCTTGCCCTCGGCGCCTCTGTCTTTCAGCCATACTTGGGTGCCTGCGGATAGACAGGGAAGAGGTCTCGCAGCATGGCGTTTGTCAAAATACATCTTTTGTTTTTGTCTGTATTTTTCGTCTTGCTCTTTCCAAGAAGCCTTTACTACTTCTGGCTTTAGCGCGGATGGCATGCACGGTACTTTTGAGCGTAAACGGCGGCTCATTAGCAGCTGCGCTGGACTATAGCCAGTTGGACCCGGCGTGTTTCTATAGTTCAGCAAAGCAATGTAGGGGTCCTCTGCCTTCTTCAAAAGTCTTTTAAGAGTCCCTACCATGCGCTCAGCTTCCCCGTTAGCTTGTGGGTAACGAGGACTTGTTGTGACATGCCTAAAGCCGTAGTTTCTTGCAAAATCAGCAAACGAGAATGAGATGAATTGTGGTCCGTTGTCCGATATTACCGTTTGCGTTATCCCATGCCTGGCGAAGCAGCTTTTCAGGTGCTGGATGACCACCTTCGACGACGTTCCTCGATCCAGCAGGGCCAGCTCAGGGTACCTGGAGTGATAATCAACAACGACAAGATAGACAGCTCCTTTCATGTCAAATAAATCGATTCCGATTTTCTGCCATGGCAGCTCGGTTGTTTCCGATGGAATCATTGGTTCGGAAAATTGGGTACGCTCTGTGGCGCATGCTTGGCAGTTGGCCACGGTTTGTGCAATGTCTTTGCTAATTCCTGGCCACCAGAGGGATTCTTTTGCGCTCGCGCGGCAGCGTGCAATTCCCTGGTGTCCCTCGTGAACCCTCAGAAGCATTTCTTTCGCAGCGCTCGTGGAATCACCAGCCTTGTGTCCTTCAAAAGCAACTGCTTGCAAACCGTGATGTTACCACGATGCGCCCAGAATGGCTTGAGAAGTTGTGGTGTGTGTTGCTTAGCGGGCCAACCTTGCATACAAGCTTCGAGCAACGACGTACATTCGTGGTCATTTGCTTGCTCTGAGCGTATGCGTTCGAGCATGTCGTCGGAGAACGCATACTGAACGACTCCCTCCACGTGAGCCGAAACGTCTGCTTCCGTCAGCTCTCCGACAGAACGCGCCGTGTTCATCACTCTCGCCCGAGAAAGTGTGTCCGCCGTAGCAATGCTTATCCCCGGAACGTGTGTAAGCGTGAACGAGTACCGCATAAGACGCATCCTGAACCTTTGAATTCTTGGCGGTAGAGAATCAAGAGGAAATCGACCTAGTAGCGGGAGGAGAGGCTTGTGAACCGTTTCAAATAGGAACGTGAGGCCTCTTAGGAATTCGTCGAAGCGTTCCGCAGCCCAAGTTAAGGCTAACGCTTCTTTTTCGATCTGTGAATACCTCTGCTCTGTTTTTGTGAGCGCTCTGGAGGCATATGCTACTGGACGTCTCTCACCAGATGGCTGATCCTCGAGTAGTACTGCGCCAATTCCCAGTGAAGACGCGTCCGCCGATACCATTGTCGAGTACCGGGGGTTGTACCTCGCCAGGCATCTGTCTGAGCTGAGAGTGGTCTTGATCTTCTCAAAGGCTGCCTCTTGTTGAGGTCCCCAAGACCAATCGCTGTCTTTGTTGAGGTGGCTGCGTAAAGGAGCAGACATTGAAGCTGCATCAGGTAAAAACCTTGCGAGTTGGTTCATCATGCCTAACAAGGATCGAACCTCAGCGACGTTTTGGGGTCTGGGCAATTGCTTGATTGCTCTAACTTTCTCAGGGTCTGGACGCACGCCGTTGGCATCGAAGATTATTCCCAAGAATGCGACCTGTTCAACTGAGAAACAACACTTTTCCCTGTTGAGAGTTACGCCTGCTTGTTGAAGTCGTTCTAGGACGTTACAAAGCCGCTTGTCGTGTTCCACTTGGTTCTTGCCGTACACCAGAATGTCATCCATGTAGTTCAGTACGCCGTCTAGGCCTTCTAGGACTTGCGAGAACTTTCTTTGAAAAATTTCTGGTGCGGATGTAATCCCGAACGGCATCCTGCGGTAGCAGTACCGCCCGTACGGCGTGATGAACGTCGTGAGCCTTTGACATTCCTCGGAAAGCTTTATCTGGTAGAAACCAGAATGCGCGTCCAGTTTAGAGAAGACTTTGGCTTCCTGGAAGCTTCCCATAACTTGCTCAATTGTTGGCAGTTGATGACGCTCCCGTCTGACGAACTGGTTCAGTTGAGTCAAGTCAACGCAGATCCTTACTGCTCCAGACGGCTTCATTACAGGAACGATAGGCGCGCACCATTCTGTCGGTTTTTCGACCTTCTGTATAATTCCTTCTTGTTCTAGCCTGTCCAGTTCTTCTTTGACTTTTTCTTTCATGGGAATAGGAATCCGTCGCGGTGTAGACAGACTGTACGGGATTGCATGTGGCACAAGCCGTATGGTGTATTCTCCCGATATGGTACCCGTGCCTTGGAATATCTTGGGATGCTTGCTTGCGATATCGTCGGCAGTGTCTAATTCATCTAGGAAACGAACAACTCCCAGAGCTTTGATGGCTGGCAGTCCCAACAAGGGCGTGCGCAAGTTACGCACGACGTAAATGGTTTGTTGTGAACTGCTGTCTTTCCAAGATATTTTTGCGTCAAACTTTCCGATCCTACGGATGCTAGTATTGCTCGGTCCTTTAAGATCGGTTGCGTTTTCCAGAGAAGGCGGACGAAAAGGATAATTTTCACCGACGACTGTCACCTCGGCTCCCGTATCTACTTTCATGCGGAGCGTCTGGTTGTTTATCTTTACCGTGACGAAATGTTCAGATTGTGTGTTCGCACACTGCTCGACCGTGCCAATAAACTTGCTATCAGCTTCGGCGATGCCATCGAGAGTTATGTCTGTTTGCTTCCTTTTTCGGCATGCCTTTTCATAGTGGCCCAACTTCCGGCAAAATCTGCACCTTTCTTTTTGCGCTGGACATTTGTTTCGCGGGTGAAATGGTCCGGCACAATAACTGCAGTTATTTTTTTGATGATAAGCTGGCTTCTGACAGCGAGTAAACGTGCTCTTCGCAGCAGCTTTCTTGGGCTTTACTGCGGCGACGCCAGCTTCTAGGACTGTGCCCTCGTGCTCTTTTAGCTCTGCTTGCTGTTGCTTTACAGTTTCGCTCGTACGCGCTCTTGCCAAGGCAGTGGCCATCGTTAGCTTGGGGTCCATCTGCAGTTCTTCTGAAAGAACCTGGTCCCGTAGTCCTACTACGAAGCGGTCCGTTATTAGGCGTTCCTTCATCGCATCTGTCTGCTAGCTTGCTAAGCTCGGTTGCGAACTGGTCAACTGTTTCTCCCAGTTGTTGGCGGCGCTGATTAAAGCGAGCACTTTCGTAGACTATGTTCTTGGTGTGAACAAAGTAGTCATTAAATTTAGACTTTACGAGCTTGAAGTCCTCTATTTCTTCGTCTTTTACGTTTAGCGACCGAAGGATCTCCCTCGACTTTCTGCCCATAGTATAGAGAAGAGTCCTTACTTGAACTTCGTCTGTTTTCTCATGTAGCCCAGACGCGAATCTGTAGTCGTCAAATTCGTCCATCCAAGCGGGCCAGTCCGCTGCGTTCTGGAAGTCGAAGGGCTTAGGAGGCTTGATTCCCGCCATTCTGAAGCGTTGTCGCCGTTCCGGCTTGTCCTCGTAGACGCAGCTGCCGGGCGTTCGCTTGTTGACCCGCCCGTTGAAGCGCTACTTGGCTACCTCGGAACGCCGCATTTTCTGACACCATGTAAAGCTCGTCAGAATGATCGACAGACGCTCGCTACATCGTGACCAAGAACAAAAGCCCCTTTAATGTTTTCGTCGTGCAATATATACAGTCAGAATGATCACGTGACCCTCGTGAACACCCGGATGAAGGAAAACAAAGATAGTGCGTCTCCTGGCGTTTGTCTCTCTGGAACCGGCGTCCCCGGAACGCCGGCTGGCGTCACAACTGCGGCGACCAGCCTCGCTACTGGGGCTCTCATTCGAGCTATCGCGGTTGGTAGCACAGTTAGGAGAAGCTTTGTGACTACCGCGGCCTACTGGCTGCCGTGGCTGCTGAAACCATAGAGTTTCTTAGCATTACCTAGAGAGAAAAGTAGCACTAGAACCGCGTTGTATGCAATGGGAATACTGGGATGCGGTAGATCCGGACTGGCGTCGTGTACCAACGGCTCCGATGCCTACGAGACGCGTCTCGCTTGAACGCGTTCGACGCATCATGATGATTAATTTTCGCTGAGCCGGTCTGCAACAAGATATTTCATTTTTGGCATAACCTAAGAGGAAGTTTGATTTACGTAGGAGAACTTGACCTTGAATACAATGCTTTATAAAAATTGGCAGATCCCACGTGCAGTGGGAATCAAGGGAATGCGAAGCACGCATAAGGAACGTAAAATGGATTTGCATTGTTATCTCGCTATACCGAGTTTGGTACATATGAAGTTAACGAAACGGCCGCAAGAGCACCAAGACTGTAGCATGTAAACCATGCCGCTCATACACGCATGTCATGATTCTAACGTTATGACGTCATTTACGTTCGTCATGCAGTCTTGTTGTGCCACAGCGATTTTGGTACACATCCCTTTAAGGAAACGAGTGGCATGTAGATCATGCCGCTAATGACATGCATGTCACGATTTTGATGTTATGACCTGTCATTTATGATTGTCATGCAGTCATGTTGTGCCAAACCAATTTTCGTATAGGCTCCGTGCAGTCGAGTTTTCCATGTGCGACATAAGCGCCACAATGCACTGCCTGGCGGAGAGAAGAAGCAAAATTGACCAGACTGTGGCAGGAAAATACGGGAACGCGATGCGCGTCTCCAACTCTATAGCAGCAGCGACCGCCCGTCCCACCTTATTTCGTTTTATTTCCATTGAGACGCGCTCTCCAAACCTGCGGCAAACTTCCAAAGGGCGACGCCGCGAGCGTTCGTTCGGTTCGCAGCACGCCCGGAAAGAAGCGAAGAAACGCGCGCGTCGCTGTCGCCTCGGTTTCCACCGTGCGCGCGCGTCTCATAAGTGCGACCGAAGCGGCCAATGGCAGCGATACTAAGCCGTCCGACGAGAGCTACGTAGCGCCCTCTGGTCAGTAGAGGGAGCCCATACATCCCATTAACGAAACGGCAGTATAGCGCGAGGACCATGGCATGTAAATCATGCTGGTCATGACACGCGTGTCATGATTCTAATGTTATGACCTGTCATTTACGTTCTTCATGCTGTCGTGTTGTGCCATAGCAATTTTGGTGTACATCCGATTAACGAAACGCCTGGCATGTAAATCATGCCGCCCATGACATGCATGTTATGCTTTTCATGTTATGACCTGTCATTTATGTCCGTCATGTCGTCTAATTGTTGCACACCAATTCCCTACACATCCCACTAACGAAACGGCCAAGAGAGCACCAAGGCCGTGGCATGTAAATCATGTCGACCATGACATGCATGTCATGATTTTCATGTTATGACCTGTCATTTACGTGCGTGATTTTGTCATCTTGTGGCATGCCAATTTTCGTAAACATCCGATTAGCGAAACGGCCAGGAGAGCACTAAGGCCGTGGCATGTAAATCATGCGACTCATGACATGCATATCATGATTTTCATGTTTTGACCTGTCATTTATGTTCGTCATGTAGTCATGATGTGGCATACCAATTTTCGTAAACATCCGATTAGCGAAACGGCCAGGAGAGCACAAAATCGTAGGCGGCTAGATAGATAGATAGATAGATAGATAGATAGATAGATAGATAGATAGATAGATAGATAGATAGATAGATAGATACGCTCAAACTCGCCGAAGATCGCTAAAGAATGCTTCGCATTTAAAAACTTACAAAGGACGACTGACCGCTAAACTTGGACAGCAGACGATAATTTGAACACTCTCTCCATATCCGTCTGTCGTCTGTTTCTTCTTTTCGCCGTTTGATTATGCCCTGCTGGTGAGTAATATCTTATTGTAAGGTGTAGTATGTGGGAATGACATCTGTTTACGATGGTTTTGTTTTAGAGAGGATATTTATGGAGCCCTATCCACGTATGCATCAAAGCCACGCTCGACGCCTGCCAACGCAAGCCTCGGAGACACATATACCATAGCTCCCACCACGGCACAGCGCCCGTTTAGAAACTCGGATAGACGGTGGCACCACATCTCCCTCTAAGTTATTGTAAGAAACTCCATGGCTGAAACCGTCGCTGTAGCGTAAGGGCTGCTGCTGCGGTCAAGCACTACCATGGGTTTACCCGTACTGCCGGCACCCCATCGACGACAGACTCGTCACCTCGGCCTAGACACGCCAACGAGCACACGCCAGGGAAAGGAGGGCAGGCAACTATTTTTATTGTAGGGAAATAACCGCAGCGTTAATAACCTACGATCTGTCTAACATGAACCTTGTAAAGATTTGCCTTGTAATATAGACTGTGTTGTGCCTGTGCTGAAGAATCGCTTGCGTTCCTTTGTGAGTTGTCCTCGGTCGAAACGCGCAAGCGATTCACTCGCAATCTGGCGAGCAAACATTCGGGCTTGCCAGGCAAGGCTATCGCGAGAATTTTCGAAGAGGGTAAGATGACGCAACTGACATATATCTTGAGGCTCTCAACGCTTAAAATCTCGGGAAACGAGTCGACGAAGCGAAAGAGTCACAAACTCGGTAGCGCAAAAAACACGGACGAAGAAAAGGAAACACAGACAGGCCTTCCTTTTCTTCGTCCGTGTTTTTTGCGCTACCGAGTTTGTGACAAGAATGTACCAACTAGCCCAAACAAGAGTGTTACTGAAGCGAAAGAGTCTAGCAGGAGAACCAAGGGAATGTCCCATGAAAAAAAAGCTGCAAGATGTACCTCATGCAAATGTATCGGCCTCATGCTGGTAGTCAAAGGACAAGTCTTTGGTCGGAGAGCTTAGGTACTCAGAGATACCAGCAGGAATAATGCGATAATCCGACAAGAGTTCGTTCCAAACTATGGCACTGAGAGTCGGGTTATACTCGCACGAGTCTGTTGAAGACGTTCTAGAGGCTACAGTGAATATACATACACCAAACTATACAAGACACTTGAAGCGCAAACAGACAAGGACTAGGACGAGTAGACACACACAGCGCTGTGTGTGTCTACTCGTCCTAGTCCTTGTCTGTTTGCGCTTCAAGTGTCTTGATATGAACCAACAAGCCCAACTTCACACGCTTCCAAACTATACATGCGAAGAAAAAGTTTTTTATGAATGAACCACTGTACGATGTTTTAGGCAACCTGCCCGGTGTCAGGGAATCCTAGGACCCACATACAAATAGGAGATGCACTGCAGTCGATGCAAGCGAAGCTACATCGGGAAATGCAAGCTCTGCCTCGCTACGCTTCCGCCGTGCTCAAGCAACAAAAAGACAATCTAGCCCAGTTGCGAATCCCTAAGGTAAACCCTATCGATAATACGAAAAAGCAACTTGCAGAACGACAGCAAAAAGACAAGACGCTGAAGTCACTGTTCATGAAAGTGGGCAGAACCTTTATTTCGCAGAAAGGCCACTGCTACTCATTCTTTGAAAAAGGTGGACCTTTGTACTGCCACTAACAGCATGCTGCAGGCAGGACGTTAAACCAGCTCGCCGTCCCAACAACTATGAGATCAATACGGGAACTGACGCATGAGAGCCTCATGGCCGGACATCAATCCACGCGGTAGCGTCTTTGCGGACATTTACTAGCCAGGTCTGCATATTTTCTGAAACCATGCGATGTGTGGCCGAGACAACGCCAAAAGGTATAGTCAGTGTTGCTCCATTGGGCAACACGCCTCTTATACATACGTATGTAGAACCCATGCAAGTTGCTGTGTAGACTACACAGCAACTTGCACTTAACATGGTTACGTGACTTAGCAATCTACTCGATTTTAAGTCACGTAATCATGTTCTGTGCAAGTTGCTGTGTAGTCAATGGGTGAACTATAGGAAACGAACATTGAACCACCCTTCCTATTGTGTGAATTGATAGCTCAACTAGTTGTGAGAACTTTGATAATTGGTTTCGCTACTTCTACGCACCAGAAAAGTTGTGCACGATTTCTTAAAATGGCGGGTATTGAGGTTATATACAGGATGGAAAGTGAAACCGAAAATGAGTGACCCCTAAGTAGACGAAGAGCAAGCTCGAACTCGTGGTGAGAGAGCACGTGGCAACTTTCGGGGCAGATCAACTTTGAGGCAAGGTGGTCCTCGGTTGGACATCCGGTCCGAAGAACCTGGCGCCGTCCAGTCGGCGCTTTTCTGTTTCTGTGTGCAGGCTTATCGATTGGCCCAGGGACCAGGCAAAGGGTCCGGTGTACTGCCTGTCATTCCTGACACCTGGCCGACCCATGAATGCGACCACTACTCCGGCTGGGTGAGTGGCCCAGGCACCAGACAAGGTATCGCGTTCCCGGCTGCAGCTCCAGAAAGCTAATCCAGTTCGGGCTCCGGCTGGGAGACTGGCTCAAGGACTGGCGAGGAGCCCCTGTTCCTGACCGTGTGCGCCTGCCGCACCAGGTGACATGGCCTGAATCTGGTGCGTAGCTAGCTACCGTGGTGGCTCCCACCGCCGCTGCTGGGTCTCGAAGCCGTGCTATGTCGTGAACAGACCAACGCTGACGTCAACGAGCCGGGAATCGCATCATCCCACATAGGTCCGTGACGAACCGTCGACAGAACACGAGAGGAAACACGTCGAGAGACACGATTTTTTTGTGAAGTAGTAGGACTGCATTAGCTTTAATAGTGGCCCAACGATATCTCTTCAAGTGTTGGTTCTATAAATATTTTTTGCAAATAGTACCCCATTTGCGTGAGTGCACTCGTGGCTCGATTGCACTCCTTGACGAGCGGTCCTGGGCCCCTACCATCACACGATTCCTTGCCACAGCATGCTGGCCTCTGTCTGTCTCTTGGCCCTGTCTCTCTGCTCGTAATGTATGCGCATCAATCTGAAGCTGCAACTAAATTTTCTCTTTAAAAAATACCAAACAAAATGTCTCAAAATATCGCAGAAGTAATCAAATATTACCATAACGATCGATGGCCTTAAATGTGCACACAACGTCGATTTAACATTTCTTTTGAAGGATGTCTGCATAACATGCCATTGTGAGCGTGCGGCGGCGGCGGCACATGCGACGACGCCGTGACATCATGCATGCCCGATCAATGATGTAGCTGCAACAGGAGATGCGGAAAGCGGCCCCACGAGCCTTGCTTAAACAGGTCCAGTTGTGATCCCAGCAACGCCGCTGCAGTGCCTTCGCAGTCCTCCTTCCCATTTTTAAAATGTGTCGGTTTCCTAAGGCGATCAATTTCAAATCCACTCTCTCCAGGAAGGAAGAAGGACGCTCCCACAATTATGCCACTCCTGCGATTAGCACTCTGAGAGAAATTCGGGGAGGAAGCGGAATAGTGAAAGAGAAAGGAAGCTGCAGAAGAGTGAGAAATGGAAAGTGCCAGCATTCACCGGGCTAATTGAGTAGCACGCAGCAGCATATGCGTTGCTTGATTGATTATTAGTGTTTTACGTCCCAAAACCAGATTTGATCATTAGACACACCGTAGTGGAGGGCTGCAGAAATTTGGCCATCCAGGGTGCACTGACATCGCACAGTATACATGGGTCACAGCATTTCATCTTCATAGAAATGCGGCAGCTGCGGCCGCGATTCCATCCTGCGCCTCTCGGATCACCAGCCGAGTACCATAGCCACTAGACCACTGTGGCAGGCCACATAGGTGATGATGCGGGTGGAGAGAGGAGGGTGGGCGTGTTCCTTAATTCGGAGACATACGACTAGCCAGCACCAAAAACACTAAAGAAACGTCCCTCACTACATCTTATAGGGCACATGCCAGCAGAGGTCCTTTGCGACAAATGTAATAATTTCATTACTTCCGGCAGTGTCAGCAAAAAAAAATAGTTTTTGTCAACCTGTTCCAAAGCCCAGTATTTCATGGGGGAAAAGAATCCCGGCGGTAGAATTTTTGTTCAGGATCCTCGTTGTTGCTGGCGTTGATGGAGATGAGCCGTAAGTGTTTAAATTGGCACGTGCGGCTGACAGCCGGCAGAGAGTGCCGGCGTGAGCCAGACCTTGTAGCATTATCCATAATATGTGAGAGCGATGCCCATCGCCAGGCTGGCTCCAGCCCGACACGTGCTGCGCATCGGCAATGCGCGTCGTCCTCTTGAGCTACTCACAAGGAGCAGTCAATCCCGATGTTCCGTCCTGACAGTTGGCGATCGACTGCTTGGTGTACAGGGGCTATGTGCCGAGCCGGTGCGAAGGCTAAGGCCAAGTGCGGGTACTCGCGAGAATTTTTTGGGTGTTCACAGTGTTCCCAGTCAGTTGAGACATTCCGAGTTAGCTTTAATAAGTCATCTTCTTCAAGAGTTTATCGGCGGCGGCTTCATCCTTGGCAGCAAAACCACCCGAACACTTGCCAATATTAACGTGTGTGGCAACTGATTTGATTTCTGGGGATATTACATCTGAGAACCAGCTATGTTAATGAGAGACGCCGTAGTGGAGGGCCGTATGCCCGTATGCTGTGCGCTGACATCACACAGCATACAGGCGTCAGTGCGAAATGCAGCCGCCGCGGCCGGGATTCGATTTCTCGACCCTCAGATCAGCAGCTGAGTACCATAGCAACTAGACCACTGGGGCAGGCCACGTGTACGGCAAATTTTTGATGTTCTTGATCTCCGGATATGACCATCGTGCTCGTCATACACCTACACAAAGCTTCACCAAGCTACTCCAAGGGAATGATATGTATATGTATTGCCACCTGCATGTAGTGGGCCGTGGGCAACAGAAGCTGCGTCCCCAAAAACGAGGAAGAAGATGGTGCGTTTCTTCGCTCGATAGGCAGACTAGGCGGGCGTGCTTTGCCAGGGTCACCCCCCTCCTCTATCAATAAAACCCGGAACGACCTCTCAAGGCTTGTGACAAACTGGTGGAAGTGCCGGGTAGCCCTCACGGATGTCGCAGACCCCTCCAGGAAGCCGCAGTACAAGCCCAGTGCCGGTCAACACTCCCGTGCATCGGGCCAGCCGCAGAGTCAGGGGACTGCCTCCGGAAGGCGACGCTACCGCTGCTGCCACTTTCACCACCATGACCATTGCCGCCGTGCAAACTGCCCCAACCGGTGTCGAAAGCACGCCGTTCAACCGATATACCCTTGAGAGCCCAAAGGTCCCGACGACTTTCCGCGGCACCGTATCGGAGGATGTCGAGGACTGGATGGTTGAGTTCGAGTGCGTGGCCGTTTTAAACCAATGGGACGACGCGGCAAACTTCAGGCATGCGCATTTCTACTTAGAGGACGGAGCGCGTACATGGTTTACGAACCGGGAGAATCAGTTGACGTCATGGGGCGAATTTTGCCGACTGATTCTTGAAACATACATCAGTACTGATCGCCACGAACGAGCGGAACGCGCGCTTCTGTCCCGCGTTCGGTTTCCAAACGAGACTGCGACCACTTACGTCGAAGACATGACGCGCCTCTCTAGAAGAGCTGATCCGGGAATGGCGGAGGACAAGAAGTTGCGTCACCTGATGCGCGGGGTTAAGGAGCAGCTCTTTGCAGGTCTCGTGAGGTGCCCTCCGAATACAGTCGCGGATTTCTTGTCTGAGGCCGTAACAATGGAAAATAGGCTCCTGCATCGAGCTAACCTGTATGAGCGGCAGGTGAACAGTGTGTCCGCTGCTGATATCTTCGCTGCCATCGGAACTAACGGCTGCCCCCGGGAACTAACCCGCTCTGTGGTGCGCGAAGAGTTGCAGAAGGCCACCATACCACCTCAGCCCACGGTAAACTCTGTGGCGAACATCATCAAGGACGAGCTGCACCAGGCTCTTCGTGAGCAAAGTGACGCCTTGTCGTCTCACAACGCTCAGCAAGCAGCAGTCGAGTACCGTCGTGCAGCAACCAAGGCAGATTCCTTGAACCGTCCTGCATCCCCTCCGCCGCAGTTCACTCGGGCTCCTCCGACAGTGGCACTCCAGCCGGCGCAGCCGACGCCGTACTGCGGTACCGTTTTACATGCTGCTCCATTCGCCTTTCGTTCGCAGCAACCGGTGCAGTGCATCGATGATAGACGCATGCCCCTTCGGAAGTCCGATGTCTGGCGCATACCCGATCGCCGTCCTCTTTGCTACCACTGCGGTGAAGCTGACCATTTGTTCAAAAGCTGACCATTTGTACCGCCAATGTCCATACCGGCGTCTTCGCCTTCGCGGTTTTTCTGCCTACTCGCCGCCACCGCGCTCCGGCCAGCGACCACGGGACATCGAGGATTACCTCGCTCAGCAACGCATGCCACCGCCAGCTAGCTGGGCGGCAGTCGCGCTCGCCATCGCCGAGGCGATTTTCACCTCCACCTCAGCGATATTATGCCGCACGGTCGCCCAGCCCCCGCCGGGAAAACTAACTGCAGCGACCTTTGGGGGCGAGGTCGCTAACGATCGCTGCGCTGAAGACCTCCGATTGACGCAGATACAAACAGATACTGATTCGACAGCGGCTGCAATTGAACGGGACAACCGACTGTCTCTCGATATACCAGTGGTGTTTGGAGGGTTACCTAGCTGCTTTGCATTGGTGGAGAGAGGTGCAGACTATTCGATTTTGAGCGGAAAAATGGCGAAGCAGTTAAGAAAAGTGATCACGCCGACGCAGAACTCGCGAATTCGGATGGCTGGTGGCCACGTAGTTGCTCCTCTAGGAACGTGCACGCCCAGAGTTGAGATCCAGGTGTCGACGTTCGTAGCGAGCTGCCTTGTCTTGCGCGAATGCTCCCGCGACCTCATCCTAGGAGTTGACTTTCTTCAGGAGTGTGGTGCTATCATTGATCTTCAGGATGGTCGTGTCACATTCTCAGCAGAGTGAGCAATCGACGTGCAGGACGACCAACGACGTGCCGACGTACTTCGGGTTTCTGCAGACAGTGTAACGCTTCCTCCACGAGCGAGTGTCCTGGTCGACGTCACATGTTGCGGCTTGCGTGATGGCGAAGCAGTGGCCAAAACTAACTTGGAACACCTGCTTAAGCAAGGTGTTTGTGTGGCTAGAAGCATCATACAACTTCATGCCGGCCAGTCACGATTGCTTGTCACCAACTTCAGCAACGAGCATCGGCACCTTTTCCGCGGCACTTCGATTGCATTTGCAGACAAAGTAGCCGACATTAAGAACTTTTTTACGTCGGAAGCATTGGAGACCGCAGACACGTCTCTGGGCCATATAGACGTAAATCCTGAGCTGCCCAACGGCAACCAGACTGCACTGCGGAAGATGATGTTCAAATTCATAGCCTGCTTCGCCAGTTCATCAAAGGTACGCCAGACTTCTATCACTCGGCACGGCAACATCTTACGAGGACGCACACCCGATACACCAGCCGCCTTACGGCGTGTCGGCTAAAGAACGTGAAGCCATCCGTACGCAAGTTCGAGAGGTGCTTAATGATGGCATCATCGAACTTTCCAACAGCCCCTGGTCATCTCCGGTTGTCCTTGTTAAAAAAATGGGACATTACGCTTCTGCGTCGACTACCGGAAGCTTAATAGCGTGACAAAGAAGGACGTGTACCCGCTGCCGCGTATCGATGACTCGTCAGATAGGTTACGCAATGCCCGCTATTTTTCTTGTCTCGATCTAAAGAACGGGTACTGGCAAATCGAGGTAGACGACCGAGACCGCGAGAAGACAGCCTTTGTGACGCCGGACGGTCTCTGCGAATTTCGAGTACTTCCTTTTGGCTTGTGTTTGGCACCGGCAACTTTCCAGCGCATGATGGACGCTGTCCTCACTGGACTGAAGTGGCAGGCCTGTCTTGTTTACCTTGACGATGTGGTAGTGTTTTCCGAAACTTTTGAGCAGCACCTTCACCGTCGGCGGAGTGTGCGTGAAGGCATCCGATCGGCAGACCTCACACTTAAGCCAGAATAGACCCACTTTGGTTACGAAGAGCTAAAGTTCCTCGGACATGAAGTGAGCGCAAAGGGGGTCCGACCCGATCCGGACAAACTTACCGCCGTAGCCGAATTTCAAGCTCCAGCCGATAAGAAGGCCGTTCGGCGATTCCTTGATTTGTGCGCCTATTATCGCAGGTTCATTCATGGCTTTTCGAATATAGCGGAACCCCTCACTCGCCTTACTCGAGATGACACGCCATTTGCGTGGGATAGCGAACAACAGGAGGCTTTTGCTGCGCTACGACAGCGCAGGCAGTCAGCACCCGTGCTTGCACATTTCGACAACGACGCTGACACAGAGGTGCATACCGACGCCAGTAAAATCGGTCTTGGTGCAGTCCTCGTAAAGCGTCAAGATGGAGTGGAACGAGTCATAGCATACGCCAGCCGCTCACTATCCCGTGCCGAGGCGAATTACTCGACTACAGAGAAAGAGTGTCTCGCAGTCCTTTGGGCGATTACCAAGTTTCGCCCCTACCTCTATGGTCGTCCATTCAAAGTGGTGACGGACCACCACGCCCTTTGTTGGCTGGCGAGCATGCGCGGCCCCTGAGGACGACTGGCACAGTGGAGCTTGCGGCTACAGGAATTTGACGTCACCATAGTTTACAAGTCTGGCCGTAAGCATGAAGACAATGGCACACTCTCTCGCGCACCCATTAAACTTGCCAGTCAGGAAACAGACGACGATGACGGTTTCCTGGGCGCCATTAGCTTATCAGATTTGAGCACACGGCAGCGAGATGACGCAGAGATTCGAGCGATCATTGACCATTTAGACGGCCATGGCACAGCCATACCGCGTCATCTTTCGCGTTCCTTGACGTCATTCTGTCTCCGAGACGACGTCCTGCACAAAAAGAACGCTCGTTCGAACAGCCGTATATACCTACTGGTTGTTCCAAAAGAAATGCGAGATGACGTCCTCTTCGCTTGCCATGACGAATCCACGTCTGGTCACCTACGCTTCTCACGCACAATCGCAAGAGTAAATGAACCGTACTTTTGGCCCGGGCTTTCCGCAAGCGTCAAGCAGTACGTTAAAGGCTGCCGAGAGTGCGGCGCCGAAATACTCCATCGGTTAAGCCGGCTGGTTTACTTCAGCCGATTTAGGCACCTCATACACCCATCGACCAAGTCGGAATGGACATCCCGGACCGTTTCCCCTGTCTGCTGACGGCAACAAGTGGGTCATTGTCGCGACGGATTAGTTAACGCGTTGTGCTGAGACGCAAGCGATTCCACGGGCCACATCTCCTGAGGTAGCGCAGTTCTTCATGCGTCACATAGTCCTACGTCACGGTGCTCCCTCTAATGCAATAACCGACAGAGTTACAGCATTCACGGCGCAGCTTTTGGACGAAGTTTTTGAATTAAGCAACACCAGACATCGAAAGACGACCGCGTACCACCCCCAAACGAACGGACTTACCGAGCGACTGAACAAAACTATTACAGACATGATCGTTATGTACATCGACGTCCAACAGAAAGCATTGGACCGGATCTTGCCTTACGTAACTTTCGCTTATAACACCGCCGTGCAGGAGACAATGCGGTTCACCCCATTTCGCCTTCTCTACGGCCGGGAAGTTCAGACGATGCTAGATGCTATGCTGCCTTGTCACGACGCTGACCGGGTCACACCTGATGCCGAGGAATTCGCAGAGCGTACTGAGGAATATGGGCAGCCAGCCCGGCTGCACATCGGACAGCAGCAACAAACAGACGCAAGACGCTACAACGCTCGTCATAGAGAAGTGCTCTACAGCCCCCGCGACCAAGTTTGGTTGTGGACCGCAGTTCGCTGCCGGGGGCTCTCCGAAAAGTTACTGAGCCGCTACTTCCGCCCCTATAAAGTGCTTCGTCGCGTCAGCGACGTGAATTACGAGGTTATTCCGGAGCCATCACAGACGCAGGCCAGGACACGACGACCACCGAGCTCGGACATCGTTCACGTTATGCGCATGAAGCCGTACATTGTGCGCTTGTAACTTTCTGTCATTCATTGTTCTATGTATTTTCTTCTTTATTTCCGTTAGCTTATCTTGCTGTTTGGTTACTTTTTTTCTCCACATTTACCTGCACTGTTTTTTTTTCTCCTCCCCTCGTGTTTCTTCTGTAGCATCGAGGCGATGCTGGTTTTTTTCCGGGAGGGGGGTAATGCCACCTGCATGTAGTGGGTCGTGGACGACAGAAGCTGCGTCCCCCAAAACGAGGAAGATGATCGTGCGTTTCTTCTCCGCTCGATAGCCAGCCTAGGCGGACGCGCTTTGCCAGGGTCAGCCCCCTCACCTCTCAATAAAGCCCCGAACGACCTCTGAAGGCTCGTGACAATATATATTGTAATGATTAGAAGTTCCGCCGTAGCTAGAGGGCGCGCATTGCATAGACAGGAAGCAGAGGAAGACGAGGAGCAGAATTGAACAGCCGGCCTGCAGCAAAGGCGCTGTGTCTATGTCTCGTTCATTACAATGGTGCAGTCGCAAATCATGAGCGGAACACAGCTGTGAACTCGACGTGGCATTTCCTCCAGAGTGTTGCTGTCTTGGACTGCTGCTGAGAAATATGCCAGCCAAGCCTCACTGCTGATGGAACCCGCCGGGGGACCGCCGTCCCAAGTCACGGGTGCACCATCTGAGGACGGCGTCCATGCCTTCTCGATGGCTCCAGCCCTGCACTGATCCGGTGTCCGACCAGCCTACGACGTCTACGAATTTGCTGCGAACGCTTCCTTCGCCGCGGATGCCGCCAGCGGGAGTACGGAGGGCACCGTATTGTCTCCGGTCACCACACTTGGTGCTCTAGGCGGCTCACCCGACAACGCAGCGGAGCACTTGAGTGCCATCGCGCAGCTGCGAGACAAGCTCACCACGTTGATTAACGCCCACCCTGCGCTCTCCACCGGATAATTTAGCGGCTCCCCCATGAGTGCCGCGGAGTTTTTGCGTGTGATCGGCCTACTCTTAGAAATAAACAGCCCACTCCATGGTGTTGGGGAGCTCCGGGTCCTCTCCTGCTCCGTTGCCCGCACCGACCACTTGGAAAATACCGGAGTTCCGAGGATTCCAAGACGATGCTGATCGGTGGATTGAAGCCGTGAACGTTCTCGGTGCCTGGTATGCCTGGCCGGACCACTACAAGCTGCTCGTGGCCATCAACAACATTGTTGATGCGGCCGCAGCATGGCGCCGCTACGAGGGAGTCGGCTAACACTCCTGGCAGGAATGGAGCGACAGACTGATCGCTGTTGTTGGACGGATTCACCACCACAATCCTGTCACCAGTGAGTCCGACAGGTGCACTACCGAGGTAGCAGCTCAGGAGGGGCGTCACCTCGAGGCTGTTGCTCCATACGGCAGCTTATCGGCAAAGAGAATCACAACCTGCCCTGGCAAGCTGAATGGCCTCAAGCTGTGTTCGTTGACACAGATCTCAATACAAACGACCACATTCTATTCACGTCATATCAAGTATGCTAACGCAAGTCATCCTGGCCACATGACATTCAAGGCAACTTGCGAGAGGAAGCCATATATTATGACCCCCACTGCACCCCCTGAACGACGCGCAGACCACAACGAAGACTTGTTACTTGATAGGGGATGTGCCGCAGATAGGGGTAAGGTTGATGCCACCCAACAGACGTGCCATTAAAACGCGGAGTCGAATCCTAGGGCGTTGAGGCAATCATTAGCCGATTGTGCTAACGTTTCCCGTTTACCCTGCAAAGTCGCTGCAGAAGATGAGAAGGCCCCGGCTCAGCATGAGGCCACTTTGAAGGACCCGGCACTACTGCCAAAGTCGATGGATGGCTGGAAGGCGGAACTCATACCTCACGACTTGGACACCGCTCCTTTGTCCATGTCGTATTTGCGACGGAGGAGTATTAGGCGAAGCAAACTTCCCCTACATCACATACGATACTGCGTGCCAGAGGCATGTCTGGCAACTTGCCGTGTGAAGCCACAGCGTGGTCGAGAGCATCGACCACCATGGCAAAGCAAATGCCGCCCATTGGAGGTGTACGTGGTGGTTCCGCAAGTGAAGTCGCAACATGACCAACACCTGCAACGACCTACGCGGCACAGCCAGTGCCGGCCCCTGGAGGATCTCTTCAATGTTCTCCAGGGAGACCACGGCGACGCCGAGACCGTCCAAAGCGGCACAGCCAGTGCCACCCGCCGGAAAAACAGTTCCTATCTGCCTAATATCGCCGCGTGGCCGAGTGTAATGATAAAGAGCTCCGCGGTAGCTCGGGCGCTCGCGCTGCATGGACAGGGAAGCAGAGGAATAGAACAGCCGGCCTGCAGTAAAGGCGCTGTGTCTACATCTTGTTCAATATATATATAGTGTTAAGAGTGATGGAATTAAAGAAATCAAGGATAGCAGCGTTGGGTTGCAAGGTCACCGACATGTTGCAAAGGCCGCAGTCGCGTTCGTTGTGCTGCACTTCCTGCACCTCCTCGTAGTGTCCATGGTAAGATCGCCGTATCGCAGACGAAGCCCACCGGGAGATTTATCGTTCTGTGGCGGTATTATAGCACTTGGTACGTGCAACGTCCGCAAGTTGGGTTTTCCTCGGTATTTATACAAAAGCGGCGCTAGCAGATACACGTTAGGTCGCTCAGTCCTTCTAGGACGATGAAAGCGCCCACATAATTTGCTAGAAGCTTGCTGCACAAGGCACGCCTGCGTCGTGGAGCGCATAGGAGCACTAGGTCACACTTATAACAAGAAACCTATTGGTGGATGCTATCGTATCGTTCCTTCGAGCAAGTTTGAGATGCCAACGTTCGAATGCGGGCTGTTCGACGGGCTTCCTAAGCGAGGCAAAGTGGTTTAGCTACTGAATCTTCGGTGTCTTGAGAAAATAGTAAAACAATGTTAAGGAAGGTCCGTGGTGACCTTGGACATAGCAAAGAAACAGGGCTGTAATCTGTTGTTTCATGCCTCGCAGTGCTGTGGGCATATGTCATGAATGGTATCACATCACCCAGTTCTTGTGGTCACAGAACACGTACATGGATATCATGTTCGTCAAGGTTAAATTTCTGTGTTCGACAAGACGGTGCTGCGTGGAGTGTCGAAATCGCGTGACGCAGAGCTCAACAACACTTGCACCGTGTCCGCCACGAAATAACGACCACGGTCACTAAAGATCACGCGACGTGAGCCATGGCATAGGACGATATAATGATACAAAAAAGATGCGACGCAAGCAGCGGTAGATGACGGTAGCTCCTCGGCATTTGTGCAGTGCGTAAGGCGGTCTACAGAAACGATGATCCATCGGTTGTTATTCGACGACCATTGAAATGGGCCCATGAGATCCACGCCAACTTGCTTAAAAGGAGGAACTAGCTTTCTCCGTACATTCTAGAACCAGGGTAAGACCGATTTTCAAACTTTTTGCCGCACAAACACACAACCACGAAGAATAGTAGACACACAAGGACGAGTGTGATCCCAGACTGCGATTATGGGCACCAGAACAGCTGTTTCTGTTTGAAGGCAAGTATTGGACAAGTAGAAAGACGTCCGGAAGAACTAGAAATAAACTGAAATCTAACTGTGAGTCGGTCTAGATGGAACATATCCATTTTCGAATCTTTTAGTGTAAAAACACACAACCACGAATACTAAATAGGAGACACACAAGAACTAGCCCTCTATAAGGCTGCAATGATAGGCACCGAAACTACCGGGTTGTTTGAGCGAAGGTAAGGATAAGCAGAGAGAGGTCCAAAATAAGTAGAAATGATGTTGCATAAAACTGTAAGTCTGCCTAGCTGGAACAGGTCTATTTCGAAAACTTTTTGGTGCACAAGCGCATACCGTCCCAGAATAGGAGACACAAAAGGAAGAGCACTATCACAGCCTGCGACGTTGTGCAAGAGAAATGCTGGATTTTTTAAAGCAATGTTTGGACAAGTAGAAAGAGGGCCACCCGCCGGAAAAACAGTTCCTATCTGCCTAATATCGCCGCGTGGCCGAGTGTAATGATAAAGAGCTCCGCGGTAGCTCGGGCGCTCGCGCTGCATGGACAGGGAAGCAGAGGAATAGAACAGCCGGCCTGCAGTAAAGGCGCTGTGTCTACATCTTGTTCAATATATATATAGTGTTAAGAGTGATGGAATTAAAGAAATCAAGGATAGCAGCGTTGGGTTGCAAGGTCACCGACATGTTGCAAAGGCCGCAGTCGCGTTCGTTGTGCTGCACTTCCTGCACCTCCTCGTAGTGTCCATGGTAAGATCGCCGTATCGCAGACGAAGCCCACCGGGAGATTTATCGTTCTGTGGCGGTATTATAGCACTGGTACGTGCAATGTCCGCAAGTTGGGTTTTCCCTCGGTATTTATACAAAAGCGGCGCTAGCAGATACACGTTAGGTCGCTCAGTCCTTCTAGGACGATGAAAGCGCCCACATAATTTGCTAGAAGCTTGCTGCACAAGGCACGCCTGCGTCGTGGAGCGCATAGGAGCACTAGGTCACACTTATAACAAGAAACCTATTGGTGGATGCTATCGTATCGTTCCTTCGAGCAAGTTTGAGATGCCAACGTTCGAATGCGGGCTGTCGACGGGCTTCCTAAGCGAGGCAAAGTGGTTAGCTACTGAATCTTCGGTGTCTTGAGAAAATAGTAAAACAATGTTAAGGAAGGTCCGTGGTGACCTTGGACATAGCAAAGAAACAGGGCTGTAATCTGTTGTTCATGCCTCGCAGTGCTGTGGGCATATGTCATGAATGGTATCACATCACCAGTTCTTGTGGTCACAGAACCCGTACATGGATATCATGTTCGTCAAGGGTTAAATTTCTGTGTTCGACAAGACGGTGCTGCGTGGAGTGTCGAAATCGCGTGACGCAGAGCTCAACAACACTTGCACCGTGTCCGCCACGAAATAACGATCACGGTCACTAAAGATCACGCGACGTGAGCCATGGCATAGGACGATATAATGATACAAAAAAGATGCGACGCAAGCAGCGGTAGATGACGGTAGCTCCTCGGCATTTGTGCAGTGCGTAAGGCGGTCTACAGAAACGATGATCCATCGGTTGTTATTCGACGACCATTGAAATGGGCCCATGAGATCCACGCCAACTTGCTTAAAAGGAGGAACTAGCTTTCTCCGTACATTCTAGAACCAGGGTAAGACCGATTTTCAAACTTTTTGCCGCACAAACACACAACCACGAAGAATAGTAGACACACAAGGACGAGTGTGATCCCAGACTGCGATTATGGGCACCAGAACAGCTGTTTCTGTTTGAAGGCAAGTATTGGACAAGTAGAAAGACGTCCGGAAGAACTAGAATAACTGAATCTAAACGTGAGTCGTCTATATGAACATATCCATTTTTCGAATCGTTTGTGTAAAAACACACAACAACGAATACTAATAGGAGACACAAGACTAGCCCTCTATAAGGCTGCAAGTGATAGGCAACCGAAACTACCGGGTTTTTGAGCGAAGGTAAGGATAAGCAGAGAGAGGTCCAAAATAAGTAGAATGATGTTGCATAAAACTGTAAGTCTGCCTAGCTGGAACAGGTCTATTGCGAAAACTTTTGGTGCACAAGCGCATACCGTCCCAGAATAGGAGACACAAAAGGAGAGCACTATCACAGCCTGCGACGTTGTGCAAGAGAAATGCTGGATTTTTTAAAGCAATGTTTGGACAAGTAGAAAGAGGGCCTGTAACACTAGAAATAACTGAAGTAATACTGCCAGTTGGCCTAGTTGGGAAAATTGGTTTTGAAAAAATTTTATCGCACAAACACAACCATAAAGAATACGACACACAAGGACGAGGGCTATCACAGACTGCCATAATAGGCAGCACGACTGCTGGAATCTCTAAGCCAAGGATTGGGCAAGTACAAGAGGACCGGAAGAACTAGAAATGAAATAAAATAAAACTGTCAGTTGGCCTAGTTGGAACAGATCCATCTTCAGTACTTCTTAGCACACAAACGCACAATCACGAAGAATAGGAGACACACAAGTACGAGCACTGTCACAGACTGCAGTGTTACGCACCAGAGTTGCTGGGTTGGTTAGCGAAGGTTTCCGCAAATAGCAAGAGGGCCGGAAGAATTCGAATAAACTGAAGGAAAACTGTGAGTCGGCCTAGCTAGGACATAATCATTTTCAAAACATTTAGCGCACGAACTCAAACCCACGAAAATGAGGAGACACAAGGACGAGGACTGTCGCAGACTGCGATGTTAGGCACCAGAGCTACTGGGTTGTTAAGCAGTTTCGACACATAGCAAGAGGGCCGGAAGAATAGAAATAAACTGAAGTAAAACTGTGACTCTCTGTACAACATTATAATTTTTAAAAACACAGAACCACGAAGAATAGGAGACACAAAAGGACGAGCACTATCAGACTACGATGTTAGGCACAAGAGCTGCTGGGTTGTCGAGAAAAGGTTTCGACAAATAGCAAGAGGGCCGGAAGAACAGAAATAAACTGAAGTAAAACTGTGACTCGGTCTACCTAGAACATATTTGAGTTTCGAAACATTTCGCGCACAAGCGCAAAACCACGAAGAATAGGAGGCAAACAAGGGCAAGCACAGTCACAGACTGCGATATTATGCAGCAGAACTGCGGGATTCTACAAAGCAAGGTGTGGACGTGCAGAAAAAGGGCTCTAAGAACTTCAAATGAACTGACGTAAACCTGTGAGTCAGCCTACTCTGAACAGACCCATTTTCGAAACTCCTTTAGTGCACAATCTCACAAACACGAAGAATAGGAGACACACAAGGACGAGTGATATCACAGATTTGAAATGTAGGGACAGGTACTGCTGGATTATTTAAGGCAATGTTTAGACAAGTAGAACGCGGACCGAAATAGCTGCAAATGAACTGAAGTAAAACAGTGGCTCAACCTAGTTGGAGCAGATTCATTTCCAATATTTAGTGCACAAAATGTATCTCTTTCAAATAGGCGATCTCACAGATTTACTTCAGTTCGTTTGCAGCTCTTCCGGCCCTCTGTCTACGTGTTCAAAAGTTGTCTTAAACAATCCAGTAGTCCTTGTCCCTCAGATTGCAGTCTGTGATAGCACTCCTCCTTGTATGTGACGTAGGGCGCGATAGCAGACCTTTGTACGCAACACATCGCGTTCGCAACGTCACGAAGTGGGGGCCTTCTCTCGTTGTGCGCGCTGCGAAATTGCACAACTGAGTGAAGCGTAGGCTTCCAGGATTGGTCACCCTCCTTTCTTTGAGTAAGTACAGTTTTATTGTAGGGTAACCCATAAATATGCAAGAAAAAGAAGGTGAGGGCAAACAGCAGTCAAGCACTAAACGTTCCAAAAATCGACTAGTCGGTTTTGTTGTCTTATTTTAGATGATATTGTCGCGGTTCTGCGAACGCGCGGCGTTTATTGATAGAGATAAGAGGTTATCGTAGCGCTCTAGCAAGAGGACCGCGGAGGCAGGACTCCGAAGGGCGTCCTCGTCTTTGTCTCTGAGAAAGCGTTCGTAGTCACGATACCATATCGTGCATCGTCTTCGTCGCTGCCAGCGTATAGCTGGGCACGGACCAGTGCGCAGCATTATGCCCCTTCCAGTTCGAGCATTGTCCCGATGCTCGTCAAATAGCAGTCGGTGGTGTGCAGCAGCGAGTGAGCTAGACGTCACTCGGCATGATAAGGTTTCATGCTCACGACATGCACTGTTTCAGGCGAAGGCTGACGGCGTCTTCAGCAAAATGGACTGTCAGCGACAACCTCGTACGTGACGTCACTGAGGCGGCGCAGTACCTTGTATGGCCCGAAGTATAGGCGTAGAAGATTCTCGGAAATGCCTCGGCGCCGTATAGGAGTCCAAACCCAGACCCTTTCGCCGGGATGGTAGTGCACGAAATGATGCCGGAGATTGTACCGTCGGGTGTCACGCTCTTGTTGAGAGGCTATTCTGACACGTGCGAGCTGTCGTGCTTCTTCGGCGCGCTCAGTGGAGACAGCGACGTCATCCTCTGTATCGGTGCAATCGGGGCAGCATAGCGTCCAGCATTGGTTTTGACTTCTCGTTCGTGAAGGAGGCCAAACGGTGTCATCCTTGTCGTTTCCTGGCGTGCCGTATTATACGCGATTGTCACATATGGTAAAATTTTGTCCCATTTTTTGTGCTCGATATCGACGAACATGCATAACATGTCTGCGATGGTCTTGTTGAGGCGTTCCGTAAGCCCGTTGGCTTGTGGGTGGTACGCAGTTGTCTTCCTGTGCGCCGTGCCGCTGAGCTCAAGCACAGTGCCTAAAAGTTCAGCTGTGAACGCCGTTCCTCTGTCAGTTATTACGGCCACTGGAGCTCCATGCCGGAGGACTATGTTCTCAATAAAGAATTGTGACGCTTCAGCAGCAGTGCCACGCGGGATTGCCGTAGTTTCTGCGTATCGGGTGAGGTAGTCTGTCGCGACTATAACCCATCTAAGGTACATTCCGACCTGAGCAAATGGTGCGTCTGGCACGGAGACCGGATGCAGCAGCCCGGCGGGTTTAGTCGGTGGTACTTTGCGTCGCTGGCAGTCAGTGCAAGTCCTCACATAGTGTTTGACACCCGCTGCGAGCTTTGGCCAGTAGTACTTCTGTTGTATTCGTGCCAACGTTCTAGTGTAGCCGAGGTGCCCTGAGGTGGGTTCGTCGTGGCAGGCGTGCAGTATTTCTTTTCGAAGGTTTTCGGGGATAACTAGAAGGTAGCTCCATCCTGTGGAAGAGAAGTTCTTACGAAAAAGGATGCCATCACGTAAGCCAAACGATGCAAGGCCCTTTGAAAACACCTTCGGCACATCAGAAGTAAGCCCTTCCAAGAGTTTTATCAGCGAGTTGAGTGCTTCGTCGTCTTGCTGTTTCTGGGCGATGGTGGCCGTGTCAGCAACGCATAAAAGTCGTGTGCATTCGTCATCGTCTGTGTTTGGTGGATCGGTCGGTGCTCTTGAGAGGCAATCCGCATCTAGATGCTGCTTTCCATTTATAAACCACCGTCATGTCACACTCTTGCAGTCGTAAGCTCCAGCGTGTCAAACGTCCTGGTGGGTCCGTCATGTTGCTCAGCCAACAAAGCGAGTGGTGGTCGCTTATTACATTGAAAGTGCGGCCGTACAAGTACGGCCGAAACTTAGTAACTGCCCATACTACAGCCAGGCACTCCTTCTCCGTGGCGGAGTAGTTGGACACTGCACGTGACTACGTCCGGCTCGCATAGGCAATAACTTGCTCGGCACCGTCTTGCCACTGAATGAGAACGGCGCCGAGACCTACGTTGCTAGCGTCGGTGTGTAGTGCTGTTGGTGCGCCCTCGTCGAAGTGAGCGAGGACGCGCGGAGTTTGCAGATGCTGCCGTAACTCATTAAGTGCCGCTTCTTGCTCCTCTCCCCATGTGAAGGCGACGTCTTCTCTTGTGAGGCCGGTGAGCGGAGAGGCAATACGTGCAAGGTTTTCGATGAATCGCCGGTAATAGGCGCAGAGTCCGAGGAATCGTCTCACTTCCTTTTTATCTGTAGGCCTGGGGAACTTTGATACGGCAGCAGTTTTATCGGGATCTGCTCTGACGCCTTCATCACTAACCACATGGCCATGAAACTGAAGTTTTTCGTAGCCAAAGTGGCATTTTTCGGCTTTAACGTGAGCCCAGCGGGCTTAATGGCCTGGAGAACCGAGAGTAACCGTTTGAGGTGCTCCTCAAACGTGGCGGAAAAGACGATGACGTCATCAAGGTATACCAAACAAGTCTTCCACTTTAGACCGGAGAGAACGGTATCCATTAGTCTTTGAAATGTGGCTGGGGCTGAGCATAAGCCGAAGGGAAGAACCTTGAATTCGTAAAGCCCATGAGGCGTAACGAAAGCAGTCTTCTCTCTGTCTCGCTCATCGACCTCTATTTGCCAGTATCCACTCTTTAAGTCCATATAAGAGAAGTAACGTGCATGGCATAACCGGTTCAAAGAGTCATCAATCCGTGGTAAAGGATACACGTTTTTTTTTAGTAACACGATTGAGCTTGCGATAATGAATGCAGAATCGTAGGGTGCCATCTTTCTTCTTCACGAGCACCACAGGCGATGACCAAGGGCTTTTTGACGGTTGGATTACTTCGTCCTCTAGTATCTTCTTGACCTGCTGTTGTATCACCTCGCGCTCCTTCGCTGCTACACGGTACGGATTCTGGCGAATCGGTGTTGTCTCCTCCGTGATGATGCGGTGTTTCGTTAGCGGCGTTTGACCTACTCGCGACGTTGACGAGAAGCAATCCTTAAACTGGTCAGGCAAGGTGAGAAGGCGTTCCTTCTCTAAAGGCGTTAAACTTGGACCAACGTCGACGACAGGTGCACATGCCGCTGCATCAACCGTTTCATCCCTTTGCACAGTGAAGCAATCTTGAGCGGGGGCGATTTCTTCAAGGCATCCTACAGTGGTGCCTTTACTAATGTGACGGCGTTCGTTGGTGAAGTTAGCAGCACTTCCGCTCGTCCACCGTGTAAACTGACTATACCACGAGCGATGGCGATACCATGACGGAGGAGAAGGGAAGTAACTTGTTCGGCTACACCTTCTTGGTTGCAAACTCCGTTGCAGATGACCGACACCAAGCGACATGATAGCGGCGCTATGCAGACGTCATCGTCAAGAACACGTAGAGTTCGACGTTTCCTTTCCGCGCTGGAGGTCGGATCTTTGCCTGCCGCGAATGTGACAACACCGTCGCGTATGTTAACGATGGCATCGTACTCCCGCAAAAAGTCCATTCCTAAGATTAGCGCTTTGCAGCACTCTGAATCACGAAGGTGGCGACAAATGTTTATCGCCTATAGCCAGCTGCGCCGTGCATTTGCCTGTCGGTGTCATCAGCTGGCGTCCAGCACTTCGAATTAAAGGGCCCGTCCATTCAATTTGCACCTTTTTGAGCGTGTCTGCCAACTGCTCGCTCATTAGAGAAACGTCCGCGCCAGTGTCAACCGAGGCCGTCACTTCGTGCCTGTCAATTTTCACAGTGAGGTCAGCAGTAACAGTTTCGTCGGCATTACGATCTGGTTCGGCTACGACTTCTTGCCGCAATAATGGGGGATTTTCGGCAATTTGACTTTCGGCAACCTTCCCGCCTGAGGTCTCTGCTTTTAGTTTCCAGCCGAGGGCTCGGAGATCGACCTCTGACGTTGCCAAAGCTCGGGCAGTTCGGCGAAGGAAACCGCGAAGGAGACGACGAAGACGACCGAACCGATGAGCTTACATGGCGGCGTGCCGTGCTGTGGCCAAATGCTGAACAGCTGTCGTCACACTGGCGGCATGGAGCGGCGAATTCGTTTCCCTGGTAATCAGTTCCACTGTGGGGGCAGTAACGGTAGATGTGTCCCAGTTCTCCGCAGTTGTAGCACAGTGCTCGTCGATCAGGCAAGCGCTAAATGTCGGTTCCCCGAAGTTGGGGTCTCCTGACATGTTCCCGTTGTGTCCACGCCACGACGAGTTGCTGGGGGCAGTACTGTGGCGGCGGCAAGGTGGACAATAGCAACGGCCGAAGAAGAACGCCTCCGTAGCTGTATGGGGTCGGCTCTAAATGCGTCTCCGGACGTGGTTCGGGGACGGCAAACGCTTGTCGCAGTTCGTTGAGCAATACTTCGGCGACAGAGGCAACTGTGCACTCCTGCGGTGGCGGAGGAGCTGCTTGCCTAGTGTTCTCCTTAGAAATCTCTTCGCGAACAATGAGCTGACGTAGTGTGCGTTCATCAGGCGCGCCCAATACTGCGGCACCTGCAGGCGCATCGGCGGCCAGGCGGTCGTATTGCCGATAGCGTTGCTGAAGCGCCCGCTCGATTATCGTGGCCTCCCTGATAAACTCGTCGACTGTCGTCAGTGGGTTGCGCACCAAGCCAGCGAAGAGTTGCTCTTTTACACCACGCGTCAGATGGCTCACCTTCTTTGATTCAGGCATACTGGGATCGGCCCGACGGAACACTCGCGCCATGTCCTCAACAAACATGGCAACTGCCTCATTCGGCTTCTGGATTCTTGTCTCAAGAAGGCGTTGGGCTGTTTCACGTCGATCGGTATTACGGAACGTCTCGAGGATCCGATGGATCCGTAGCGAAGCTTCCCTCCCTGTTGCGGAACCATGTTTTCGCGCTGCCCTCAAGTGAAAAATACAAGTTGGAAACTTTTTCGTCAGGGCTCCAGCGGTTCGACTTCGCTACTCGCTCATACTGTTCGAGCTAGTTGACGGCGTCTTCATACGTGTCGCTCGGGAACTCGCTGATTCTGAACTGTCACATACGTTGGGCTGTTCGCCGATGCCATTTCTTGAGTGGGAGGAGCCGTCGAGGCAGAGAAGCCTTGTAGAACACCAAATTCAGGGCTCAGACCTTGCAGTCGACGGCTTCCGCGGTGGACAGGCGTATCCACGCATGGATGTCTTGCAGGGCTGGAAGGGCTGCTCGATGGAGGGGTCGTCGGGATCATGGGGCGAAGGCGTGCAATACCCCGCACCTCCACTACTGTCGCGGTTCTGCGAACGCACGGCGTTCATTGATAGAGATAAGAGGTTATCGTAGCGCTCTAGCAAGAGGACCGCAGAGGCAGGACTCCGAAGGGCGTCTTCGTCTTTGTCTCTGAGCAAGCGTTCGTACTCACGAGCCTATATCGTGCATCGTCTTCGTCGCTGCCAGCGTATAGCTGGGCACGGACCAGTGCGCGCCAATATAATGCAAAACGAAATGTTTTTCAACTTCAGATGAGAGATTGTTTCATGAGGAAGAATTTTTTTTTTGAGCGTAAATACGTGGCATGCCGAGAATACGTGGTCATGCATAAACATGGCCGCGCCACGCTGCTTACGGAGCAAGCATAATCACGGCCGATGACTGTCATGAGTAAAGGGGCCCAGAGCACGTGCCACAGGGCGAAGAACGAGAGATGGCATGCGAAATAACGGAGAGACGCCAGAATGCACGCTCCGGTGACGCGCTCAGGTTCGTGGGCCGCTGGCTCGTGGCGCACGACCCGCGCTGTGGTCGGAAGTGGAAAAACGCTAGGCTGGGAATTGTCTGGGTGGCGACTGCCGAGGAAGGACGCATCGGCAGCTACGCTCTGTCGACGGGACGAGCCATTCAGTTCGGCAGCCCGGGACGCTGGTACCCTATCATGTAACCGTGGACCTCGATTACGTTCGGGCGAGGCTCCTTGGAGGTTCTGCAGCCGACGGTTCCGGACGCACCGCCAACAAACCCCTTGGAAGGTCGGCCAGCAGCAATTCACCGGGGCGTCACGTCGCTACGTCGAGCGGAGGACCGTACTTGTACTTAGGCCTCTGGCTAGGCCTAACTCGGGATGACTTGCCACGTCACCATCTGAGACCGGGCGTCGGCTACGGCAGGAAGGGGTACCCTCCGGCTGATGTAAGGGAGGCCGGCGACAACCTGGAGCCACAAAACTAGCTTCCAGATCGGCAGCGGACTTTGCAGCGAGGAAGGAGCGCCTCCGACCACATAAGAACATCCGATGTGCTATTCGCGACACCGTCAGCGAAGCCAACATGGCGAGATTTGCGACTAGGCGCTGAGTCAAATTGAGACTGCAAAAAGTGCCGTAAGAGTAGGCAATTATTAGGTTTATTCGGTAGACAATGTTTCTGGATTAGCTATGTTTGTATATACTGTTGTCACATTTTTGCTTTGTTGTGCTGTGTGTTAATAATAAATTTTGCCGTGTTCACAACGCTATCGTTGCCAAACGTCCCTCTCTCTGTCTCACGCTCGGCATTCGCCCTCCGAGATTCGGCGTAACAATAATTAGCGAGCCTGTGCCAGGATTCTCATCCGCTGCCCAGTCACTGAATCTCGGAGAGTGCCGAGATGGACTGGAAGCGTTTGGCCGCGGTAGGAAAGGACCTAGGAATGAGCAAAGAGGAAACTAATTTTTATTAGGGGCGAAGCTCCTCTTAGTCTGACCTTGTCACGCCTCAGTCTTCAGGCGTAACCCGCGTGCAGGGAGGCACGCGCTCGCCCTCGGCGCGTGCTTCCCGGCGCGTGTCTCGGCTGTCTTGTGAGAGAGAGAGACAGAGAGAGAGCGAATGGCGCACGTTGGCTATGGAAACGCTCTTTCTTAGAGGCCGCGGCGGTCGCATTTTTCTCTAAGAGCGTTTCCATAGCCAACCTGCGCATTTTCGATGGATGCGAAAATGCCAGAGGCCCGTGTACTGTGCGTTGTCAGTGCACGTTAAAGAACCCCAGGTGGTCAAAATTTCCGGAGTCCTCCACTACGGCCTTTCTCTCCTATCTCTTTCACTCTCTTTCCCCCACCCTCACGGACGCTTAGCCGTGCTCCCTACATGGGTTGCAGAAATTACCGTCCTTTCCTAACCGAACTACAATCAATCAATCAATCAATTCTTAGAGGAACGCTGTACCAGCTCGCAAAGAAGAACGCGCCCTCACCCGCGAGAGACAACGTTGACGCAGGCAGCGTCTCCTAGCGGGTTTCTTGATTGAGAAATACCGACTGCTCGCGTTGGAGAAGCGCTCACCGGCAACCCATATATATATATATATATATATATATATATATATATATATATATATATATATTGTGGGGATCGCCGCCAAGGGACGCTGCGAGGAGACGACGATGATGACGAACTGCGCGCGTGTGGTGCTGGGGCGCGCGCTGGCGTCCTAGCCTGGGCTAGGACTAGCCTAGACGCCCGGCTGGGAACGACGGCTCCCAACTGGCCAGCTGGCCGGGACTGGCTGCTGAGGGCAGATACGCGGCAATCTCCCACATTGGCGCCCAACGTGGGGCCCCGGCTGCGTTCCGGGAAGGACCGTGTGTTCGTGGGAGACGCCGCATCGCCCGTTCCATCACACAGAAACGATCACCGCCTCATCTGCCTGGTGACCTCTGCGAGCAAGGGAGCGCAGCAGACGTAAAAAGGCGAGTGGCTGCGTCGGCTCTCGAGTTCTGCAGACAAGGAGACTGACGTCGCGACACAGCAGGCCGCAATATGTCATCTCGGCTAAGGGAAAAGGGCGCTGGCGACGACAAGACGGAGAAGTTGCTACAGAAGCAAGCTTCAGCTGACGTGTTGGAAGAGGACGACGTGAAGGAGGTCCAGTAGACGGACCACAAAGACAAGAAATAAATCGGCGAGTCGGAGGACAAGTACAAGGAGGGCGCCGGTGAAGACCATGGCGGTGATGACGACGATGTTGATGCTGTTCCGGATTTTGGGGACTACGACAAGGAAGGGGACGATCCCGAAGATGACGGTCTTGAGGACGATGATGAGGATGATGCGTGAAGTAGCAAGGCAGACGACGGTCCGGGGAGCCGGGATGGGCCGACTTCAAGGGGTTTTTTTGGGCGGCACCTTCGACGTCCCGATGCCGCTTCTGACACCCTCCCACGTGTTGCTCATCTGTGATGGCTGGCCGGCGTCTCTGCAATCGACTCCACGATCGAGCGACTACACCCACCAGCTGCCCTGCTGGGTGCACTACTCTGAGAGAGGTTGGCGATGACAATCGGCCGTGCTACAGCGCTCGGGTTTGGTTTAAGTCCCGCGTGCTCCTGCAAGACCTTCGGAGGTTTAGGACCGCGGGATCTTGCAAGACCTTATGCCCGACGCTGCGCTACCTGGCTTCCTTCGCCACCTCGCTCGGTGCCCCAGCTTCCGAGGCTCTACCGCTGGTGGGGCGTCGACCATCGTGCGGGCCGTTGTGGAGCAGTGCCATCACAACCATTGAGGGGGGGAGAGTGTGGGGACCGCCGCCAAGGGACGCTGCGAGCAGACGACGACGATGACGAACTGCGCGCGTGTGGTGCTGGGGCGCGCGCTGGCGTCCTAGCCTGGGCTAGGACTAGCCTAGACGCCCGGCTGGGAACGACGGCTCCCAACTGGCCAGCTGCCCGGGACTGGCTGGTGAGGGCAGATACGCGGCAATCTCCCACAATATATATATATATATATATATATATATATATATATATATTGTGCGAACATCGTACTCCGGGGCATCAAAAATTGGTGTGATAGAAACTATTTAAGGATTAACGCTAAAAAACACATGCCATCATGTTACGCCCAAGGCATAAAGCCCTAAATCTGACAAGGAAGTTGTACTTAAACAATGATGACATTAAAATTATAAGTGAGGTAAAAACACTTGGAGTTATATTTTCCGAAAATTTCATTTGGAACAAACATGTCGAATGTATTTGCGAAAAGCTGAACAGAATAACGGGACTATTACACAGACACCGACAAACCTTGCCCACCATTGTGAAACGTACTGTGTATAACTCCCTATTTCCTTCTACAATAAATTACTGCCACCTAGTCTGGCCTACAACATCAAACCAAAATATTACTAAGTTAAAATTATGTCAGAAACGAGCCATTGAGGCTGTAGGAAATCTTCCTTCCAAAGAACACACGTCTCAATACTTTTACGAATACAAAATAATGCCAGTTGAATTTATTTACCCATTCCGTCTCGCCTGCATGTACAGAACTGCCTTGCGAAAGGGAAATGTTAGTTATATGAATTTGTTTAACCTGCATCGTCGCGAAATTCTATATAGCACAAGACATCCAGATCTTTGGGTAGCACTTTTTGTCGTACTAACTATGGGCAGCAGTATCCTATCGTATTGCTGAACTTTTGAACACCTTAACTACACATGGATTACACCCGGATAGCATGTCTCCTCGCTCCTTTTTCACTCATTTCATTTCGCTAGATCCCACTGTGTAATTCCAGCAGAGCATGAGTATGTGTATATATATATATATATATATATATATATATATATATATATATATATATATATATATATATATATATATATATATATATATATATATCAATGTACATATGCGTTTATTACCTGTTTACTTAGAGTTTGAGTCTGATGTAGTCATTGCATTGCTTTCTCTTATTTGACTGCGATTGTTCATTGCCACATGTTATTCTTAAATTTAATTTTGTCCATATCTTTTTTACGGCGTAGCGTTGCAAAAAAAAAACCGGGGCTCAACTCATTAAATGTACGCCTATGCTAGTGTATTACTCTTTCCCTTATTTCTATACTTATGCAAAGTGCTTTGACTTGTATTAACATGTTATCTACCTATAGTCAGTGCTGCACACTGTCGAACTGTAACACAGGGGGCCGGGCTTAGTCAATTTGCCTTACTGCAGCTTTTTCCCGCAACCCCCTTTCTCCTTGCTGAGATGAAATAAAGTTTGATTTGATATATATATATATATATATATATATATATATATATATATATATAATATATATATATATATATATAGTGAAGTATGTCCTCCTCCGAACAGTACAAACGGAAGATTTATTTGATGCAACGTTTCGACCGGAGTCCGGTCTTCTTCAGGCATACAATGCATGGGTGGTTGGTGCTCTTTATACATTGTGTATGAAGGAGCGAGGGAGAGCTGGAAGGGAAGGAAGGAGGAAAGACGGTAGAGAGGAGATGAGATGAATGCAGCATCGGCGTGGCACTGTGGAGGAGTAGTCTTTTAAAATCATCCTATCCGGCGTATGAATTATGAGCGGCGCTCTTTGGCGTAAACGATGTTGACAAGAGGGGGAGAGGGATGGCAAAGTAAAGAGCGGTTTTTGCGGCGGGAGAGACCGTTCCAAGGCGTGCGCGCGCTCTGAGAGTGCTCGTCGCACCCCCCGCGGCCTCTCCCGTTGTGTCTTCTTGTGTCGTGTCGGCGCCCTTCAGGTATTGGCGCCATCTTGAACCAGACACCCGTAGCGCGCCGACGACTCGGGGCCCCTCGTCAATCTTCATTTTTTACTTCCGCACACATTTCCAGAACTCTGATAATCTTCCACCTTAGCTTTCAGCGGAGCTATGCCAACACAATACGGTTCCTCAAAAAGTTGTCTCGCCTCGGAGCGCGGCGCGCACATGGCCTGTTGCGACGGAGACGCAGGAGACGAGGCGGCACCACCAAAAGCTCTTTGACTAAGTCGGCGCGACTAAAAAACGTGTGCACGACGGGCAGCGTAAGCGGGACGGGACAACTACTGGAGGGAAAGGCGGGAGGGAAAGAGTCATGAGAGTTCTTGTACGCGAGGTGTCTATTGAACGCGTGAGAATTAACCATTCGTTGGTAATGAATCAGTTACAAAAGAGAGATAGAGATAGACGCCAGTAAGACACTTTGAGAGAGCAGTGATACTGCAAAATATTGTCTAGTCCCCGCCGAGCTACAGTGCGTCACCGCAGGTTTTTTTTCTTTTACTTGAGTGCTTTAATTGTTGCAAGTGTGCCTGGATGTTCGTTTATCCCTCTTTCAATGGTACTGAACCTGTATCTGAGGTATGACTCGCGCTGTTCACGCACGCGTTTTGATTTAAATCCCGTTTCGAAGAATGTTCCTGTTAATTTTTCGAATGAGTGGCCGGGAAGATTAAGATGTTTCGATAGGGGCAGAGATGGTGTTAATTTTGCATGGGCTCGATGGTTATTAAAACGGATCCGAAATGGTGTTTCTGTTTGGCCTATATATTGCAAGTTGCACACGCTACATTCGAGTGAATATATCACATTCGAGGAGTCGCATGTTAGGTTCCCTCGTATGTTGACTGAAAATTTTGATTGTGTGCTAGTTGCTCTGCTTGTCTCTTGCATTGCGTTACAGACAAGGCATCTCGGTTTTAGGCAGGGCCGGCATGATCTATAGGGGGGCGGAGCATTTATTGCAGATTTCACAAGTGTGTCCCTCAGGTTGCGTGATCGTCGGTAAACAACACCTGCAGAGGAGGGAAAGTCGCGTTTTAGACGTCCGCTTTGTTCGAGAATGTTGTAGTGCCGTTTTAAAATCTTGTTTATGTTAGGGAAGTTAGCGCTGTATGTTAGACATAGGTTATCCGTTGTGGGCACTGTTGCGGTGTCCGCTTCTCGAGCAGATCGTTACGGTTCAGCGTTTTGGCTTTCCGAACCGCGTCATCAATAACACTTGGAGGATAGTTCTGTTTGCAGAGCATAGTTTTTAGCCTCTCTGTGGTGGCAACGAAGTCCGTGTCCCTTGAGCAGATTCGTTTAAAACGATGGGCCTGGCTGTAGGGTATGCTGTTTTTACAGTGGCGCGGGTGATCACTTTGGTAATGTAGGTACTGTTGCCGATCTGTCGGTTTGCGGTAGAGGGTTGTGAATAGTTTGCCGTCTTCTATGGTTATGGTCACGTCTAGGAAATGTATGGTTGCTTGTGAGTAGGTGTGGGTAAAGCGTATGCTTGGGTGTACGGTGTTGTAGCTGTCAATAAATTCAAGCAGTTCATCTTCGCGTGGGTCCAGACAAGAAAGATATCGTCAATGTATCTCCTGCATAAGAGTGGTTTCAAGGAGCATCGCGTAAGGAATTCCGATTCAAGCTTCCCCATAAAAATGTTGGCATAATTTGGTGCCATGTTTGTGCCCATGGCCGTTCCGCTGACCTGTCGAAAATAATCTTGGTTGAATTCGAAGGAATTTAATTCTAGGACAAGCCTCGTCAATATTTCGATGGTGAAGCAGTGGGGTGTATTTGGTTGTCTATGCTCTGCGTACATGTTTTACAGTGTCCGCTATGCCGTCGTCGTGTAGAATGTTTGTGTATAATGACGATACGCCGACGGTGATAAGATATGAGTTTTCTGGCACGGGTAGGTCTGAGATATCTCAAAGGAAATCAGTGGTGTCTTTTACATACGATTCTAAGGTACTAGGAATATGGCTAATTAAGCTGTCTATGTAGCCCGAGATTGGTTCGGTTACTGTACCTATATCTGATATGATCGGTCGTCCTGGGTTACCGGGTTTATGGATTTTCGGAATATATAGAAGTGGCCAGGGCGGGGCTGCACTGGTCGCATCAGTTTATACGCACCGTGGTTTATTCTTTCTGCGTTCAACAGTTTTTTAGTTCCGTTGTTACGATGTGAGCGTGTTCACCAGTAGGGTCTCCCTGGAGGCGTTCGTAAAATTATGATTGACTTAGTTGGTGGTATGCTTCCTCTATATAGTCAGTTGTGTTCATAACTACAATTGCTCCTCCTTTATCGGCTGGCTTTATTATTATATCTGTCCTAGTCGCCAGATTTGGTGGTATAGGTACAGTAACCGAACCAATCTCGGGCTACATAGACAGCTTAATTAGCCATATTCCTGGTACCTTAGAATCGTATGTAAAAGACACCACTGCTTTCCTTCGAGATATCTCAGACCTACCCGTGCCAGAAAACTCATATCTAGTCACCCTCGACGTATCGTCATTATATACAAACATTCTACACGACGACGGCATAGCGGCACTGAAAAACGTACGCACAGCATAGACAACCAAATACACCGGACTGGTTCACCATCGAAATATTGACGAGGCTTGTCCTAGAATTAAATTCCTTCGAATTCAACCAAGATTATTTTCGACAGGTCAGCGGAACGGCCATGGGCACAAACATGGCACCAAATTATGCCAACATTTCTATAGGGAAGCTTGAATCCGAATTCCTTACGCGATGCTCCTTGAAACCACTCTTATGCAGGAGATACATTGACGATATCTTTCTTGTCTGGACCCACGGCGAAGATGAACTGCTTGAATTCATTGACAGCTACAACACCGTACACCCAAGAATACGCTTTACCCACACTTACTCACAAGCAACCATACATTTCCTAGACGTGACCATAACCATAGAAGACGGCAAACTATTCACAACCCTCTACCGCAAACCGACAGATCGGCAACAGTACCTACATTACCAAAGTGATCACCCGCGCCACTGTAAAAACAGCATACCCTACAGCCAGGCCCATCGTTTTAAACGAATCTGCTCAAGGGACACGGACTTCGTTGCCAACACAGAGAGGCTAAAAACTATGCTCTGCAAACAGAAATATCCTCCAAGGGTTATTGATGACGCGGTTCGGAAAGCCAAAACGCTGAACCGTAACAATCTGCTCGTGAAGCGGACACCGCAACAGTGCCCACAACGGACAAACCTATGTATAACATACAGCGCTAACTTCCCTAACATAAAAAAGATTTTAAAACGGCACTACAACATTCCCGAACAAAGAGAACGTCTAAAACGCGCCTCTCCCTCCTCCCCAGGTGTTGTTTACCGACGATCACGCAACCTGAGGGACACACTTGTGAAATCTGCAATAAGTGCTCCGCCCCCTATAGCTCATGCCGGCCCTACCTAAAACCGAGATGCCTTGTCTGTAACGCAATGCAAGAGACAAGCAGAGCAACTAGCACACAATCAAAATTTTCAGTCAACATACGACGGAACCTAACATGCGACTCCTCGAATGTGATATATTCACTCGAATGTAGCGTGTGCAACTTGAAATATATAATCCAAACAGAAACACCATTTCGGATCCGTTTTAATAACCATCGAGCCCATGCAAAATCAACACCATCTCTGCCCCTATCGAAACATCTTAATCTTCCCGGCCACTCATTCGAAAAATTAACAGTAACACTCTTCGAAACGGGATTCAAATCAAAACGCGTGCGTGAACAGCGCGAGTCATACCTCAGATACAGGTTCAGTACCATTGAAAGAGGGATAAACGAACATCCAGGCACACTTGCAACAATTAGAGCACTCAAGTAAAAAAAAAACCTGCGGTGACGCACTGTAGCTGGGCGGGGACTAGACAATATTTTGCAGTATCACTGCTCTCTCAAAGTGTCTCACTGGCGTCTATCTCTATCTCTCTTTTGTAACTGATTCATTACCAACGAATGGTTAATTCTCACGCGTTCAATAGACACCTCGCGTACAAGAACTCTCATGACTCTTTCCCTCCAGCCTTTCCCTCCAGTAGTTGTCCCGTCCCGCTTACGCTGCCCGTCGTGCACACGTTTTTTAGTCGCGGCGACTTAGTCAACGATCTTTTGGTGGTGCCGCCTCCTCTCCTGCGTCTCCGTCGCAACAGGCCATGTGCGCGCCGCGCTCCGAGGCGAGACAACTTTTTGAGGAACCGTATTGTGTTGGCACAGCTCCGCTGAAAGCTAAGGTGGAAGATTATCAGAGTTCTGGAAATGTGTGCGGAAGTAAAAAATGAAGATTGACGAGGGGCCCCGAGTCGTCGGCGCGCTACAGGTGTCTGGTTCAAGATGGCGCCAATACCTGAAAGGCGCCGACACGACACAAGAAGACACAACGGGAGAGGCCGCGGGGGGTGCGACGAGCACTCTCAGAGCGCGCGTACGCCTTGGAACGGTCTCTCCCGCCGCAAAAACCGCTCTTTACTTTGCCATCCCTCTCCCCCTCTTGTCAACATCGTTTACGCCAAAGAGCGCCGCTCATAATTCATACGCCGGATAGGATGATTTTAAATGACTACTCCTCCAGAGTGCCACGGGGATGCTGCATTCATCTCATCTCCTCTCTACCGTTTGTCCTCCTTGCTTCCTTTCCAGCTCTCCCTCGCTCCTTCTTACGCAATGTATAAATAGCACCAGCCACCCATGCATAGTATGCCTGAAGAAGACCGGTCTCCGGTCGAAACGTTGCATCAAATAAATCTTCCGTTTGTACTATTCGGAGGAGGATCTACTTCACTTTACGTAACACCAACGGCCACTCCTCACCATCATGCCCGCCTATATATATATATATATATAGATATAAATATATATATATATATATATATATATATTATATATAGGAAAAGAAGCGGGTACACGCACGAAAAAGCAATACTTTTATGCCCAACGTTTACGTGCCGGACCCACTGAAGTTTCTTTATATATATATATATATATATATATATATATATATAGAGAGAGAGAGAGAGAGAGAGAGAGAGGCACTGGATCTTTACTTGCAATGAAGTGCCGTTGGGAGATATCACTTGTGCATAGTTGAACCATGAGGATTCGTAGCGTGCGCGTTAACTAAATTAATCCAGAACTCGGCACGATTTACGATGAACCTCCCGAGCTTCGCCCACTCATCATCATACACTCCGTTGATATGCTGTAATTTTTTGACAATGCACAGTGGGAACAAGATCAGCAGATAGCACTGAGGGAAAGGGAACGCGAGTGTGAACTAGAGAAACAGTAGCGCGAGTTTTGACGGAAGAAAGAGAAACACGAGCGCGAGTTTTATTGCGAAAAAGAGCTGCTCGGAACTAAAGTTGAGACTAGCACAAATGAATGGTGTGCTACAAGATGTACAGAGTGTGAAATCAACACCCTCTGGTTCGCAGTCACCCAAAACCACCTGCATATGTCCTAGAAAGTTGATGGCCCCATTTGATGAAAAGCGTGATCACTTGGACGAATATTTACATACATTTGAACGGATTGCTAGAGGCCAAGGTTGGGACAGAAGAGAGTGGGCAACAGCACTTAGTCTTTGTCTGGTTGGAGAACCCTTAAGTGTTTTAGGGGCGAAGCTCCTTATGCCGTGGTTCTGTCCATCCTCCGTTTGTAGTAGCCACCTCTAGTTCGTGAAGTGCTCACTGGATGGAGTGATGGTGCTGCGGTGCTCGCTTCATTCAGATGTATGGCAACGCATAGTCTGGGAGTCTGACCGTCTACCTGTCTGTCCGTCTGTCTATCTATCTATCCGTCCGTCTGTCTGTCTGTCCGTCCGTCCGTCCGAGCACTGCGGTGCTGCTTAGCTAGTACGTGAATTGATCAATAGATGGCGCGGAGGCGCACTGCGTACTCTAGTGTGATAGGAGAGCACTAGATGGCGACACACACTGTTTGTCACGTCTTTGATGATGTACTGGGCAAGATCCACGGAAGATTCACGGTTTTTACCGATGAACATCCGGAGCTTCGCCCACTCATCATCATTCACTCCGTGGATATGCGTGCATTTTTTTGGTCGAATGCCCTCTGATGACTCTTTCGATTATGACAAAGTCAAGGAGACGCTGTTGCAGAGATTTAGGTTGACGGCGGAAGGCTTCCGGTAGCGGTTTCGTGGATGCAAGCCAGAGAATGCCGAGACAGCGAAGCAGTTTAAGTGCTGCTTGTCAAATTGCTTTGACAGATGGATAGAGATGGCAAATGTGGAAAAGACATACGAAGGTGTACGTGACTGTATGGTTGTTGAGCAATTCCTAGATTGCTGTAGCAATAAGCTAAGTGTATTTCTTTAGCAACGAAGGGTAGCCTCAATTAATGATGTGGCAGAGTACGCAGATCAGTATTTGCAGGTACAAGGGCTCAGAAACTTAGGAAAGAGCATGAGGATGTCAAGACCAAATCAGATGAGACGGAGGGCAGACGCAGGAAGCACCGAATATGTCACAGCGGCCGATCTGATGTTTCCTGCGTTACCGCAGTGGGCATCGGGCTATAGACTGTCGAGCTGGGGGTGGTCGTACATATCACCAAGTAGTTTGCCAGGTGTGCAATAGAAGAGGACACCTTGCACATGAGTGTAGGTCAGGGACTACAGACAATGTAGCATTTATAGTGGAACCCCAGGACAATAGCCTGAAAGAAAGAGGGACTACAGACAAAGTAGCTTGTATAGTCGGTTCCCGGAGAGATAACAGGAAAGAAGGGAAACAAGTGCAGAAGGAAGACGCGGAACAGCCGAGTGAATTTACTATTAGCCCACAAGGAGATTGGTTGCCGGTGGTAGATGGAGAAGTGCATGAACAAAGGGTTAAAGTTGTGAGAGGTACGGGTACAAGCATTGTTTTGGTGAGAAGGAGTTTAGTGGGTGAAGCAAATCAAGCGGGAAATTACGCTACAGTCATCTTGGTGGATAGTTCTGTGAGAAAGCTTCCAGAGGCTCGAATTAAAGTGGCAAGTTCATATTACACAGGTTGGGTGACAGCGAACTGCTTAGAGAAGCGTATGCTCGACCTGATATTGGGTAATGTGCCAAGAATGAGGAAAGTGGATGAGCCAGATAGGAACTGGGAGAACAACAAGGATGCGGTAGAGGAACGTAATTCGCGAAGATAGGGGAACGAAAAGAGAGTAGACGAGAGGAACCACGCCGTGAACGTTTACGAGAAGTGCAGCCACAAGCAGCAGAGACCGCGGGTATGAAGGTGGTAACCATTCAGAGGATAGACGTAACTCCTATGGAGTTGCGAGAAGAACAGAAAAAGGTTGTTACCAAAAGGCTGGGGAACCATTCAAGAAACGGAAAAGCAGGATCCCATTTGAGTTCCTAATACATAATGGACTATTGTATAGAAAGTGTCGCTTTAGTTCAGGAAGGGAGGTAAACAGCTGGTAGTGCCCAGAGTTTTCAGGAGAAGGATTCTAAGCTGGGGGCATGAGAATCTTATGGCGGAGCACGCAGGGCTGCAAAACATTCTATTGAGAATAACTGAAGAGTACTTTTGGGCGGGTGTCCAGTACGATATCAAGAGATATTGAAAATGTTGTGGTGTGAGTCGACAGACAATACAGGAGAGGCATGGAGGAACTAAAAAAAAGCGTTGCGTGCATGGCATTAACAAGAGGGAGTGTCGGGATAGAAATACACATATACAATGCAAGAAGATATGAGCCGAAGTTCCCAATTTTATGAGTAGAAGCTGGTGAATCATGTGTAGTGGGTGAAAATGTAGCAGAGTTCTACAGTGAAGAAATGATACTCGTGAGTGGATACAAATTGTTGTGAATTGTATAGTCATTGATGATACTAAGATGAAGAGCTGGAAAATGATGGGATATACAAGGAACTTCGTGAACATTCACTCTGGTCGAAAAGGAACATTGTGTAAAGTGCTTATATGTGTTAGCATTGTGTGTGGTGTAACGTGACATGTGAAGTGCACGTGACAAGTGTTTGGTGAGGCGCCAAGTAAGAAGCACTGTCAGTTTTCAAGATTCCACGCACTACGACATAAAAGAAGCTTTTTTAAGAAAAAGCTTTCAAGAAAGGGGGCCGTTGTCATGAGTAAAGGGCCCCATAGCACGTGCCACAAGGTGAAGAACGAGAGATGGCGTGGAAATAACGGAGAGGCGCCAGAATGCACGCGCCAGTGACACGTTCAGGTTCGTGGCTGGTGGACGGCTGGCTCATGGAGCGCGACCCGCGCTGCGATCGGAAGTGGAAAAAAAATCACAGCATATCCACGGGGTGAATGATGATGAGTGGGCGAAGCTCCGGAAGGAATCATTGGTAAACCGTGAACCTTTCGTGTAATTCGCCCAGTCGATCATCATGTCAAGACGTCTTACGCAGCCCCTTACACAGGCCGGAACGCGCACCGCGTTTGCCGACGCCATCACATGACTGCTGAGAGAGTATAAGGCGGAGAGGCCACAGCGTCTTACACCAGCTTCTTACAGGCGCCGTAACGCGCTAGCACAAATGCGTTAGAAACGCGCAGTCTTTCGTTAATGTTTGGTATTTACTGTCATCGTGGTGCATGTGTCCATGTGCGCTTCGTGGCGTAGTGGCTAGCGCCGCGCGTTCGGAAGTGAGGGGTCCCTGGTTCGATTCCGCGCTTCGGACACAACGTTCGTAATTCTTTTCTCATTGTCCATGGTCCACCAAGCGCGATCCAACACATACGGCGACGATCCAGGAGAATGAGAGTAGCGCTCCCCGCGCAGCAGCAATTGGAGAGCAGCTGCACCGCGAACGCCATCTAGCGTACCTTCACCCAACCGCCATATTGTACGCATGTCTATGGGACAGCGCCCTCTCGGAAACGAGACGAGAAATGGAGATCACGGCACAGAATGCGTACTGCGCCATCTAGTGTATCGTCACTCAACTGCAGTTTGCATGCATCTCTATGGGACAGCGCCATCTATTGTATGCTTAGCGAGACGCTACTGGCTACGCAGGATGCATCGACAACCGAGAACCGCCGATGTGATGCCATAAGGAGCTTCGCCCCTAAAACGCTGAGCTGGGAATTGTCTGAGTGGCGACGGCCGAGGAAGGACGCATCGGCGGCTACGCTTTGTCGGCGGGACGAGGCGTTCAGTTCGGGAGCCCGGTACGCTGGTACCCCATCGTGTAGCCGCGAACGTCGATTACGTGCGGGCGAGCCTCCTTGGAGGTTCTGCAGCCGTAGGTTCCGGAATCACCGCCAACAATCCCCCTTCGAAGGTCGGCCAGCAGCAATTCACCAGGGCGTCACGTCGCTACGTCGAGCGGAGGACCATACTTGTACTTAGGCCTCAGGCTAGCCAA
>CM023489.1:74053547-74312543 GCA_013339685.2 Hyalomma asiaticum
AAAGAAAATGTTACGAGACGAGAACTGCAAGTCACCACACAAAGGGGTTTGGTACAAGCACAGGATTAACTACATGAAGTAAAACTGCTTTGGGACAATGTACGTAGGCTCTTTATTCGAAAATAAAGAGCCTACGCACCTCACGACACAAATAATATATAAAGTGGAACCTGTGCTTCCACATGACAACAATATGTGCCACATCCCATTTTGAAAACTGGCCAGCAACTTACCGAATTTTGGCATCCGCTCTGCACTCTTCAGCTGTGAGTCCGCAATACAAATTCGGCGACGACACTGTAGTCTCACCAAAAGGCACAGGCTTGTGTTCATATACAACCGATGTCACAGTTGGGATGGGCATTGTCTTAGGAGGTACACTCGCCAAGGAATCGCGCAATCAACTTGAATGATCGATAAATGCGGTACATGATAAACGATAAACGCGTGGACAGACTGCGTGCAGCCGCTGAAACTCGTTCTTACACCTTGCACGTTGGTAGCGATGCAGCCGTGACGAGAGAGCGCGGAGAGAGTTCCTCGTGGTTTCCCCCTCGGAAGGCAGCGAACGCCAGCAAAAGCAGGTTCAGAACCACATTCTTTGCAAACTGCAGATGAGCACAATGGATGTTCACGGAGGGGGCCGTGACAAAGGTGGCCAGTTCGGGAGGGGACGCGCGCCCCCCTCCCCACACACTTTTTTTTTATGTTTAGTTGCTGCTGGCTTAGCACGTGCTACGTTGCTTCTCGGCAGAGCACGCTCGTTTTTCTTGCTTTCTTTTTTTTTTGTAGCTGTCTCAAAACGTGGAAGACAGCATGTCTGTGGGGCAAACATTTTTGCACAATGGCGGGGACACCCGCCGGGACTGCATTTGTTAAGTGCAGCTCAGTGCAGCCTGTGGCGTATGCTGGCACGCATGTGTTCTCTTGCCAGCTACTTGTAACGCAGGATTTCGCAGAGACTGAACCACCCACTATAGCTAAAAACGAGAGCGAAATGCTGCACTGCACGCAACAAACGTAGCGAGGACGCACGGCGCCGCCATTCTGTTTGAATTCTTGCCATTTTCTTCAGCCCACGAAAGACATGCACGTTCTGCCTTTCCGCACGACAAGAAATACTGCGATGACTCTGTCTCTACGCGCCCTTCTTTTGCCCTTATTGGTTATAAATAAATGAGTTGTTAAATATCAGAATACGCACATGTGTGCTTATATCAACGCCATAGTCTCATACGAACGCCAGTGATAAATCCGACACACTGCACAGAGCATGCACTCAAGCTCGATATATTCTGCTCATTTAACCAGTACAATGTAACCGATGGCCGATGTGTAAACGAATTCGATATGTATGGAAAGAACGCAAAAACGGACGTTACACAAAAAAGCAAAAAAAAAAGCATGAATTATACGCAATGGCGTGGACATATTAAGGAATTATTAGCCTATTGTATCTGCGTGGTAGTAGAGAGCATGGAGGTGCATTGTCTACCCGACCAGTAGACAATTATTTTCTTTTGCTGAGCTTATGCGAGCTCCGATACATGCGTTGCGCTGTACAGGAGCTGTTTTTGAAAGGATTGCACTATACTCGGCGACAGCTTTTCTTGACATTGGAGCGAAGGCTACGGAGGCGGGGCCTCCGCACATTTGTGTTACTACGCATGTAGTCCGGCAGCTTGCAGCCGATTTCAGTTCCAGTTTCGGTTTTCGCTTGCTCGCAGCGCTAGTGTGTTTAGCAAAATGTATGCATGCAAAATGGGAACGTCAGAGTTAAACTTTGATGAGAGTGCATACATGCAGCTAGTTACTGTGCTGTATATATACTGGTACATATAAATGTTTCCGCTGTTCAGAGCGTTTTCCCAGCATTATTCAGCCTTTATAACAGTGAAGTTTAGCTTCCGTGTTCAGCCCAGTATATACGGGTGCGCGCCACATGTGATCGAATGTTATCGTTTACAGTATTGAGCCCTTTACAGGCGGAATGGAAGGCCGGTTGCGGCACGATCCTGCCACGGGCCTGTCTTGTTTCAGTTTTGCTGTATTCGGTTTACGCCCACAAAGACTGCCAGCAATGATCGGCGCAGACTGCGCCTCAGTGTTCGAGAAGCCTCACAATTGTTGTAGATCGTTGTTAAGCTTGCGCGCAAGACGCGAACAGTCAAGCTTATTTCAGAGCTTGCGCGGCCACCAGTGATAAGGCTGGAAAGTTCGATGCGTGATGTATAAAAGACGGCGCGTCCCAACGATGAGCAGCTTTTCCATGGCGGATGCTGTTTCTTACGCTTTGGAGAGGAAAGTGGGGCCCGCAGAGCTTCAGCCTTGATTCGTGTTACCGTTCGCATACTCACTCCGGTGAGTTCTGCGACAGTCCGGCACACAGAATTCGTCGACAGCTCGGAACTCACGGCGCCTTACTCCAGCGTAGACGTTGCAGATAACCTGCTTCGTTTGCTTGGAGACCCACTTCTTGTCACACTTAGCGTATAGCCTCCTCGGAGAACTAAAAGGAGAGTTCGCGGCCGCACACGGTATTGCCGTCACCGGGGACGCCATGTTTACTGCAAGAGCAAGCAGCAGACGCAGCAGGCGGGCGGAAAACGTGGTGCCGTCCAAGAAATAAAAAAAGGAAAAAAAAACTAGGGCGCACGATAACTTCTTTTCCATGAACAGCTTCCCATACTTGTTCTATCCTTATAATGAAGAACGTTTTATTTATTCGGGCCAAGTAGCCATTAGAATCAGAAAATAAAATAGGTACTATTTCCTGGCGCGCGCGCATGCAGGCGATTCGGCTCTGTAGCTTCCACAGTGCTGTCAAGGAAAGCTGTCGCCGAGTATAGTTTCGCGAACGCACTGATGAAATGTAGTGGAGGGCCACGTGGTCAACAACAGCTTGACTTAGGACGGCTGGTTATGCTGTAACCCTGCTCAACGTATGAAGAAACCAGGGAACAGAAGAGAGCTTTGATTTTCAACTGATTTTTTTTTCAGTGCATGCTTGCTGTTTTTATATAACATAAGATACGCAGTTCGCCTGCACAAGAACACTCTGTGATCAGATACACTCTAGTAGAACTCACCAGAAAAGCTCTCTCTATATCAATTATAGGTGTGTGCATTTGTTTGCCACCTTTGAGATGAAAAATGCTTGCCATATCACTGCTTGGTATTTTTCGTTTTTGCTTTTTTCGCAAATGTCGTGGTCTTGACAAGAGCACTTCATTTGAATTTGCAATACAAATGGATCTATGTATGTAAATGGATCTATCTATGGTCCTCTCATTATAGAGCTAGCACTAGATCAGTATTGTCTCCTCGCTGTCGCAATGTTAGCTCTGTATACCGTTCTTTTGCATAAGTTGCTAAATGTCAGTAGTATAACGCCGGTGGCGAGTTTATCTCCGCTTCAGCGCACCATAAAGTCGGCGCTAGACCTTTTTTTGTCCACGCGCTGTTACCTCCATATGCCTTTTCCTTCCATAGGTTGCTAAATGTCAGTAGTATAGCGCCGCTTGCCACTGTTTTTCTTTGTTTGAACATATGAGTGCTGGTTATGCCCATCGATGTATGCACGAACTAGTTCAATTTCTATGAATTTAAATTTTCTGACATGCGCGCTGTCAGATAATTTTCCACCATGCTTGTCGATCCTTCTGGCTAATGTTAACTGTTCCGCCAGCCTGTTTCGCTAAGTTCCCGCAAAACAGCCTATAGATGTATATATGAATAGTTTATATGCATGTTTTTTGTGTGCCCTGCTTATTAAAAACAATGCGCGTGAACATAATGTCATATATGCTGCTCAAAACGCACGTGCGCTATGTTCCGGCACTGAAACGCGTATACATGATATATGAAGCTCAACATCTTATTCTTACGTCGAATCTCTCAAGTGAATTTCGGTCATCCTTGTGTCGATCGGATCTCTATTGTTATATACAGCAGGCTTCCAAAGAGGCCCGGCCGATATCAACCATGAAAGGCTGCGGCGTAGTCGACGTTGCCTCCAGGACAACAGAAATGACTCAATGTCTCCTGTGAAATAATCTTCCTGGGCAAATATCGTGCCAAATTCGCCATTCCTCAGGTGATTCTGATGAGCGGCAAAATCGGCGCCACATTTGCCGGAGAAAAGTTATCGGCTAGCCGACGGGGGCTTTAAGGTGGCATACTTGGCACAGTGTTGCCGATAAATGGCGTCGGCCAGCCCATATTGTCTGTAGAAAGGCAAAATCGGCGCCATAGTTGCCGTTGAAAGCCATCGCCTCAGCCGATGTCGGCAGTAACGCGGCATAAGCGGCCCCATGTTGCCGATTACAGTAGACGGCCTGCCGATATCGGCGGGGCAGCGGCTATAGTAGCCCGACGTTGCCAGTCATTGACGGCGGCGTGGCCGATACTGGCTCGCTGTCGGCAACATTAGGCCATGGATGGGCCGAACTTTGCCGCCATAAAACCAATATCGGCCCTACATTGCGTGCTGCCTGGGTAGCGTGCCAGCATAATACCTCAAGGTAGCCATCCCCTACAGCCTCCGGTTTACTCCGGGGCTAGTTGCCTTTCGAGATGATATAAAGTCGCGAAAGACAAAATGCACATTATTCTCTGCCCCGTGGGGCCGAGGGCAATGAAGTGTGCTCGGCCCCGCTGCGTGCCGTGTGGAGCGTGCCCTGTGGAGCGTGCGGCGGAACGGCGCTGCTCGGCGTTGAACCCAGCCGGATCTCGCTGGATGTCCGTTCAAGAGAATCCGAGAGCGACTGCTACTGCGTACTGCGGCGCCAAAGACCTTCGTTACTTCCAGGGAGCCAGAAAAAGAGGTGGCGTTATGTCCGCCACTGCGGCGAGCAGCCTGGCTACTGGGGCTCTCATTACAGCCATCGCTGTCGGCAACAAAGTACGGGGAGATGCTCTGTGACTACCGTGGCCTACAGGCTGCCGTGGCAGCTGAAACAGTCGCTGCGCCGTAAGGTCTCCTCCTGTGGTCCAACACTTCCCGTGGTTTGACCCTTATTTCCGGCACCTCAACGACGACAGACTCGTTCGCGTCCACCTCGGCCTGGATGAGCCAGCGACGACACCCCAGGGAAAGTAATGCAAGGAAGTATATTTGCAGTAGAGACATTATAACTGCAGTGTTAAGCACTGCTTTGATTGCATGCACACCCGCGTAACGATGGGCCTAACGCGAAGCTTGAAACAATTTGCCTTGTAATATAGACTGTGTCGTGGCTATGCTCAAGAATCGATGGCGTTCCGTGGTGAGTGGTCGTGTGGATAAACGTGAAAGCATTTCCATCACAATCTGACGAGCAAAGATTCAGGTTTACCACGCAAAACTATCGCGAGAAATTTACAATCATGGTAAGATGACGCAACTGACAGATATCTTAAGGCTCAGAAGCTTTCCTATCCCGGGAAAGGAGTGGACGAAGCGAAAGAGGCTAGCAGGAGTAGCTCGGAAGCTCCCGCGAAACAACCTGCGATATGTACCTTTATGCAAGTGTATCGGCCATCAAGTTCATGAGTGTCGTAGCGCACCGAAAGAAGTTACTGAGTGCAATTTATGTGGGAAATGTGGACACCGGAGTGACAACTGCTCGAATGCGACGGTGCAGAATAGCAGAGTTCTGCGTGTGATTATGAGGCCACAGCAAATGCGTGTGACGTTTCTTCATGTGACAAGGCTGTACAACTTTAAGAAAGCAACTAAGGGCGATATGACATGCAAAGCTGATTTTCGAGGTAAAGGGAGTGCCAGCAGCCGAAGGACAAGTTCTGAGAGATACCGGCAGCAATACTGCGATCTTCCGACGAGATGTGCTCCATACAGGAACTCAATTGCTTGATTTCTTTGTTTCTCGCTTTTATCTCTTCTTTTAAGCTAATATTGTATTCACAGAACAATGCCTGTATCGTGTGTGTGTGTTTTTTTTGTATCTTCCACTCGCCGCTGTATTGCCTTTGGCCCTGGCGGCAAAACTAATAAAGAAAGAAATGAATAGTTGAGTTATACTCACAGACGGGCATGTCAAAGACGTCATAGAGGCTACAGTGAATATACATACACCAAGCTATAGAGGTGAGATAAAAACCTTGTGCATGAATAAACCACAGTTCGATATTTATTCAGGCACTGTCCCGGGTACGAGGGAACTCTACGACCCAGATACCAATTGGAGACGCGCTCTGCTAGACGGAAACGACGCTACATCTGCAAATACAACCTATGCCTGCCTCCGCTTCCGCCGTGCGCATGCAAGAAAGAGACAATCTAGCCCAATTGCAAATCCCCGTAGTAAACCCTACCGACCTTACGAAAAAGGAACTTGCAGAACAACAGCAAAAAGGCAAGATGCTGAAACCGCAGTTGGCGAAAGTGGGCAGATCCTTCATTTCACAGAAAGGCTGCTGCTGCTCATTTTATGAAAAGACTGGACTTATGTACCGCCAGTGTTAGCACGGTACGGGCAGTACGTTTAACCAGCTCGTCGTCCCGACAACGCTGCGATCAGTAGTGAAAGTGATGAACAGATCCTTAAAAGTGGTGTACAAAAGGGAATGTCGCAGGAGCCAGCATTTCGACAAGTGGACTTCTCTTCGCCAGGACGGCGACTCCGTCCTTGAGAATTCGTTTATGTACGCCATTGCACGCTCACCTCCGTCCGTCGAAAGAGAGGACAAGAGCCGCACGTGCGAAGAATAAGAACAACGAAAGAAATGGGGCGGGGGGGGGGGGGGTAAGAGGGAGCAGGGGTATTTCAGTAACAGTTGTTAGCGTGCTATTGTTCGCGCGAGCCACTATACTCCTCCTATCCTTCCGTGGGCGGGGGAGAGCGTGCAATGGCGTACATAAACAAACGCTCGAGAAGGCAGTCGCCGTCCTGACGAAGACAAATCCACTTGTCCAAACATTGGCTCCTGCAACATTGCTTGTTCTACATCGTTTTTAGCGGTCTGTTCATCGATTAGAGTATCCATCATCCCCAGAGCTTCTCTTCCAGTTCTGTACTGGAAGTCGCACACGAGAGACCCTTGGCCGGACATCAAGGCATACGGCGAACAACAGGTCGCCTCTTTGCAGATTTTTCCGCCCAGATCTGCACGGTGACGTTAAACGGTTTGTCAAATCATGTGATCTGTACCAGAGAACACCAAAAGGTAAAGTCGCTGTTGCTCCATTAGGCAACATGCCCCTAATACGTACGCCTGTGGAGCGTGTGGCGTCGGCACTGATCGATCCATCTCCGAGTCTCTCCCTACACAGACGGCCTGTTTAGTGAAGCTAAATGTAGATCGTAGTGAGGAACACAGTCCGCAAGACCGAGATTTTTTCAACAAATATCGGGAAATTTCATCAGACTTGCCAGGGAAGAATAAGCTGTTCGAATTCCCGCTACGACAACATAATCAGATTTCCGGAGTAATCCATAAAGCTATTTTCACAAGAATGCACCGAGGAAGGGACAACAGAAGGACAAATAGCTGTAATTCTAAAGGCATGAGTGTTCTCACAAAGCTAGAGAAGACGACCACATTATTCAAACCAGAGACCTGACAGCTTCCCAGTAGATTAAGTCATGTAACTATGTGATGTGCATGTTCCTGTATAGTCAACTGGTGAATATAGGACACGAACATTTAACCGCGCTTCGTGCTGCGTGGACTGACAACTGAACTTGTGAGAACTCTGGCAAATGGTTTCGCTACTCCTACCCACCAGAAAATTTGTAGCCAACTTCTTAAAACCGCATGTATTAAGTGATGCCTGAAATTGAGTGATGCCTCATTAAACGACGAACAACCAGTGAGAACTCGTGGTGCAAGAGCGTGTGGCATCGTTCGAGGCAGTTCAGCATTCGGGCAAGAAATTTCTCAGCTGGAAGTCCATTCCGGCAACCTCGCGGCTTCCGTATAGCTCTGTTCTGTTCTTGTTTTCCGGCTGGGCAACTGGCTCAGGATCCAGGCGAAGAGTCCGGTGTTCTTGCTGCTGTTCCTCACAGCTGACCGGCCCACAAACAAACACAGTGTGTACTCACGCTGAAAAAGTGGCCCAGGGACCAGAAGAGGTATCGCAGTCCCGGCTGCCGCTCAAACAGCTAATCCACTTCGGGCGTCTGCTGTGTTCCGGCACGGAGACTGGCCGAAGGACTACCGAGGCGCCACTGTGGCGAAGCCACCATGGGTCGAACTTGGCCAGCCAGAGTGGGCGAAATTTGGCCAGCCAGAGTGGCCGAAATTTGGCCAGCCAGCGTGGGCGAAATTTGGCCAGCCAGAATGGGTCAAATTTGGCCAGCCAGAATGGGTCGGATTTGGCTAGGTAGCATTGGCCGATGTTGCGGGCATTCAGGCTTTTTTGGCGTGTTGTCGGCCCCGCCGACATCGGGAAACCCCTTGCGAGACCGTTCACAGCCACTATGGTGTTTGTAGTTTACCCCACGTCTGTCGCGCCGTTTGGAGTGCGATAATTTTATTTTTTGTTTTGACATTTTCGAAGGACCAACAGTAGTTTGTGTAAATGTGCCTCTCATGCATACGCGAAAGCTTTATTAACACAGTAATAAGTGGGGCTAAGTGGATCCTCCGTAGTTTCTATTAATGCGTTCTCACCAAAACAAATAACACAACAAGAGAGGTTTATAGGGAAAAGCACTATTTCATTTATTTTGTGAACTCTGCATTGATAATATGCTATTCTCGTGTTGCACCGTCGTAGTGGAAAAGCTTCGGCAAGGGTGGAACCTGCGGGAAAAGGCGTGAAAATTAGCACAGCTGTGGAGCACATCAGCACTATACTATAATTCCATGCAACTTATGTACGACTCATGAACAAACGCGGAAATACAAGAAATGTCAGAAACATTCATAATCGGGCACTGCTTTAGAAAATAACAAAACAAAGTCGTCCTTTTAAATATAATGAATCTATGTTCAATATCCAACCCCGAGATCTTGGTGTCGTGTTGCTTTAGATACCCAAGGGGGAAAAAAACGTGAGTAAAGGATCTGTTGCAAAGCAACTTTAAAAGCGGCACATTACTTGAAATAGGTGCATCTTGCATTATAATAAATTTAATATTTTTGGCATACATCATAAAGGAAAACATGTAGACGTGAGCTAACACGACACACCCCAGGGATCGGGTCGTTAGGCAAAAAATGTTCTTAAATGATAGGTGTAAGGTGCATTATAAGCAGATATTAGAGAAGGAACCTCTTTTCAAGGCTACTTTAAAAATGCCATCGCGTGCCGAACTGCCGCACGTGTCCTGCACCAAGGAGCGCGTGTTCGGTATCACATTACCTTTAAAAATACGGGCAAGAAAAGAAAATGTTACGAGACGAGAACTGCAAGTCACCACACAAAGGGTGTTTGATACAAGCACAGGATTAACTACATGAAGTAAAACTGCTTTGGGACAATGTACGTAGGCTCTTTATTCGAAAATAAAGAGCCTACGCACCTCACGACACAAATAATATATAAAGTGGAACCGGTGCTTCCACATGACAACAATATGTGCCACATCCCATTCTGAAAACTGGCCAGCAACATACCGAATTTTGGCATCCGCTATGCACTCTTCAGCTGTGAGTCCGCAATACAAATTCGGCGACGACACTGTAGTCTCACCAATAGGCACAGGCTTGTGTTCATATACAACCGATGTCACAGTTGGGATGGGCATTGTCTTAGGAGGTACACTCGCCAAGGAATCGCGCAATCAACTTGAATGATCGATAAATGCGGTACATGATAAACGATAAACGCGTGGACAGACTGCGTGCAGCCGCTGAAACTCGTTCTTACACCTTGCACGTTGGTAGCGATGCAGCCGCGACGAGAGAGCGCGGAGAGAGTTCCTCGTGGTTTCCCCCTCGGAAGGCAGCGAACGCCAGCAAAAGCAGGTTCAGAACCACATTCTTTGCAAACTGCAGATGAGCACAATGGATGTTCACGGAGGGGGCCGTGACAAAGGTGGACAGTTCGGGAGGGGACGCGCGCCCCCCTCCCCACACACTTTTTTTTTATGTTTAGTTGCTGCTGACTTAGCACGTGCTAGGTTGCTTCTCGGCAGAGCACGCTCGTTTTTCTTGCTTTTTTTTTTTTGTAGCTGTCTCAAAACGTGGAAGACAGCATGTCTGTGGGGCAAACATTTTTGCACAATGGCGGGGACGCCCGCCGGGACTGCATTTGTTAAGTGCAGCTCAGTGCAGCCTGTGGCGTATGCTGGCACCCATGTGTTCTCTTGCCAGCTACTTGTAACACAGGATTTCGCATTGACTGAACCACCCACTATAGCTAAAAACGAGAGCGAAATGCTGCACTGCACGCAACAAACGTAGCTAGGACGCACGGCGCCGCCATTCTGTTTGAATTCCTGCCATTTTCTTCAGCGCACGAAAGACATGCATGTTCTGCCTTTCCGCACGACAAGAAATACTGCGATGACTCTGTCTCTACGCGCCCTTCTTTTGCCCTTATTGGTTATAAATAAATGAGTTGTTAAATATCAGAATACGCACATGTGCGCTTATATCAACGCCATAGTCTCATACGAACGCCAGTGATAAATCCGACACACTGCACAGAGCATGCACTCAAGCTCGATATATTCTGCTCATTTAACCAGTACAACGTAACCGATGGCCGATGTGTAAACGAATTCGATATGTATGGAAAGAACGCAAAAACGGACGTTACACAAAAAAGCAAGAAAAGCATGAATTATACGCAATGGCGTGGACATATTGAGGAAGTATTAGCCTATTGTATCTGCGTGGTAGTAGAGAGCATGGAGGTGCATTGTCTACCCGACGAGTAGACAATTATTTTCTTTTGCTGAGCTTATGCGAGCTGCGATACATGCGTTGCGCTGTACAGGAGCTGTTTTTGAAAGGATTGCACTAGTTTCGCGAACGCACTGATGAAATGTAGTGGAGGGCCACGTGGTCCACAACAGTTTGACTTAGGACGGCTGGTTTATGCTGTAACCCTGCTCAAACGTATAAAGAAACCAGGGAACAGAAGAGAGCTTTGATTTTCAACTGATTTTTTTTCAGTGCATGCTTGCTGTTTTTATATAACATAAGATACGCAGATCGCCTGCACAAGAACACTCTGTGATCAGATACACTCTAGTAGAACTCACCAGAAAAGCTCTCTCTATATCAATTATAGGTGTGTGCATTTGTTTGCCACCTTTGAGTTGAAAAATGCTTGCCATATCACTACTTGGTATTTTTCGTTTTTGCTTTTTTCGCAAATGTCGTGGTCTTGACAAGAGCACTTCATTTGAATTTGCAATACAAATGGATCTATGTATTTCATGGTCCTCTCATTATAGAGCTAGCACTAGATCAGTATTGTCTCCTCGCTGTCGCAATGTTAGCTCTGTATACCGTTCTTTTGCATAAGTTGCTAAATGTCAGTAGTATAACGCCGGTGGCGAGTTTATCTCCGCTTCAGCGCACCATAAAGTCGGCGCTAGACCTTTTTTTGTCCACGCGCTGTTACCTCCATATGCCTTTTCCTTCCATAGGTTGCTAAATGTCAGTAGTATAGCGCCGCTTGCCACTGTTTTTCTTTGTTTGAACATATGAGTGCTGGTTATGCCCATCGATGTATGCACGAACTAGTTCAATTTCTATGAATTTAAATTTTCTGACATGCGCGCTGTCAGATAATTTTCCACCATGCTTGTCGATCCTTCTGGCTAATGTTAACTGTTCCGCCAGCCTGTTTCGCTAAGTTCCCGCAAAACAGCCTATAGATGTATATATGAATAGTTTATATGCATGTTTTTTGTGTGCCCTGCTTATTAAAAACAATGCGCGCGAACATAATGTCATATATGCTGCTCAAAAGGCACGTGCGCTATGTTCCGGCACTGAAACGCGTATACATGAATATATGAAGCTCAACATCTTATTCTTACGTCGAATCTCTCAAGTGAATTTCGGTCATCCTTGTGTCGATCGGATCTCTATTGTTATATACAGCAGGCTTCCAAAGAGGCCCGGCCGATATCAACCATGAAAGGCTGCGGCGTAGTCGACGTTGCCTCCAGGACAACAGAAATGACTCAATGTCTCCTGTGAAATAATCTTCCTGGGCAAATATCGCGCCAAAGTCGCCATTCCTCAGGTGATTCTGATGAGCGGCAAAATCGGCGCCACATTTGCCGGAGAAAGTTATCGGCTAGCCGACGGGGGCTTTAAGGTGGCATACTTGGCACAGTGTTGCCGTTAAATGGCGTCGGCCAGCCCATATTGTCTGTAGAAAGGCAAAATCGGCGCCATAGTTGCCGTTGAAAGCCATCGCCTCAGCCGATGTCGGCAGTAACGCGGCATAAGCGGCCCCATGTTGCCGATTACAGTAGACGGCCTGCCGATATCGGCGGGGCAGCGGCTATAGTAGCCCGACGTTGCCAGTCATTGACGGCGGCGTGGCCGATACTGGCTCGCTGTCGGCAACAATAGGCCGTGGATGGGCCGAACTTTGCCGCCATAAAACCAATATCGGCCCTACGTTGCGTGCTGCCTGGGAATTCATGTGAAGCCCAGAATAAAACGCTTGCACATAACATAGGAACGAGAGGCGTAAGCCTACAGAAAAAGATAGAGTTACTGCCGGCCACCGACTTAAGCTAGCGAAGGATAAATACTTGAATGAAAAGTTCCCTATCCTCGTCAATACCAACGCTAATCCTGCTTGCAAGTTTTTTCGCACACGCCCTGCCTTGTCACCATGTCGCCCTCCTGAAGAAAAATTTGGCACGCACCGATAAATTCGCCTTGCCTCTGCCTGTTCTTTTTTCTTGTTGTAACTTGCGCTGAAAAGAAACCTTTCTTAATTCGATTTCTACTAAATCGCCCATGCTTCAATGTTAACAATCAACAAACCCTTTCGCTCAGTCTTTACTGGAGATAATGATACACTTCCGTATCTGGCACCTAAATTATTTCCTCGTATTGAATTATTGGCAATAAGCGACTCCGGAATTTTCACCTACTACTTGCCCTAGAGGTCAAGAAAGCAAACTGTCCTGATAATGTCCCAAATTACTTCATAAAATATTCGCTGAATGCAATAGCAAATATCGAGGCCTTATCTTCCGCAAATAAATTTATACGCCAGGCTTACCTCAATGTAGGACGAATCCTAAAATTGTACCCATGCATAAGTTAGGGGACAAAATAAGCCATGTAACTACACACCCTCGCACCAGCACATCATCTAAAATGTTGCAGCACACTATGCTCGAGCTCGTCACCACATATTTCGAAAAAAAAAAACATCCCAGTAGATGGGCAACACGGTTTTCGAAGGGGCTTATCGACAGTCACTCAACGTACAGAGGTTAATTATCTCAGTTTAACTATTGATAACCGCAGTCAAAGAGTCCTACTTTCACTAGATGTAACTAAAGTATTTTCCTTTGTGTCATTACAAAATAATTGCCTAAATTTTCGCCGTAATGGGGCATGGACGTATTACTGCATAAATAAAGGCTTGTTATCTCATGGTTACCAATTTTTCGTTATCGGAAACATCTCATCTGCTCCTACACCTGTGACGTCGGTGGTTCAGCACAGGGCTTTGCAATGAGCGCGCTGTTATTTTGAGCACATTGCCTGTTGTATCCGATGATGAGGGACGAATACTTCACATAAGTCCGTGAGTTGACGTGCACGTTCAACTCATTAAACATGGGATCGCGCACACACATCTCATCCCCGAATATTCCTCGATCGTTGCTGCCATGAATTCATTCAGTTGTGCTTCGCTAAGCGTTTTCATTGATCATGGCCTCGTTCTACATCTGTTCATGACTCCGGCCAGGTATGCTGGTGCTCCGTGACTTGAACAAGCACTACTAGCAGCAGAACTTACGCAGACTGAGCTCTAGCTATTTTTATGTAGGCTTAATGGGAGAGAAACTTCGGAGAGTTGAAAAAGGCGCGACAGGTCCGTTCGCTTTCAGTGAACCAAGAGAGAGATTTTACTTGAGGAAGTGAAGAAAATAGGGTGAAGAGTGCACGGTAACTGTCTCTCAGTGAGGACTCCTCAACCGAGTGCACCAAGACGACTGGTTCATTTTCGAAGGAAGAAACGGAAAGGGGACGTAGAGAAAAGGAACAAAACAACAAATAAGAAAACACGAAAAGTCAGCAAAAGCGATCCCCGCGTCTCTAGCATACAGACAGCGTGACAGGGGCAGGTGCCATGCGCTTTCACGAGAAGCCATCCCGCACCTCTTTTTCCTTTACGCACGTGGTCTCAAAAAACCGGATTTCACCCCTCCAGTGACCATGTGGGAAGCGAGCGGCGTCTGCTCGCCTCCGTGCCTTTCCCGCTCGGCACGGAGCCATTTTGCGACGTTTTACATACCCAAGGCTTTCTCATGGCCTGCTCTTTTCACTGTAAGTGTCGACCGTGCCGGAGAGGCAATCCATAAATTCGTACAGCGTTTCAAACCGAAAGTAAGTGCAAAGCTCTCTGTGTGTGTCGCTGCCTGACCATGTTGTGGCATAGAGGGACGCTGCGGTAGCGCACGACAGGTTTGGCGCGACGCCATACAGCTTGTTTTGTGCCGTGTCCCCGAGAGGCCGCCACACCGACATTCAAATTATATCGTTAATAAAAATATCGTTAATATAAATTAAAAACAGGATGGGTCCGAGCACGGAGCCCTGAGGTACACCAGATTTAACATGGAGCAATGGGGAAGAGTGATCATTTACAAAAACTGATTGGTAGCAGCTAGTTAAAAAATTGGTGATCCACTTAATAATTCTCATATTGATGTTGAGGCATGTTAGCTTGTGTATTAGGCGCAAGTGAGGAGCCTTGTCGAAGGCCTTGGCAAAATCGACAAATATAGCATCGACATCATGTAATGAATGAATAGACTGGTGGAGGTCAGTGATCAATTCAAAGGGTTGCGTCTCACAGGATCGACTGCGCAAAAATCCATGCTGATTTATAAAAAAGAAATTATGTTCTGTTAGGAACTTCATGACGGCGGATGAAATGACATGTTCCAGAATTTTGCAGCACGTGCTTGTTAATGAAATCGGTCTGTAGTTAGAGGCGTTGGACGGGTCACCAGATTTAAAGATGGGAAGGACACTAGCCTGTTTCCAATCGCTTGGAACACATTCCGTGTCAATGGATTGTTGAAATAGGGCAGCAAAAATTTTACATATTGCAGGTTTGGTTAGTTTGAGTAGCTTAGAGCATATGCCATCAGCACCAGGAGCAGAGTTAGTTGGTAGGCGATCGATGGCGAGTTCTATCCCCTCAGAAGTGATAGCAACATCATGGATGGTCGAATTGAGTGTATTGTATGTATTTAGTCTATATATATATATATATATATATATATATATATATATATATATATATATATATATATATATATATAGTGAAATAGCAGACACGACTTCGCAGTTATCATTTATTGCCAACAGTTTCGACTTCGGGTTCGGTCTTTTTCAAGGCATAGAAAGAAGTGAATTAATCACTGAGAAACTGGTCGGAAGACGAAAAGGGAGAGAGTGGTACTAGAGGTACACAATTCATTCTGCAGGTGAGCGTTATAGGTGCTTGAAAGAAGGCTGTGCGGGAAGGAGAACAAGGTGGGCAGCTAGCAATACGGAGTGCAGGCAAGCAGTGCACAGTGGGGGGCAAGACTTGAGTTTCGGTGATACTGAGTGTTCGTAGCTAAGGGCCCCGAGAAAAGGGCACCACATTTTGCGGGCGAGCGAGACCGCGCTTTCCAATGTGCGCCGAACAACTGCTTATCCAATGCACTATTGTTCATCGCACCTGCACTGCTCATCATTTACAGACCAATGGCACTACCGAGCGCTTTAATCGAACTCTGGGTAACATGCTTGCCATGTACGTCGCGCCTCATCACTCCAACTGGGACCTCGTTCTTCCGTTCATGACCTACGCCTACAACACAGCAAGGCGGGGCACCACTGGTTTCTCGCCCTTCTACCTTCTTCACAGCCGTCATCCTTCGCACACAATCCACACAATTCTGGCGTGCCGACCGGATTCATCAGAATGCCTGCCAATCTCTCAAGCCGCCAGACAAGCTGAAGAATATCGCCAGCTAGTCCGCCGTTTGAGCTCGGACGACCAGAACCGCCAAAAAGCAGTTCCAGACGCCCAGAACTCCACACCTCCTTTTATCCTGGGTACTCTCGTACGGCTGTCAGTGCCGTACCGCGGCCCAGCGCTTACTTCAAAGCTGCTTCCGAAATACGGCGGGCCATACCGGGTACTAGAGCGAACTTCACCGGTAAATCACCTGGTTCAGCCGCTGACGCCGCCGCTTGATATGGGACGTCGCAACCGTTAAATTCCACGCCCAGCGGCGCAAGCCGTTCTATGATTCCACTGTCTCCCCTGTATCCTAAGTCACCAGGCTGTCTCCTTTACTTCGGCGGGGCCATTGTAATGAAGAGAAGACCACTTGCGTAGGCTGAGCAGCATCCCACATGCAGCAGGAGCTTGAGCTCAGAGATGATGTCTGGCTGATTGCTCAACTAGCAGCCTCTAGATCAGTTTCAATAAATCACCTTTATAACATATATATATATATAAAGGTCGGGCTCCGACCCAAACGTTGACTTAATAAACCGTCGTTCTCTAAGAGGCGCATCGTCAATTCTGTTATATATATATATATATATATATATATATATATATATATGAGCCAATAATGTAATTCGTCCCTTTGTTTGGACGCATTGCATGGTGCGCTGCTGTCAAACACACGCACACGTATATATATATATATATATATATATATATATATATATATATATATATATATATATATATATATATATATATATATATATATACGTGTGCGTGTGTGTGACCGCAGCGCGCCATGCAACGCATCCAAACAAAGGAAGGGACGAATTAATTACACACTATTGGCCCATGCGCAACGTGCTTTAGCTAGAGTATGACATTTAATTAGCAGTCTCACTTCTATAAAAGTTGTGCGTTACATAGTATTCCTTCAGGCGATTGGTTTTTGTTGTCATTGCCAACACTAGCCGCTGAAAATCATGAGGCTGCTTGCTCTTGATCTTCTGGCAGTATATGTCTCTGTGCTTTGCATCTTCTGTAAGTGTATATATCTTTTCAACATTCATTCTAGCCGCATTTGCTTAATTGCAGAAAAAGGCTCTACATACATTTTAGCTGTATAATGGATTAGTTACTTTCTTTTTCAATTGATTAGGCGCTATGACACTCACAATGCAAATTCAGCAGGGCCTGAAGGTATCTAGTACAAATATGAGTGTCTGTGGCAGGCATATGTAACCGTAATGAAATAGCATATTTCATGTCGTTGCGCTCTAGTACAAACTGCGGATTCTTAAACTTAGGTAAGGCAGAGAGATGCTTCAAAGCTGCTGGGCCCGTCAATGTTTCAATTTGTGTGTACGGCATTGTCATCACAGGGTTCCGAACACATAGGAAATAAAAAGGCAGCACAGTAACCAGACTATTCATTAAATTCCTGTTAATGCACACAAAATGCCATATAACGCACGTTTTCAATAAATAAATCGATAAAGCGCTTATTATTCGTGTATACTGTACCGATCAGCTTTTTTTTTTTTTGCATACTTCCGTTTCCTTTTACGCATTGTAAAACATTTTATTTTGTTTTGTATACGCCTATGTATAAGGTCTTTGTATAAATAGCATCATCGCCTATGTATAAATAGCATCATCTGTCAAAGGGACCCCTTCCACAACTCATGTAGAGTTCTGGGGTCCCAACTGTATAAATATTATGCATTGTATTCCATTTTGTTATAAATAAACCGGATTGATTGATTGATTGATATAGCAGCAACTATTGCGTACCGGGAGATTTCATCCGCCAACTGGTATTTTCAGATACTCCACACATAAAGATTAGAGGTGTTGCGTGTCTATGCCGAGTTTGTGGTTGTAAAAATGCATGTCACGAAAGAGGCTCACAACCTATCGGTTATATCGCTAAAAAGATAGACTACTCCAGCATTGTTTCAAACTGCAAGGAAGCGGCTGTTCTGTAAGCGCTGGTGTCGTCGCATTTGTTGCACTAGAATGAAGATATCGACCGTCACGAATGCAAATTGTAATTATAAGGGTTCGAACAGCATTGTTCAATGACAAAGTGCAAGTAACTATTAGTCGTTTTGTCTGATTCAAAGAACACCGAGGTGAATTGAAGGACAATAAAGACTCGTGGCCTCGGAGAGCATATTGCGGAAACACATGCGACGGCTAAAACTGCATTTCAATGTGTAAGAACTTTAGGTGGTTTTGCACCTCTGCTTCTGCAATAACAAGAGATCACAATGATTCATTCAAGACCACCACGACCTCCGCAGCACTTTCGTCAAAAGGGACATACCGTACGCCACAGTATAAAAACAAACAAGAATCGCCCACAAGAGGAAAGCATTAAGAATTATGGGCCGCTTTGTCGCTTTGTGCTAATTAGTGATGAGTTATAATGACTCTACTCAAATACATTACTGAATGTGCGTTAGATCGGTTTGAGATACAAAGGTTTAATCTAATTTAAGTACATGGGAGTGATAAGAGCCCATTAGCTGTCATCCCAGTGAAATTTGTCAAAGCCACGACACCATGCTCTTCACTAGAGCTCTCAGTGCAATGTGGCATGTGATGATCTGGTATTGAATAATACAAGTCCTTACGTTAATCTAGGAGACTTCACTGATTTGAAAGGGCTTACGGACAAATATATGTGAGTGCGGGTGACAGCGTAGTGGAGGGCTGCGGAAACTTCCACAACGTGGTGCTCTCTGACGTGCACTGACATCGTATATACAGGGCCTCAGCATTTCGCTTCCATCGAAATGTAGCCGCCGCGGCCGTATTATATCCCGCGACTCACAGATAAGCAGCCGGGTGACATAGCCACTAGAACACCCTTGCGGGGCCATCTACGAGACAAGCGACACTTTCCTCAAGTTGATTTTGAGAAGGTTGTGAGCTTTGCAGAGTTTTCACCACAAATTGATAATCGATGTTTGGGATCACAAGGTTTTCTTGCGAAAACTGGGGCTCTACTGTTCGCATTGGGCCTTTTTTTGTTACTATTGGACTGAAACACTGTACGAATTTGCCGTCCTTACGCTAAAAAGGCATGCAAGGAAAGCTTCTGGGCTTTTTGAATAGCCTAGCACAGTTTTCTAATTTAGGTAATGCAGTTCTGTAACGCTCCCTTTTCAAATCTTTCAGTGAGATTTGAGCTTTCGTTAAAAATCGAAATGGCTGCGGTGGGCTGTTCGGCTTTCACGCAAGACGACACTTGTTACACAAGGCCAGTAGAGCTTAGGATTTCTTTGGTTGGATCATTAAAATTTCGCTATTTCATACTTGATGTTAGAAGATGAAGAAGAAGTCATATTTTATTTTATGGCGTTTTCACTGAAAAATAGACTGACTCCGTAAGATGTTCTGTGATCTATTCTAAGATTCTGGTTTCCTTAGAACACATTGCATTTCCTTTATAGCAAGAAATACCTATGTGGAACTTACCATATGCCGCCAGAAATATCAACTAGTGTATAAACATAATGTTTGTCGCCCTATCTTTTTATTATTTATTGTATTAAGGAAGTTCTTTTGCTATCCAGACAAATTAATCTACTAGAAATAAAACATCTCTTTTCAGTGTCCCTTTAATGTCCTTGTATTCTTAGAGTTCACAGCAGTTTGGTTAAAAGAACACTTCTACTTCTTTTCTGCGGACGCCTGCAGCTTTGGTGCGCGATCATCCATGCGAATTTCTTTTCTTGAAATATTTCGATGATCATCAGCAGGACGCTGCGGTGGTGGCACACATAAAAGCCATTCAGCCGCTTTCTGTAGGACATATAATTTCCTTTTGCTCTCACTTTGTTCGAGCGCCTCACACGTCTTTTGAGAACTTCGGGAGTTAAGGCGAGTTAATAGAATGGAGGAGGCTTTGGGACATTTCTGTATCCCAGAAAACTTTCTTAAATTTTGTGCATTAAAGTGGATTTTCTAGGCGCTAGGCACACCACAAAATCGCATCAGTCGTGTCCTGCGATGGCCATCTGGCCTTGGACCTGAAAATAATACTCGTGGTCTGTCTTCAGCGCAAACTCGTCATTGTCAAGCCTGCAGTGAGGTCTTCTACCGTCACATGTTTCCTCCATGTTCTGTCCCTGTTTTGAAAATGGACACTTGACTTCCAATAGCCCTTCTTCGCAATCCACATTGACAATTCGTTGAGGCGAGGCAACCAGCCGCGATTTGTTGCGGAATACTTGCAGTCCGGTTTCCCACAGTGTGACTTGCCTGTCTTCAGTTCTGAGGAGGTGAGAGCATGCCTCCACGGCATCCTTTTCGCGCAGCCTTCTATATATAATTGCTTCGTATACACCTTCGTTGCTAGGGTACAAACCGTTTTCAGCTGGCTTTCCCGTTTAGTACAACGGCACACCCGCTTAAATAGTGAAGCTGTGTGGTGGCCATCGGGCAGCATGCCACTTTTTCATATCCGCTTGCCTATCGTGTCTTCGCAATTTCTTTTGCACTCGTCCTTGTCGAGTGCTTTCAATGACGACAAATATTCACCGACTACTTCCTGTACCCTTTCACGCCGCAGGTCTTCTTCATCACCTACGAACTGCCTAGGTCTTTCTGGTACAGCCTGTGGCTTTGGCTTTTGCCTCATGTAGCGCCGTACCTGGACACTGGGGAAAGACCCTGAGAGGCTTTCCTGCAACCGTTGTACTTCTTTCTCAATCGCAGGTGGCAGGTGCCCTTGAAGCGTTTTATTCCCGCCTTTTGTTTCGTCGAAACGGTTTGTTGATACGTTGTTTCCTTAAGGAGATGTCTGCAATGCTTTTTGGCTGCAATAAGGCAAGGAATCCATCTAAATTTTCCACTTGTCTAAATTTTCCAGCCTAACTCACAGAACTTAGGATGGCCTACACAAAATGTGGGTGGTTATGCTACACCTAGCAAAAGAGTACACGTTCACTGCCTCTCTGGGCCTGCAGTAGTGGCTGTTAGGCCCTCAAACTGACTGCCAGTAATTACCCCCACAACCATAAAACGGAAAGTGCCATTGACACCTTCATTACAGCAAACAGAGCTAATTCAATGTGACTTGTCTAACAAAACATAGTGCTAAGTGTGGTTGCATTTGCAAGGGCTGCACAACATAAAAAGAAATGAAACCGTTCGTGTTTGGTGCTTAGCGGCCCCCTCCTGACCCTTGTTAAGGTGTGCAAGGAAACAGGATGAGCGGATGTGGTTTTTCGGTCTCCGGAACGACAGCGGCAGATAAGTTTTTCTTGCATGCATTGAGCTTGCTTTTCTAGTATAGGTCATTAGCATAAACTATATTTGTGGTTATTAGTTAGTACAGTTTTTTTGGGGGGGACAGTAACTTGATTTTTGGGTTTTTTTGCTTTCCTTTTTTTTTCTTCCTCCACGTGGCTGAGGTGCATGTACACCCACCACGAGTGTTTTGAAGTGTGGGCTATCCATTCAGTTTTTGGGTACGTATTGTCTTAGGGAAGTGTTTGTACTTGGGGAAGTGTTTGTAGTACCGAGGTTATTAGTTGGTACGGTTTTTTGGAGGGGTCAGTAACTTGTTTTTGGGTTTTTTTTGCTTTCCTTTTTCTTCTTCCACGTGGCTGAGGTGCACGTACACCCACCACGAGCGTTTTGAAGTGTGGGCTAACCATTGAGTTTTTGGGTACGTATTGTCTTAGGAAAGTATTTGTAATACCGAGGGAAGTGTTTGTACTTAGGGAACTGTTTGTAGTACCGAGGTTATTAGTTGGTACGGTTTTTTTTGGAGGGGTCAGTAACTTGTTTGTTGGGGTCTTTTGCTTTCCTTTTCTTTCCGCCTCCACGTGGCTGAGGTGCACGAGCACGCACCACGAGTGTTTTGAAGTGTCGGCTATCCATTGAGCTTTTGGATACGGATTGTCTTAGGGAAGTGTTTGTAGTACCGAGGGCCTTTGTTCATTAGATAGTGTAACCCTTTTGCTAGGAGCGGTCATGGTCAAAAAGACCGCAAAGTGTTCAGGGTGCGGGGCAGCTGTGAAAATGGAAGTTTGTGCGGAAGAGAAGGCAGAAGCTGATGCAAAATGTAGACAGTGTGAGATCGAGGAAAAAATGGAAAAAATGATGGCTGCTCAGAGCGGACTTATGGACAGAATCGCTGAGCTTGAAAATGCGTTGGCAAAAGAGCGTGAGAAAACGCAGGCCATGGGGGAGAGGCTTAGGTTAGCAGAGGAGGGGCTAGCCATGGTAGTTAAGGCGAACAAAGAAGCAGGCAACAGCGAGAACAGTGCGGCGCCGACCTCCAGCGCGGGGGGGCAGCAAGAACAGGGTGTGAAAAACGCAGGTGCAAAGAGCGCGGGGCACAGCTTTCAGGAAGTAGCTTTGCGGGAGGGAGTAGATAATGCAGCAGCTGCGACTCAGGCTAAACACCCAGACAGTAGCCAGGTTCAGGTGACTCCAGCTGGAAAACCTCAGCGGGTTATTATAGCTGGCGATTCCAATTTAGTTCGATGCGCCGAGGCACTCAAAGAGAGGGTGAAAGGCGACAAACGAGTATTGGTAGGGACGTTCCCAGGACATAGGCTGGGTTCAGTCATGAGGCAAGCAAGAGAAAAGCTCAGGTCTGGGGCTCACGGACGCAACCTCGTGATGATTGCGGCAGGGCTAAACGACGTCCTCAACAAAGAATCGTCAGGATTAGCGACGACCTTGGCAAAAGGCGTCGATGACATGCGCGCCATCTCCCCCCAGGTGCAGATAGTAGTGTGCACAGTACCGGAAATACCAGTGCGTGACGGCAACCTCCAAAGAGCGGTTGTCGATGCAAACAAAGAGATATGGCGTACGAGCCGAGAGAAGGGTTTCGAAGTAGTGGAAATAAACAGGGAGGTGCATAGGTGGGGGGGTTTCCAAAGAGACAGAATTCACTTCGATAGGAGGCTTGGTCATGAGGTAGGTTGGCGGCTTGCACGACGTGCAGTGGCTTTTTTGGGGGGTACCCGGGCCCTTCGGAGTCCGGGGTAGCAAGGAACAAAGGAAACAACCAGGGGGATTTTCCGGCAGGCAGCACTGAGAAATGGCAGAAAAGAGGTAAAAGGAAGAAAAGAGCGAAGGCACGTGTAGCAATTAGTTACATAAACATGCACGGTGGCAGAAAAAAGGCAAAATGGTTAGAGATTGAGGAACAGTTAAACAAAGAAAAGATAGGCGTTTATGCGATTACAGAAACACACCTTAGAGACCTGGAAGAGCCACCACATATTGACAATTATGTTTGGGAAGGGTGCAACAGGATCATATCAGAAAGAAAAGGTGGGGGTGTTGGAATGCTTATTCATAGCGGAGCCAAATGGGAGAGAGTAAAACAAACGTGTTCAGAGCACCTCTGGGTTTCGGGCACGGTAGGTGGAAAGAAAACGTGGCTAGGTGTAGCTTACATGTGGACGGGAAATAACTGTAAGGAAAAGAATCTGGAGATAAAGCATTGCATAAACACCGATATTAAAGAATTTGGTCATGGGGCTGAAATCATCCTCCTAGGGGATATGAATGCGCACATCCATGACCTTGACGGATATACAGACACCAATGGGAGGTTATTGCTCGATCTTTGCGAGCACCATAGTCTCGTGATAGTTAACACAGGGCCCAAGTGTGGTGGACAGATCACGTGGGAGGTCAGAAACAGACAATCGAACATTGATTATTGTCTAATGACGGAAGGAATCTATGAAAAACTGAGAGAAATGAGAATAGACGAGGACGGGATGAACAGCTTGGGTAGTGATCATAAACGCATAACGTTACAACTGGGATATAAAACTGAAAATAATAACGTAGAGTCGAAGTTTGGCAGGTCGTACTTAAATGACAAACAAATAAAAAATATAGCCGCAAGAGTAGAGGAAGAAGTAGGCAAAATACGAGGCAAGGACTGGGGGTATAATGAGCTCGTTCATGCAATGACGAAAGAAATAAGTAAAGAGAAGAAAACTGTTTGCTGGAAAGGAAAGAGAACGCCAAAAAGATGGTGGAACAAGGAAATCCGGGAAGCGATCGAAAATCGACGTAAAGCATCAAGGGAGCACAGGCAGGCAAAAACGGAGAAGCGGCCGCAAGTCGAAGTCACGGAAAGATGGGAAATATATTTAGAGAAAAAATCTATTGTACAGAAATTGGTCGAGGCAAAAATTAAAGGTGAAAGCGAACGCTGGGTTACAGAAATTCATGACAAAAAGAAGGACGCGCCTAGGATATTTTGGAACCACATAAAAGCGCTAGGTAAAAAGTCTGCCACATTGCAACAACATATTGTTGATGAAAGAGGAAATCAATTGGAAGGGTACGAAGCGTTGGGTTACATCCAGAAGGTAACAGCCGATTCGTTTAAAAAGATCGTCCAAGAGATTCCCCAGTGGATAAAACCATGACGGAGAGCGAAACTAAGGAAGAGCTAGAACTTGAGAATTTCAACTGGAAAAAGGCCGAAGGAAAAATTCCAAAGCGCACTGCTATGGGTTTAGATGGGGTCCCCGTTAGCCTCATTAACGAATTAGGACAGAACACTAAAGAAGCGCTATTGAAAGCCGTAGAAAAATGCTTACAGGAGAGGCAAATACCGGACAGTTGGCGAAAAAGCAGAATGAACTTAATCTATAAAGGCAAGGGGGAAAAGAATAACATTCGCTCGTATAGACCGCTAACCATTACATCGGTACTATACAGGATGGCTATGCAAGCAGTAAAATTAAAAATAGAAGCCTGGGCAGAACGTAACAATATTTTGGGAGAACTTCAGAATGGATTTCGAGTAGACAGGCGTTTAGACGATAACCTATTTGTTCTTACTCAGTGTATAGAAATATCTAAAATAGAAAGGAGGCCGTTGTATGTGGCTTTTCTAGACATCACTGGGGCGTATGACAATGTTAATCAGGAAATATTGTGGGAAATTTTGGAAGGAATGGGCATAGGCGACGATTGTGTACAGCTTTTGAGGGAAATATATCGAGAAAATACAGTTTGCATAGAATGGGAAGGAATAAGTAGCAGAGAGAACGTTGATATTAGCAAGGGGCTGAGACAGGGATGTCCTTTGTCGCCGCTGTTATTCATGCTGTACATGGTTAGAATGGAAAAAGCGCTAGGAGATAGCCACATTGGTTTTAATCTGTCACACAAACAGGGCGGCGTGATGATTGAGCAGATGCTTCCGGGTTTATTTTATACTGATGATATTGTATTATTCGCAAAGAGTCGAGATGATATACAACGGCTGGTGAATATATGCGGGAAGGAAGGCGAGGATCTAGGACTAGGATTTAGTGTAACAAAATGCGGATTGATGGTATTCAATGATCCCAACGACCAGGCGGTATCCATACAGGGCCAAGAAATACCGAGAGTAAGCGAATACAAGTACCTTGGCGTATGGGTAAATGAGGGCGATAGATACATGAAGGTACAGGAAAAAGCCTTGGCAGCAAAGGGAAAGAGGAACGCAGGAATAATGAAGCACAGAGCGTTATGGGGACACAATAGGTACGAGGTGCTTAGGGGTCTGTGGAAAGGGGTAATGGTACCGGGGCTTACATTTGGGAACTCAGTGGTGTGCATGAGGCCAGAGATACAATCGGGAATGGATGTGAATCAAAGAACTGTGGGACGCCTCGCGTTGGGTGCTCACGGGAAAACTACAAACAAGGCTGTAAAGGGCGATATGGGATGGGCGAGTTTTGAGGCAAGGGAAGCGCAGAGCAAAATAAGGTTTGAAGAAAGGCTAAGGAATATGAAAGAGGTTAGGTGGGCAGTGAAGGTGTTCCGCTATTTATATAGAAAGAGCGTTGACACGCAGTGGAGAAAGAGAACTAGGAGGCTCACCAGTAAATATACGGCTCTAAGAGAACTGACAACAAAGAGCGTAAAGGGAAAAGTCAGAGAGGCGGAGAAGATTTACTGGAGGACAGCGATGGAAAAAAAACCGACTCTGAATAACTACCGAGAGGGCAAAAACGAAATAAAGAGGGAGGCATTTTATGATAATTCAAGAGGAAGCGCTTTATTGTTTGAAGCGAGATCGGGCTGCCTTAGAACGCGTGTTTATAAAGCGAAATTCAGTAAAGAAGAAGAAAAATGCACATGTTGTGAGGAAGATAGGGAAACGACAGAGCATGTGCTGATTGAATGCGGAAATATCCACCCAGGTGTACGTTTGGGCACCACCCTACATGAAGCCTTGGGTTTTAGGGCGAACAACGGGAAGCTGAACATAGCCGCGATTGAAATAAGTAAGAGACGGTTAGAATACTGGTGGCCGAAAACTAGAGAGAACGGACAAAAATAATTATAGGGAAAAATATGGAATTTCTGCCAGAAGGGGCAGGGAACTGGGATATGAAATTCCGTTTTTGATATGGCATGATCGATTTGATTGAAGTAAATTTAAAAGGCATGAGGAAAATTAAAAGAGAAAAAAAAAGTTCTTAAATCTTCTTACGAGCCTGGTGGCGCACATGTCACCGCCCCGTTACAAAGGGGAAGCTCATAGCATCCATCCATCCATCCAGTTGGCCATTATCACCATACTGCTACAAAAGTCCATACAGTGAGAACAAAATAAGACAGGTGGCTATGCTGGCTGCGTACTCTTCCATGTCCATTTGTTTCAGCATAGCAAGTTTCTACGGTGCTCTCATACCAGAGCATTCTAGGTACCACAATGCTTTCCAGTGCTTGTTATGAACATTTCGAGATTTCTTGCCATGCTCACTCTCCTGTGACAGTTTTCAGTGCCAGACTGGAAATAGTTTTTGCAGTGCGGGATTGTGTAACTGCACTGGGCACCAGAATAAAATTATTACGTAAACAATGTAGTGCAGGTTTCGTAAAGGCTCTCTACATGTAAACACAAAGCACACATTAAAAACTGCACGTTAAGGACACCGAAGGGCTACTGTAAGAGTACTTTAAGGCAGGTTCACGCCTTGTGCAGGAACAGTTTATGCACGGTAGGTCTGTGCAGCCTACATCGACCTTGCCATCTTCTGCCACTTCCTCAACACGTAGCAGCAGGCCTGCGACAGGCTGACATGTTTCGTTCAGGTTGCAAAATATAAAATGCAATGTTCCACATTTAAATGTGCTCTCATTCCTCAAAGAAATTTTAATTGGTGGCTGCACTATCAATCTGAGCATACGTGAGTACGAGTAAGTACCGGGCAGAAGAGTGCAACTTAAAATTTCGAACAAGACATGCAGACTATGATATGAAAAATGAAATATAAATAAACAAATATAGATATGTTAGGATCAGATAACACATATGGTACGCACTCGATGACTGTATGCCGTATGATAATGGCGCACCTTCACACTTTGCCTTTGTGGCTTGCGTGTTATGTTTCACAAACGAGCCGAAATCTACACACTTCGTAGCAGGAAGAGTTGTTATATAAGACAGGCTAAATGTCAAGAAGCATCACTTGAAGCACATACTTGTGCACCATTATATCATATGTTAACACATCTGCTTCTTCGCAATCATTAAAATGACGAGGCTGGTTGAACGCTCACCATCCTTTATTTGCTTACATAGTCTATGTACTTTAGTGCACCTCCTTATAATGCATACGTAAACGGCATGTTCATTCGCTTCCAGTAAATCATTAGTGGCACTCTGATAGTGCATGAATTGAAAAAATTCGTAAATACTTCTACCTTGTCCTTGCTGTAGGTGTCAGAAAAAATTATAGCAGCGCACCTGCCTGTGTAAGCGAAGGGTGCGCATATAACCTGTATAATTTATGAAATAGCTTTGCTCATATACTTAAAAGCACTAGGTCTCAGAAGATGTGCCTACATTTCGAATATGACGTCGACGGTACGGGTTCGTGTCCTACAAGCATGCAGCGCAAGAGTGAAAACTCGATGCCGTGTACTCTTGTACTCTTGCAATCTACCACAAGCAAAAAAACGAAAAACGAGCTTGGGTGTATTATTCTCTCAAACCAAAATCTTACTTGCTAAGCGAGTATATGTAGGGCAACTACGGTTCCGGGTAACATCTAACATTTCAGGTGATGCGAATTCAGGTGAGGCGATAAACCTTGAACTCTGACGGGTGGCTTCGGGCGGAAGTACGTGTTCGACATTGGGACAATATCGTTGTACGGCGTCTTTTAAGGCAGCGTCCGTGAGCGCAAAGAACGAATCACGGCTTAGGTTGCTGCGCCACGCATCGTGCACAGTACGGCATTGATGTTATCGATGCCATATGCAAAAGTCGGCGTTCTTCTTGGTCGGCTGGCCGCGCGGTGCGGTTCCGCGAAATCCTCAATGCCGGTATATTCTCTTGAAGTACAGTGAGACCGCAGGACAGCACACATCACTGGGCCAGTATTGGTAGCGTTTTGTCCGGGTTCACAGAGCTACCTAGCCCACTGCAAAGGCGGACAAGCACTGCCCCCTGCTTGGTCATGGCTGCCTGCGTAATGAAGGAAGGGGCGGACGCGCATTGCCTGTCCCAGCATCTCTTGAGCTGAAACCAGCCAGGCGATGGGCGTGCAACCCAGACAGGTGGAGTTGATGCGCTAGAGAAGAACGAAGCGCGCGTGCGAACGCTGCACATCAGTTATTGCACAGGGAAAGTGTACGCGCACTCTTGGGAGCTGGTGCTCACGATGACGGTTACTGCGTTCGCGGCAAATGAACCCTTGTGTGCGTCTCTCTCATTACCATCCAGTGCGATGTTTCTGGTGTTCGCTTTTATGTTTAAATGTAAAGGAATATGTTTGTTATCACATCGTTTATATTTTGTTCCCACTGATTACAGCATTCCTTCAGCAGATCGAGAGTGCAATAGAAATAAACTGAATGAGATTACTAGGTAAGACTGGAAAAACACAGTAGGAGCACTAGGACCACGTTCTGCTTTGTCACGCCGTTCTGGCGGTTTTTCACTCTTGTTGCTAAGTCCCCACTTTGCACAGCGGGAAGGTCATAGAGTATAGAATACCAGGGAACTTCTTAGGTGTCAGGCGGTCCTTGACGTTTACGCGAGGTCCTTCCTTAGTTTACGCGAGGGCGCGTGGGCAAGCTAAAACCGCAGGGACGCCTGATACATGCGAGGATCTCGCTGATATGAGGAATGTCCAGGCGAGATGCAAGTCTCAGAGATACAGCAATAGAATTACGTGGACGGGTTAGGTCGCGCTGGACGGACCAGACAAAACGGGCGTGGTTGCCCCGCCACGGTGGTCTAGTGGTTATGGCACTTGGCTACAGATCCGAAGGTTGCGGGATAGAATCCCGGCTGAGGCGGCTCCATTTCGATGGAGGCAAAATTTTGAAGCACGTGTGCTGTACGATGTCAGTGTACGTTATAGAACGCTAGGTGGTCGAAATTTCCGGCGACCTCCACTACGGTGTCTCTCATAATCACAGCTGGTTTTGGGACACTAAACCCCACAAATCAAAATGGGCCGGGTAACCGCTCAAAGTCAGGCTGTGGCAAACGTTCTCGATGTCAAGGTGTAATCTTTTTCACTCGAGCACAGGGTTTCCGCCTATGCAGCAATTTTGACACCACTGATCTCGTGTGCTCGAGTGAGGACCGAAATGCAGGTAGACATCTCATTGCGTGGGTTTTCTGTACACCGCAAATGCCAACTTTCTACATGGTCGATTGAGACGTCGAGAAAGGCGACTGGCTGGCGGTTCACTTTTGCTTGCAAGGCGCACTGGATAGCGCTCCCTATGCCGTTAGGATAAGCATAAGAAAATTTTTTGTAAAGGCCAAAACCAATGAATCGAGGAATGCCATCTTAAATTCTCTGGCTTGACCGAGATTGATGCACCCATTACGGTGACGTGTACTTGCTCGTAGAAGTCTTGCTAGATTACAAAATATGTACTGGATAAACAGAAGTTCACCAGTATGATTAGATCGGGTAGATCGACTGGGGACCTTTCAGGCAGCGATGTATCGGTCCAGCATTTTGGTGGACACATTCACGGCCAGTGCGATAGGTACACTAGTGAAGAAGGATTTGATGTTGAAGGATACTATGCCTTGTCGCCGTCAAGGGTGACGCCACGAAATGCTGCATTTTGCGTACGTGCGTATTGCTCTCCCCAACAAGAAGAGAGACTACAATATGCAGGATGTGAAAATATTGAAAGCTGGTTATGTATGGAGCGGATAAGATCAACAATGGGATGCATTGCCACAACAAGCTTTTTGATTTTGAGGGGACCATGCAGTGCTGGGATGGTGGTGCCGGATTGTCCAGTAGAGCGACTTTTCTTCAGGGGCAAAACTGGAACACGTCTTACAAGTGCTTCTGGAGCTCCCTCTGTATACTAGGCGCAGGATCCCGAGTAAGTCAAGCATAAGTTTTCTCGTCCTCCAGAAGTACCCGCACTTGCTCTGTTTTGTCCCGTCTGTCCAAGTAGCCTGGTAGAATTAACCTTGCGCCAGCAGAGAGCAGAACAATCTCGGCGTTAACAAGAAGTCTGTCGACAGCTCCCTGTTCCTCAAAAGAAACTCGTGAAGGTACCCCATGGCTCCGCAGCTTGCAAGTTACGATCCCAGCCCGTGTCCGAAGTTCCTCGCGTAAGGGTGTAGAAACCTCGTTAATAGCGCCATTAAGAGAGCAGACTGCCTTTTTGCATCCGGGTTGTTACCAGTATTAACATTCAAGCCCAATCTAAGGAGAGCAGTCACGTGCTTCTCTGGTTTCTAAGCAGTCTGCACAGTGGCATCATACACATTCTGAAGGGTAGGCTCACCACAGAGCAAGAGTAGCTCCAGCTTTTTTTCATGCGAGTGATTGTCTCGCGGAGAAGAAATTTTCTACACGAGAAATTTTGACGTTCCAGAAATTCGGCCACCTGGTTCAGGAAAATCGTAACCGAGGTTGCGGAAATTTCGACCACATGGAGTTCTGCAGTGATATCGCACACTACGTGGGCCTCAACATTAAGCCTCCATCAAAAGGCATCCGCCGCGGTCGGGATTCGATCCCGCCACACACGAAGCAGCAGCCGAGTACCATAGCACTAGACCATCTTTGCAAGACAGTGCTTCAACGAAGGTTCTACACAAAATTCACGTGTAATTGAATGCTTGCGAACTCACTGGGACAATGAAACTGCAGCCACCGACGTGCAAAGAAAGCTTCGTTTTTCGAGCTCCGGATGTTTTGCTTGTATTCTAGGATACGAGCTTTTAGAAGTTGCGCTGAACTTTCTTGGTGACATTGTACCAGAAAGGGGGACCACAGGTGACGACAGGTAACCACCCTGTAGCTTTGTAGCCTTGTGCTACAAACAGGGGGATGATAATTTTCTCTTTCACAATCGCAAAGGAGGTGGAACCAATCCCTGGGCTTTGCGCTTCAACTTGAAGTTGCTTGTTCATTCCGCGTTGTTTCTTGGTGGGCATCCCTCTGTCTTTCACAAATTATGATATGATATTTTGTGTTATCCAAAGTGCCCACAAGAGAAGCTTCCAGATCAAGGATATGGTGTCTGGCGCCTCATGAACTCAGCCCCATAGAGAAGATGTCATCCTACCGTTATAAAGGTTTTAAAGTTAAGGGTAGAACGCATATACAGTGACCGTCAGGGCCATGGTCAAGCTCCACCCGTCGGGCTTCTCCTCTCTTCACCAGGAGCGAAGCCCCGGGGTCTTCCTCCACGTGAGACGTTGAAGCGCATGTGACAGCCTAGGAGCCGTCAGAGTACAAGTGGCGTATGAATACGTCCAATTTCAAAAAACCGGAGCGGTTCCTGCAAAAGAGCTACACCGAAGAAATCGCCCTCCTCACGGAAAAGCAGTTTGGGCGCTTGCAGGTGCCAATTAGCGCACACCATACAAGAGCTTAAACACACTTCAAGGAGTAATTTAAAAACCTGATCTTATCGGTGAAACAGACCCCCACCGCTATGAAGGCTTCCGAAATCAAGGTATCTTCGGTCTTCGCTCCTACATAAACAGGTGGTGACATCTCATGCATTGACACTGACTCATCTCATCCGCGTCTACCAGATACTGCGACAACAGACTTCATCCGTTGCGTAGTACGGACCTATATTCCGAACCCGTGAAAGTGTTCCAACTGCCGAAAACCTAGGCAGGGATCTAAAACATTGAGCCGAATAATCACCCGTGCAATGTTTGGTGCACCTGAGCACGCAAACGAAAGCTAGACTATGACTCACACCGAATGCCTCAATTTTCAAGGACCACATGGTGCGTACTCAGGAACCTGTGACGTGTTTCAAGATGGCAGTATCACCGAAATAAAATGAGCAGAGAACATAACATTCCCTGAAGACCGCGAGAAACTAAATACTCTCCGCAAGATCCTGTGATGACACAGCGAGCAGGAGGGCTGGGTCGCAACTAGTTTCGGTGTGCACACAATACAGCTTTGCTGATGCGCGTCCAACCAAGATTCCCCCACCCGCCAGGAAGCAGCAGCTGGTTGCACCTTGCATTCAAGTGGTAGACATTAATTTTTGTCAGAAATCTGGGATTACACACAGCTCAGGCGGTCTCTCTCTCTCTCTCTCTCATTACAAACCCTCAACTGCTTCTGAGCATAAGTCGAAGCAATCGAAGTGAGCTCTGGAGTCTATGACACTGCGGGAATCCTCGAAATAACGACGGAACTCTGAAGACCGTTCAAGCAGCATAAAAAAAAACATCCGCGAGTTAGCCCGCAGGCTACTGGCGATGATACTTGACGAAAGACTCTTTCTTCTCCGCCCCTCTCTCTATCACACACACAAAGATGACTGCTGAGAGTATTGTCCAGTGTAAGTGCCGTGGGCTCGTTAGCAGCATAGATGACATGAGAAGTACTCCCTCAGAGACCACTAAACGAACCTACTGCTCACAACAAACATGCTTAAACAATCTACAGACCAAATTTCTCAAACACTATACAGCATATCATAAGGACAGGCAAGGTGCTGCCTATCCGCCAGTTTGGTGGTGTTGCTAGTGTGTTAGCGGCACTTGCAGTAGCAGTAATTTTCGGCAGAATAACAACGCTGTTCTCAATATGTTTTTTCCGGACCATTACTTGTCTGTAGAAGAACGGAAAGCTTGTGGGCTGCTCCCTGATCCACGTTTGCTGGCCGGCGGCTATAATGCGTACCACGCACTGTAGGGATCCAGACAAACTGACTTGCGTGATGCGCTAATCGAAAAACTTCCATTGTTTCCTTCTTCCTGCATATTCAATAGAATAGGGGCTACTTGCCTCAATATTGCACACAACTACATGGCAGTAGATCTCGCTATCTTCTCTCTGTCGCTACTGGTAGCTCCTCAGTGGGCTCTTATTATCTGTACGGGATTACCTCTTTATCGTTTCTTTGACACGCAAAGAACGCGAAGTAGCACTGTACACAGTGTTAGAAAGTTTGAAGAACAGGTTGCAAATTGAGAAACGTTCCAAATACTGTCGCAACGCTCCTGTTCATCACTCAAGCTCCTAGGTACTGATGAATTACAATTCTTGGTTGCACTCCGTATTGCAAAGGGTTCAGAGAAATAGATCCCATAGACGACAAGTAGGAGAAAAGAAAAACGGAGGCCATTTGGTTGGCTTAGCGTAAGAATGCCCGTGATCAGCAAAACAAGCCATGGTTTGAATTCTGCAGTTATCCCACTCTTGACAACTTTGTACATTTCAAGAGTGCTGAAGCAAATAGCAGGCGTGTTCAACAGGGATGCAAACGGGAAAGTCGGCACTCATTTCTATTATCAATTAACTCCTACACAATGTATACAGCAGGATTACAGCACTCCAATGGCGCAGCAAGAGTCCGGTGCTACTCGTCACCACTGCTGGTGCTACACTGCAAGACAAAGAAGATGCAGTCGGCCTACACTTGTACTGTTTCAGCTCAGCAAACCATACATGTTCTTTCGTGCTCCACTAGCTAATCGAGGAACGGGCGCCTACTCGTGACAGAAAGCCATCCATGGGTGACTACAACACTCCAATCATTTGCTGGAACTCAAAGTGGGTCTGGGGACATGTAGCAGCTCAGCAGAAGACCCATACAAAATTTCACATGGCATGCTGAAGCAACTGAAAGAATGCAGCTGTGAAACACGGCTCTCTTTGCTCAATAAAATGAGGTCCTCTGGGTGTGTATCCAAAGCATGGAAATAAACAGTTGTATTACCAATTCTTAAGCTGGCAAAGATTCCGTATTCGCATCTAGCGACAGGCCTAACACATTGACCAGCTGTCTGTTGCAAAGTCTTTGGGAAAATACTATGTAGCGCCGCCGACATTGACGGGATCGCACGGTGAATCGAGAAGAGGTCAGGTGTGACGGCGGGCGGCGCGGTGACAAGGTTGGAGCGAGGTGTGGAGAAAAAAGACAAGGTTAGTCGTGGTTCAGGCTCCGGTGCTCGAAGGACGTGTCGAGTCCTTTTCTTATGTGTGCTCCACAAATAGATCGCCATTTTATGCATTTCCTTGAATTTAACGGCGTTATGAACACCCCTCTTGATTCAGATGTCGTCTCTCAACCGTGGCCCAACTTGTAGCATTTGAGTCCTACGACTGAGACACCTTGATCCATTAACAATACTGTCTTGCTGTGCTCTTTGACTTGGAAAAGGCATAAGACATGACATGTCCCTTGGTATCCTCCTTGACTTACATCACTGACATTTCAGAAAACAGGTTCAGTACCTAGAAGGTTGCCTCCCTTGAACGCACATTCATGATTCGCGTAGGTTAGAAATCGTTTACTCATGAGAATGGCGCCCCGAAAGAGGAGTTCTCATCTGCGCGCTCTTCGTAGTTCAAATTAATTTGCTAAGAACTGTGCCGCCATGACTGTCTCTACTTTGCTCACTAAATGATGCCCGAATTTCTTAGAAATCAGGGAACTTAGCCCTTGTTTAAGAGCCAATTGAGCTGGGCGTAAACATACTTTCAATCTGGGCACAGGAACACGGTTTGAAACTTCAGAAGACTCTGTGTCCTCTTGTTCTAAACAGTGCAGAATCAGGCCAGACCGCAGCATTACGTTGGACGGGGAAACTACATGAAGTTGTCAAACAGATCGCAAATTTCTAGGCATCGTTGTGGATTAAAAGCTTGCCCTACTAACGATGTCAAACAGTTCAGACTGGAATGCCTAAAAGTTGCAAATCTGCTGACGATTGTTTCGCATCCAATATGGGATAGCGACCGTCACTGTCTACTGACTCCGCTGAACGCTGTGGTTCTGTCGCGCATTGATTGATGGTTTCTCAGTCGTAGGTGATCGTGCGTGAAAGTCTGCGCTAAAAATTCTTGAGCAGATCTACCGTCTTGGGTGCCGTCTGGCCAACAGTGCTATTCGAAATGGTGTAATAGCCAGCCTTTATGTCGACTTGCACCCATGGTTATTAGATCGGTGAAGACAATTCATAAGCGAAATATATGCCGCCAAGGTCCTTAACCAGGCAGGGAATCCTTCCGGCGAACTGCTGCGAGACAGCGCCAGTAATCGGTTGTCCTTAGGGCAACCATTAGTGGTGCCGCCATGTCGTTGCTGAGTTGCATGGTGCCTTGAAAGCCTGAACGCCCCAGTCAGCAGTCTTGTGGTTGTCTCCACAAGCACAGTTTTTTCTTGTGAAATACACGCCGTCAACTCAGACATGTCTCTTCTGGAAGTTTCCGAAAACGGGCACCAGGTTGCCATCAATCAGCACATGATGTACTTGCGGGCAAGTGGCAGGCGCGCTGTGTCTTGTACTGGTGCTTCGAACTTATATGCCACGGCATGTTCAGCAATCCGGCCCGATTTCTTCGAATAAAAAGTTAGAAGCCACACAGGCATATTTACTGCGGAATGGAAGGGCTACTGCTGGCATATCCTAAAAGAACACACCCAGCCTTCATAATATGCACAGGTTCCCTCAGAGCGCTGATTGCCTTATCATCCAAAAAGCGGCATAAAAACCCAATGACCGACTCTCTTCTTCAATCTTTCATGTCAAACTTAATATTATTCTGTGCTGGGTACCGAGACACCCCAATATGGCAGGCCACGAAGCAACTGAGTGACCTGCAAAGGCAGCTGTTCTTCATAATTATCCTGTTATGCATAGACAAAATACCATACGAGGACCTCAGACCGCACATTAGACGTAGCATCTGCAAACAATCTCAAGGATAGGACGAAGTAAGAAAAAATGCATATAACAAAACCAATCATAAGGATTTATACTACCGAAAAAAATGATCCAAGGAGGCTGCGTTGTGCAGGCTCCGCATCGGACACAGAAACGCTGCGCACTCACACGCCTTAGCAACTCTGCAGCGCCGACCGCCTCTCCATCATTGATGTCCCGATGACGTGTAAGAGCCTAGAACATTAAAGTAAATGGTATGTAGAACCAACACAACCATTCTGTCTACCGTCTTTTTTTCTGGGCGACCAGCAGATATTCTCACAATGCACAGATTTAAACATCTTTATCCAGTGCGGACTTCCTACGTGGAATCTCGTATTGACACCGACGTCGGCCTTTACTCATTCCTGAGGAAAGTGCTGTGATTTTCGCCTCACATGGCGGCAACTCGCAATCCTTCCCTTGACAAGGACTGTTGAGGGGCTGCGTGACTATGCTGAACACATGTTTCTTGATACCCATTGTGCACAATTATCCATCTAGCTGTTTTTGACCCTATACACCACCACTTCTGTTTTCGTCCGCGACCTTGTGTGCTGCTTACTAACCCAGGCTGACCACGAACGTTGTGTTGTGCGTGATTTTGCCACAGTAGCTTTTGCGCCAGAAAAACTTACTACCAATATCCAGAGTACTGAACACTGGTGAGTTATGTCGATATGAACGATCACCGGGCCAGTCCTTATATACGATCTGGCGGCTTTGTAATTTTCATTTTAAGGATTGGTTAGACCAAAAAGAATTCTGTGCTACATTCCCCCCCCCCCCCCCCCATGCTACCAGTCATCCCCATGTAGAGAAACAGAGGGAACACGAAGGTTCTCCTGAGCAAGTATCAACTACTACCTTTCCTTCTACTGTTCATTCCCCTAACCGACTCTTCTCTTAAAGGTACACTCGACAGAAAGCCTTGCCACTGTGGCTGTGGTACTTGCCTGCTGAGCCGACGGTCGTGGGATGGATTCCCGGCCGCGGCGGCTGCATTTCAATGAAGGCGAAATGTTGAGACCCGTGCACTGTGAGATGTCAGTGCACGTTAGGGAACCCCAGGTGGTCAAAATTTTCGACTACGGCGAATCTTATAATCATAGCTTATTTTTGGACGCAAGACCCCAGAAAACAATCAAATCACACGAAGAAAATGTTTTTGTACTACTAGGTTAGCTTTTCACAATAATAAAAATATCAATCTTATGACGAGAACACCCTCGGTAAGCAAGGTAATGCGTAGAAAGAAAACATGCGGGGCGGCACCGCTTTGAAATTCCAGCAGGAAAACCTGCGACGTCACAGATATTGGACGGCGTCTGCTAAGGCCTACATAACTATTTATCGCTAAGAATTACGTACATCGTGTTCTGAGGAACCGAGGTACTTAACACAGAGTTTCACAACATTTGATGGAGCAAATCTGATGCGAATACGAAAAAAATTGACCTTCTAACGTCATTAGGTTCCCAAATAATCGCGCGAGTTTCAAAGCATTCATTGCCCCTTAATATTGAGCATAAAATGTTGAAACTGACAACAGAGTTCTGGAAGAAGAAATTATCTATGTAAGCTAATTCGTGTTTTCACTCTGATGTCCTTTTGTGTTCCCTGGAGAATTGCATTCCGTCCGCTACAACGGACATTGAAATATTTTATTGCTGTCCCAGAATATCATGTCACTTTTACGTGACCTTCGCCGATGATATTCTACAATTTATGGCACATTGCGCTTCGTATGTAGCAATGGGCTCAAAGAAAGCGCCAACTAATTACAAGACAACATGGAAATGAGTGAGGAAAGCATCCACATTGAGGAAAAGATAAGATATTATGGAAGCTTACGTTAAGTGATTTAAGGCTACAGTGGTCGAGCAACACCACGTCGGAACGTCACTGCGCGTGGGGTCATTCAATACTCTGGGTCAATTTGTTGTTTCGTTTGCAAAAATGAAGCAAGCAATAAAGCTATCGACATTGCCCTCTGGTGCATCTAGCATTGATCTACGCAGTTTCTTCCAACGCAACCCATTTGGCTGCCGGTAATATAGGCTTCAAGCAATACAACATCGACTAAATAGGCACAGACGCGCTATGGTATGCGCGTAACGCCTGGCCTCACGGCCTCCGGTGGTTGTGTCCATCCGGCTACCGGCATCGTATGCTTTCGAGGTTATTGAATTCCAAGCATTTGTCGGCGAACATTATTCACTTTGACGGTATCTATCTATCTATCTATCTATCTATCTATCTATCTATCTATCTATCTATCTATCTATCTATCTATCTATCTATCTATCTATCTGTCTATCTATTTATCCGCCTACGTCTCGTTGCTATCCTGGTATAGCCCCTCCTGCCATACCCGTCAAGTCATTCAAGCAGAATTAAGATGGTTGCCAAGAGCGTCATCGGCTCGTCATGCAGGCCATTCGTCTGAGCCGTTTTATTGGTAAAAAATGATGGCTCTTGGCGTTCTCGCGTGAACTATCGGCATCTCACCATGGTCACAAAAAAGCATGTTTGCCCCTTACTTCGGATGGACGGCGTCCTTGACTGCGCCCACAGTGCTCGTTGATTCTCATCTACTGACCGTCTCTCTGGTTGTAGCCAGATTGCTGCGGATGTCTTAGCCCGCTACACAACCGTTTCTTTTTTCACAGGCTGCGGCTAATTCAAGGCGATGCCATTCGGTATTTGCAACACATCGGCTATATTTGAACGCATAATGGACTCACGCCTGCAAGGATTCTAATGATGCACATATTTGTGCTATTTGAACCACGCTGCATCTTTTCCCGACCTTTGCGACTAAACTAGAGCGCCTGTCAGCAGTCCTAGATGTCCTTCGCCGAACCACACTGTAACTTATTCAATAAAGGTGCCACTTTGGCCGTCGCCATATTACGTGCTTGGGCACCTCGTAGACGTTAAAGGAGTACAAGTGCACCCAGGCAATTGCGTGCTGCTACGAAGTTCAACACTCCCCGCTGTGCCAAAGATACAAACAGCTTCCTCGGGTTATGTTCGCACTTCCGCCACGTTCTGGAGAAATTTGCCTTGATAGCGCAGCCAATTATTAAGCACTTCAAGAAAGATGTTCCTTTTGTGTGGAGCCGTGGGGCCGTTCCCGTGGGGCCGTTCTTCTGCGTTGGGCTTGATCTCTATGGCCCATTCCCAATGTGACCCTCTGGGAACAAATAGCCTTGGCAACGGACTACGCTACCCGTTATACCATCACGCGGGCTCTTCCGACCAGTTGTATCACCGATGTCGCAGATTTCTTCCTGGGTGATATTTTGCTTCACAGAGCTCCGCTGCAGCTGCTCGCTGACAATGGCCGCAACTACCTCTCCAAAAATAACGACCTGCTCTGCCAAATAAATTGACCGCCACCTACCATCCTCAAACGAATGGTTAAACGGAACGCTTGAACAGAACCCTCACAGACAGCGTAAGTCACGAAAGACCACAACGACTGGGAGATTGCTCTGCCTTATGTCACGTCGCGTACAAGTGTTCTCCTAACGCCACTTCCAGGCTTTCTCCATTTTATCTGTTGTATACCCGCGAGCTGACCCTGCCCCTCGGCAGCATTGTTCCTCTGGCGGCCACCTCAACCACCGAGTATGCGCGCGACGTCATTGCCCTGGCCGACCATGCACGCCAGCTCCCATCTAATAGGCTGAAGGCCTCACAAACCGCGCAGCGCCATCACTACGATGTCCGCCACGGCGACGCACTCTTCTCTTCTGGTGAGCTTGTACACCTGTGGTCACCTTTTCGTCACGTCGGAGTGTCAGAGAAGCTCCATTCTAACACAGGCTCTACCATATCGTCAAGTGACACCGGTAACCTCCGAGATTGCCCCGATCAATGCCTCCTCACCCTCTGCCGTGGGGTCCAGCGACAGGGTACATCAGTGGCTTCAAGGCCTACGACACTGCTTCGAATATATGATTATCCACACGCCGGCACGACGCTTTTGCCATGGGTGGTAGTGCTATGTACGCACCGGTGCCAATGACAGCCAACGAGCAAATCAAGTGAGGATGACGACGACGGTTGGTGAGGCTAGTTTGGGCTGTTGGTTTATGGCGAAGCGCTTGAGTGTTCCCTTCTCAATTCTGTATAGAACTTCGCCTCCTGCGTCTTTCAATGCCGCCGTATTGTAGCGTATTATTTATTACATTACGATGCATGGGTATATGCTTTATATCATTTTCATTGAAGCATTCAGCCTACATATCTATTTGTATAGTTAGGTTGTAATATGTAAACACGCGCCCTTCATCTAATTATTCCTGACGGGACCGACAGGATGAATAAATAAATGAAAAATTCCAAATTAAACTGCACTATGTATGGCAGCTGTAGAAAATTTCCTTGAAAGGCCATTTCACACAACCCATAACATGATAAGCTAAAGGTGGCAATAGAAGTTTGCAAAAGTAACGAATATAATATATGTAAAAATGCAGTCACACATCATACTTTTAAAAGCAGTCATAAATCTCATTTTGAAGTATGCTTCATAACCCTAAAGATGATAATAACGGGCTAGAGGCCATACTTCAAAGGCACTGTGTGTTGTGAACTTACATACAACCTAAAGCGAAGTAAAGCTGCAAATTAAGCAACGGCTTGTGACTTGTAGCAAGATTTTATAGAAGTTCTAGCGGAGAAGAGTGGTGCGCCTTATGGAAGCACTATCGTCAACGTGTCACCGACGAAGAGGGGCTGGCGCTCTCTGTGTATGACGCTTGCCTGAGATGGTCGCTTTGCCGCATCGGCAATAAACTGCCTTACATATTTGGTGGATGTGCGACAAGTTGTCAGAAGAGTGTTGAGAACTTCTTTCATAAGTTTGTAGTAGAGCATATCGGCACGAGCTGCGAGGCAGTGTGCAACAAGACATTGAGGTTTGTGTGCTGCGCGCTAAGTGAACCGTCCCAACTGAGGAGGCATATTCAGTCGCGGCGTCTTGCAATGTCACTAGAACGCGCCTTGTTTCAATTGGTGGAAGTGCTGGGTAGTCCCTCTTCGGCGTCCTGGAGCTTCGCAGCCGCACACTACCATCTGCTTCTGAAATCGCCGAGGACGCCGCACCCTCGCCTGCAGCTCCCACCGCAGCATCTGTCGTGTGCTCTGGTGCGCTACGACAGCGTCACCCCCAGTATTCAGTTTCACCGGCGATTGCGACGTTGAAGATTGGCTGGTAGGCTACGAACGCATTAGTGTCAATAACAAGTGGGATGATGCAGTCAAGCTGGCTCACGTCGTCTTTTACCTAACTAAAGCGGCCAACTTGTGGTTCAACAACCACGAAGCCGATTTTACAACGTGGGCCGTCTTTAAAGACACCCTAACTTCATTTTTCGAACAGCCGGCTGTCCGCAAGCCTTCGTGCTGAACACAGCATGCGTGGACGAGCTCAGAAAGCGGTGAGACGTTCACTAGCTACGGTGAAGACGTCATCAACCTCTGCAGGCGGGTCAATACGAGCATGCCTGAACCTGACAAAATAAGGCATATCATGAAAGGCATAGATGACGACGCCTTTCATATGCTCGTGGCCAAGAACCCGCACACTTAGCGAAGTTATTGAGCTTTGTAAAAGCTTTGACGAGCTGTGTAAGCAGCGTCTCTCCACACGGCGCTCGAATATGGAGGCAGCAGATCTCTCCGCACTGGACTCCATGAGTACTTGTGCTGACTATGCCACATTGATGCCCCTCATAAAGCAGTATGTTCGCGAGGAAGTTTCTCGTCAGCTCTCCCTCGTGGCCTCTGTCACCGAGCCTCCCACCACGCTCGAGCAGCCGCTACGTCGCGTCATCCAGGCACAAGTTGCTGAGACTGTTCCGACCCCTGCTGCGCCTGCGCACTTTACAGCGACGCTTACGTATGCTCATGCACTTACCCGACTTTATGCCCAACCAGCGCCAGCTCCACCCACCGCAGCTGTTAACTACTACACCCCACCACGTACCGGTACATCCGACTTACGTACCCTTTTCGTCTCCCAGACCGCACGTGAACCCCTGGCGTACTCTGGATAAGGAGCCCATCCGTTGTGCCTGCGGTATTCCAGGCCATGTTGCGCGATTTTGTCGACGCCGGGCTTATTTTCGAAACGATGCTCCAAATCTCGCCTACGACCTCCACGACCCTGCCCATAATATGGCGCATGAACCGAGGGATCAACGCTCTCCTGACAGGCTTGCCGTTCATCACACCTCTACAGCTTATCATCCGCGGACGAATGGTATAGCTAAACGGTTTATTCGCATATTCTGGACAATCCATCCATGCATATTGCATCGGAGCACACCAACTGAGACCGCTTTTTGACGTATGTAACGTACGCTTACCATACCGTCTCACAAGCCACAACGGAATTTTCCCTTTTCTCGTGTATGACCGCGAACCAACCTGCACGCTCGATACAATTCTCGCCTACCGGCCTGACCCATCAGAAGGCCCGCCTCTGTTCGAAGCCTACAGATACGCCGAGGGATGCTGTCAGCTGGCCCGCTCTTTCACGGCGGAATACCAAACGTTCCGAAAATTCCGTCGCGATGATGACTGTGCTCCTTGCGCCTAGCAGCCGGCTTCATTAGTTTAGTTCTGGATACCTTCAGGCATGCCTGGTCTGCTCGCCAAGTATTATGGTCCCTACCACATCATTCAACAGGCTAGGACTATGCTGTCGAACCGGTCACGCCGCCTACTGGCTTAAGCCGTAGGGGATGGCAGGCAGTGCACGTGCAGGGACTCAAACCTTAGTACGACTCTATCATCCTAACCGCGGCTTCAGTCGCCAGGATGGCTCCTTCTCCCGGGCGCAGTAGTCGCGGAAAAGAGTGGTGCGCCTTATGGACGCACTGATACCAGTCTCACTGAAGAAGAGGGGCTCGCGCTCCCATTGTCTGACCCTCGTTCGAGACGGTCGCTTTTCCGAATCGATAATAAACTGCATTACAAGCTTTTTATAAGACGAAATAAAGTAAACCTTTATGGATTGCTTGAACAGAAGAGAACAGAACAGTTTCGTGGCATTGTCAGCCATGCATGAGGGGAGTACAAAGCGAGTAAATTAGCCTTACCAGGGACCCTGCCGTTACTGACAAAGCGTTTAACCTTCGCGTTCTTGGAATTTTGGAGAGGAACCGTGCCGTCTTCCAGGGTTCTGCGCTTGCAGGTGGACGGTGGCAAATCCCAACTCGAAGGAAGGGTTGCGTCGCACGAGGCGGACTCGGTGACAGATGACGTTTTACAAGAAAAGATACTTTTTTTTACAATATGATGGTAGGGGAAGCTGCTTGAGCGAGTTTGGGCTCGTCTTTAATACACTGCGCTACACGGCAGTGTCCAATCCCACTTACTGGTGTCGTCTCGACCCTCGCAGGGAGGAGGTCACGCCCGGCCACGACGGCTTCTCTGGTGGAACGGGTGACGGGGCCCGGCTTGCAGGAGGTAATTCCTCTAGATGACACACACGAAGCGGCACAAACCCACGCACACACCACACGACACGACACTGACGGTCCACAGATTCCTTGAGCTTCCCGTGCGTCATTGCCCCAGTGTTCCATTCCGGCGGCCTTCAAGCTCCAAGAAGGGCGGCGAACACACACGTCTCCACAACAACGGGAACGATCGCACTGTCCCTTTCGAAATGACTGCAGCGATTCCCGTCCGTGGCATGGCGGCATTACGCGCCCTCCACAGTTTTTTCTCGCCGAAGAGTGTCGCCATCACCTGCTCCTTGTAGCCTCCCTTCACAACGTTTAGTGTGGGTCTAAGCAGACTGTAATAGTTTGTTGTCAGGGCTGCCTGAAGCCAGTGCATGCTGCAGCGCTGAGGAAGATACTTGTGGTGGTGTTGCGCAGCATATGACTGTCATATTTCAACTTTGCATATGCGACATTGCCTCTAAAATTCCTAAAAATATATTGTGAGAACCTTCTGGGTACTTCTGAGCCATATTCTGAGGACGCTGCCGGTATATTGGCTTGCGTGGAGGATTATTTGCCAGCACCCGTTGCAGCTCAAGTTGACGTCCACAGAGTGTGTTGCTCTCGCATGTGGTTTCCAAGCAGTTGTTGTAATCACCGCGATTTTTTCGAAGTTCTGTGGCTCCTGCGCCTCGAAGTGGCTAATCTGGAACGGAAAATCGGTTGCGAAATGAGGTGATTAAAATGCAGCCGGCTCAGTGCCCGCAAAGAAAATCAAGAAAAGACGTAAAGGCACGGCGTGCCAAAGACGTAGCTAGAGAATCCATGCGTAATGTGACTGTCTATCAGCACAGCACACTGTCGTGGGGCAGGATTGCTTCCAACTCTGACCTCACTTGGTGCCATGGCAAGGCCATCGAGTAGAGAAACTCTCAAGCCTGGAGTTGGGAACACGAAAACAAGTTTTACTGACACTAGGAAAAACATTGGGTACAGCATAGAGCCAGAGAACTTTTTCTCGGAATGCATCGTCCTTGAATACACTCTAGTCCGCGCTCTTCTTCTCCGCCAGACAACGAAGCACCGTGATTTATACCCGAGACGTCAGAGAGTCACAGGTGGGAGCTTGCAAGGTGGTCAAGGTGAACCTCTCCGCGCCGCGTGCCACCTCCTGTCCTCCACACGGGCCGCCTTGCGTTACCTCCTCTCCTCCACACGTGGCCGATTGGCTGACGCTGGTACAAGCATTTGCTAGGTATATGTTTCTGCTCCATGGCTGTGGCCCTGTCGCAACAACAGCCAAAAGGTACCAAGACAACCTCTTTCTTACAGGAATCATGTTTAATAGAAAATGACCCTGCGGTGGTCACGATTGATCTTCGCACCATTGTTTCTTCACAAAAGCGAAATTACCTGCGCTGGTTCTGAACTAAGGACATCCTTTTAAAATTTCAGTAGTGTCCTAAGTCGTGGTGATGCCAAGGTGGCATACTAATTGGAGCAATATTAAATGCGAAGCATTTCTTAGCGAACTTCGTCGAGTTTGAGCGTATCTATCTATCTATCTATCTATCTATCTATCTATCTATCTATCTATCTATCTATCTATCTATCTATCTAGCCGCCTACGATTTTGTGCTCTCCTGGCCGTTTCGCTGATTGGATGTTTACGAAAATTGGTATGGCACATCATGACTGCCTGACGAACATAAATGACAGGTCATAACATGAAAATCATGACATGCGTGTCATGAGCGGCGTGATTTACATGTCACAGTCTTGGTGCTCTCCTGGTCGTCTCGTTAATGGGGCGGATACAAAAATTGGTATACCACAATATGACTGCACGGCGAACATAAATGACAGGTCATACCATGAAAATCATGACATGCATGTCAAGAATGACATGATTTACATGTCACGCGTTTCGTTAATGGGACGTATACGCAAATTGGCATACCACAACATGACTGCATCACAAATATAAATGACAGGTCGTAACACGAAAATCATGACCTGCATGTCATGAGTGAGATGATTTACATGCGACGGTCTTGGTGCTCTCCTGGCCGTTTCGTTAATGCGATGTACACGAAAATTGGTATGCCATGACATGACTGCATGGCGAACATGGCTGACAGGTCACAACATGAAAATTATGATATGCATGTCATGGGTGACATGATTTACATGCCACGCGTTTCGTTAACGGGATGTATACGAAAATTGGCATGCCACAAGATGACTGCATCATGAACGTAAATGACAGGTCATAACATGAAAATCATGATATGCATGTCATGAGCGACATGATTTACATGCCACGGCCGTTGTGCTCTCTTGGCCTTTTCGTTAGTGGGATGTGTAGGAAAATTGGTATGCAACGATATGACTGCATGACGAACATTAGTGACAGGTCATAACATGAAAAGCATAACATGCATGTCATGAGCGGCGTGATTTACATGCCAGGGGTTTCGTTAATGGTATGTAGACCAAAATTGCTATGGCACAACACGACAGCATGAAGAACGTAAATGACAGGTCATAACATTAGAATCATCACACGCGTGTCATGACCGGAATGATTTACATGCCATGGTAATGGCACTATACTGCCGTTTCGTTAATGGGATGTATGGGCTCCGTCTGCTGATCAGAGGGTGCTACGTAGCTCTCGTCGGACGGCTCAGCCGCGCACGGTGGAAACCGAGGCGACAGCGACGCGCGCGTTTCTTCGCTGCTTTCCGGGCGTGCTGCGAACCACACGAACGCTCGCGGCGTCGCCCTTTGGAATTGTTTTGCCGCAGGTTTGGTGCGCGCGTCTCAAAGGAAATAAAATGAAAGAAGGTGGGACGGGCGGTCACTGCTGCTATAGAGTTGGAGACGCGCATCGCTTTCGCGTATTTCGCTGTCACAGTCTGCCCAATTTTGCTTCTTCTCTCCGCCAGGCAGTGCATTCTGGCGCTGATGTCGCACATGGAAAACTCGACTGCACGGAGCCTATACGAAAATTGGTTTGGCACAACATGACTTCATGACGATCATAAATGACAGGTCATAACATGAAAATCGTGACATGCATGCCATTGGCGGCATGATCTACATGCCACTCGTTTCCTTGAAAGGATGTATACCAAAATTGCTATGGCACAACACGACTGCATGACGAACGTAAATGACAAGTCATAACGTTAGAATCGTGACATGCGTGTATGAGCGGCATGGTTTACATGCCATAGTCATGGTGTTCTTGCGGCCGTTTCGTTAACTTCATATGTACCAAACTCGGTATAGCGAGAACAGAATGCAAATCCATTTTAGTTTCCTTATGCGTGCTTCGCATTTCCTTGATTCCCACTGCACGTGGGATCTGCCAATTTTTTTATGTATTGGCGATTTTAGCAGCCAAGCTGCTCTACCTAACCGTGAAACTCTGTCGTGTCACTTTTAACAGCTAAGGTCTTCAAGGTGACCGTAATTTGTCAGTCATCATGGAATATCACTGACATTGCGCTACGTGATTTCGTCGGAAAGCTGTCAAGTGACGTGGTGTTGTGTTATTTTGAAGGGAACATGTCGAGTGGCGCTTCGTTACGTGATCTTGGCAGAAACATGTCACATGACATTGTGCAATTTTGGCGGCAACATGCCACGCGGCATCGCGTTACGTGATTACGTGTGATCACGTGATGTGTTCGCGCCAAAATCACTTTACACAATGTCACATGACATGTTCTCCCCATAATCAGGGGACGCAGTGTCACGAGACATGTTCCCGCCAAAATATCACATGACTGTCATTTGACCTGTTTCAGTAAACTAAAGGCCACCTGGGCTGTGTTCTGGTCTCGCGCGACGGAGTGGAAGCTGCGTACTATTTTTCGGCTCTAATGTGAAACCCTGCCGATTTCGTCGCGATATTCTGATTCGCTCTTCTCCAGTGGCACTGATTGTCCTGTAGAAGCCAGGGTGATTCGGTTAGATGAGTAATTCTCTAATAATTAGAAATAACCACACAACCATGTGCTAAAACACCCCCACCATCAGATATATGAGGTTAGTGCCGGAGGAATGAAAGCGCCCAGGTCACCCGATGACATATTGAGTTACGAAGGTTGTTGTCAGTGCCAACACGTTGTCCGCGCGCCGTTCGTTATGGAAAGTACTGAGTTAAGCCAGCTTTTCCTAACTGTACAGAGACTATAAGACGGCTGAAATATTGTCATTTTACTTTTGACTTCCTCCCTGCTCGGGTAGGCAGCGTAGTACGGAAGGAGCTCAATAACACATGGTGGCCTTCATTGGAACCCGCTAAAGCTTCTTTAGATGTCATTTTCACGGAAACAAAAGCCCCTGCAGCTCCCTGGCCTGGTGCATGTCACAAATCAGTGGGAATAAAAAGATCGCTGGTGTTTACCATTGAAATACTACAGGCATGAATACATTGATTGGTACTAGTTGAACGACATATATATTAAATCTCGAAAAAGATTTTTCAGGAATTAAAGCATACACACGGAATAATGTATAAAACCGCGCTAACTCTATCACTGCTTTCTCTTTTCATCATGTTGGATAATCTCAGCCACGACGACCGGGCAAGTCATGATGGTAAGCATGATTTAAACTGTTCTCTTATTAACGATAGTCCCACACAGTTTGTTCCACTCAAGTGAAAAAAAAAACTGTGACAGCCCTTCCCTTGTTAAAATAGCGGGAAGCGCACCTTCCTGTGTGATTGCTTTTTTCTTTCCTTCTTCCTTGCTTGCTTGGTGGCTGGGTTTATTACAGCGCCTTGTGATCTTGAAACGGATATGTAGATGCGGCATCTACATAAATCGAAAATTATGCGTGTACTCTGCGCCCTGGACTAGGTATATTTTCCAAGCATATGAACCCTTCTCTAAAGCACCTGTGGGAACGCAAAACCTTTATTGCTTCCACACGAAACGTTTGTTGTTGTTGTTTTGTGGGGTTTTACGTCCCAAAACCAGTTCTGATTATGAGAGACGCCGTAGTGGAGGGCTCCGGAAATTTCGACCACCTGGGGTTCTTTAACGTGCACTGACATCGCACAGCACACGGGCCTCAACATTTCGCCTCCATCGAAATGCAGCCGCCGCGGCCGGGATTCGATCCCGCGACCCTCGGATCAGCAGCCGAGTACCTTAGCCACTAGACCACCGTGGTGGGGCTTCCACACGAAACGTAAAAACCACACTGAACTGCTTGCGGGAGCACACGCAGTTTTTCTGTCTTCCGTCGGGCGAGAGTGTTATCTCTATCGCTCGTCGATGCAGTGTCGACACGGCGCGCAGGCGCGGAAGCGGCGCCGCATCGTGGCGCCACACCACCCCCCCACGCAGGGAGGTGCCCTCAGGGTTGAAAAGCGTTCGGGATCCGCACCTGGCGTCCGAAGCGGGTGGTGTAGGGCACGGGTTGAGGCGCTGGAGGCTGCTGTGGGTGGATTACTGGAGACGTGCAGGAGTTGGTAGTGTCCTCGGAGAGGATGTATGAGGGCTTCAGTCGGTCGATGGAGACGCGGACGTCCCTCCCGCCAATTTGAAGGGTGAATGTCTTGTCGTCACGACTGATGACTTTGTGAGGTCCGGAGTACGGCGGTTGAAAAGGCGCACGTACAGTGTCATCGCGGAGAAAGGCGTGCGAGCATGTTGCCAATTCCTTAAACACGAACGGGGTCGGCTTGGTGTGACGTGCTGCTGGCGATGGGCGCAGTGCGGCCATTGTGCGACGGAGCCGGGCGACAAAATCTATAGGGTCCGTGATGGTGATGTCGGGAGTTGAAGCGGAGAAAAGTTCCCCAGGTAGGCGAAGCGGCTCCCCGTAAACGAGCTCTGCGGGCGTGGCCTGAATGTCTGGTTTGAAGGTCGCACGCAAACCAAGGGCGACTGCCGAGAGAGCCTCGAGCCAGGTTGCGTTCGGGTGGCACATGATGGCTGCCTTGAGTTGTCGGTGAAACCGCTCAATCATCCCGTTGGCGCAAGGGTGGTAGCTGGTTGTCCGAGAACGCTCGAACCCGGTGGAAAGCCCGAGGAGCCTGAAGAGTTGGGACTCGAATTGCCGTCCTTGATCGGTTGTGACGCGACGAGGAGTGCCGAATCGGGAAATCCAGCCGGAGAAGAAGGCCGAGGCGACGTCTTCTGCGGTGATCCTTTCGAGCGGCCATATCTCGGGCCATCGAGTGTAGCGATCAATGGCGGTGAGGCAATAGCGGTAAGGTCCGGCTGGTGGAAGGGGGCCAATGATGTCGATGTGTACGTGTTTAAACCGTTCCGACGGCAAAGGGAATGCCCCGAGCGGCGAAGTAACGTGACGGGTTATTTTGGCGCGCTGACATTGAATGCACGTGCGTGCCCAGGTGCGGCAGTCCCGTTGCATTGAGGGCCAAACATAGCGGTCAGTCACTAGTTGTGAAGATGCGCGGATGCCGGGATGGCTGAGGTTGTGCAACTGGTTGAAGAGGTTGCGGCGATGCATAGAAGGGACATATGGTCTCACTCGTCCGGTCGATATGTCGCAGTAGAGAGTGTCCGTGGACCCTGGGACGGCAACTTGTTGAAGTTGAAGGGAAGAGCCATTCTCGAGAAGCTGCTGGAGTTCGGCGTCCGTCTTCTGAGCGTCGGCGAGGGCGTCAGTAGTAATGGGTGGCAATTTGACGGCAGAGACGCGCGAGAGCGCATCAGCGACCACATTATCCTTTCCGCTGATGTGTTGGATGTCGGTTGTAAACTGAGCGATAAAGGACAGTTGGTTCTGCTGTACTGGTGGAAGTTTTTCACGGCGTTGGGAGAAGGCGTAAGTGATAGGTTTGAGGTCGGTGTAGATGGTGCAGTGTTGTGCCTCGAGGATGTGGCGAAAGTGTTGGACCGCTTCGTAGATGGCGAGAAGCTCTCTGTAGTAGGCCGGCCAGGTCGTCTCCGAAGGAGCCGAAGTTGCGTCGGCGATGCTGCCGGTGGACGAGGGTGTCTTTGGGCTGGAGAGTTTCTTCGAAAAGAACACCAACGGGAACCAGTTGTTGCCCACGCGCTGCATGAGGGAGGCTCCAGCGGCGGTGCTGGAGGCATCTGTGAAGAGGCCCAAGGGAGCGTCTGGCTTGGGATGGCAGAGCAGAGTGGCGTTGCATAAGGCAGTTTTGCAGTCTTCGAACGCTTGTGATAAAAGGGGTGTCCAGGTGACAGGGTGGTTCCCTCGCAGGCCAGCCAACGCGTCATGTAGAGGGGCCTGATACGTGGCCGCTTTAGGCACGAAGCGCCTGTAAAAGTTGAGCATGCCCAAGAAGCGGCGGAGGTCTTTCGCTGTGGCAGGCCGCGCATAGTTTTTAAGGGCCAGGATGCGGTCAGGCAAGGGTCTAGTCCCTTCTGAAGAGATTTGATGGCCAAGAAACGTGACGACGGGGGCGCCAAGCGTGCATTTCTGGACGTTTATGAGTAAGCCATGGTCATCGAGACGCTGGAAAAGTTCACGAAGGTGTTGGCGGTGGTCATTTTCATTGAGGGAGAAGACTAGGATGTCGTCTAGGTAGACGAAACAGAAGTCTAGGCCGCGGACGACGTCGTCGATGAAACGTTGGAACGTTTGCCCAGCATTGCGGAGGCCAAAGCTCATAAAGGGAAATTCGAATAAGCCGAACAGCGTGATGATCGCGGTCTTTGGGATGTCATCCGGGTTGACAGGGATTTGCGTGTAAGCCTTTACCAGGTCAACAACTGAGAAGATAGTGCTGCCATCTAAGTGGTGGGCAAAATCCTGAATATGACGAACGGGGTACCTGTCGGGGACGGTGCGGGCGTTGAGGGCTCGGTAATCTCCACAGGGGCGCCAGCCATCGGTCTTCTTCCGTACTAAATGTAGCGGCGAGGCGTAAGGTCCCTCCGAGCGGTGGGCAGTACCTTCGCGGAGCATGGCTTCGAATTCTGCTTGAGCGATTCGAAGGCGGTCCGGGGCTAGGCGACGGGCGCGACAAGAGACCGGGGGGCCGGCTGTAGTGCGGATGTAGTGCACGGTTGAGTGGCGCACCTCTCGGGGACGCCCGCTAGGTCGTGTCAGGTGAGGAAATTCTGCGAGGAGGGCATGGTATGGCGATTGGTCTTGAACGGCGAAAGCTGTAACGCTAGGCTGTTGGGTGGTCGTGCGTTGGCCCGGCGCGGAGAGGCTTGTTGTGGCGTCAATAAGCCGGTCATACCGGCAGTCAGGTAGAAGATTGTAGTACGCCAAGAAGTCGGACCCAATGATTGGCTCTGCAACGTCAGCGATGACGAAGTTCCATGGGAATTCGCGGCGTAGGTTTTTGAGGCTGATGTTGAGGCGGAGCGAGCCGTAGGTCTTAATGCTCGAATGATTCGCCGCACTTAGCTCGAAGGATGTGCAAGGGCGCTTGTCGTGCAGGAAGGCTCGGGGAAAACAGCAGATGTCCGAACCGCAGTCGATGAGGAATCGTCGTTTAGTGACTTGGTCGGTGACAAAAATGCGACGGCCTCTAAATTGGCAGCTCGCTACCGTCTCTACGGGCTGCCGTTGAAGTTTCCCTGACGTCCGGCTGTGCAGGGGGGTTGACATTTCCGGGCTTTGTCACCGAAGCGAAGATGGTAGTAGCAGCGGCCGTCATCGTCGGCGTTGCGATCTTGGCTCTGCGGGCGTTTTCCGGGACGTAACGTTGGGCGCTGGTCCACGTGTTTTCGAATGGAGTCCAGCTGACGGGCGATTTCGTCGATACGGCTCGTGAGCTCGGGGGTGGGCTGTGGGGCGCCGACGGCGTGGACGGGAAGACATGGCGGTGGAAGAGAGACTGTGACGACTCGGTCCGCGATTTCGGCGAGCTGGTCCAGTGGTAGGTTCCGCTGAACCTGGAGGATGGCCTGTGCGTGGGCGGGTAAACGTTGAAACCAGATTATTCGCAGGAAGGAGTTGTCCACAGGCGTGCTGCCCGCGAGGGTACGCACATAGCGCAGGAGCTGCGATGGCTTGCGGTTACCGAGCTCTTCTTGCTGAAGAAGTGGACTCACCTTCGAGTCTTCTGAAGGCGAAAGCCGTCGGATCAGTTCCCTCTTCAGGTGCAGATAGCAGTCGTGAGCCGGAGGACCTGCGAGTATGTCGCTGAGCTCGGTTGCGTAGCGAGAGTCGTGGTGGGCGACGACGTAGTCGTAGCGCGTACGGTCCTGGGTGATATGTGCGAGGGAAAACTGCGCTTCGACTTGAGCGAACCACACCTCAGGGGACTCTTCCCAAAACGGTGGGAGCTTGACGGCGATGCGACAGACGTCCGTCTCGGCGGCCGCCGCAGCAGTGGTAGCGCCTACCGGTAAAGAGCTTTGGGGAGCGTTGCTCGAGCGGGGCCGTGCAGAATCGTCAGGAGAGTGCGGTTCACTTTGCAAGCGTTGCTGCTCTTGGTTTTGGATCACCTGTTGTTGGGCCTGCAGTTGCTGTTGCAGTTCTTGTACTTGTTGGCAAAGAGCGGCAAGGGCTTCCTGCTCGGCCATGGCGGTGCGGTAGGTTCTTTGTCCGGGTCACCAGATGTAGGAACGCAAAAGCTTTATTGCTTCCACACGAAACGTAAAAACCACACTGAACTGCTTACAGGAGCACACGCAGTTTTTCTGTCTTCCGTCGGGCGAGAGTGTTATCTCTATCGCTCGTCGATGCAGTGTCGACACAGGCGCGCAGGCGCGGAAGCGGCGCCGCATCGTGTCGCCACACACGCATATCAAAAAACGACAGAGCCTGAATGTATAATCATGATGTTTCGCAACGCAGCGCTCGGTAAGAATCCCCAACCCGTCGACGAACGTTCATTTTCAATCTATCTCATTTTATCTTTAGTGTATCTTATTTCACGAAGTGAAAGAGACTGTAGCGCACAGTTTATTTTTTTTATTTTATTTCAACGTACCTTAGAGGTGCTATGGTGGCACTGAGTATGGGGGAGGGAGCATTACAGAAGGTATGTTTATGTAAACGTACCAATCTTGAAAACAATACTATACACGAAATTGCATAACATTAAATTAAGAACTAACAGAACAATACAGTCCTAGAAGCACGACTGGTAAAAGTAATCGAAGTGTAAGCAAAACGGCTCGTTGCTTCCTCTCAAGAGGAGGAACGACAAGATAAGGCGCAGTATTCGCGTAGTACATAATTTTTTATGTTTAAGATATATATATATATATATATATATATATATACAGGGTGTCCCAGTTATCTTTAGCCAGGGTTTAAAAATATGCCGATGCACCCTAAGACAACGCGACCAATTGCATTTTTCTTAATATCGTATGGCGGTGGTCGTCCGACTCTAAATCAGCAAGCGTCATCGCTAGCGCTGCGTGAAGCGATTGACGGGACGGGTGCAGCGCTAGCGATGACAGTTGCTGATATAGATAGGACGACCACCGCCTTTTTCACAGCCCTGTCGCTTTTAATCGGCGGTACGCCCGGCTAAATGCGATGTTAGTTCGTACGCGGAAAGTTTAAGAGCACTGCAATCGCGGCGCGGAAGCCGCGATGTCACGTGGTACTTTTTGTATTTCGCGGGAATCTGCAGCAAGCTGAAAAGCACTAATTACGAATAGATAGAAGGTTGGAAACTTTTTAATTAGGCATTTGACAGACCACCCTACAAGTTTTCCGTAGAGAATATTTACCTATCGTTGTTGCTTCCGAAATTAATTAATTAAGCTCGCCTAACTAACCAATTATGTGGAACACAAAAAATAGTCTGACTAACTCCATACGATAGTAAGAAAAATGCATTTGGTCGCGTTGTCTTAGGGTGCATCGGCATATTTTTAAACCCTGGCTAAAGATAGCTGGGACACCCTGTATATATATATATATATATATATATATATATATATATATATATATATATATATATATATCTGTATGTATGTTATAAGAACTTTGAAGTAAACTGCAATGTTAACAGATAAAAACTTCAATCCTAACATTTCGGCTGGAGGATCAGCCTCCCTGAGAGGTTTAAGTCTACTTAAGCGACTTAAACATTCAACTTAAACCTCTGAGGAAGGCTGGTCCACCAGCCGAAACGTTAGGAATGAAGTTTTTGTCTGTTAACATTGCAGTTTACTTCAAAGTTCTTATAATTCTTTCACGGTACCCAGAAGAAAATTTTGTTCCCTATCGGAAAACCCAGTGGCACTGTCCCAGTGGCACCTGATTATTGGACCAGTGTGCAGCGTCACGACGCTGCGCACTGGCAAACTGGCGCACTGCGCGCTGCGTACTGCACGCTGGCAAGCGGATACAGCGGCATTCGTTACTGTCCGATAACGGCCATTCCGCACGTTTGTAACAGCTGTGATCATGCGCATATCGTTTATGTAGGTATAGCGCACGTACTAATGAAATTAAAAAAATTAAAAATAAACTTAAGAATATAAGAAAAAAAAGCAGGATTCGAACCTACTACACACTCACGCTTCACACTTTGACGCGGGCGCTGTACCACTAAAATTTGTTGCTGGGCTAGTTGGTGCAGAGTTAAAATATAAAACGGTGGCACAAAATGGGACAAGGACGAAACAGGAAGAAGCGACGTATACAAGCGCACACTACCAACTGATTTATTTTCGAAAGAGACTCAATATATATGGCATTACGCACATGGGCAGACGGGCGAAATCAAAAGCGATCTTGTAAAAAAACAAACTCACTGCTGTGCAGGATGATCGAGGGGACACTGACACACCCACTCCCGTACAATTTAATGAAATAAGCCTCAGCCAGTTCTCTTGCGACTGCGTCACCACTTCGCTTTAAAATTTTCCTAGATGAAAACAGGGGCACACATGCATAAGATTTACAATGAAACGACGCCACGCTAAAATACGTCGGTATTGCATTTTTTTTCGCTGGTAAAGACAACACTATATGTTGTACGTGTTGTCATTTTACTTTTGCAAATGCAGATTCCAATACCTAACTGCGTGGAACAAGCAAACCGAAGGTAGCTTATCACATCGGTGTGCTCTCGTCGGGATATTAGCACCTTTCTGGTACGTTTCGCAGCAAAAGAAAGAAAAGAAGAGACAGCGGCTGACAGCCTACCTGAACGGCACATTTGGAACATTGGCACTGGTCCGCCAATAAATGGTTTTATACACTTATGCGGGGAAACTCCCCCTTCTGTACTGCGCACTAAATATTTCACATATTCAGTAAGTAAAAGGTATACGAAAAGTTCCTCGCTCCTGTTTACGCTCCGCCTAATACAGCCGTGCCGACGATTAGGCTGAGTCCAGTACTTCGTCCGCGATGGTCAATAACGCCTTGTACAAGGAACGAAGAGAATAAATTGCGATGACCTATTAAACGTTTGAGCGTATTCGCGCTCATGACGCATTATAATGCGGTCATATTCCGCCACTTAACTACACAGGTGAAAAGTTTGATCCATGAAGAGTGAGCGCGTTCTTATAAACTTTGCTCTACGGCGGCTAAGTGCTCCCGGGAGCATTCTGAAAGGGTATCAAAAGGCGCGCGTATCGTTTGCCTACTGGTCACCGTGACACATATAACTGCGATCGCAGTTTCTAGGTGTCTGCGTGGGATTGTTAGCGGTAAGCGATGGTGACGGCAGTTTGTGCCGAACTCGCGAAGTTAAGGAGGCTTTTCGCGTAAAAGCTAGCGATTACGGCGGTATTGTAGAACCGGCAAGAATTTCATCGACTTATAGCATCGGACGCTTTGTTGCCTTCTCTGCAAGTACACAGCCACCATTATTGTGGCTGGAACTGTAGGAAATGTTCACGAACAAGATGGAGTTCACCGATCTGAACTCCCGATCTGATACGACTGAGCGATTTGTGTTGATTGGATGAGCTCTCATAGAGTTCTTTCTGGACGAAAATGAACTAAATTTGCGGAATTTCTTCACAATGCATCAGCGCCCTTCATGATTGTTAGTCTCCCATCAAACTCCTGCCCGCAAACAATAGTGTATAGGCCGTACGATAATTCCCTTATATCTAATCCCCAGCTGTTCACGAGTTCAAGCCTGAAGCGCTGTTGGCAGTCCAGTGCGCTGGCGCAGCGTACAGTGCGCCGCACTGCACGCTGACAGCGTGCAGTGTTTTGCGCTGCACACTGTCGGCGCTGTGACTGCTGGCTGGGACAGTGTGCAGCGCCATTCCCAGCGCGCTGTGCCCCGTTTCAGCGCTAGCAAGTGCGCACCAGTGACATTACAGCACTGCCCTGTGCTAATACAGTGTCGGCCAGTGCCTCACAGTGCTGAACAGCCACTTTACAGTGAAAAACAGCGCCTACAGCGCCTGCCAGTGCCAAAATTACACTGGGAGACACTGTTTTTTTTCCGATAGGGTTGACACATATATATATATATATATATATATATATATATATATATATATATATATATATAACAGGATTGACGATGCGCCTCTCAGAGAACGACGGTTTATTAAGTCAATATTTCGGTCAGAGCCCGACCTTTTTCATGACTTGAAAGACTGTCTTGAGAAAGGTCGGGCTCCGACCGAAACGTTGACTTAATAAACCGTCGTTCTCTGAGAGGCGCATCGTCAATTCTGTTATAAACTAGCGGCGAACCAAGCTATTTTTGCATATAAAGACCTATATATATATATATATATATATATATATATATATATATATATATATATATAAAACGAAAGGGAAGGGGTCAAGAGCTCCTCAATCCGTTAGAAACCACTGAATGAACCCACAAACATTGAAGTCGCGGTAAGCATTGGGGAAGATATTGAAGTTCCCAATTGCAGTATTGTAATTTTGGATTATGTAGAAAGGAATTAAAGCGGACGAAAGGACAAGCCTCCATTCGATGGGAACCGAACCAACGACCTTCGGATAACCCGTCCGATGCCCTACCCCGGAGCAACGGCCGTGTTTCATCGCTTCTATATATATATCGTGGGTAGTGGGTTCGGTTCCGACCGAAGGCAGATGTGTAATTTAGTCCTGTTTAATTCCTTTCTACTTACTCCAAAACTGCAATATCATAATAGGAACTTGAATAACTTCTCCGATGCTTTCCTAGGCTTCAATATTTGTTGGTTCACTATGTTGTTTCAAACAAATAACGAAGCCTTGACCCGTTCCCTTTCGTTATATATATGTATAGTTCGGCGAAATAGGTGGCTTCGGCTGCCGCATGCGTCTAACTAGGAGCCGTAGCACTTCAATGATATACCATTTATTGGTTGACGTTTTGGTCCGAGCCTCACCATCCTCTAGACAATATTGCTTTCTCTCGTGCTCCCTTATATAGGCATTGAAGTGCAGAAACTGTTTACTAAGTAGTTGGCCAAAGTGAGTGCGGAAAGATGGGAAGGAGCACAGGGGCGCCTTTGAGTGCGCCTACAAAAGCAATTTTGAGAAAGAGGCGACAAAGGACGGGGGCATGGGACATGCTCCACGGAAGCACATAAAAAAAAAGAAAAAGAGAGAAAATGACAACGAGTTCTGTTCCGCCTACTGTATCGGGGCGATCCTGGGAAAGCCATCGCCAGCATAGTAGCACGTGCAGCGACAGACATGGCCTTAAGTGGTTCCTCATTTCGGGGAGCTCAGTGGTTAACAATACCACCGCTATTCAAAGAGGCCGTAACGGGGGGCGGCGCTGCAGGCAGGGGGCCCGGATGTGGAGGCGAAGGCGGTAAGCCAAACCACAGAAAGAAAAAGAAAGAAGAAAAGGTAAGGAAATATGAAGGAATGAGACTAGTGAAGAAGGCATACATATCTTTGGGAGTATAGTGGAAGGGGCCTGATGTCTTCTTCTGTGCATGGTGTTATCAATAAAATGGGGGATGAGGTATGTGAAGTAGAAAAAATATTGTTCGAATAAAGGAAGTGGAGTAATTGAAAAGCGAGTACTTTTGCCAACCACTTAGTAAACAGCTTCCTCGCTCCAGTGCCTATATAAACGAACAGGAGAAAAAATATTGTCTTGAGAAAGGTCAGGCTCCGACCGAAACGCCGACCAATAAATGGCAAATCATAGAAGTGCTACGTCTCATACTTATGCTCATGAGGCAGCCGAAGCCACCTACTTCGCCAAACCGTACTAGAATGGCTGCTGCCCGCATTTCAAAAAACCAATCATCTGGAAGTACCCCTTGCATCCTCCCAGAACTGCAGTCATCGGCGATTCCCAGATTTCCGCAACCACTTCAATCCTTCGAATCCAGACGCGCCTATGCTTGTATGCCAAAGAGGAGGCAATATTGGAAGTGTTATGGAGCTCGTCGACTTTGTGGCTCGGAGTATTTCCACCCTAGTGCTACATGTTGGCACTAATGACGTGGCCCGCACGAGCGTCTCGGCTACATTTGCTAAATACGTGCAGCTCGTTCGACACATACGGCTCACGAGGCCGGATATCCGCACCATCTTTGCCGCCTTACTGCTGCCCCGTGGACCCAACCAGATTGTGCCGGCCAAATTTACCGGCGGTGAACCGCTTCAATAGGGAGAGCCACTGACTCAATTGCCGGCTAGTAGACTTCTGCCAACGAGAGCCACAGATGTTCTTCCTGGACCACGGACTCTACAACTTTCCTCCGTGGATGGTGCTGGCTGCAGACGGCGTGCACCCGAGCTTTGATGGTGTTTCCCATTTGACGTGGACATCTACAACTTGATTCTGCAGGTACAGAAACCCTCAATATCCAACTGGCGGGACTGCGCGGTGCTTGCGCAGGACAGTGAGAGGCAAGTGAGTGATAGCTACGCGCGGGTTGTTGGCCAGCGATCCCCCGACAGTGATATGAAATCCTACCGACAGTGATATGGAGTTGTGCCCGGCCAAAGACCCGAGTGGACACTACGGGAGCGTTTCCGACTAGACCGCTTGCGACTCTGTCCAACGTGGCGCAGCGGAGCACCACCAAGCCAGCCTCCAGTCACAACTCGACACCTGTCCTTGGGTGCCCTAAGAAAGCAGATGTCGAGGACCATCCAGAACCTCAACTACTGGCAGAGGAACCCGCTCCCACACATCCCCTCGCTCCCGCTCGGAGTACTGCCACCTCACCACAGGCCCTTCGGCTCTCAGAGACCTCCCCATCGACGCAAGAACGAGGGGCTTACGCCTGCTGGACTACCGTCAGTAGCAGGTATGATCTGCGGAAGCGCTGTGGCTCTGCTCGCTGTGTTCACTTGGATTGATGTATTGGCTGTGCGATCCACCCGACTTCCCCACCCTTAGACCATAAAGCGGCACTCACTCAAGAGACCCCGTTAAATTTTTTCAAAATAAAACTCATTGATAAAGGTTTTAAAGGTGAACATTTGACCGAGATCTCTCTGGTTGGGACGAAATTAAAGGTGAAAACAGGGGGACACCAACCAAATTATAATCATTTAAAAGTAAAATTTACTTCAAAAGATGAAAAAACCCGACGTTTCTCGACGCAAGCTCTAACCACCCTTTCCACCATAAAGCGGCGGTGGTTTCGGCTCTGCTGACCCGTGCACGGAGGGTTTACTCTTCGGGGAATAAGCGGATAGATGGAGAACAGCTGGTCAAAACCGACCTTCTGAAGAACGGCTACACGAAAGCCTTCGTTGGAAAGGTTGCTCGCCGCCAGACTAATCCCCTCCGACCCCTTCGAAAGGAAACGGACCCGGCACATTCCAAGCCCAGACGCGTGTGTATCCCCTACGTTCAGGGTACCAGCGAAGCGCTCGCACGTGTACGGTCTGAGGAGGGAATAAGAGTAGCACACATGCCAATTTCCACGCTTGGCCGTTTCTTTCCGCGCCCGAAAGACAGGCTGCCGAGGGAGAGAGCGCAAGGTGTGATTTACTCCATTCCTTGTTCAGATTGCTGCGCGTCGTACGTGGGAGAGACCAAGAACTTCCCAGAGAGGCTACGACAGCACAGGAACGATGTCCGCAAGTTCGACAGACAAAGGAGTGCATTAGCTGAACACAGCGAGGTGCACGACCACCGAATCGATTTTGACAACTCCCGCGTCCTCGACTTGGAAACCAGTTTTCAAAAGCGGGTCTTTGTGGAATCATGGCACATTCAGGCGACACCTGGAAACGTGAACCGGTCTGCAGGTGCAATGCCAAGTGTCTATTTTAGCGGATTCCGGCACCTGGTTCAACACTAGCATGACCCCGTCGGCTTGAAGAACCGGAAAAAAAGAGAAACTGAGAAAGGAAGGAAGAGAGAAGAAAGAAGGCCTTATAAGCACTGCTGCTGTCTCGTGCCCTCCAGGCACCCCTGAAGAAGGGTCCGAGTGGGACCCGAAACGTCGGGTTTTTTTCATCTTTAGAAGTAAATTTTACTTTTCAATGATTATAATTTGGTTGGTGTTCCCCTGTTTGCACCTTTAATTGATAAACGTGTACGACATGAACTTCATGTTACGACTCTCAAAAGGTATCTAGAAGCTGGTGTCACACCGAGAGATCCCCCTCTATCGCTGGCCCCCGCCGTGCATTATCTTTCTCCAACTGAAATGAAAAGATGGAAAAGCATTCTCAATTCGACCTCATTGGACTTAACCAAATTCATAACAGAACACTAGGAAAGAACCCTTGTGTCGATGAGAGTTGAGGAAAGTCGGGCTAAGGATATCCTTTCCACGTCAAAGGCCAGTGAACTTGATACTTTCGAGAAAAGTCGCAGAGACAAAATAAGCAATTCCAAAGACAAAGAACGAACCCGCGACGACATCATATTCCGGTCAAAATCAGATCAAGTGGACACAGTTACTACACCCCCTTTATTTCAGCCCGCTAGAGAACGAGAGAGAAACTTATCAATCCCGCACATATATGAAAATGAAAGAACTTGAACCATTCAGGGAGGAAACATCGTCAACCTATCCAACATCGAACTTACGACAGATGAGCTCTCGGTGCCGTATCGCGGCCTCACGTTCTGCCAAGGAGGGGAAAATACCCAGAATTTGCCCTATCAAAGCATTTGGACAACTTCGCTCGAAATCTACGTCCTGCGGAGATTTTCCCACCAACCGCAGAAAACAACGAGTTCCATCAAACCACCGGCGGACATTGGACAGCAGACGCCAATAGTGACAAACACCTAGACACCTATTGAAGCAGTGCAAAAGGACATTATGCAGGCCTAGGAAACGCACAAACGCGGCGCCCCTAACTTATCCAGGAAAGAGCAGGAAGCATTTTTAAACCTAAACATTCGCGAGGACATTGTTATTAAGCCAGCCGATAAGGGAGGTGGCATACTCATCCTTAACAAAGAAGACTGCATAAGTGAAGGCGTGCGGTAGCTGCTGGACAGGAAATTTTATCAGCCCCTTGATTACGATCCCACAAAAGGACACAAAGAATGAATCACTACAGCCCTTCGGGACCTCGCGAAAGAAGGTGCAATAGATGCGAAACACTGTAGATCGCTTATTCCGGGCCATGCTGCACCTGAGCGGTTCTACATGCTATCAAAGATACACAAGAAAGGTCCCCCGGAAGACCTATCTTATCAGGAACCGGAACACTTACCGAATGTAGTATAAATAGGGCGCATGTAGGAGCGCCAGCAAAAGAGGAAGACGAGGACAGTTGTTGCTGCTCGTGCTTGCTCCGCTTGAACGGCTGGTCGATTCGGCTCTGCTGTCTTCAATAAACGCCTCACTAACTGAACGCTAAACGCGTTATCTCGTTACAATATCTCGTTATCTCGTTACACTCTCGTTACACTCTCGTTACAATATCTCGTTACACTGATTTCTTAATTAGTGACATACCGCCCACACATCCATCCTATCTGTCCTGTGCCGCGCACCTAGCGATGCACAGCCGCTCCAACTGCTTTGCCTCGCCTGCGGGTTCTCTGAACGCTCCCGAAGCCCGACGCGACAAAGCCTCTCTTGTGGTGCCTGCACTGCCGAATTCATTTCTTACTCTCCTTCCCACTTCTTCTCGTTCTCTTTTGGAAAAGCACAATAAACCAGTTTCCTACCAGCCACCCTTGTGTAAGGTCTCTGCCACGGAGCTCCGTCGCCCCCAACATAACCCTGGCGACGAGAAGTTGATTTTATAAGCGCATAGTTCTCGAGGTTACGCCCATGGCTACTGGAGGAATGCGCAGTGCCATCGAGCCTTTTAACGGCAAGAACTGGTCATCCTGGATCCAGCGCCTGACCTTCTACTTCATAGCGAACGACGTCTCCGACGAAGAAAAGAAGCGCGCGCTCCTTCTGACCCTATGCGGAGCCGACACCTTCGAGTCTGCCGGCGCGCTATTCGCGCCGAAGACTCCTGGAGAAGTCAGCTATACCGACATGGTTACACTCCTTGAGAAGCACTTGGACCCGCGACCGTCTGAGCTGTACAGCCTGTACGTCTTCCAGAGAGGCGACCAGCTGCCGGGGGGGGGGGGGGGCAGCCCTCAAAAGCTTGTCGGCCTACTGTAACTTCGGAGTGCCAACGATAACGTCTGCAACCGGCGGAAGGCTACGCACCCGGCGGAAGGCCACGCAGCCGTTCAACCGAACCCCACCATGCTGCCACAAGATGTTATGCTTCGCGCCAGATTCGTGTGCGTTATCCGCGACGACCACCTCCAACAGCAATTGTTCACGGAGAAAAAATTGACTTTTCAACGCGCGTTGGACTTGGCGCTGTCGTCCGAAAGTCTCTGGAAGCAGCGACGAGGGCTCAAGGGAGCGACGAACTCCAGAGAAGTACACAAGACTTTGCATTCCAAAAAAGAAGGCAAAACTTCATCTCAGCAACGACGCTGCTACCGATGTGACGGCTGGCACGAGGCTAATACCTGCAAGTTCAGGACAGCGCAATGCCGTTTTTGTGCTAAAAAGGGGCACATCGAGAACGCCTGCCTCACCAAAAAGAGGAAAATCAAAGAAGGCAACCTCCATACAAGGCAAGAAACGCGCACGGTTAACGCCCAATCTGCGAGCTACGACCCTGTGCCCAACGATAGGTGCCACGATCTACATGCCGTTAGTGGGCGACAACCCTGCCCCGAACTCCTCGTTGACGTAAAAGTCGAAGGAAGGCCCCTGACATTAGAAGCTGACACGGGGGCTGCATGTTCTCTCATCAGTGAGGCTACCTTCCACCAAACGTGGCCATCGAACGTCGCGAAGCTTTTGAGAGAACCCCTAGACATACGTATAGGTCAGGGGAGGAACTTCGCACACTCGGTTCGGCACAAGTTCGTGTGCACTTCAAATCAAAGGACTATGTGCTGCCCCTGCTGATAATGAAAGGGACTGGCTGCAATTTGCTATAACATGACTGGTTTTTGGCTCTGAACATCTGTGTGCGCAGTATAAACCAGGTTGCCGACCCAAGACAAGAAATCCAGGATGTTCTCCCACGCCGTCCTGATGTTTTCAAAGAATACATCAACGGCTACGTGGGACCACTGGTTCACTTAGACTTGGAAGAAGGCGCCACAGCCAGGTTCTGCAAAGCACGCCCAGTGCCCCTAGCTTACCAAGAGCCTATGGAGGAAGAGCTCGACCTCCTGCAAAAACAGGGCATCTTGGAGCCGATGCAACACGCCGAAATGGCAACGCCTTTAGTGTGGGTGCGCAAAAGGGATGGAACATTTCGCGTTTGTGGAGACTAGAGGAGCACTGATAACGCTGTGGTCAAAAAGACGGTATACCCGCCACCGACAACCGCGGAGGTATTCGCGAAGTTTTTCGCGGAGGGTTCGCGATGGTATTCGCGAACCAGGCCTATCAGCAGCTGAGGGTCGACGACGACACAGCCGCATTGTTCACCCTCAACACCACCAAAGGACTGTTCAAGGTGAAATGGCTCCCTTTTGGAATTTCCACTGCGCCAGCCATCTTCCAGCGTATGATGGAGACGACACTGACCGGAATTTAGGGGGTGAGTGTGTACCTTGACGACATTATTGTCAGCGGGAACAGCGCTAAGAAGCACGCACAACGTCTAGATGAAGTCCTCTCGAGGCTAAGCGAGAAAGGCCTATGCCTCAAACAGGAAAAATGCCGCTTCGGCATAAGCTCGGTCTAGTTCCTCGCGCATAAGATCGAGGCTCAAGGTGTTCACACGACAAAAGAAAACGTGAAGGCAATCCTCGAGGCACCCAAGCCGACTGACAAAACCTCTCTGCAGGCCTTCCTAGGGCTTCTTGCTTTTTACGATCGCATTTTGGAAAAAAGAGTGACGGTAGCTGTAGCTGCACAGTTGTATAAGTTTCTCGAGAACAACACACCATGGATGTGGGAGCAAAAACACCAGGCTGGTTTTGAGGCGCTCAAGAATATGATTAAATCTTCGACAATCCTGGGTCATTATGATGAGAAAAAGCCCCTAATTTTGTCTGTTGATGCATCGCCGTACGGCATCGGCGCGGTTCTCGCACAAAAGGACGCGTCCGGTCGAGAGGACTCCATCGCATTCGCGTCGCGAACTTTGGGAAGCGCTGAAAAAAACTACTCCCAGCTCGACAAAGAGTGCCTCGCGGTAGTTTACGGCATGAGCCTCTTTCACCAATATGTCGCTGGCCGGCACGTGACCGTGATGATGGATCACCAACCGCTCCTGGGCGTCATGGGAGAAAAGAAGCAAATCCCTCAGGTATTAAGAAGAAGAAGAAGAAATGATTTTATTGATTCGAAGAGATAATACATAACAGAAATAATATACAGAACGAGGTCCCAAAGCTCTAGGTCACCTAGGATGACCAGATGGTGTCTGAAATTGGCCACGTACGATTACGATTTCGTGTACAGGCCGGGACGTCTGTGTTCACCAAAGTGCCGATGCGCTCAGCAGGCTGCCACTGCCCGCGCAGGTGGATGAGCCATGCTCCCCAGGAGATGTGCTTATGCTTGCGTCCGCGTCGCGCCTCGAGCTGTCACCGCAACAACCGGCTGAAATGACCCAGAGTGACCCTCTGTTGTCTCGTGATGAGAGCCGTCTCAAGTGGAGAACTGCGTAGGTTGCCTAAGCAGAAATTTTTGGCGTTCACGAAGCTTGTAAATGAGCTTTCGCTACAGGAGGGCTGCGTTATACAGGGTACCGGGGTGGTCGTTCAGGAGAAAGCAAGGAAAGATTTCCTCGAATTAGCACATGCAGGTCACAGGGGCGGGACAGCTATGAAAGCATGCGCCAGAGTCTATTTTAGGGGCGAAGCTCCTTAAGGTTTGGGTCTGTCCGTCCGTTATAGCGCGTTACCTACTATGAACGCACTACTAGGAGGGCACGTGTGGGAAGCGCGCGAGCTCTCTCACCGTTCCCCATCTGCTGTCTTGTGTGAGAGAGAGAGATAGAGAGAGCGAAAGGCGCACGTTTGCTATGGAAACGCTCTTTCTTCGATGAACGCGATAACAGCTCGCAAAAAAGGAGAACGCGCCGTCACCCGCGAGAGACAAGCTCGATGCAGGCAGCCTCTTCTAGTGAGTTTCTTGATTGAAAAATACCTACTGCTCGCGAAGGAGAACAGTTCAGCGGTCACCCATATAGATATACACAATTCGGGAAAGAAGTTCTGTGGGTCCGGTTCAAAAGTAGATTAGAAACGAATTGCGCATTTGCGAAAATCGCACGTTTATTGTTCAACGTTTCGGCCGTGGCACGGCCTTCGGCAATTCGTTTCTAATATATATATATATATATATATATATATATATATATATATATATATATATATATATATATATATTTTTCATATGCACTGTATTTCCTGATGAAGACCAGACCACCGGCCGAAACGTTGAAAGTAAAAAGTTCTTGCACGTTTGTCCGTTTCTTCACTGCTTATATATATATATATATATATATATATATATATATATATATATATATATATATATATATATATCGTATGAGGCCTCGGTTTGGACGACGTTTATTCTCAGTAGCTCGGCAGGTCGCTCGATGATGCCAACGCGCTGGGCGCGAAACACTATGATGATGATCACACACCAGCGATGAAGAAGATGCGCAGAACGCATGGTGATGATGATAAAATACAGATGATGAAGACGTGCTTAATAAACGCCCACACTATATCCCCCCACGTGGAAGCGGCCATCCTGGACGCGATTCAATACATTGATGAACCCTGCGTGAAGAGTTTCATTCGGGACGCGTGCACAACCTCCGTGTTGCGGCAACGGCCGTCTGTTGGGGCGTCAAGGGGAGTGACACGATAATTTACAGGACGATAATTTAACGCACACGCTACGAATCCTTTTGGTTCAACTACGCGCAAGTGAAATCTCCGACCGGCACTTCATTGCAAGTCAAGATCCAGTGCCTCTATATATATATATATATGGGTGGCCGGTGAACGGTTCTCCAGCGCGATAAGTCGGTATTTTTCAATAAAGAAACTCGCTAGAAGACGCTGCCAGCGCCAACGTTTTCTCTCGCGGGTGAGGGCGTGTTCTCGTTCTTTGCGAGCTCGTAGAGCGTTCATCGAAGAAAGATCGTTTGCATCGTCAACGCGCGCCTTTCGCGCTCTCTCTCTGTGTCTCTCTCTCACAAGACAGCAGAGGGAAGAGTGAGTGAGCATGCGCGCCGGGAGGCACGCGCCGAGGGCGAGCGCGAGCCTCGTAGCGGCGCGAGGTGGCTACTACTACAGAGGAGGGAACGACCCACACCCTAAGTAGCTTCGCCCCTAAAACCAGCATACCTTACTCATAGCCACACCGATTTAGGAGGATCTGCTGAGCAACAAAAGACTTTAAAGATAACACAGAACGTCTGCGTAGCGTCCTCAATGGACAGCAATACCCGCCCCCCATAGTTGACGACGTAATGCAAACAAGTCACAGTTTCGCCGCAAGGGCGAAGCAATGAATGCGATAGCAAGAAACTCTAATGCTATACGAAATGAGGCTCGTACCTTGACGAGCAATATTAATTGTAGCATACATGCACTTGCTAAGTGAGCGCCTCCCGTGAGCAGCGCGTGCTGGTACGAAGGGTTTTACACGTTGTGTGTCACAGAGCTACACATACAAAGCTAGGGGAGGCCACTAAAGGACAAACAGAAGATGAGCGCGAACTCTCAAGCGAAGCACAAACGAAACGAACACACAGATATATACCAAACGAGCGCGAATAAGCTGTCACAATGGATACTCTTAGTTTGAACGGCGCTCCTGCTGCAAAGGCGGCCGAAGCAGCGAAGGAAACTAGCGTGCTTCAAGTGTCGAGCTGTGACACTTGATAGTTCGCGCCATTTAGCTCGTAATGAAGAAACGCTTACAAGCGCCTGCCATCTCTGAGTCGTGCCAGCGGTAAAGGGTGTGTATATATATATATATATATAGTTGAAGGTGTTATATATATATATATATATATATATATATATAACACCTTCAACTATATATATATATATATATATATATATATATATATATATAGCAGTCATGGTGGTGAATAGGCCGGAGGCGTGAAGGCAGAGATGAGTAGTAGACCCTCGGAATTGGCAGCAAAAATGCGGAAAGCGTTTATTCAACGTGTCAGCCGGAGACCGGCCTTCATCAGGAATCCTGATGAAGGCCGGTCTCCGGCTGAAACGTTGAATAAGCGCTTTCCGCATTTTTGCTGCCAATTCCGAGGGTCTACTACTCATATATATATATATATATATATATATATATATATATATATATATATATATATATATATTGTAAAGGGCGTTTATTGAAGGCTGGCGTCAGACCCGACCGGTAGCTTGTTCAACGGCTGGAAGCACGAGCCCCGAGAGCGACCGGCGAGCACGAGCAGTGCGCGTTAGATCCAGACCCACTAGATCACACCGGAGAGCCTACCCCACTATAGTTTTGGTTACTTTTCGCTACAATTACCCCCGGGATGCAAAGGGAGCCGTCCGGCGACCTAGCAGTTCGTTACTATGAGTGGTTCATAGTACGGCTTGAGGCGCTCGACGTTGACAATGTCGCGTCCACGACGGCGCATGTCCGAAGACGGGTCGACGGGTTCAATCACGTAGATGACAGGTGATGCGCGTTCAACAACTCGATAGGCGCCTTCATACTTTGGCAGTAACTTTGAGGATAGGCCAGGCGCAGCGGTAGGAATGGAGAGCCACACCAGCGCTCCAGGGAGGAAGGTGGGTGCAGAGGTAGGGTCGCCGCGAATGCTCTTCTGACGCTCTTGGTCGCTGGACGTAAAGGCCCGTGCGAGGTCGCGGCACTCCTCGGCGTACCTCACTGTGTCAGATATGGGCGCATACTCAGAAGTATGTGGGCGGTACGGTAGAATTGTGTCCATAGTGTGCGACGGGTGCCGACCGTACAGTAGACAATAGGGTGAAAAGCCCGTGGTGCTCTGCGTAGCGGTGTTGTACGCGTAGGTCACAAATGGTAGAATGATGTCCCAATTCGTGTGGTCCGAGGCGACGTACATTGAAAGCATGTCGCCGAGCGTGCGGTTGAAGCGCTCCGTAAGCCCATTGGTTTGAGGGTGGTATGCCGTAGTCGTACGGTGAACCACGTGGCACTCTTTAAGAATAGCTTCAACGACTTCAGAAAGGAAGACACGACCGCGATCACTGAGTAGCTCCTGGGGTGGCCCGTGACGTAAGATGAACCGATGAAGGAAGAAGGAGGCAACGTCGCGCGCTGTAGCTGCCGGGAGCGCAGCAGTTTCAGCGTATCGCATGAGGTGGTCAACTGCCACAATAACCCAGCGCTTTCCAGCAGCTGTCATGGGAAGGGGCCCGTACAAATCAATTCCGACCCGCCCAAAGGGCCTGCTAGGACAAGGTAAAGGCTGCAGACCCGGCGGCGAAAGGCGAGGTGGAGATTTCCGGCGCTGGCAATCGGGGCAAGAGCGCACGAACTTCTGAATGTAGCGGTACATTCCGCGCCAGTAGTACCGCTGTTGAAGGCGTTGGTAGGTCTTGAATGTGCCGGAGTGTGCGCACTGTGGATCGGTGTGGAAAGCCGTGCATATTTCGGAACGCAGGCTGCGAGGTACTACTAATAGCCAGTGGCGGCCGTCGGGGCTGTAATTGCGGCGGTGGAGGAGGTCGTCGCGAATGGCGAAATCTTGAGCTTTACGGCGCTTTGCGCGAGTGGTTGGTGTCGATGGATCAGACAGCAAGCCTATTATCGAGGCAATCCACGGGTCCTTGCTCTGCTCGGCGGCGATGGTGTCAAGGTCAATAGATGAAACAGTAACCTCGGATACTGAGCAGCGAGCATTGTCGTCAGCCAAGGGAGAGCGCGAGAGGGCATCGGCGTCCGAATGTTGTCGTCCACTGCGGTACCGCACGCGGATATCGTAGGCCTGTAGGCGAAGTGCCCAACGTGCAAGACGGCCGGAGGGATCCTTTAATGACGACAGCCAACAAAGGGCGTGGTGGTCCGTGACGACATCAAATGGGCGACCATACAGGTAAGGTCGGAACTTTGCAAGAGCCCATATGATTGCCAGGCATTCTTTTTCTGTGACGCTGTAATTGGTCTCGGCTTTAGTAAGCGTACGACTTGCGTAGGCCACAACATATTCAGGGAACCCTGGTTTGCGCTGCGCAAGGACAGCGCCGAGGCCCACACCGCTAGCGTCCGTGTGTACCTCTGTAGGAGCCGTGGGATCATAGTGGCGCAGTATGGGCGGAGACGTCAACAAACGACGGAGCTTTAGGAACGCGTCATCGCATTCTGACGACCACGAGTCGAGGGGCCCGTTACTTCCGAGGAGCTTCGTTAGCGGCGATATGATGGCGGCGAAATTCCGAATGAAGCGTCGAAAGTAGGAGCACAGCCCTACGAAGCTGAGCAGTTCTTTGACAGACGTCGGTTTGGGGAACTCGGCCACAGCCCGAAGCTTGGCTGGATCGGGGAGAATTCCGTCCTTGGAGACGACGTAGCCTAGTATTGTTAGCTGCCGTGCCGCAAATCGGCATTTCTTTAAATTAAGTTGTAGGTCGGCGTCCCTCAAACGCGTCAAAACATGTCGCAAGCGTTGGAGATGCGTAGCGAAGTCCGGAGCGAAAACGACGACGTCGTCGAGGTAGCACAAGCATGTGTGCCATTTCAAGTTGCGCAGAACGGTGTCCATCATGCGCTCAAAGGTAGCGGGCGCATTACACAGTCCAAACGGCATGACGTTGAATTCGTACAAGCCGTCGGGCGTGACAAAGGCTGTCTTCGGTCGAGCGTCGTCAGCCATCGGTACTTGCCAGTATCCTGACCGCAAATCGAGGGATGAAAAAAATTCTGCTCCTTGCAGGCTGTCAATCGCATCGTCAATTCGTGGTAGTGGATAGACGTCCTTACGAGTGATCTTGTTGAGCCGCCGGTAGTCCACACAGAACCGTATAGAACCGTCCTTCTTCGCAACGAGAACGACAGGAGACGCCCAGGGGCTGTCCGAAGGTCGAATAACGTCGCGTCGAAGCATGTCGTCGACTTGCTCATTGATTACTCGACGTTCTGCGGGAGATACGCGGTATGGACGCTGCCGCAGTGGCGGGTGGCTGCCAGTGTCGATGCGGTGCGTGACAGTGGACGTGCGGCCGAGAGAAGCTTGTGCAACATCGAAAGAAGAACGAAATTCTTCTAGCAGGCCCAGAAGCTGGGAACGTTGGGCCGGCGTAAGATCGTCAGCAATGGATGACCCAAATACATCAACGGGTGACGAATCAGATGTCGAAACAGCACTGAGCGCGCTCGAACTGGTAGTGTCCACGTCGTCGGGCGCGTCGATAACTTGTGTGTCTTTCAAGGGTTCCACTCTGCCGAGAGATTCCTCTCGTATCAGCACAACTATGTACGGGGATGGGTTGGTTACAAAAATAACGGCGTTGCCCTGAGTGAGCTGCACGATCGCAAAAGGCACCAGCAAGCCTTTCCTAGTGGAGACGCGCTCAGATGGCGAAAAGAGTGCAACAGTGTCGGCGAGATCTGCGCAGTAGAGCGACACAGCCATTGTCGAGTTAGGAGGCACTCTGGTGTCGTCTCGGACGAGTAGCTTGTACGAAGCCGATGGTTCACGTGCCGGCGTCAAGTCTGAAAACAGCGAGACTTCTAGCTCGGCAGGTGCGCAATGAATGATGGCGTCGTGGCGCGAAAGAAAATCCCATCCCAGGATGATGTCGTGAGAGCATGGAGAAATTATGATGAAATTGATAGCGTACAGAATGTCCTGAATGACGACGCGGGCTGTACATACTGCTGTAGGGCGAATAGTTTGGGTGCTAGCTGTACGGAGGGAGAGCCCAGAAAGTGGCGTCGTCACTTTTCGTAGTAAGCGGCTAAGTCTTGCGTCCATGACTGATACGGCGGCTCCAGTGTCTACAAGGGCTGATGCACGAACACCGTCGACAAACACGTCTATTACGTTCGATGGGCTGCGCTGAGGGCTTTCACAGTTCGATGGCGTCGCAGCCCTTGCCTCATGGACTGCGACGACTAGTTTTCCTGGTCACGGGCGACCACACGTGGCCGCATAGGTGACAAGGAGCGGCGTCGTGGAGACGGTGACCGGCGGGTAGACGGAGCAGCTCGTAAAGGAGGTGACATAGGCGGAGGTGGGTCGTAATACGGGCGGCTGGACCGGCTGGCGACGGGTGATGCGACTCGAGGCGGCTGCACGCGATCGCAATAACGTGCGACGTGTCCGGCGTAACCACACGCAAAGCAGATGGGACGGTTGTCGGGGGTGCGCCATCGGTTCGCATGGTCAGGTGCCACCCATGTCGCAGGACGAGACGGACGGGGCGGCTGCTGATACGACGGCGTGCTGGACTGCAGCCGGGCCCTAGGAACGACTTCGGCGTGCGGAGGCGGCACACCCAGTTCGAAAGACTGAGGTCTAGCGACAACTTGGGCGTAGCTAAGTGGGACAGCCGCAGGAATCGGTTGGGGCGGCGTGGCTACAACTGGAGCATGACTCAGTGGTGCAGGGGCCGGAGGGTATGGGTGGTATTCAGGCATGACCCCTGCGATTTCCTGCTCAATCTCTCGGCGGAGGGGAGGCAGAAGTGTGGTCGACGGCTGTTGAACATGCTGCGGTTGAGCAAAGGGCAGCAGAGAGAACTGGCGTGCAACTTCTTCGCGCACGAATGCCTTGACTTCCGCGAGCAATTGGGAATGGTCAGAAGTGGCCGACAAGCCAGCGAGATCGGCGTCGCGTGATGAAGGGCGACGGGTCATCAACCGCTGTCGACGCAGCTCCTCGTAACTCTGGCATAGCGTTATGACCTCGGCCACAGTGCGAGGGTTCTTGGCGAGCAGCATGGTAAAGGCGTCATCGTCGATACCTTTCATGATGTTCTTTATCTTTTCAGACTCCAACATGGTCGCGTTGGCCTTCTTGCACAAGTCGAGGATATCTTCTATATAACTCGTGAAGGACTCACCGGCCTGCTGAGATCGTTCGCGTAAGCGCTGCTCTGCTTGCAGCTTACGAACGGCGGCGCGACCGAACACGTCGACAATGGCGGTCTTGAAGTCGGACCACGTCAGGAAATCTGATGCGTGGTTGTTATACCACAGACTCGCCACACCCGCGAGGTAGAATATCAAGTTGCTCAGCTTTCCTGCCTCGTCCCACCTATTGGGCACGCTCACACGCTCATAAATCGTGAGCCAGTCCTCCACGTCGGTCCCATCTGCGCCAGTGAAGACAGGTGGGTCTCGGACACGAGGGACACCGGGACATGCGGTTGGTGCGGGGGGAGGCGTTTGCTGGGCGGCGTCCTGAGGCATGGTAGACGGCACTGCGCGGGAGCGAAGTTCCAGGGGCATAGAAAGAGGCCGAAGTTGTTGTGAGGGTACCCAGACACTCTCCACCAATTGTAAAGGGCGTTTATTGAAGGCTGGCATCAGACGCGACCCGTAGCTTGTTCAACGGCTGGAAGCACGAGCCCCGAGAGTGAGCGGCGAGCACGAGCAGTGCGCGTTAGATCCAGACCCACTAGATCACACCGGAGAGCCTACCCCACTATAGGGTTGGTTACTTTTCGCTACAATATATATATATATATATACAGTTCATGACGGCGGCGATGAGGACGGCAAAAACCAGAAGAGACTGTCCATACAATTGCTAGCGCAATAAAAGCAGCTAACCTGAACCGCCACCACCTACTACACAATCAGAAGAAAGAAAGCCAACAACAACGGCGCAACCTAATTCTCACATTCACAAGTCACGCGCCAAATGCTAACAAAACTCCCGAAAAACACTTTATTATCCTTGTGCAAAGCAACCGCCTGAAGAAGCTCTTCAATACTCCACCTAGAGTGGTGTATAGACGCGCAAAACATGTCAGGGACTATATTGCTGTCGCATCACACGGGCAATCAAGGTATGAGCCAGGAAAGGGTGGAAGACGACGAGGACGATATCTTGTCTAGTGGTTGGACGCCATCTTGCCTCGGCTGTACCAACTACCTAGCGCTCCGTGCTCTCCTGTTAATAAACCTTAGTTTGACCTTCAACCGTAACAGTCTTGTGGTGGAGGTGCTGGGTAGGCTGACCACGAAGACGGAGTTGCTACAGGGGATCCTACGACGAAGCCGACGCCTCGCTCGACTGCCGCCACTGGAGATGTCTCACAACATAAACGACCCGTCACCCCTGTCCTCTCCGGCGCGGTCTACCGGCGTCTGGGGGCACACAATGGAGCCACGCTCTTATTAAGTGTAAATCTGGTGAGGACGTCAAACAGTGGCTCACACATTACAAGCGTGTGAGCAAGTACAATGGATGGAACCTGTCCACTCAGTTGGAGAACGTCGTTCTTTTTCTCACGGATACCACACTTCTGTGGTTCGAGAGCCATGAGGACACACTTACAACGTGGGACCGCTTTGTGGCCGACATCACAGAATGCTTCGGAGATTCCACCGCGAAGAGGAAACGGGCGAAGCAGACGTTGCTTCAACGTGCGCAAGTCCCAGGTGAGACCTGTACGACCTATATAGAGGCAGTCTTGAAGCTGTGTAGGATGGTGTGATGAAAAGTGCATCTTGAAAAGTGCGCCAGTGCGACCCGAGGCGCCGACACAAGAAAAGCACCGAATGTGTGGCCGCGAGCTCTCAGTCATTGACGAAGACGATGTGGAGGCGAAGCGCGTGAGTGGACGTCAGGCGAATTCGGCGAATCAGGAGCTTCCACGCTGGGTTGGAACAGGCCGAGAGAAGAACCGGGGAGACGTGGCTGGGACCTGGTGGAAGAAGGAAGCGTACCAGGGCGCGGGAGTGGCGGCCGAGTTCCTGTGACCAGGCCGCTGCAGGCTTCCACCTGGGCGTGTACCCGAGAGGTACAGCACCTGGCGTTGGCCAGGCTTTCCAGCATCTGGCGTTGGCCAGGCACTCCACCGGCTTCTCATCGCCTGGCGTTGGCCAGGCATTCCACCGACTTCCCATCGCCTGGCGTTGGCCAGGCACAACTGCGTCTCCGGTTCGGCGTCCCAGCGTCGGCAGAAGAACGCCGAGAGGTTGCTGACCCCGACTTGCCCGACGCTACCCTCCCTCCGAGCGACACTTCAATCCAAGTCCGCTCCGAATGCATCTGCTGCCTCCACCTCGCCTTCTACTCTGGTGTACCCACCTTAACGGTGACAGTCTTTCCCGTTCAAATTACTCTATGCACTGTTAACCATTCTACTTCCCGGTCATAGTTTTGTTAACTTTCTGTCTCCTTTGCATGCTTCACCTTGGTTTTATCCTTTTCTCTCATTATTCTGTTTCATTCAAATACAGTGAGTGTTTGTATTTTTTCCACTGCACCAACGGTCTTGTCTGTCCTTGCTCGATGACGGTCAAGCCGTCAAGTTTTGAACACAAGAACCTACACGAGGGCACGCTAATTCGGTAGCCCCGTGAGAAATTGGCGTCCGCGACAGGACGACGAGACCGTTTTTGCACATTATTACGTTGCACGTAGAAAATGAGTACATCAGAGTTAACGGCGCTGGCGATGCGCATGGGTCTAGAGGGAAATGAGTTGAGGATATGGTTGGAGGAACGCGAGGCACGCGCTCGCGAAGCCGAACGAGAGGCGAGGGCTGCTGATCGAGAGGCGAGAAAAGAAAAGAGGGAACTTGAGGCCGAATGTCAGAAGACGCTACAACTGCGTCTTCGGCTTGCTGAGGTGGAAGGTGCCAGGGAATCCGCATCGTCGGACCAAAGTCGAGAGGTGCGGGGACCAGGTAACGTTAACCCGCACAATTTTATACCAGGATTTAATGAAAACCGGGACGACCTTGATGCGTACTTAAAAAGGTTTGAGAATGTCGCCACCGGTCAGGAATGGCCTAAGGAAAAGTGGGCCGCGGCTTTGAGTCTTTGCTTGAGTGGAGAAGCTCTCAAGGTGTTTGGTCGTTTGTCTCCAGAAGAGGCACTCGACTATGATAAAACAAAGTTGGCACTACTGCAGAGATTTCGTTTCACGGCGGAGGGCTACCGGGAGAAGTTCCGGAACAGCAAGCCTCAAGATGGCGAAACGGGCAAGCAGTATGCGACAAGGTTAACAAGTTTTTTCGACAGATGGGTGGAGATGTCCAAAACCGAAAAGGAGTATTCGTCCGTCCGAGATCTCATAGTGGCTGAACAGTTTCTCAATCAGTGTCATAATCGGGTGGCGCTTTTCGTGCGGGAGAAAAACTGTCGGAAGCTAGAGGAAATCGCCGAGGCTGCTGATAATTTTTTGGAAGCCCAGCGGCAGTCAAACTTGTTGGTTTTTCGCGATAAATCAGAGAATGGCTCCTCAGGAAAGTGCGGGAGTACAGCTGGGAAGTCTTCCACCCGATGTTTTGTCTGTGACAAAACCGGTCACAGAGCAGCAGATTGTCGTGCTTGGACGAGACAACCATACTGTGACTATTGTCACAAAACGGGGCACGATATTAAGGCATGCACCAGGAAACAGAACGGTGACAGCCTCTTCTTCTGAACTATCTCTTACACACCGTTAATTATTCTATCATTCATAGTTGTGTTAAGTTTTCCTCTACTTCTTATGCTTCGTCCAGTCTTTATCCTTTCCGTTCTTTAATCCGTTTCTGTAAATACAGCGAGTGTTGTTTGTTTTGTTTTGCACAAACGGTCTCGTCTATCCTTCCTCGATGACTGTCAAGCCATCGACTATTGAACACACGAACCTACACGAGGGCATGTTAATTGGCTAGCCCCGTGACAGATGGTAAACCCTCTTATGCCTGAAGAAGAGAAAGTTGGACACCTTGTCAAAGGGATTGCTGAAGACGTGTATAGCTAACTCATTGGAAAAGAGAGTCTCAGCTCAGTCGACGACCTCATGAAGCAGTACCGAACGTTCGAAACTTTGAAGTTGCGCCGTACCACGCCAAAGTATGGAAGGTTACCTAATGGTACCACTGTTGCAAGCGTTGACGACATCTCCGGCTGTCAGTTCAATTTCGCCACCACTATACAGCAGATAGTCCGCGAAGAACTCGAACGGAACACTAAAGGAGCAGCGGGTGTCGAACAGCTTGGTCGCCCCAACCAATCCCATAAACCTGCGTCCGCTGTATCCTCGTTGTCGGTCATACCAGGCGCACTGAGCTATCCTGCCGATCAGCGGCCACAGCATCGATGTAATTTTGCCCTCGAAGTGACGCACGACCAGCGCTCTTACGGACCCGTCACCACGCATCGGCAATGTGAAAGTTGTGCTCACAAGGATACTAAACAACCCACGTTTAACCGCGAGGCCTACAACCCAAGTCGCACATCACCGGTTTGCTATAGATGTGGTGCCACGGGTCACATCTCCCGATTTTGTTGCAGACGCCGACAGACAAGATAAGGTCCACCACCAGGTTTGGCTAATTTCGATCGCGACGTCTATGACAACCACTGGCAACCTGACTTTGGCGCTGCCCGAACCACAGGCTCAGCACACAGAAATGCTTTCGGACAACATAACAGGAGTGCCTCACCAGCTTCAGATCGCAACATTGACGCCAACAACCCGTGGACAACACCGTTCACCATCACCACGGCGGCGCCTTACGTCACCACCGCTGTCGGTAAACTAGCCGACGCGGCCAATGGAGGTGAGGTCGCCGGACAGCCTGGATCTCTGCGAAATATTCCTCTTGTGATGGTGAAAAACAAAGTGCATGTCTTCGTCGATAGTATACCTACAGCTGCGTTAGTGGATACTGGTGCTACCGTGTCCGTCATGAGTGCGACGTTCAAAGAGAGGTTCGGGCGGAAAGTTATATTCCCGTGGAAGGATGGTGTGACCTTTCGTGGTGTCAGTGGAGACTTCCTTATTCCTCTCGGTATTTGTGTTGCAAGTGTTTTGTTCTGCGGGGAAGATTTTAAAACAGAATTTTTAGTATTACCGCGTTTCATTCATGATGTCATTCTCGGTATTGACTTCCTTAAGGATTGTGGCGGTTCTGTCAATTGTGGTACGGGTGAAATAAGTCTGGATAGTACATTTCTTGCCCCCCTTGCAGACACATCTCCGAAAGTGGAAAGTACTGCATTGTTTCCGATGATCTCTTGCTACCGCCTTGTTCACTCTCGCGTGTCTGTGTCAAAGTCACTACTGCCGACCATTCGATGCACAAGTTTTACCGCTAGCTCCGAGCTGCGCCGAGAAGGATGTCCTCATTCCGCGTTCTGTCGTGAGTGCAGTGCAGGGTGCCACGAATCTGTGGGCTTTCAATTGTTCATCTGCCCTGTTGTTATCCCGTGCAATATGAAACTCGTCACTTTTGAGGAAATGACTTACACCTACATTATGGCTTTCAGCGAAGAGGCGCATTGTCCAACCTACAACGCCAACCCAGTGAAGAGCACGTCCTACGAATGATAAACAAGTCCCTCCCTCAGATGAGCGCCAAGCTCTTGCGCGAGTTCTTCTGGCGCATGTGTCTGTGTTCGATTTCGTACAAGGCGGCAAGCAGGCTTCACTTCCTTGTTCTCGTGCTTACCACCGCATTGACACCGGCTCGGCACACCCCATTCGACAAAAGTCTTACCGTGTGTCTTCAGCAGAGAGACAGTTATCGCTGAACAGTTCAAGGACATGCTACAGAAAGGCGTCATTCAGGAGTCCTCAAGTCTGTGGGCAGCACGGGTGATCCTAGTGAAGAAAAAGGATGGATCATGGGGGTTCTTTGTCGATTACAGAAGACTAAACGCTGTCACCAAAAAGGATGTGTATCCGCTTCCTCGGATCGATGATGTTATCGACTGCCTCCATTCTGCCGCTTACCTCACCTCACTGGATTTGAGATCAGGTTATTGGCAGGTACCAGTGCACCCAGACGACAAAGAGAAAACAGCCTTCGTGACACCTGATGGCCTCTACGAGTTCAACGTCAGGCCCATTGGTCTTTCTAATGCGCCGGCGACGTTAGAACGATTTATGGACACCATCCTCCGTGGAATGAAATGGGAAATTTGCTTATGCTATCTGGATGATGTGGTTTTTGGAAGCACTTTGGATGAGCACAACCGACGTCTTAGCCTCGTCCTTGATTGTGTCGAGAAAGGCGGTCTGGTACTGAGCTCCAAGAAATGCTGCTTTGGAGAGACTGAAACGTTGGTACTTTGACATCTAGTCGGCGGAAATGGTGTGAGGCCCGATCCATGGAAGATTGAAGCAATAAGTTCCTTTGAACCGCCGAAGTCACTGCGGGAGCTGCGGAGTTCCTTGGGCTTATGCTCGTATTTTCGTCGCTTCGTACCAAGCTTCGCCGATGTTGTGTACCCCTGACATGCCTTCTCCTAAGTATGCTCCGTTCAACCGGACGTCGGCTTGCGACGAGGCGTTCCGCCAACTGAAGTTTCAACTGACATTGGGACCTATATTACGGCACTTCGATGCTTCCTCGCCTAGAGAAGTGCGCGCTGATGCCAGTGGAATCAGCATCGGAGCTGTGCTAATACAGCGTCATCACGGATCTGAGCACGTTGTGGCTTATGGCAGTCGATCTCTGAGTAAAGCGGAACGCAATTAAACCGTCACGGAACAAGAATGCTTGGCAGCAGTTTTCGCGGTTCACAAATTTCGGTCCTACGCCTACGGCCGCCCGTTCACTATAGTTACGGACCACCACGCTCTATGCTGGTTGGTGAACCTCCGTGATCCGATTGGTCGACTGGCACGTTGGGCTCCCCGACTTCAGGAGTACGACTTCGCAATGTTTTACAAGTCCGGTCGTCGTCACGCAGATGCCAACTGCCGTTCCCGCCTTCCTCTACCAACTACGGAGCGTGACGAAGACAACTTCGATGACTGTTTTGCTTGTATTTCGGCCACATTTCCGGACTCCACGTGATTCAGGGATGAACACGCCAGTGATGTTAGCCTGGAGCTCCTTTTTACTGCTGCGCTGACTCCTCAAGCCACCGGTCGATCTTGTGTACGAGATGGCCTCCTTTACAAGACGAATTATTCGGGTAAAGGCGCACGCTTTGTCCTGGTGGTTCTGCAGAGTCTGCAACCAGACGTACTGAGTGCCATGCACGATGACACAGCCTCTGGCTATCTAGGCTTCATAAGAACACTGAACCAAACACAGGAGCGTTTTTACTGGCCCAAAATGCGAGACACTATCAGGCAGTACATCAGCGGTTGCGAGAAATGCCAACGCCATAAGCGTCCTACAACTACTCCGCCGGGTCTTCTCCAGCCTCTGCCACCACCTTCTTTGCCGTTTGAACAAGTAGGCATGGGTTCTTGGAGCCATTTCCACGATCTTCTAACGACAATTGGTGGGTTATAGTATGTGTAGACCACCTGACTCGTTATGGAGAAACTGCGGCCATACCATCTTCAACAGCTACATGCGTTGCCACATTCTTCTTGCGGTTTGTTATCCTCAGGCACAGCTCCCCACGTTTGATAATTAGTGATCGTGGTGGTCAGTATGTTGCGGATGCTGTTGAAGAATTACTTCGTCACTGCAGCTAGAAGTTCTGGCATTCAACAACTTACCACCCTCAAACCAACGTCCTTGTAGAGGGTACGAGCAGGTCTCTTACCAACATGCTGGCAATGTATGTCTCCTCCGACCACAAAGACTGGGATGACGTGCTCCCATTCATCACATATGCGTATAATACCGCAAAGAATGAGACGATGGATTACGATCTTTTTATCTGCTGTACGCACGTCTGCCGCTAAGGAGTATTGATGCAATACTACCGTTTGGCTGTGAGTCCTCGATTGCCAAGACGCTGTGCCTTGCAGAAGAAGCACGTCGGATCGCTCGACTTCGTACCGTGGCGTCACAGCCCCGATCTAAGGAGCGCTATGACAGCCGACACCAGTCTGTCTTGTGCCGCAAAGGTGACTTGGTATGAGTGTGGACTCCACAGCATAAACGTGGATTATGCCAAACATTATTGCCCAGTATACTGGCCCTTTCGTGATTGCCGATCGGTTGAGTGACTTAACGTACGTGGTGGCCCGTTTAACGTCAGCTGGTCGTCGTTCCAGCCGAAAGCAGGTTACACACATCGCGCGTCTCAAGCGGTTCTATCCGGCTGTTTTCCGGTGATCTGGACTTGCCCCGCGGGCTTCGTCTGTGAGCCGGGGAGTGCTACGGCATCAGACGGGCAATCCAGGTATGAGCGAGGCAAGGGTGGAAGACGACGAGGACGATATCTTGTCTAGCGGTTAGACGCCATCTTGCCTCGGCTGTACCAACTACGTAGCGCTCAGCGCTCTCCTGTACATAAACCTTAGCTTGACCTTCAACCGTAACAACATATACACTCGAAAACAAGCGGAACAAAGCAATCCGGTTGCCGACCCTACGGAACAAGCAGCTGCACGGTATGCAAACACATGCAAACAAGCATGATAATCAGAAGCACATTTACACTGCAATTTTAGACATTCAATCCGCGGCGACCTCAACTGCGATGCACCAAACGTGGTCTACTTGTTGGAATGTGGGGTCTGCTCTAAACAATACATCGGACAATCTGATACACATTTCCGAATCAGGTTCAACAACCACCGATCACACGTGAAGATACAACCAAACCTCCGCCGTTCCAGACATATTATATCACAAGGTCACAGTTTTGATTCTATTAGAGTAACAGTGCTGCAAGGAAACTTCCGCTCTCCCAGGCAACGCGAGCAGCGCGTATCATACTTAATTCATAAATTCGGCACACTGAAAAACGAAATAAATGAATATCCGGGCACTCTTCCTGTTAAACGTACATTAAAGAGAGAATACCACCAAGAGATACTTAACATCAATGTAACCAATAACCGAGATCAAAGCAGCGCTGCTTTATGTCATAGCAGGCGCTTTCGGTGATCTTACCTGTTGTCTGAGTCAACTTGAGATATGCGACGCCCTGTATAAGCTCTTCCGTCTTTTTTTACTCGCTTTTCAATTACTCCACTTCCTTTATTCGAATAATATTTTTTTCTACTTCACTCACATACCTCGTCCCCCATTTTATTGATAACACCATGCATAGAAGAAGACATCAGGCCCCTTCCACTATACTCCCAAAGATATGTATGCCTTCTTCACTAGTCTCATTCCTTCATATTTCCTTACCTTTTCTTCTTTCTTTTTCTTTCTGTGGTTTGGCTTACCGCCTTCGCCTCCACATTCGGGCCCCCTGCCTGCAGCGCCGCTCCCCGTTACGGCCGCTTTGCAGAGCGGTGGTATTGTTAACGCCTGAGCTCCCCGAAATGAGGAACCACTTAAGGCCATGTCTGTCGCTGCGCGTGCTACTATGCTGGCGATAGCTTTCCCAGGATCGCCCCGATACAGTAGGCGGAACAGAACTCATTGTCATTTTCTCTCTTTTTCTTCTTTTTTATGTGCTTCCGTGGAGCATGTCCCATGCCCCCGTCCTTTGTTGCCTCTTTCTCAAAATTGCTACTGTAGGCGCACTCAAAGGCGCCCCTGTGCTCCTTCCCATCCTTCCGCACTCACTTTGGCCAACTACTTAGTAAACAGTTTCTGCACTTCAATGCCTATATAAACGAAGTGGAGAAAAAGAAAACTTCGGCAAGCCCTAAGCATACTCCTATGAGTTGTGAATGCGAACGCGTTTCTTTTGGCTAGGTTGTCGCGGAGGGGCACTGCAAACTCTTGTTGCCGAGTTGTGTTTTAAAGAATGAGGCAACGTGGGAGGGCTGATTGTGTTTATTTAGATGATTTGATGGCATCTAAGTGTTGTCGACACTTAACATGTCCTGTTGTATTTTGTCGTCAAGGCAGTGTATGGAGATATGCCCGAGCCAGGTCTTGGGCATGTCAAAGTGGTACCACCGGCGCGGCCTCGTGGGTGGTGCCATTAGACAGTCACCGGTATCGTCACCCTCTAATCGTCCAGGTGAAGGCATACTTGGGCCGGCGTAAAAGAGAATACCATGGTCTTGTCATCCGAGTAGTAGGTGGATACATACATAGCATATCGCACAATGTATGGGTCAGTGGTGAATGCGAGATTGATGGACGCTAATCTCGACGTCGTGATGGCGTCAGTGAGCGTTTTCAATTCAATTGAACTTGGCACGCACGGCGGCGAGGGGCGATGGGCTAGGTGGCGTGTTCGTCCGCCTCGTGCTGCGACGGCGACGCAACGCAGCTGGGAGAGCGCTTTCGCCAACGCAGCGAAGAAACGCGGCGACGCGGCCACACGCTGCTGCAGGAACCTGCAGCAGAGCGGAGCGCGAGCCGACTGCTGGTGGGGCGAGTTTCGGTGTCGGCGTCACTTCCGGTGGGAGAGGTCACGTGCTTTCCGGGCACGGCGTTCGCGGACGCTTTTTGCGGGCGGCAGCTGGGCGCACCCTCTTGCCAGTCTAGGCGAGAAACGCTTTGGCATTAAAATATTGTCTTGAGAAAGGTCAGGCTCTGATCGAAACGTCGACCAATAAATGGCATATCATTGAAGTCCTGCGTGTCATACTTATATATATATATATATATATATATATATATATATATATATATATATATATATATATATATATGAGCGAATGAAAATCGATGGATCCGGTGAAATATGTGTTTGAGGAAGAGGGTGACAAACGTTCGGAAACACAAATTCTTTACTAACGTTTCGGCAGGTGGGCCTGCCTTGGTTACTCTGACGAAGGCAGGCCCACCTGCCGAAACGTTAGTAAAGAATTTGTGTTTCGAACGTTTGTCACCCTCTTCCTCAAATATATATATATATATATATATATATATATATATATATATATATATATATATAGACTGTATATGCAAAACTTGCTTGGGTTGCCGCTACTTTATGACAGAATTGACGATGCGCCTCTTAAAGAACGACGGTTTATTAAGTCAATGTTTCGGTCGGAGCCCGACCTCTTTTTCAATCTTGAAAAAGGTCGGGCTCCGACCGAATCATTGACTTAATAAACCGTCGTTCTCTAAGAGGCGCATCGTCATCATCACCATCATCATCATTTATTTACCCTTAATGGCCCCTCATGGGGCATTAGATAAGGGGGGGTGTAACAATAGATAACTCCGGGTCACATGGAGGCGACACATAAATACTGCTTGGAAAAACAAAGCAAAACACAAGAAAAAACAAGAAAACAAGAAAACAGGGCTGCTATTCGGCCTGCTGACAGTAGTGCTGAAACAATAAATCTTTAAATTTAACATAACATCTTTCACTAACAATATCGTCAGGAAGTACGTTCCAATCTGATATGGCAGTCGGTAGAAATGATTTGTTGAAAGCGTTAGTTGAACCATGAATGCGTTGAACACTGTGACAATTAAAGAGACGTCGAGATGATCTCATGGGTGGTACGATTAGGCAATTCTGTTATATATATATATATATACATATATATATATATATATGTGTGTGTGTGTGTGTGTGTGTGTGTAATTCGGGAAAGACGTTCTGTGGGTCCGGTTCAAAAGTAGTTATTAGAAACGAATTGCGCACTTGCGCAAATCGCGCGTTTATTATTGTTCAACGTTTCGGCCGTAGCACGGCCTTCGTCAGAATGAAGCATTTACAGTCTCGTAGCCGCTTTTATGGGCGTAAACATGAGGGAAAGTCATGTACGTGCACTAGTAATCGTGCAAATATGACAAGCCTAAGAAGAGAAGAATATGTGAATCACAAAACCGATGCAGATGCGCATGGCATCGCCACGTATACATGCGACAAAGGAAATAAAAAACAATAAAGAGCCATGTTATTACAACATATATGCGCGCAAAGGAAAGAAAAAAATATTAAAAATCATGTTTTCAGAACGTACCTATACAATGCATTAGCTGCAATGTGAGGATGATTATACAAAAAGGAACGTAATGATATCATGACATGACTGATAGGCACGACACTTTACCAACGCTCTCGTTGATACCGCGTGGCAGAGTGCTCAATTTATGGATAAGGAATGATTCTCCTACTTCCTGGTCATGCTATGTTTTGTCATGGTGTTTTATCAAACGTATGTCCTGGCAGCCTTACATTGCGATATAGTGGTAGATGCGGTAAGCCGTTGGGATGTGCTCTGTGGTTGTTAAATCGCGTACGAAATGAAGTTTCGGTCTGACCGATATACTGCATATGACACAATTGCTATTCCAGTAGATAGATGACGTTAGCGCTATCGCAAATAAAATTGCCATTGATTTTAGAGAAAAATTAGATGTAGTGCTTTGTACAGTATTTGATGACATCATATGCATACAGATTTTGCTGCGGGTTTTTTAAAAGGCGGGCAACCAAGATGACCAACAGCTTTGGTCTTCGAGCGGGTTAACTTATCACGCAGGTTCCTGGAGCGACGATATGCCCGTAAAAGCGGCTACGAGACTATAAATGCTTCATTCTGACGAAGGCCGTGCCTCGGCCGAAACGCTCAACATTGATGAACGTGCGGTTTTCGAAAGTGCGCAATGCGTTTCTATATATATATATATATATATATATATATATATATATATATATATATATATATATATATATATATTGTAATGAAGAAAGAGAGACAGACACAGCGCCTTTGCTGCAGGCCGGCTGTTCTAATCTCTACTTCGTTCTCCTCTGCTCCTCTTGGCCTTTCGCCGCGCCCCAAGCACGGGTATGCATTTCCCACTGCAGATTTTCGCCTTTACGCTCGGCAGTGACTACGAGCTTGCGGAGTCATCAAGTTTCTCTGGCGGGCGGCACTGGCTGTGTCGCGCTGGACGTTCTCGGGGTTGCAGAGCTCTAGCTTGTAGAATCGCCAGAAAAGCCTCTGGAGGCCGACACTGGCTGTGTCGCTGAGGTCGGCGCAGGACTCGGCCACGCTGCGACTTGAATAGCGGTACTGTCAGGGACACCTTTAGTGGGCGACGTTGGGTAGGTCTCAGTGATCGAATGTCTTGTAGATGACGGCTCCATCGCACATGAGAACAAGGCGGAGATGATCTTGGGCAACAGGCCATCGTACGCCACACGAGAGCTGCGCTTTTCAATTGATCCAAAATAGTCGCGGTGCGACGGAGCTGCGGAGTCGTGGGAGAGCGCGACAGGGGGGGCGAGTCTCCGTACTATTTTGTCACGCAATCTGCGACTTCGCAACTCAACTAGGGAGCCAAGGCGCCTCGATATTCCGAAGGAGCTGGATGATCTTGAAATAATCCCGTGTGTACGTGAGACTAGAAAGTCATAGGAGGTGTGGTCATGAGCCATGTCACATACCGGAGACGGGAGCTGCATGCTCTGGCCTCGGATAACAATCACACCATCTATGTTCGTCGTCATGGCTCCGTCAACCTCACCGAGCGCGTGTCTGAACTGCGAAGCAATCTCGCCGGTGGTAGTAGCAGCAGTAGTGGTGGGCTCGTCTTTACTGATGGGGACCTCACTCGGCTGGAGGTCAAGCGTCCCTTTTCTAGGATACATCGGAAGGTCTGGCCTTATTCTCTCCATCCGGCTACTGAAATCTGTCGTTATATCTATTTGTCCAATTGGAGATGAGCCTGGGGCGCCTATCACCGTTTCCAGTGGCTGGAATGTGGTGTCTTTTACTTTTAACGGACTGGTGTCGGGTGCTGCCGCTGAGTCCGTTATCTGAGGTGGTGAGCACGGACTCAATTGTGTGTTCGCACCCGGGTAGTCCCCGTCAAGTTCTGTGATTGAGCTGCAGTTTGAAGCTACTGCCTCGAGGTGGCGCTCCTCCTGAGCTGCTTCCTCGGTAGTGCACCGGTCGGATTCGCTGGTGGCAGAATTGTGGTGGCGAATCCGTCCGAAAAGAGCGATAAGCCTGGGGCTCCATTCCAGCCAGGAGTGTTGGCTGACACCCTCATACCGGTGCCATGCTGCGGCCGCGCCATCGATGTTGCCACGAGCCGCTTCTAGTGATCCGGCCAGGCATACTGGGCACCGAGGACGTTCACGGATTCGATCCACCGATCGGCGTCGTCTTGGAAGCCTCGGAACTCCTGTAATTTCCAAGCGGCCGGTGGCGGCAACGGGGCACAAGAGGACCCAGAGCTCCCCGACGCCATGTCGTCGAGAGTTTGTAAGAGACCGTTAGTTACACGCAGGAACTCCGCGGCACTCGCGTGTGAACCGCCAAATGTTCCAGTGGAAAGCGTAGGGTCTGCGGAAATGAACGTTGTGAGCGTGTCGCGCAGTTGCGCGATGGCGCTCACGTGCTCCGCGGCGTTGTCGGGCGAGCCGCCTAGAGCACCAGGCGTGGTGTCCGGAGACAATACGGTGCCCCCGGTGCTCCCGCTGGCGGCATCCGCGGCGAAGGAAGGGTTCGCAGTAGAGTCGTATACGTGGTGGGCTGGTCAGATACCGGACCAGTGCAGGGTTGTCGCCATCGAGAAGGCATGGACGCCATCCTCAGATGGTGCAACGCTGACTAGGGACGACGGTCTGGTGGCGGGTGAAGATATATATATATATATATATATATATATATATATATATATATATATTATCAAGCGTTGAGCATCCATATATATAGTGATGCATTCAGCATCCCTGTCTCTTCATTCGCTGCCTCGTTTTCGCGTAACAATAATATGTGTCCTGTTTCATAGGTGAGAGTTCGGGACCTATGTTCCAGTCCCATAGTCGCGTGCCACATAAGTTCTTCTTTAGCCCCCAGGACACATGATGCGAATGGAAGTCTCTTGTAAGCAATACGACCTGGATACATGCTGCCAAAGCACATTTGATATAGCGCACATAGGGAACGTCTACATAAAAATAATTATTTTAAGTAGAAAAGGAAGAATAACCTGCGAGACACAAATGCAGTGCTGAACTTTCGCAATCAGTCTGATATGTGGAAAAAAAATTTGCCCTAGAAGCGTGACAGAGCTCCAGCATATATTCTGCCATCAAGAATATCAATATTGTCACAAGGTAAAACAGGGCATCACTCTGTATGCAGGACGAGGGCGAAAGCAACAAAATGTTCGGAAGAGACTCGGGTGCTCCATTAGTGTTGGCTGAAAATTGGCTCTGTACATATTCCTGATACGCGTAATCACCGTAATAATTGTGGTGGAGGTGCTGGGTACGCCCGCCCTGCGTTCCTTTGCTGAATCAATACGGAACTTCTGTGCGGTCGCCGTCTCGGTTTGTCGGCGGTGGTTGATGAGGCGGCGCAGCAACCACAGGCTCCTGTGATTCTTCTTTCCCCCCCCCCCCCCTCCCGGTATCCAGGGACCTTTTCAGGCACGGACAATGCCAAAGTGGACGTGGAAGATTGGGTCGCAATGTACGAGCGCGTCAGCGAGTACCACAGGTGGAATCCTATGATGTGTGCGGTAAATGTGATATTTTATTTGAAGGGAACAGTGCGCATATGGTACGACACACACGAAGAATTGACTAGTTGGGACCCCTGCAATACGCAGCTCTGTGAGTTGTTTGGTATGTCATTCGGTCGTCAACAGGCAGCAAGAAAGGAGCTTGGTTCCCGCGTGCAGAGTTCGATAGAGTGCTACGTCATTATGCACAAGACGTGCTGGGCATCTGTCGAAAGGGGGACCCTCATAGGGCGGAATCTGGCAAAATTGCCCATATACTGCAGGGGATTGTCGACGACGCGATCAATCTGTTGATTTTCAAGGGCTGCACTACGGTCGAAAGCGTAGTCAAGGAATGCAAGCGGTCTGAACAAGCAGATAGTTGTCGCATCATCAACCAGTTCGTTTGGCTGGCCAATACCACTGCTACTTCATCGCGCGAAGACCCTCCGATACTGCCACAAGCATCGTCGTCGCATAATGTCCCCCAGCTTATTGGCCGTGAATTGGAAGCTATGGTCCCTGCTGCCGTACCTTCGGACATACCGCAAGCGAACCCGCCCACCGTATGCCTCATCGAAGCAGTCGTGCAACAGGAGTTCGTGAAACTTGGCCACGGCTCCGTTTGTTCTTTTCGTGCACGAGAGTACTTATGCCAGTGCTAACCAAAACCAGGCTACGCCGGACGATACCGAAACCCTGCTGAATGGAGGACCGCCGATAATCGGCCCACATGTTAGAAATGCTCTTGTTCTGCACACATAGCATGTTACTGCCGAAAGCGCAGGAATTCTGTCTGGAACAGTGAATCATGGTGTCGTCCCGAAGGCACTGCTACTCGTTTCTCCGCTCGACCTGATACTCCGACCTCTGACACGGACCGTCCTAGGACGAGGTTCAGCCGATCGCCATGGCCACAAGGCCTTCAACCGCTATTGCCGCAGGTATGTCGATCTTCATCCCCTGCACGGCCTCGACCCTACGCTTCGGGAAACTAGATTATGTAGCGCACGGAGGTGATGCTGCATTAACGACCGTGCATCAAAATCCTCTGTTGACGATTCCTACGTGTCGGAAACGTTTGAACATTCATGTCGACGACGTTACCGTTTCAGCTCCCACAAACACTGGCGCGCACATTTCCGTGATGAGCGCAGCTCTCCGTCGTCAATTGCGCATAGTTCTTACTCCCGCTATTCAGTGTGCAGTTCGGGTCGCGGATAGGAGTACGTCACCTGTTTGTGGCATGTGCACTTCTCGTGTGTGTATCGCCGTCCAAATGTTTTACTTGCCGTGCTTGTGCAGCGACCATACGACGTAATTCTCGGCTTCGATTTTCTTTCGAGGCGCTCCACCATTATCGACTGCTCCACTGGCCTTATTCAACTTGAACTCCCTTTTAATACTGGCGTTGGTTTGGTCAGGCCCAGTCATCCATGTTCTGCAGAACTCCTGCACCTACTTCCGCAAGGAGCAACATATATCCAGCCAAATTCCCACCCACCTGTATGCTATGGCCACTTTGTTTCGCAGATTATCGACGTAGTCGTTGCACATTCCCTCGTTGTCCCGTACACACTGTTCACAGTACAGCGAAACGAGGCCGCTTTACCTGTTTAGAACTTATGCCTGTCCAACCACGTGCTCCCTGCCTGAACTTCATGTCGTCTTTGCAGGAGAGTGCCATCTCCGAACTCTCAGTCGAAGACCCCAAGTTAACATTTAACCTCGTCCAGAGCGGCAGCACCTTCTTCCGCAGATATTTACAAAATGCTAGTGGCAAATCTCCCACCCACCAAGGCTGAAGCTCTTCATCACCTCTAGAGTGCTGCACCGATCTATACGATTTCAACAACCGCCCTTTAGTCCAGACCTCTGTCGCCGTGCACAAAATTCATACCGGCGACTCCAACCCTATACACCGGTGCCCTAACCGCGTTTCCGCCGCTGAACGTTCCGTCATCCAAAAAGATGTGGAAAAGTTACGTCCTCGAACCCTCCTCAAGTCCTTCGGCTTCCCCTGTTGTGCTCGTGAAAAAGAACAACACTTAGAGATTTTGTGTTGATTATAGGCACTTCAACACGATAACTAAGAAGGACGTTTGCCCCTTGCCGCGAATAGATGACACACGCGACTGTCTTCGAGGCGCAAAATATTTCTCGCCCATTGACCTTCGATTGGGGTACTGGCAGATTGCCGTTTACCTACAGCACCGAGAAAAAGCGGCATTTGTAACATTGGATGGCCTTTACCGATCCAAACACATGCCGTTGGGTCTTTGCAATGTGCCGACAACCTTCGCATGCATGATGGACTCGCGCCTACGTGGCTTTAAGTGGTCAACCTGCTTGTGCTACTCAGATGATGCCATCATTCTTCCGCCAACATTTGCGAGCCATCTCGACCGCCTTTCCACCATTCTCAGCGCATTACTTAACGCTGGTCTCCCGCTAAAAGTCCTCCAAATGCCATTTGGGACGCCGTCAAATAACTGTACTCGGGCATCTTGTTAACTCAGCAGGTTTACAGCCTGATCGCGACTAAGTCAGCGATGCGAAACAGTTTCCTGCACATTCTTCGCTTAAACATGTAAGATGTTTTATCGGGGTGTGCTCGTAATTCCGCCGCTTTATCCGGAATTTCCCTAGACCGCTCGTCCCCTCACTGCGCTATTGAAAGAAGACCCCTTTTTACCTGGAGCTCATCCCAAGCTTCTGCCTTCTCGGCGCCCATAGACACCCTCACAACGTCTCCGATATTAGCGCACTTTGACCCACTGCACCGACTGACATACGCACCGCTGCCAGCGGCGATGTACTTGGCGCCATCCTCGCACAGCGTCAGCGCGTCCGCGAATGCGTTATTGCGAATTCCAGGTGCCCTCTCTACACGCCACAGAAGAACTACTCCATCACAGAACGAGAGTGCCTTGCGCTTGTGTCAGATATTGCTAAACTTCGTCCCCTATAAGGACGCACATTTCCTGTTGTGACTGATCATCGTGCACTTTGCTGCCTCTCGTAGATCAAAGATCGTACAGACCACCTCGCTCGTTGGACTCTCCGTCTGCAAGAATACTCGTTCTCGGTCGTTTAAAACTCTGGTCACCGCCATCAGGGCGCCGCTTGTCTCTCACGTCTTCCCGTTGTTCCGCCCGCAGACGTCGAGAAAGACATTGGGGCCTGCATTTTCACCATATCGGATTTACACAACATAGGCCACGAGCAACTACGCGAACTGATTTATGTTCTCTCGTGGATAGTCCCGGTTGCAGAACTCCAAGTCCCTCGCTCCGTATGTTCTTCCTTCATGATGGAATCCTGTACCACCTCAATATGCACCCAGATGACCCTGAACGCCTTCGTGTCGTACCCTCCCACTTGCGATCTGCTGTTCCTCGCCAGCTTCACGATGAGCCAAGTGCCGGTAAGCTCGCTCTTATACGCACCTATGTCGTGTACGCTGCCTCATCTTCTGGCCTGGCCTCTACCGTTCCGCGCAACGGCATGTCGGCAGCTGTGACGCATGTCAACGTCTAAAGCAGCCAGCAGTGCTTCCAGCCGGTCTTCTTCACCCAATTGACATTCCGGCGAACCCTTCCACCGCGTTGGGCTCGAACTTCTCGGCCCTTTTCCCACATCGAAATTCTGGAACAAGTGGATTGCGGTCGCGACAGACTACGCGACGCGATGCGTCATTACACGCTCTCTCCACAGCAGCTGCGCTACTGAGGTCACCGACTTTCTTCTTCATGACTTCACTCCGCATCACGGTGCTCCTCGACAGATCCTTACCGATCAGGGCCGGTACTTTTAGGGGCGAAGCTCCTCTTAGTCTAACCTTGTCCTGCGTCAGGCGTAACCGGCATATCTCCCGGGAGGCACGCGCCGAGGGCGAGCGCGTGCCTGCCGTGCGCCGAGGGCGTGCGACGAGGGCGAGCGCCGAGGTCTAGCGCGTGCCTACCGGTGCGCAAGCTCTCTCACTCTTCTCTCTGCTATCTTTTGAGAGAGAGAGACAGAGAGAGAGAGAGAGCGAAAGGCGCGCGTTGACTATGGAAACGCTCTTTCTTAGATGAACGCTCTACCAGCTCGCAAAGAAGGAAAACGCGCCCTCACCCGCGAGAGACAACGTTGGCGCAGGCAGCGTCTCCTAGCGAGTTTCTTGATTGAGAAATACCGACTGCTCGCGTTGGAGAACCGTTCACCGGCCACCCATATATATATATAGGCACTGGATCTTGACTTGCAATGAAGTGCCGGTGGGAGATTTCACTTGTGCATAGTTGAACCATCAGGATTCGTAGCGTGCGCGTTAACTAAATTAATCCGGAATTCCGCACGATCTACGATGAACCGCCCGAACTTCGCCCACTCTTCATCATTCACTCCGGAGATATGCTGTAATTTTGTTTTCCTGTGTCAATCAGGACCTCCTTCACTTCTGCTTCACAAAACACACGGCCACAACAGCCTACCATTCCTCAAACGAATAGGCTTATGGGGTGTCTGAAGCGAACTATCACCGACAAGCTATGCATGCATGTTTCCGCAGACCGTAGCGACGGGGACAGAACCTTGCCCTACGTTACTTTTGCCTATAACTCTTCAAGGCATGGCACCACCGGTTATTCTCCGTTTTACTTACTCTACGGCCGCGAACCTTCACTGCCTTTTAACACACGACTTCCCGCCTCATGTTACCCTGTTACGTACTATTATGAGCAATATGAAAGGGACCACAGAAACGCGTGGAAAACACCGTCAGACCCAGCTATAGGGGATCGGACTTAGCTATAGCCGTCGGACTGTTTGCACTCCCACCGTGCATCTTGGAATGTGCGGAATTCCGCATCAGCAGCAGATAGCGATAACACTGTTAGATATACGTTTTGAGCCGAATCGTTACAAAATGGAGCGCTATTGCTTACTTCGAGTTTGATTTATAGTAAAGTTTTTAAACCAAAAAATGACCTTAAGGGCCAGTTAAAAATATATTTATATTTATTGGCGACTGACAAATAAAAAAGATATTGAAGCAAATAAACTAAGGAAATAGCCTGATCCCAGCTTATGCTAGTCCTTTGTTTTTTCGTTGGTGGCCTAATAACGCGTCATGCCACCGATGACTTCAACGACGGCCTCTATTATTCGGGGATGAGAAGGTAGAGTCTATATGAATGCGGTATCACGTCGAAGGCGCTTCCACCATTTTGTGCTGCTTGTCACAGTTGGTCGGAGTTCGCCAATTCTAGAGACCGTTTCGAAAGGTTCACTTTAATACGGCCCCAAAGATGTTTTATAATGTTCATGTCGGCGCCCTTCGCGCACCACTGATATTGCATTACCCCTCGCTCTTCCAAGAGGCGCACCACGTCCTTCGATGTGTGAACGGGTGACATATATTCTGCTGGAAAAATTAGGACACATCCGACTGCGGCCCGTTCAACACTTAGGAGATCATGTGGTGATTTAGCATAGTTCAATATGCAGCCCTCTTGTACCTCCTATCAATTCTCTCCAGTAGGCTTAGTCCTTCGTGGGAAATCGCCCTCCAGACGTTGACAGACACGCGTCCGCTGGCGGCCACCTCCTGGCTATTCTGAAGACTAAAGCATGTGTTTGCGGTTCGCGACACTCTTTTTCGTTGGTCCGAGCGGCTGGAGAACGTGGACTAATCAGAGAAAAACACATATTTCCACTTTGCTTTCGCTCCAGCTGCGATGTTTTCTGCCGAACTTCAGGCGAGCTGCTTTGTTGGCTGCGGTGGGCACAGGTTTCGGTGCGGCGATGCGACTTCGCAGTCCCGGTTGTCTAAGCCTTCATCATAGCGTACTGTCGCTCACGTCGCCCAGGTCAAGAGCACCTCGAACGTCGTTTGCACTTTGAAATGCTTGTCGCAGACAGTGGCCAGGATGCAAATGTCTTGGTAGATCGTAGTTCATCGGGGCCGTCCGCGGTGTGGAGCATCGTGTATACGTGCTTCGTCCCGGTAAGATTGGATAACCCGGTTGACCGTTTTCTATTGACGGCCTGTCACGAAAGCAATATTGCGCTTCGTATAACCTATTTTAGACATTTCTATTATATCCGCCCGCTGTTTAAGAGGCACTCGAGGCATCTTGAAGCTGCAAAATTACAGTTGACTGCTCTGCGTGGGCCACTGCAGTCTGCTACGGAAATTTTTCTGAACGAACTAGGTGCAACAAAGTCGCATGACAAACACTTTATCAATATTTCTTTTCATTTTTATTTTTTCTATTCGTCTGTCGTCATTGGGTCTAGCGCCGCCGCCGGCGTTGGAGGTGCCACTGGCAGCTGGGTGCGTCGATTCAAATAAGGAATCGGTTTTACGTAATGGGAAAGCTTAGTCTACAAGTGCTGTCAAGCGGTAGCGCGAAGAGGAAAAAAAGAATGAATAAAGGAAATCAGCGTAAGTCACTCAGATTCTTACCGTCTTGTTAGCTTTGGATGATTCCTTATTATCGGCGAAATGAGGCAGGCTGCTGCTTTATCGAACTGCCAGTTTAGTGGGAGTGCCCACTGTTAGTGCAAGAGCGCCCTCCTTTCCATCTTTGTTTTTCACCCCGCCATCCTCGTATCGTCCATTATTTGTTTCGAGACTGTTCGCCATGTGTTCCTGAGTTCGCTTTCATATTGCTCATAATAGTATGTTCGTGGCGGCATAGCGTGTGCCTTCGCAACACGTCAAATAGCTCGCGGAAGGCTGACCAACTCCCAAGCCACTTAGATGGACCTGTATGATCGCCGCCGCAGAGACGTTTGTTATTCTCCCAGGTCCCTCGTACTTTTTATTCCCCATCTCATCATGTCCGTCTCTCGGAAAAGCTGTTATTCCGCTACAATGGCCCCTATAAGGTCTTACGCAAGGTCACCGATCTTGCGTGTGAAGTTAAACGAGTCCTTGACGCAGCTGAATCCACGAAACCACTTCTACAACTGTACACATCGCGCGACTGAGGCTCTAAATGCCTGCCACCTATATGCTGCCCTGACACGTACCGAGTCGGCGTCCTTATGCCGTGGCGTAATGTCACAAGCTAGCTGAGGGGCTTACTTTGTAGTGTTGCGAGGAAGGTAGCAGAATGGCTCACTCCGTACGCAGGACTAGGGCGAAGGCAACGAAGCGACCGGACAAGACTCGGGTGCGCCATTAGTGTTGGCTGGGAAATATCCTCTATATATTGTCAATGCACGTAATCCCCGCAGCAATTTTGACACGTGCGGTTGTTTTGGTTTGTTTAAGGGGAACACCGCTATTACTTTCGTCTGGCACGTGTGCTTATTTTGGCTATATGCGAGGAGCGCCGGTATCAGTTATTTTTACGCGCAGCGTAGCCCTCGTTTAGCTTGCACGTCGCGCTGGAACCGGGTCGGCCGTTCTTGAAAATTAGTATGCCTGACGACCGCATCTGAGTGCTTTCTAGAATCGCAGAGGTAATGCGAGAACGCTTAATAACGTGTGTGTAAAAGCTGACGCATTTCATGGCTCGTCAACTTTGCCGTTGAACGACTGTTGACGTCGCTATTGCTTTGCAGTGCGATTGGCTTTGTTTTGCTGGCCACAAGTTCGGCCAATAACAAGTCGGCTGACGTCGTCTTGAGTTCTGCTGTTTTGAAACCGTCACGACCACGTGACAACATTTGCCAGATTTGAAGGGGCGAGGGAATACGCCGCAGTTCCTCTGCCCAAGGACAAGTACGCAGGGCGCCGTAAGCTAGTTCCCTCTATGCGCACAGTCACGTCATCAGCGGTGAAATGTACTTATTAGCGTTCACGTATGCGGGCCACACTGTCGTCCATCCGCTTACCCATCTATTAACGGTATTCACCTCTTGTCACTTGTAGTTTACTAGATTTAGGACGTTTGTGTGACTATTTGTATATTTGTGAACTCTGCCACCTTGACAGCCGGTCAACAGCACCACTGCCCTTTACCTCGTTGGCTATTCTCACGAGCTGTATAGACCAAAGGTCACCTGTGTGAGCTCTAAGTACTCAAAAAGGACTGGTGAATGGGTGCTGCGTGAACTGTACTTTACTTATGCTTGGGTGAGTGAAGACTTTCTCTTTCTTTCTCATTACCTACATATTTGGCAGCCATACCAAGGAGCACACCGGTATTTCGCCATGCTTGGCCATAATATTGTTTAATACAGAACCTGAATGCATTCTGGAGGCTGCGCTACGTCCATAAATGCAACGGCGCAGTATTGCTCTTGAAATTGTCATAAAATTGTCGCAATTGGAAATACGGCTCTGACTAACGTTGTTCAACGCTTCTGAATCTTCGTGTATTTGCCACAGATTATTGGAGGTTCATGCTGCAGTTCATTTCAACCCAAGAGCAAACAAAATAGACATTCAAGGTTTTAAGAAAGGTCACTTTGCGGCGATGAAACTAGAACACATAGCATTTGCTGTAGCTTTCGCATGAAATGTTTGCCTAACGACGGGACGGCCAGTGACTGGAGCCACACCTACCCAGTGTTAGAAGTTAAGAACCACTCGGCCACGGCAGCCCTTCTCACGTTCTACGGGTCGAAAATATATCTGTCCATAAACAGCTGTGATGACCTTTATTGTTCTCAATTTCCGCCCCGATGCTGATCCAAATCACGACACTTGGCTGAGTATCCTACAGTTCCGTACTGGCTCAAGGAAGGCTGGTAGCCAGGCGAGCAAGAAATACGAAGACTGTGAAGGAAGGAAGGTCGCTACTGACATTTATTTTTTTGGTACATATATGAAGGCTGTCGGGAGGATTTTACATGAGGGGTAGGCCTAAAAAAGGAAAGCCGGCGGTCTACAATCCAAACAATGAGTAATGACACTTCACGGCCGTTTTGAACTGAGCGAAATTATCATGGCGATGTGAGCAGGAAGGTCGTTGCAGTATTGCGCAATTTGTAGAAAAAGGCACTCCTGAAAAGTCTTTGAGTGCGTTCGTACCGGATAAACGGCTATGGGATGACAATGTTGGCTAGTTGGCAGTTGGCAATGGCAAGTTGGCAAGTTGTCCCATAGGTTGGTCCGGTGAAAGCATTGTCTGGTAGCTAGGAATAGAGAAATACGGAAAAAAGAAACAGACTTGGCGACTGCCGCACATTGTCATGGTCGTCAGAAGCGTCACACAGTGCGTGACTTCCTGGTGGCCTTATATGCCAAATCCCAGTGCACAAAAAAGGTGATAAGACACATTTCCGTAACTATTGGACTATTTTGTCGTTGGTCTTCCATCAGCACACCTATTGAAAAATTATCCTTTAAAACGTTTGAGCAAGTACCTTAACAAATTTAAATTGTTAAAGCCTTGTCAATTCGGTATCCGTGTTGGTAGGTCTACGAGTTTAGCATTGCTATCATTAGCCATTTTCTTGAGATCTTCCATCGACAGCGGTATTTTAACAGGGCCTGTATTTCTTGATTGCACGAAAGCCTTTGATACCATTATTCATAATATTTTACTTAGCAAATTAGAATGCTTGGGTGTCATCGGTACATCTCTAACCTTCATCAAAAATTACCTACTTGATTGCGAATAATCAGTGTGGATAGGGGGCGTTAACTGTAATGTTATTATAATTAACGAAGGGTTACCATACGTTTCTATTCTTGGGCCCCTACTGGTTTGTATCTATATTAATAATTTGCCTGACTACCTTGGTGACTCCAAAATTATTCATTACGCTTATGGTACGATTGTTTCATGTCGCAAATCACTACCTCCTCTGATAAATATGCTGAACAAGCAACTGACCAACGCTATTTAATGGTGTCGTATAAACAATTTAATTTTAAAGCCACTTAACACTCAGTTCATGGTTTGGAAAGCTTCTTAGAAATGGTACCTTTCCCACAAGAAGTGTTAATTGACCATCATCTCATTCGTGCATCTGACTGTGCGTGTGTTCTGGGCATCAAATTAGACCATTACTTGAAGTTTACTAATCATATTCTCCATATTAAGCAAAATACAGCACATGGTATAAGATCACTCATCAAATCTCGTCCAATTTTTCACTTGATGCCTTATTGTGTTTATACTCTTGCTTTCATATATAGTCACAACACCTATGGCACTACATCATGGGGAAATACATATAACACTCATCGTTCGTCTGTACACCACATTCAGATCAGGGCATTCGCATTATTACCAACAGTTATTTTATTCTAATGCTGCCCTATTCCTTCGTGCTAACTGCATCCTTGTTGTGCCTGGAAGTTTAATTTTCACCTAATCTTAATCTTATCTCAACAACTTAACAATCAGTTTCTGATTAATAATATCGATACTAGATTACTCACTAACACCAATACCATTACGTTCGCCCACAATCACAAGTTCCCTTTACCTAAATCTAACACCGACTATAGCAAAATGACATCCTCCTTCACGGTGATTAAGCTATGAAATAACTTGCCCTGTAGCATAAAATCATCATGAGCTTTGCGAGCATTCAAACATGAACCTAAAAACTTAATCTTGAACAATAAATGTTGGCAACGAGAATTAGTTGTTATGCAAAGGTTTGAACATAATTTGGAAATCTATAAATTTGGGTTTGTCTTTGACATGCTTATGTCTACTTGTATAACTGATTACTATGTACTTGTTTTGTCGCATTGAGCATCCTTTTTGTTTAATTGTTGTTGTTTCCTTGTACTTTCACTGTTCATTACCACTTGCGTTTTGTAATTTTATTAGCTATTCTAAATAATTTAATAATGTATTGTTAATCTAGAGTGCCACTGCAATGGCTCGACTTTGGCACTGTCGTCTGCATACTGCTATGAACCTTGTATTTTCAAAGAATAAGATACTGAAACACTGCTTGCCTAAAATAATTTTAGTTTAATAAACAGCAATCTTATTTCTCGTCTCCATCAGGCTTGTCGCGTGTTTTCTCACTCGGGCTCGCGCCTTACTGGGCCTTCCCAGGTGTATTCATGTCCCGGCATGATGTCATAAGTGGTGGCTGCTAAAACAACTACATAGACAGGTTAGAATGCATTCTGGCGCAAGATTAATCCGTGCAGAAATGGCCGAAGAATGCAACGTGACGTCCAACAGTCTTTATCACATGGACGGGCCCATTGGAATTTTCAGCGTGGCAAGTTGGCTGTCATTTAAGACGCACGACGGGGACTGCTTTGCAGTACTGCACTTACAGTAGGCCGCGTCCGGTGTGCAAGTACATTGTATTTTGCACTGCATGAATCCGAAGCTCGTCCATTATTGAAGACAATGTCTCTCGGTGACGCAGTGGTTATGTATGTCACGGAGCACTTCGTTCACCCCTTCAGTGAATTGCACGAGTCGTCCTGCTTCCGCATGCGGATAGAACTCGTAGGAGAAGACGTAGACGCGTACAACGCTTAATTGTGTACACTTGTAAAACACTGAGATTGTTACTCTGCTGTGGTCCAAGATGGTCTCGTCGGTAACCCCTTCGTAGCAAGCCTAAGGGTTTCGCGTCTCCTAAGAACACGTTTCCCCAAACCCTAAGCACTGAACGAATAAGTGGGTCGAAGGACGTCCAGTTGAGGATACAGAAAAAGAAGAGTGGGCTGAAACAACCATTTCAACTTCATTTCGAATCGAGATTGAGGTTGATCGGAAGTAAAAGGCTTTTCCGTGGTGTGACATGAAGCTTTGCTGAAGAACACCGACAACAGTAAAGACGCTTTTTTTTCTGGCGACAGTTGCCTGCCCATCCCATCGCCCGTGATTAAGCGGGCAAAATATGGGAGGTCTTGATGTTGCTAATTCAACCTGCATGTCCATTCATAAGGGAATGGTCATGCAGAATAGACGCCCAGTTTGGTACTTTTGCAGGTATTATCGCGCGGCAATGATTGATCGCGAGCTTATTTATCACCTGGAAATTATATCTTAAATTCATGGGTACAGTTCCGCCATGTGCGCGCATGTATCTCTGCGCACTGTATCTTCACTGATGACAGTATCAAAGTAGCCTGTTATTTTTTCCGATGGCGCTACTCCCTAAACAAGACACGTTTCCTCCACAGCAGCAAATACGCGTGGTAAATCGAATGCCACAGTCCGAGAGAGTTCATTCCGTACTCACTGAATATTTTAGCTCCAATGCCGTGCACAAAATTGACTTCGTGGAATGCTTCACACACACTCGAAATGTATGAGCACTTAACTATTTCCCCTTTCTCAGTTTTTGCAGCCAAGACGCTTCGCGAATTCCTCCGTCATCTTCGCAAATCCCTCCGCCTGTCGCCATGTCAGAAAACAAAGTGCGTGTTCGTATAGAGGGTGTTTGTTAATAGTGTTGCCTTGATAGGTACTGGTGCTTCCTTGTCTGTGATGTCTCTGAAGAAACGTCTAGGACAGAAAGTGGTGTTTGCTTGAACAGAAATAGCACATTTCGCGGAGTTGGTGGGGAAATGTTACGCCCTGTTGAAGTATGTTCAGTTCTGATGACAGTGGGTAGGCAGGCGTTTCAAACAGAATTTACCGTAGTTGCACTATCTGCGCCGACGTAATTCTAGGCATTAACCATTTACAAGAATGTGGAGCGACATTGTACTGCAGAGCTGGTGAAATATCTCTGAGAACCGATGTGCGACCGCATGTTTTTAAAGACGTTCACTCCGATAGAGATGAAGTATTTTCTGGGCTTGGCGATGTACTTTTGCCAGAAGAGACGGGCCTGTTTGTTCCACTAACATCATCTCGCCTTCGTGAAGGTTCATGCTGTGGTATACTTGAGCCTAACTACGCCAACACTTTAAAGAAGAACCTCGTTGTCCCTCGTTCACTGGTCAAAGTCGTAGATCGTGAAGTCTGAGTCAGTTCGCTTAGGTGCGGGGTCAATGCTAGCGTTCTTTGAAGATGATACTACGGGAAGCATCCGCGAGGTTGCTGTCTCAACAGACGAAACCTCGCCAACATCTGCCCTCTCTGAAGAGTTTAAGAACATGATAAACAAATCGCTCCCCACTTCCGCTCAGCGTTCTCTACGAGGGCTTCTTGCACGCTATGCTTCGGTCATCGACTTTGCACAACCGCAGCCTGTGCCTTCATCTCCGCAGTTTCGCGTGCACCACTGCATCGACATTGGAACAGCACCACCCATTAGGCGAAAATGGTGTCGTGTACCGCCCGCTCAGAGAAAAGTTTCAAAGATAAAGTTAAGGATATGCTACAAAAAGGCGCAATCCGGGAGTCCTATAGCCCTTCGGCAGCTCGAGCTATATAGGTAAAGCAGAAAGATGATTCATGGTGATTCTTCGTGAACTATACACGCCTCAACACAGTGACCAAGAAGGATGTATATCCTCTTCCGCAAATAGAAGACGCCATAGATTGTTGGCGCTCCGCCTCATACGTCTCATCTGTCGACTTACGATCTGGATACTGACAAATAACGATGAACCCACAAGATAGGGAGAAGGCCGCCTTCGTTACGCCGGGTGGCCTGTTTGAATTTAACGTAATGCCGCTTGGTTTGTGGAACGCTGCGGCGACATTCGAGCGGTTCATGGACACGAACGTTCGACGCCTTCGATGGGTGATATGCATGTGCTACCTAGACGACCTAGAAGAGAAGCTCAGGGAAGATGGATGCTTGAATCGAGGAAAAAATAGCAAAATACGATTTAGAACAGGAAATGTCGTTTCGACAAGCGGACTTGTCAGCGCCGTGGACTTGTCTTCCCCGCCCTGACGAAGACAAGTCCGCTTGTAGAAACGTTGGCTCCTGTCACATTCCCAGTTCTAAATCGTATCTAGACGACGTAATCATTTACGGCAAGACATTTCACAAGCACAACCAATGGCTTCCAGTAATTCTCGATTGCCTGCAGCGCAGGGCTTCTTTTAGAATCCAAGAAGTGCCATTTCAGCGAGCACCAAATGCTTGTGCTGGGATTTCTTTTTGACAAAGAAGGCATTCGACTACACCACGAGAAGCTTGACGTAGTTCGTAATTTTGGAAGAACCGAAGACGGCGAAAGATCTCCGCTGCTTCCTTGAACTGTGCTCGTAGTTCCAAAGTACTTTTAAGGATTATGCATATCTAGCCTTCCACTGACAGCCTTTCACCAGTGTGTCTGCATTCAGTTAACTCAAATTCTTACTCACCTCCTCTCCTATTTTGCGTCATTTTGACCCTCAGGCACGAACCGAACTCCACACATACTACTGGCGTGGCCGTTGGAGCGGTATTTTTACAGATTCACAACGGACGTCAATAAGCCGTCGCCTATGCAAGCCGTGCACTTACAAAGGCAGAACGGAACTACACCGTAACCGAACTGCAATGTCTGGCGCTCGTGTTCGTTGCTCAGAAGTTTCGGCCATAGCTGTACGGTCGCCATTTCATGAGAGTAATCGACCACAATTCACTTGGTTGGTTGGACTATGTCACCCAACCAGCCGACCAGCTCGTTGGTCGGCTGGTTGGGTGACATAGTCCGGTTTCAGGACTAGGACTTTTCCATCACGTACAAGAGTGGTCGCTGTCACATCGAAGCCGACTGTTTATCTCGACTTCCCTCCGCAAGCACGAGGGATGGTGAAGATGACCTGGACGAATATCTTTTATGAATCTCGGTGGACTTTCCCGATCTCGCCGCCTTCAAACGTGAACAAGAACAAGACTCATGCATTAGGATTATTCTAGTGGCCGCTAGGGCTCTGGCGCTCGATTCATATTTTACTATCTTCGAGAATTTACAAGAAAAACTATACCCGCGAAGGTGCTCGGCTCCTGCTAGTCGTTCTCCAGACAATTAGGCCTGTGATCCTTCGCGACGTGCACGGTGACATCACAGCAGGTTTTGCTCGGACGTTGCACCAATTGCGTCAGCGGTTCTAGCGGCCCAAGCTCTGGAATACAACAGAAGAGTACGTTGCCGGCTGTGCCACTTGCCGGCATCACAGGCAACCAACCACGCTGCGTGCTGGTGCCTTCCAGCCTGTTAAGCCAACAAAAGTTTCCTTTTAAAAGGTCTTCGTCTGAGGTGGGAACCGGCAACAGCATCAGCCGAGGTGTGTGTCGTATGAAGGAAGGAAGAACAAGAGAATATCCATCCTTCTCTTCCTTTCTTTCTTTATTTTACCCTCAGGGCTTTAGAGCATTGTAGAGGGGAGGGGCAAAAAGCAAAACATACACGTAATAAGTCAGCCAACGCACAAAAAGTACAAAAGATTCAATAATAAGAAAACGAGCAAAAGTGAAACGGGCAAAAGCAAAACAAACAAAAATGGGCAAAAGCGAAACGAGCAAAAAGCAAAACATACACATAATAAGCCAGCCAACGCACAAAAGGTGCAAAAGATTCAATAACAAGAAAACGAGAAAAAAATGCGGTGTGAAATATAAGTTACGAATACAATGAGATACTACCGCGTGCGCAACATGTAATGCATTTTACATGGAAAATGTCAAGGCCTGACGGAATGCTTCAGGTTCAGTAATACTGGCGGTTCATGCTGACAGAACATTCCAGTCGCGACATGTGTTAGGAAGGAAAGACTGGGAAAAGGTGACGGTGTTACTTCGAGGGATATGCACTTTGTGGGGATGAGCTATGCGGGATGATATGAAAGATGCAGGCTGTAATAAGCGCGATTTTAGAACGTGATTGTGGTAGTATATTGTTTGGAACGCGCAAAGGCGAGCGATTTTTCTGCGCATGACAAGTAGAGGGAGATTAAGCCTGATCTTCATGGCAGTTACACTAGATGTTCGATTATAGCTGCGAAGAAGGAAACGTGACGACCGGTTTTGGATTGCCTCTAATTTGTTAACGAGTGTTACGTGGCCGGGATCCCATACACATGCGGCGTACTCCAGTAGAGGACGGATGTAGGTGATGTACAGCTGTTTCTTTAAAAAAGTCGGCGCAACAGGAAAGTTTCGTTTTAAGTAACCGAGCATGCGATTAGACTTGGATGTGACGTGATTAATGTGGTCGGACCATGATAGCACACCATCTCCGCACACCATCTCTCGCACACACGCGCACACACACGTGCCTCTCCGCCTTCCCTTGGTCCTGCCACCACGTGTACTGTACCGGTGTCACACCTCAGGCATCGTCAGCGAGTGTCGGGCAAGAGGAACAGTGGAAGCTGGACATGTTCTCTAGGCCATTGCCTTTCGTGCATTCCTCATGTTGTGGGAGAGAGGGGCGCTCTCGTCGGCTAGAGCGACTGACGTCTCAACTTTTCTACTGCATTGTGCAATTCTTCATCATGGTGCTCCGCGATTTGTGATTAGTGACCGGGGACGGCTGTTCATAGCAGATGTTGTTGAGGAGCTGTTGCGTCTCTGTGGTTCCGATTATCGACACTGATCCCCTTGCCATCCGCCCACGAATGGTCTGACTGAGCTTGCAAACCGCACCCTGACGAATATGCTTTCCATGTGTGTGTCCAGTGAGTATAGGAATGGGCACGCTATTTTGCAGATTTTCACGTACGCATACAACACGGCGAATCAAAAAGCCACAGGGTATACGCTTTTCTTTCTTCTATACGCACGGCATCCCAGAGTTTTAAGGACACATTATTTCCGTGCTACCAACACGAGGATATTTCGATAGCGCGGACTTGATCTCGCGTCGAGGAACCTCGTAGATCAGCCCGCCTAAAGACCCTTTCCTCACCATACCGCGCCAACACTCGATATGCTGCTCGACATAAGCCCGTCAAATTTTCTTCAGGTGACTTCATTGGCTGTGGACACTGCTCAGAGAAAAGGGACTATACAGGAAGTTTTTGCCGAGGTATTCCGGCCCATACGTCATAGTAAGGAGCTAGAATGACATCACGTTCGTCATCACCAAGGTATCCTCTATTGTCACGTCAAAACGCAAGTAGCTCATGTTGCGAGGCTCAAGCGCTGCCATCATCGGAACACCTAATTGGCTCGAAGAGCTTCTTCTGACCCCTGGGAAATTGTGACACTGCGCGGGGGAACCAAGAAGAAAAGGAGGAAGAAGGAGGCGCGCGAAGAGCAAGCCGCCACTGGCTGACTGTGCCCAAGCCTGTTGCACCTAGTATATAAATCCATACCATCATCACAATGTGATTTCATGTTCATGCTAAAAGGACTTAAGTTTCATAATAATAAAAGGACAGGTGACGGGCACTGACTGACAACTACGGCTTGTACGTCAGCACCCAACTGGCGTCCTTCATCGCCCCTGTGTTGTGCTAATTTGACAAGACTCCTGACTCGCGCGACTCTCAGTTCTATTGAAATATATAGTTTCCCTGCGGCTACATCGCTCGCGTGGCGTGTTAGTGTAATCATGCAGGGCCTAAACATTCCGCATCAACCATGAAATTCGCTCGCCTAGTGCATGTTGCGACTAACCCCCCATTGTGTGAGCTTGACGTCACCGGCCAAACACCTGCCGTTCACCGTGTAGGCGCTTGCGCTCGTTACCGTCGATACGTCGCTGTCCCTTCCCTCGGGAAGAGCTAAACCGGCAGTCCGAGTCCAAATGACAGGGGTGCGACAACGTCGACATACATAAACACTCATCCCACCCCTTCAAATGTGATACATGTGTTCGGCGACGTCGCCCACTAACCTGGACACACAGACGCAGAAGACACCATTTGTGTTATGGACGCCAACCTTTCCTGCTCCCGCCGCCCCTCTCCTTACTGTCCTGCCGCAAAGCCAGTGCACAACATATTTGATTGTTAGCACCATGAACTGCTCGCACTGATATTAAGCACTTTGCACACGCCTCAAAGTTTATCATTTACTCCTTTACACACGACATCATACTCACCTGTGTTTTCCTCTGGCGCCTTAATACATTTATCAAGTGCGCATGTGCTGAACTAGAACACTTGCTGCTGCTACGATTGACGCCCACCGGCGCTCCGCCGCTATCCAGAAAACTGATCGTGAGGGTCGTTGGCACCTTTCTTCTGACTGCCTCAACCGTTGCCTTCATGTACTGTGATAGCCTCTGGGAACGCTTTTCCATTAACTTGGGCACCCCGCCACGGTGGTCTAGTGGCTAAGGTACTCGGCTACTATTCCGAGGGTCGCGGGATCGAATCCCAGCCGCGGCGGCTGCATTTCGCTGGAGGCGAAATGTCGAGGCCCGTGTGCTATGCCATGTGAGTGCACGTAAAGAACCCCTTTAGAAGCGTGTGAACTTGGGCTTGTTGGTTCATATCAAGACACTTGAAGCGCAAACAGACAAGGACTAGGACGAGTAGACACACACAGCGCTAACTTCCCAACAACTTTATTGGGACACGTTGACACTCCATATATACCAAGCCGTGACGTCAAAACCGTACAGGATCAGCGCAGACGTTGTGAGCCTTTTTCTGCAATACTCGTCCTAGTCCTTGTCTGTTTGCGCTTCAAGTGTCTTAAAGAACCCCAGGTGGTCGAAATTTCCGGAGCCCTCCACTACGGCGTCTCTCATAATCAGAGCTGGTTTTGGTGCGTTAAACCCCACGAAACAACCATTAACCTGGGCGTCATGCGGCCTTCTCCCCCGCACAGCGCTATTGCTAGAATTTTCTTACCTGTCCTTACCCCCCAAAGGGCGCTCTCACAGCTTTCGTTCGCAGCCAGTTCCCGTGAAATCTCAGCCTTCTCCGAGGAGAATGTGTTCGTACCGTGGAAGCCATTAAAGGCGCGCATGTTAATGATGTTCCCGATGGAAGGAACTGTCCAAGGAACCGTAAGCTCAGTGCTGAATTTACACAAGACGCACTGCCCAGAGGTGTTTGATACCTCATTCGCTTGTGCACATTTAGCGGCCCTGCTTTCTGGGATCCTGTGTCTCTCAGAATTATTTCGTGCGTCTGCCGATGTGGTGGCGGCTTCGATCGGTCACACATCAACTCTAACGCGACATATCTACCTTGAGTATCAGCCGACACTGAACCTGCGCCCGCATTGCATTTTTCCGATAAAATGCTGTATGATCAATGAAACATTCGATGCCATGTTTCGTGGAGGCTATTTCAACATCCAAAATTCAATGGGCTTCTCATTGATCTTTTTACGAAGAGAGACGGTACCGCAAGGCTTTCCCGTCGGTTATCGGCAGCTCACTAAGTTCGCTTGCAAGTACACCTGCAACCTGCCGCGTAAATGTGGCGCAACTGTCCGGTTCCATGGTCCATTACTCTCTTTATCTTTGGATTAATGCTCAGGGTATTCACAAGTGCTGCTGGCAAACATCGACTCATCAACTTTTCCGCCCCGCCACGGTGGTCTAGTGGCTAAGGTACTCGGCTGCTGATCCGAGGGTCGCGGGATCGAATCCCGGCCGTGGCGGCTGCATTTCGATGGAGGCGAAATGTTGAGGCCCGTGTGCTGTGCGCTGTCAGTGCACGTTAAAGAACCCCAGGTGGTCAAAATTTCCGGAGCCCTCCACTACGGCGTCTCTCATAATCAGAGCTGGTTTTGGGACGTTAAACCCCACATAACAACAACAACATCAACTTTTCCAAAAATATAGTGAAGCTTGCACTAGCGGCGCAAGATTAGCGAAGAAGCCAAGCCGGTGGGCACTTGGTTGGTCCGGGCTTGTCTCCGGAACACGCGCATTTCGTCGCATTGTGAGCCTTTTTCTGCAATATCGTCTCCTTCCTTTTTACTGCTTGCTCATCTTCTTCATATTCTTTACTACTTGCTCACCTTTAACTTGATCGTCCTCATGAGCTCATTCATAATCATCATCATCATCACCATCATAAGCGGCAGGATCAGTACAGTTTCGTAATGCTACTTGCTCATTTTCATCTTTTCCCTCTTATACACTACCATAATCTTCTTCGTTCCTAATAACCTAAAGTGGTATAAATTTTTTAGCCCTCCACTGCGGCGTCGCTAATAATCATATCGTACTTTTGTGATGTAGAAGCCTAGAAATAAATCGAAAGCAGTTCTTTTTCGTCATCATCATCATTTCTGGTTCTTCTTCCGCTTGGTACTTTTCACCTTCTTTTTCATGTTCGCGTTTCGCCTCGTCATCATTATCTTTTTCTACTACTTGCTCATCTTCTCACGGTCACGTGTCATTTCGATTTCACGTTTCGTGATGTCTAGGTGGTACAGTGTTATGCTGGTAGACGTTGCATCTTTAGGCTCATCTTCCAGTCCCGTGTCGTTGTGACATCTTGTTACTTGACGTAACATGATTTTGAGGCCAACTAAGGTTATATGCTGGTAGATGCAGTGTCCCGTGGATGCTAGGCAAAGTTACTGATTATTGATTATCATATTCCGGCGCACGACAAACTTCAAGTAGCTTAAAGAGCTTCACTGCGAAAACAGGCTCTTCTGCGCAATGTTTTGTATGAGTTTAACATGATGCCTCGTGTGCTTTGTAATGCGCCCGTGACATTTGACTGCAATATGTACACGGTTCCACGAAGCATGAAATGGCACACATGCTTGTGCTTATTTGACGTCATTGTTCTCTCTCTCAATATTTGGCCTGTTTGTCAAAGTCCCTTCTGGAATGAAATGCAAAGTCGTCCTTTATTCCGCGGCAGCTGACGATATTTCGAAACATAGAATTTTCCCCAATCCTTGCAAATTCCGAGCCATTGGCGGAATCGCCAAGTTAACGCCTGTTGAAGAATTCAGGAGATTTATAGGTCTGTGTTTACACTTCAGGTGCTCCATAAAAATTGAGTCATCATCGTACCGAGTCTCACGAAGCTCTTAGGAAGAAATAGTCCCCCCACCTCTAAACATGCACACAACTGGCGATACGAGGAGTACGACGAGACGTCACGAATCTCATCTCCTGTCTGTCTGCCCCCCTCCCACCGCCCCCTTCCCTCAGTTTTGCGCCTCACGATCCGACGGTCCTTTCAGGCGTGCACACAGATGCCAGCGGTGCTGGCCTGAGGACTGTCCTGGTGTAGCGCACACTGTTAACATCTAGTTGCTTATGCATATCGAACGGTTAGAAAAGCTCCCGCTAGCGATAATGTGCGCCGTTACTCTGTTGCGGCAATGTTTGTAGGGACTCTGTCTTTTTGTTGTCATCATGCACCACCATATACGATGTTCGCGGTCGATATTGAGGCATCCCCACGGCCGTCACGTCGTCTGCAGAACTAGGACATCCGCCTGCACTACGGAAGCGGGCAACATCATTCACAATTCCACACAATCTTGCGCTCGCTGTACAGTGGCAACAGTGTCCATTGTCCAGTTTGTCAATTTACTGCAGCTTTATCGGCTCTCAGAGATTGCTTTGGAGCAAGCAATGAGCCATGGATTGCCTAAGTGGGCTTGCTCGCTGATTCATTGGCCCGACCAACAACTCCGCATTATGGCTTCAAGCTCACATTTTGCTTTTCTAGACAACATGCTTCATCTACATAGCTAGAGCTCCGGCAGCCGCTAAAGGTTCTTAGTAACCAATTAGGAACTACCTTTCTTTTCAGTGCCTGTCGTCGAGAGACATTTGTTATGTTCTAAGCGTGTAAACAAGTGGCACAATAGCTTCCATTCTGAACGGGCTCTGAAGATGCGAAATATGACGCGCGACCATCAGTTCATGTTCGGGCCCCAGGTTGCAGAAAAAGTCACCAAGTGCCAAATTCTATTTAGGCCTACGTATGCCGAAAGAAAACATAACCGTGGTTTTATGATACACTTGTATCATATGGTCTGAAGCGTTACGTGCAGACGACGATGCAAATGTTAGTGTCCTCTCCGCACCTAGCTGCTTCCCTTTGTGTCCATCGCACCTACACTTCTTAGCAATAGCTACGGCTCTAAAATGGACCACTTTCTTGCAGCCTGGTAAAGAAAAAAGACGAAAACGGGCACTGACATTCTTTGACGACAATGTTCTTACGGCATGCTCTCCTATAATGTTGGGTCCTTTCGAGCTGCTTGAATCTGGCACAAAATATGGCCCACTCCATCGTGGAGCACATCATCGTGCTGTGGATGCTGTGCCGAATCAAACCGTGCGAAGCGAAAAATCGCACTTTCACCGAAAAGGGGAAGCAGTGAGCGTTATGGCAAGAAATTGCACTGTTATAAGAAGTGAGGCTCGGAACTAACTCTTTTGGATGCCACCTCACCCAACTCTGCAAGACCCTGATGTATGAAACTGAGAATACTGCAGCTACAACGACACTTTTCGTAAAAGGATTTACGAGCCGCCTGCTGATGGCTGCCAAGATAACGCGTGTGCCACTGCTGGGGACCGCGCGAAGTCATCACTTGCTGCTCGAGCGTCAGTCCCCCTCTCTCGTGTTTTCATGCTCGTTAAAGACGGGCGAGGCATTTCCCCCCGTTTTAACAGCAGGCGTCACGATCGGGGCGATGTTATTGCACGCGCCCTCCTAGCGACGGCGATGGGTCGGGCTCGTTTTTTATCTGCTTCAGCCGTGGTCGTTGCTCCTACGCGCGTGCTTTTACCCGCGGATAGAACGTACGATGCGCGCGAGGTTATCAATTTCGGCTTTACACGCGACATGACGGCGACCGCAAAAACCTTTCGACACTGCCCACATAATTGCTAGCGCAAAACGGGCTTCGCAGCGAAAGCCTGAACGTATTGGTAGGCCGGTGCATGCACGGCGGAATTCCGGAGGTTTTCAAGAGGTTCTATAATGGGGAATTGAGTCATCTCATTGCAGCAAGGGAGCACACGACACAGACGGAGAGACAAGGACAAAGCGGATAGTATGTACTGATGCTAACCACGACATGCGAAGACGGAGGCTCTTCCTCCGATATAGAAGCATCAACTTTAATCCAGAGCTTTCCCTTAGCTTTTTGCGATCTGAGATCCGGTGACTTGCCCCAGAGCGTCTAGAAGACTTGCCAAAACCAATTTTAAGAAATCGCGATAAACAGCAAGCCAGCATTGAGCCATCAGGGAGCTCTCATAGGACATGGTAAGAAAAGGAACATGGAAGGCGCAGCTCCGAGGACCACCCGTCGAGATAGACCAGCCAGGCTTCTATTGACAAGGCACTTCGAGTACCCCTGGTTTACAGGACTGTGTTTCATTCTCTCTTGGAATCATAAGTTTGTATATGTGGCATTATTTGGCCTCGTGTTAGAATGTAACCGCAGTATGTTTACACTATGATGAGCCGTGTCTGCATATTTGAATCTTGGTACGTCTGGAAGCAGTTTATTGAGAATATCCTTGTTTTGTTTTGGTAACGTTTGGATGCGAGTCGGTCTTTAAGCCAATGCTGCCGTTTAAATCGTGCACTAAACCATGCTACAAACCAACTGCCGGAGTTTACATGAGGTCCTATTCGGGAACTCGATCCGTCGGCTCTTAGGCTATTTCCCAGCTATTGGCTCCTGTGTCTCATAGCTCGGGATGTAAATCGCTTCCGATTACAGGAACTGGGTCGCCACTGTGCCCTCTGTAACCCATGCGTACAACTTACTAAGCTGTCGGAACCCAGCTTCCAAATTCGCACAACGCTTCCCTAATGACAGGATGCAAGTGAAAGTGAGCCAATATCCTTTCGTGTGAGACATGTTTTAAATGTACAAACTTGTCCGCGCCTTTACCTCCAGTGATCATGAGACCCTGTGGAGCATTCAAGGTGATGTATACGCCAAATTCCCTTCCTGAGCCGTTTGCGTAGCTGAAGGTTGGTTCCTCTGCACCTAGCCTGCCTTCCTATTTACTCCCCCGAATATGGAGGTCCCTGCAGCATCGTCGAGGGTGCATCACTAATCAACATATATGAGTGAACCCGCTGAACGACCCCCTGACATGCGCTGCCATGTGGCTCAAGCGCCTCAGCCTGCGTCATATTATGCTTGCATCTCAACTAAAGCCACATGCAGCGCCTCAAATCATGTTATAACCTACTCATATTGACGAGATGCTAATGTGCCCGGACGCCCCCTTTTTCCTCTGCAGGGTAATTGTAGCAAAGAGGATGAATCGTATAATAAGGCGTCGGCTTCCGCGCTCTCTGTTTGGTCAGTCTCCAGACCATTGCTTGGACAATGCAGCCGACTGTCAACGGTAATTTCAGATTGAGGCAAATGCCTTCGTAATGTGTTTTTTTTCATTTCCCCACTCATTCAGCACTGTAGATCTCTTCGCAGGCATCTTTGTACCGGCTTTGCCTCTGAGATTGTTCTTATTGCCTTCTTTCCTGCGACAGCGGGTGCAGAAGTCGTGCCTTATTAGCCTTATTCGCATATTCCTAAAAAACTACTGGCTGGTTAGTCGCAGTTAACGCCATGATACACAACATATGCGTAACAAATACCTTATTTCACAAGACAATAGCTATTACGAAGTGTCGAGGCGTAAATCTAGGCATAACCAAAATAGGTAGAGTTATAGCTATAACCTGAACAAACGAGCGAAAAGAGCTACTCGGCTATCCTTATGGTAGCTAGTCAATTTCGAAGAACCTCGATCTAGCTGCAAATAGCTGAGTATAAACACCGCCTATGATATTAGATGTGGTTCACCCCTGAGTGCTAATAATTTTTACCGATATACAGGCAATAGAAACTTAGGTCACGAGCCGAAGTCATACGTGGGAAGTTCCTTTTATAAATCGTCATTACCCCGTTTTCTATTTGGGTTCTATGTGAGCTTACTCTTCACATCGTAATCGCCTTCTTCTGGTTCTCCTTGCCATCACCGTGTTCACCCTCTTTATGACTGTTTTGATCTTTTTTCTCCTATTCCAGTTCTCCACCTTCTTCTTGACCATCATCTTTCTCTTCTTTTAATTGTGCTGTTCTTTTTCTTCGTCATCACCTTTCCTTCTATTCTCCCGATTATACTCCCCTTACGACTTCCCCTTTTTCTTCGCCGCCGTCGGAGTCTGCTTATGTACCCTCCTGTTCAGCATGATTATCGTCATCCAATTCTTGTTCTTCTTTCACGTATTGTTTCTCTTGCTCTTATTCACAGGCAACGGCTGCTAAGCTTACTGTGTCTTCAAACGCCCCTACTACTACAGGAGCTGTGCCTGAGTCCACAAACCCCCGAACCAGCTACTCAGAGTCAATGAGGGGTGCGTGGCGAAGCTCATATTAACTGCCGAAACATCGCTCCGGAAATATAAGTCGTCAAAGTCGTCAACATAGCCGCGCCTATCTCGGAGCTCTGCTGGTGGTCGTGTTCACTTGGTACGCGCGAAAATTGCTGTGGCAGGCTATGAATCTAAAGCGAACATGAGTGATTCGTCTTCGCCATCATAATATGATATAAATACATGTCATATGCGCCACGATTTACTACCACACAGTCACTTCCGGCTCCTACGCACACCCCTACGGAAGCGTTGCTGATATGACCATCCCATTATTTAACCAAACGATCGTACGCGATGTCATCCAACGGACACACTTAAATTTCATGAGACACAGCTCGCATTGATTAAAATAGGCAAGTTATGCAGTTGTTTGGGGCGGTTCCACAATCAATATGAGAAACCGAAAGATATAGCTACCGCGCTCGGAACGCGCGCGCGGTAGCTCACACTGAACGCAATAACAATAACAGGAAAATAGCCACAAATAGTCCGCATATCTATTCCGTTTTACACAAGCTTAAGAAAGTCGGAAGTAGACATGCTATTAAAGTTGTTTTACAGGTCCCAATAAATCAGAATAAGATATGTGCTATCGTGCATATGAAAAAAAATGTGGCTGACCCCTCTCTCAGAGGAAACGGTATAACACGAAAGTGAAATGTCCCTTCGCATAAGCACTTGAATGTCCCTTGTTACACCGAAGTAAACTTTCCCCATTGCTCCCGGCGTTTCGTTGGTACGCACCGTTGAATGTGGATCAACCCATGTTCGCTCATCGCCTCCGTAACATAAAGTGCCAACCCTTTGTGCTAACTGAAGTGGTTTACGTAAGAAGTGGACAGTCTATACTAAATGCCGCGCGAAAAAGCCCTCAATCATGCTTACTTGTGCCACATTGACCCGTCAACGTCGTTGCCGAGTTTGGCGCCTTACGCAGCACTGTTCTTTTTGCCATCACGCTCGAAGAGTTGTCGGCGGGGAAATGCTATCTGCTGCGAAAGGTGACCGCTGCCCTACTACTGCGCTATCGGCTCGAAGCTGTACGACCGTGGCTATTAGCGTGGCTCCGCGGGCGTGTATTGAGCCGGACTTTGGAACGCGCCTGGAATGGTGCCGCCATCCAGAAGAGAGAAAGTGAAGCTGGAGAGATTCTCTTCACTTCTTCTGGATGGCAGCAGAGTTCCAGGCAGTGTGTGCCTGGATGCGCGCGCGGAGCCGGACGAGAGCATCGAAAAACGGAAGCAGCAAGACAAGAACGAATATGAGACGTGTTCCTTCAGCTTTGAGCATGCGGCCTTAGTGTAGTGGTGGAGCACCGGCCACCTTGGGTCGTGTAGCGGGGTGCTGTGAGTAAGATTCCCAGTGCATCAACGGAAGTTATTCTGGGTGTTTTCTTTGTTGTTTTCGTTTTATGTCTATTGGGCCACATCCGTTACGGTAGTGACGTTAGGCGTCGTGGTGAGTCCCGGCATAAAACACTGTCATGTTAAAATAAGCAGCTGCATGGAAAATGCGAACTAACACTTGCCCATTAAAGCATACTGCCAACAATAATTATTTTGACTGTCGCACGGGTTTGGCTTATGAGATTACAATAAGCCGCGGTCACTTCTACGTAAGGCTAACTGTGCGTTGTATTAGTCGGAGATTAGCTGAACATAGAATGTCGTTGGAACACCGTTTAATCCGAGGCTGCACAGCCGGGAGTGTAACCGCACGCTCAAGTTATATAAATGCACGATTCTCTTATGTCTGTGCTAGTATATAACTGCGAAGAAACGCCTTTAATGGTCGAGACGTGGCGTAATAATAATAGGTCAAACCCGCACGCGAGTCAGCCACCGATTAGCCTTGGCAGGAAGACATAGAATGTACTAACAGTTGTATCTCTCATAGACCGGCACGTCTACTAGATTAACAAGTGGCGCTACCCTAGGACCTGCAGAGGTGTTCTGTATATTCTGCCTTTTTCCCCTGAGTATCCTTTTCGATTGACAGTCGGCGTTCGTGTTCACTCCTGTTCGCTTGTGTCTGTATTTTGTATGCCTTATATTTAAAATACTAATTCAATACGAAGTCGCGCAGCGTTCTCTATTTTCAGCAAAATATGCTATACTGGGCGAAGTCTAGCCAAAGTTAGAATGCGGCGGACTTCTCGGTGTCGAACCCAGGCCCCTGGGGTCAAATGTCACACATTCGGCAGGATGCGAAAGAACACCGTACAAAGGGCTAAGAATGGCGGCCAAAATTATTTGTGTAAGAAGGTCCTAGAATTTTTTTTTGACAGTAATGCATTGTCTGTGGCCGTGGCTGAGCAGATCAACATACCTCTTAAATTTCTTTGATGACGCAGCTCCTAAGCTATCTGCAGCCAAGCCAATCGCACATATATCTCTCTCTAATTTCTGCACCTAACGTTGTGCCACATCCTTCCGCACTTGCGTTCTCTTGAAATGCATTAATAAAATGCATTTATTCTTTTGCAGAGTACATCATTAAAGCAGCGAATGTAAGTATTGTGGTTGACTCAGTAGTTTAAGAGTGTCGGGCTAAAATAAAACCGAAAATCTGCTCAGCCGTGTGAATGACTATGTGATACAACTGAATTATTCTCTATACGAAGTGTTTCGCATGCTTGCATTGAGCTAAATGATGCTGCTTTGTATGCCACCTGAGTACATACAGGTTACGAATTTTGCTGTCAGGCTCCTGCAGGCTGCATTGCAGCGCTCTCACACCGATACAATTTTGCATATTGTGGATTCCTATTTCCTTCACTCGCATTCAATGCTACTGGTTGAAGGCGTATATATACAGCCTCTGACAAGCTACATTTGCTCGATATCCCACTGCAAAGTTTCTTGGTTCAAACTTTTCGCTATCCCGTTCGGCATCCAAATTACTTGCTTGGTCCTTACGCCGCCTGATCGATAGTAATGAAAACAGTAAACCGCACAAAACACTGATCCACTTGTCCCCTTGTTACACAAGTATACCAGACGTCGTTTGATGTAACCGCGGTTATGGGTAAACGCGGTTAAGGAAAGTTGCACAGCAGACGAAAGCGCTGTTGTGGTAAACTGCGCTTGGCAAGCGCTCTTGGCTGTGCTTGACAGTGCCAGCGTCGATGAAAGAAAGGTGCAAACCGCCACCTGTGAATACAAAAGGTACCAACTCTTCAACAGAAGCAACAGAGAAACCATTTAAGCTTGAGCGAAACAATTTTCGACGCTTGCATGGCGTAACATGCATTGCAGTCATTGCGGAGGAATTAAACGTCGGATCGTGGCCAGGCGTGGACCCCGTCTCGACACAGCAAGTTAACCTGAAAACAGATAACATCAACTTAAAGCACCGGTAAGTATAATAGTGTGTCTTTTGGGACACACATCAATGCTCGCTCAGATTTTAGGGGCGAAGCTCCTCTTAGTCTAACCTTGTCACGCGTCAGGCGTCAGGCGTCAGTCGTAAGTCGTCAGGCGTCAGGCGTAACCGCGTGCTGGGAGGCACGCGCTCGCCCTCGGCGTTCGCCTCGGCGCGTGCCTCTCTCTCTCTCCCGGCGCGTGCCTCTGCTGTCTTGTGAGAGAGAGACAGAGAGAGAGCGAAAGGCGCGCGTTGGCTATGGAAACGCTCTTAGAGGAACGCTGTACCAGCTCGCAAAGAAGGAGAACGCGCTCTCACCCGCGAGAGACAACGTTGGCGCAGGCAGCGTCTCCTAGCGAGTTTCTTGATTGAGAAATACCGACTGCTCGCGTTGGAGAAGCGTTCACCGGCAACATATATATATATATATATATATATATATATATATATATATATATATATATATATATATATAGGCGCTGGATCTTGACTTGCAATGAAGTGCCGGTGGGAGATTTCACTTGTGCATAGTTGAACCATGAGGATTCGTAGCGTGCGCGTTAACTAAATTAATCCGGAACTCGGCACGATCTACAATGAACATCCCGAGCTTCGCCCACTCATCATCATTCACTCCGTGGATATGCTGTAATTTTTTTCTGGATGTATTCTTCGTTAAAGTACAGCAGTACGTACCTGGCTGGATATTCTGCTGCCAGGCTTCACGCGCAATGCAAGACCAAAGGCCCTCGGATTGCGAGACGGCCCTGAAAACAAAATGAGCTGCTGTCGGGTAATCAAACGCGCCATTTAAGGGGGCATTTGATACGCAAGACGTAGTCTGTACCAAGTCCACACTCCACATTGTACACCCTGCAAAGAAACAGGAAAAGAAAGCGTATGCAATAGCAGAAGGACCGACAGAAAGAGAGGAAGAAAGGATATGGAAGGTGCCCAACATACCGACCACACATATTAGATATGAGGAAAGGAGCAACGCCTTAGCATGGATCTTATAGTGTGAATGCTGCTAGGGGAGCAATGACCAACATGAGTGAAAAATGATGCAGATCACCAGTGTCTTTTAACTGCCGTATTCAAGCACATATCGCCAGGTTTTGCTGATGGCGCTGAAACAATGTCTGAGAGACATTGTTTCAGTGAAACAATGTCTGAGAGATTGCGCATACCCCCCTTGCATGCACAGCCTTCCTCCTGGGCACCATCTAAGCCATTTGGTCTGCCACCTCAGGACCACGTTGCCATGGATGCTTGTCGGATGGGTAACCGCCAACTCCAAGACACGTGGAACTTCTTTTCTCAAACAAACGTCACATTCTGTACCAGATGTTCCTTGAAATCGCAGACATGGAAGCGCCAGTATCTACCAAAGCAACAATATTGACACCATCCACAGGACCATGCACTTGGTGTTTGACATGACTGCAGGCATGTGAATATGCGAAGATGACCGTATTGCGACCTCACCTCCTCTACTTCCAACTTGCACGTCCCGATTGGCATCAAACGTGGTTGCCTGCCTACGCCGCTCCATCTGAGAAACAAGCTGTTGCGACCGATAGTGGTGAGATCGCAGCACGATGATGTTCGCATTTTATATGCGTCTGTCTCAATGGAAAAAAGAAATTACGTGTTTCTATAGAGGGTTTTAATGTTGCCTTGGTTGATTCCGTGTCTGTGATACCACTTTTCTTCAAGGAACATCTGGTACAGAAAGTAATGTTTGTTTAAGACAGAAATTTCAGATATCGCGGAATCGGCAGTGAAATCCTACGCCCTGTTGCAGTATGCTCCGAGCGACTGCCGTGGGTGGGGTGGCGTTTCAAAATAATTTCGCCTCGTTTGCACAATCCACACATGATGTAACTCTCGACATTGACGCAGAACGTCGGACCTGAGAAGCGCTATGCTTGAGCATGTTTATTAACACCTTCTTTCTAATCGATATCAAGTTTCTTCCCTGTTGAGATGAAGTTTTACCGAAAACCGCAGGAATCATTCGAGTAACTCCATGTTGCCTCCGTGAAAGTTCATGCATTGGTGCAATTCAGATAAAGTAGACTAAATCTTTAAGGAAGAATCTCGTTGTGCCTCATCCACTTGTAAAAGCCATGAATTGTTCGACTAACGTGTGGGCGATAAACGTGCCGTCTCAATTAGGCATTTCACCGGCGGGATGTGAGCTACAGCACCTTGAAGACGAAAGTACTATGACCATCTGTGCAGTTGCTGCCTCAACAGAGCAAAGCTCGCCAACCTCTCCCTACACTTCATTGGTCAAGAACATGACCATCAAATCTTTTCTTTCTTTCTTTCTTTCTTTCTTTCTTTCTTTCTTTCTTTCTTTCTTTCTTTATTCAATAATGCGGACATAATACAAGGTCCAAGCAGGGTGAGGGAAAACCAAAAGAAAACAAACAAACAAAGCAAATATAGACATAGTTAATACAGTTTGAGCAATCAAAATATACAAATGCCTACAAAGAATTGTTCCAGTCTGTTACAGTGCGAGGGAAAAACAAAATTTGAATAAACCTGTTCGAGCAAAATATGGCGTCAAAGAATGAGGATGATGGTGACGAGTAAGCCTTGATGTTGAATATGAAAGATAAAGTGAAGGGTTAATTGCAAGTTCCCGATTCCAAAGCAAGTTAAAAAATTCCAAAATGCTGTACTTCGTGCGAGTGCTAAACACGGGATACTGTTGGCCTGCATTAGTTCAGTGGGTGAGTCATATGGGGAGAATTTTGTGTAAATAAACCTAATAGCTTTTCTTTGTACATTTTCGAGCTGAGTTATGTTGGATTTAGTAAACGGGTCCCAAACTACACATGCATATTCAAGTTTCGGCCTAAGCAGTGTATTAAAAGCATGTAATTTTACAGGTGGAGGCGACTTCTTAAGTTTGTGTCTCAAAAGTTTAGTTTACGCAATCCGGAAGAAAAATGTAAACGATATGTGAATTCCATGATAAGGCATTTGTAAGAGTGACACCTAAGTACTTGTATTGGGTGACTGTATGCAGTGGTAATGAATATAGCTTGTAAGAGAAGGGAAGGGGAGCTTTTCGACGAGAAAAACGAAGATAGACAGTTTTATCGATGTTAAGCTTCATATCCCATGAGTTACACCATCCGTAAGTCGATGAAGAAATCGCAAAGTACGATTTAAAACAGGGAATGTCGCGGGAGCCAACGTTTCGACAAGCGGACTTGTCTTCGTCAGGGCGCAGCTGCCGCTGACGAAGACAAGTCCGCTTGTCGAAACGTTGGCTCCCGCGACATTCCCTGTTTTAAATTGTACTTTCCGATTTGTTCATTGATTCAAGCATCCATCTTCCCCTGAGCTTCTCTTCTAGTTTGGATACCATCCGTAGATGTTATGAAGAGCAGAGTTAAGAAGGAGCTGATCGTTAGTTGAAGTGATTTCGTGAAACAGCATGCAGTCGTCAACAAACAATCTAATATGAATGTTAGGGTCAATTACAGTAACTCTACCATTAATGTATAGTAAAAAGAACAGCGGTCCTAACATACTCCCTTGAGGAACCCCGGAGCCAACCGGAAGGTAGCCAGACTGTCGCTCATTAACTGCAGCACACTGGGAACGATTGGTTAAATAGTTCCTAATTCAGGAGACCAAAATATCTTGTAGTTCAATTTATCTGAGTTTTAGGATTAGGTTTTCATGTGGAACTTTGTCAGACGCCTTGCTGAAATCAAGGAATATTGCGTCAATTTGACCGTTTTTGTCAAGACATAAAGTGAGTGAATGTATAACTGTAACTGATTGCGTAACTGTTGAGTAGCCTTTCCTAAATCCGTGTCGTTGATTAGTGAGCACGGCATGTTCAGATAAGAATTCATTTCTTTGAATGGCGACAATATGTTCAATCAGTTTACAACGTGATGATGTAAGTGATATAGGCCGATAATTTTCTAATAAAGCCCGGTCACCTTTCCTGTGTACGGGAACAACTCTGGCTACCCTCCAGTCATCCGGTAGTTTTCCGTGAAGTAAAGAATTTCGATAAATAATAACAAGAAACTTTTCTATTGGGTCAGCATATCGCTTCGGAAACATGTTAGGAATGTTGTCGGCGCCACATGAAGATTTAGTTTTTAAATTTAGTAGCATGGAAACCACGCCGGGGTAGGAAATAAAACTGACATCACATGGATGAAATACTGCGTCACTGGGTGGGTCCTCTGCCTACGATCGCGTCGTCCGAACCGCGCCCTCTACAAGAGCTTATTGCATGCTGTGCTTCTCAAATCGTATTTGCAGATCTGCAGCTTCCACCTTCAATACCCCTGCCCCGCATGCAACACGCCATCGACACTGGAAAATGAGTTTCTATTTGGCAGAAGCTATGGGAACCAAGCCCATAGGCACACTCGGCTTAAAGAGACACGTGTTGTGCGCTGGGACTTGTGAAAGGAAGCTTCAGCATTTTTCGTGGAGTAGGATGGCTTGATTTAATAACTGTCGCCCAACGGAGATTGCACTTTGGTACCGGCAGGCACGGAATGAAACCCTCTCTAGAAGCGATCAAGCACCTCGGCGACGTCTCCCAAGCGTACTGCGCGACGCGGCGAGGCGAAGGGTCCTTAGCCTACAGTGCAACGAGGCGCATGCGGTCCGGGCCTACACCTGTGAATGATGGCGAGCGTTACAAGCAAAGGTGCTCGCCGGGGCGACTAGCTAAGGTCAAAATGCTCGACGGAGCTGACGAGGAAGAGGCTGGGTGCAGTAATATATGTCTAGCACTGGTGAGGTCAAATCGAAAGTGCACGACGAAGAGGCTGGCAGGGACAGTGAGAAGAAAGACGCCACGGAAGTTCTCGCGGTAACAGAAAATGAAGACACTAGCGGGGAGGTGAAGAATTCCGTGGTCGGGAATTCTTCAGCATCCTCGTTGGGAATTCTTCACCATGACACAATCATGAAGTCTAAGGTGTCCGGAACAAGCTCTTCCGCGTTAGGGGCTGTGAAGCAGAATCCCAGGCCTGGGCCGGAGGTGCCTCTGCTGCAGCCAAGTGAACAGCGGCCGCTGCGAAGACAGGGTGCTCGCCGCCAATGTAACGGTGACGGCTAGCAGGGCAGCCAAGATGGTGGCTACGTCAAACACGACATCGTCGGTAGGCGAGGCGGTAGTGTCAAGTATGACATCGACGGCGAGCCCGACCATGACAGAGAGCCTTTCTTTCACGCCGGGGTGGCCTACATGTGAGCCGCGCCCATTGCCAGGCTCAACTGTTAGTAACACGTTCTGATCGTCAACACATCTTGGACATTCCTGATCATCAGGGGGCCAGCATCTCTGGAAGATAGCGGATTAGGGCTCTGCAGTGGACTGAAGCAAGCATGGACAGCGATAACATTGTCACGTGGGAGCGATCACGGAGGACGCCGCAAGAGTCAGAGCGTAGACAGTCACATTGTTTATTGAGCGAAACTGTGCTCTGTAGGTAAAATGCAAATTACGCCGCGAGGCGACAGCAGGCTGAACAAGAGTCCATCTACGAGCAAGACTGACAGCGGTGAAGTGCGTCGACTTCCATGGATTCGTCGCAGCCCATTCTGTTAACACTGATAGCCTAGAAGTAATTCGAGTGTGTGTGTAGGTCGTGCAAACTTTGTAGAACAGTCGCTAATGTAGACCATTCACTAATGAGCTCGAAATTTAACCGTGGCATATGCTGCGTGTGACATTGAACTACTGAAGACTGCCCATAAACAAACCGAAACAATTGTATGTGCGCTGCTACCCACTGAAAAAATCAGCGTCCGCATGTTGAAAACACAGTATGAAACCTAAAATACATGTAGTACAAATGAATGAAGTTAACCAGGTGATAATTTATTCGGCCTGCGCAGCAAGGATTAAGAAGCACCACATGTCCATCTTAGGGCGATGCGCGGCGCAGCTGGGATGATGTTAGGCAATAAGGCTTGACCTCATGCCCAAACTAGCAACAAAAGCAGTTCACTCAGCCCGTGCCGTCGTGTCGGCGTCCAGATCCAAACATCGCGGGATTGCTATTCTGTGTATCATCATCGAAGAGTGTAGTGACGATTCTGGACCATCTGCTGTTCTTGATACGCAGACGGGCGAGCTGTTGAGCTCTTTCGGCACTTTGGTAGTAAACAGGAACATCGAGATCTGCTTCGTCAGTAACGACCGGTAACATGGTATCAACTGCTTGGCTGGGTTTCTGCTGTACAGCAAATTGTATGGCGCCACTTGTGTGTTTTCTCTCACGGCCGTGTTGTACCGGAAGGTCACATAGGCAAGTGTGGCGTCGGATGTCTTGTCATTGGCGTCTTATTTACACGCCCGCTCAGGACTCGTGTGTGGCTGGTAGGCACTGGTCCTTCGGTGGCTCTTCTCGCTGTATCCCAGGATCGTCTGTGCTATCATCATCATTATCATCAGCCTATCTTATATCCACTGCAAGACGAAGACCTCTCGCAATGCTCTCCATGCGGTCCTGTCCTACATGAACTCATTCATTTGGATGCCTTCAAATTTATTAATTCCGCCCCCACCTTGCTCTCTGTCCTTGCCCCGCCACGGTGGGCTAGTGGCTACGGTACTCGGCAGCTGATCCGAGGATCGCGGGATCGAATCCCGGCTGCGGCGGCTGCATTTCGATGGAGGCGAAATGTTGAGGCCCGGGTGCTGTGTGATGTCAGTGCACGTTAAAGAACCCCAGGTGGCCGAAATTTCCGGAGGCCTCCACTACGGCGTCTCTCATAATCAGAGCTGGTTTCGGGACGTTAAACCCCACAGATTAATTAATTACTCTCTGTCATCTACGGCTATTCTGACCCACACTCCGTATCTATTCCGTCGTTCTCATCACTTGGACTGCCCATGTCCATTTTTTCTTTTTAACATCGTTTATTAGGTCGCGACCCCTGTCTCCACTTTGGCCCATGGACTGGGCTGTTTCGCTATCTCTTAATGCAACGCCTCTTATTTTCCGTTCCATCGCCAGCTGCATGGTTCTTAACTTACCCTCCAGCTTCCTTGTAGTTCCCCAAGTTTCTGCCCCCGTATATCAGTACTGGCAAAATGCAGTAGTGCTATAGATTCCGTTTGAGTTATAGCAATAGGGTTCTGCTCATGAGTGGACTTTTCAGTGGATTTCATTGGGTGATATCTTTGACACTGGCGGGTTCTCCTGTCATATCTGCTGTAGATATAGGTATTCTTCTACCACTTCTAATGTGTGGTTTTCAAAAGTGAAGACACAATTATTTGCCATGCCACTGAGCATTATCCTTAATTTCTGCATGTTCATGTTTACTGCAAGTTTAGGGGAGATCATTTGTATAGGCAGCGCCTCTCTCAGTGATAAGGCCATCTGGAGCGCCATGACCTAGTGCGTTTTCAACAAACAACTTAGTTACTTCTGAGGGCCTGCCTTTAGGGAGCGTCCTTGTATCCGTGTAGAGGGTGAGGTAGTCATTCGTTACGCAGATCCATTTGGTGCCGGAAGTCGACTTCGGGAACGGCCCCGGTGAGTCCATAACAATTCGATGGAACCGTTGGCGAGGTGGTTCAGTGGGCTTTCGAAGTCCGGGTGACCTAGTCGCCATTGTCTTGGGTCGTCGGCACTCTCCAGAGTTTCTTAGCAATTGACGAATTCGGCAGTTAGGAGATAAGTAGTACTTCTGTTGTGTCATGCCGAGTGTGCGGGATAAACCGGTTTCCGGTAATGACATTGCCGTGTAAAGCTTCCAGAAGCCGTGGATGTAATGTTGAAAACACTACGAGCTGGTCGACTCGGCCTGGGGAGAACTAAATGGAAGAGTCTCGTTCTGCAGAAAAAGTGATCCTAATCAGCGCGTAAATACCCTCCACACAACATAGCGACAAGCCTCTCGACCTCTGGGTGTACCCTCTCTCATTTGGATCTTTCACATATGCATCCCAAGGACTCATTTTTGTGGTGGCTGCTGCGGGATCACTTGGGCGCGAGACAAGCAGGCGATATCCCAGTGCGTTTCACCGCTCTTGTATGCGATGGTGTTCTTAAATTCTTGAATCCTGGCACTCCTTCTCGTGGGGCATCCTGATGGGTCTTTCAAATTAGGTAGCCAGAACAAGGTGTGGTGATAGCTCAGGACCTTCAAGGGCCAGCCTTACAGCTAAGGATTTTGAGGTAGCCCAGATGATGGCAAGGCATTCCTACGGTGTGGTGGAATAATTTGCTTCCGTCTTCGAGAGGCACGAGCTAGCGTATATTATAGCCCTTTCTAGAGCATCGGTCATCTGCACAAGGAAGATACAAGCCATGAGCTGCTTGCGGCCTGGTTTGGATTTTGGGTCCCGCCCTCTTCGTTGGAGTACGGGAGTACTGCCGTAGTTTGAAGGCGTCACTACAGTTCTTGAAATGCCGCGCCATGCGGCGTTTCCCATTTGAACTCAACATTAGGCATCGTGAAGTACATCAGTCAGTGACCCTCTGGCCCATGAAATATCCTTGAGGAAGCGCCTGTAACATGCGCTTTAAGTTCTGTGAGTCTGCGTACTGCTTTCTTGTCAGCGCGTGGATGAAACTAGACGATGGCTTCTGTTTTCGGCGGATCGCGTCACACTCTTGACTTCTTAATAATGCGACCGAGGAAGAAGTGCTCGCCGTATGCGAAGAGGAATTTTTTGTCTTCAAGGTGAGTCAGAATGTCTTTGTTGCTTGAAGAACAGCTTCAACGGGAACTTTTCGTCGAAGCTGCATGTATATGGGAAGACATCATCTTACTAGACGATGTAAGTCTGCCACTTCGAGCCGACACTATTCTATTCATCACCTGCTGGAACGTCCCTGGCGCCAAGCGAGGACAAAAGCCCATAACATCAAGTGCGAACAGGCTGCGTGGTCTTATACAGGCAGCCATTTCTCGGTCTTGCTCGTAGACGTCGATTTGGCACTAGCCGGTCTTTAGGCTTATCAGCGATAAATGCTGTCTTATGTCCACGGGAGGGGATACAACTTATTTACAGCATTAGCTGTTATGAGATCTCAACAAGGGTCTTTTTGACGCCGTAGTTGTCCGCCGCCGGTGTCCGTAAGCACTACTACGCAAGTTTTATAAAAATAACCAGGAACGAGGAGGATTCGAACCCGCTTCCTCTGCGTGGATTCGGACCCACACTATCTGCGTGGGAGTTGAGCATTCTACGACTGGGCTATGCCTGTGCTTGAAATATCTTCCCTAAAAGACATAAAAAGCTATAACGTTTGCCGAGGAATCGCACTAACAAATGCAATGTTACGTGGCAAAATAATAATACGCCACTACACATCGCGGAAAGTGCACCTTATAACGAGTTCGAGGAAACAGTTGAAAGAACACAGGGGTGCATGCTTTGTAGCTCTGCACCCATTACTTAGGCATCATCAATGTCATCATTATGAAACAATCTTCAACTTTTCCGTCGTCACTATTTGAGGCGCTGCCCTTTGAAGCAGTGTTGTCGGATTGTGTCCTGCGTCACGCGGCAGGCGACATGCACAGCCCCTACAGAAACCTTAGTTGGCTCTTCGATACACCTGATGGCGCCTCCTCGCACAGTGGGTGCCGCTGCTGAAGAAGCATATTGAAGAGCAACGCACGCGGTGCAGCGAGGCACCGTCGGGCACAAAAGGTAGCTGTGCAGAGAGAAGCCCCAACCAGAGCTCTCCGTCGACGGCGGGCCGAAATTTCGGTTCGTTGTCTGGAAAGGGACACCAAGAGGCTCTCTAACATGTGCAGTTATACAGATTAGTACGTTACAAGACCGCAGTAATTATGGCGTAGTGGGTACTTCCCCATATGGCGAAATGATAAAAGTGATGGAGGAGGGGATACCCACCACCTCTACTTGCACTAGTTTCCCCAAGCTTTCAATGGCCTGTAAGAAGGTTGCTCCTCCAGCTTAAGCTGTCGCTCTCCTGGAGTTCCGCGCGGGCCTGGCTCTCTTTTTTTCGTGGGTTCGTTCCGTCCGCGGCAAACGACAGAGACGCGAAGAGTTGCATCACTGTTCGACGCTAACACTACGGGAGACGCCCACGGACTGTTCGACGGTTGGTTGGTGCCCTCGCATAGCATTTCGCTAAATTATTGCTTGATCTTGCTTGAAATATTCAGCGCTACTTTTTAGACGTAGACATGGCAGTTAACACACAGGTTCACACACAGGTTACGCAGACAGTACAGTCAACACACAGGTGTGTTAACTGTACTGTCTGCGTCTAAAAAGTAGCGCTGAATATTTGAAGCAACATGTGTGACCGACTAGCCCAGCAACGTGTTTTGTTATTGCTTGATGGTCTCGCGTAACCGTGCGGAGACGCGGCACGAGCCCTGACACAGCATAAGGGCCAAGTTGTCAGTTAGGATGCGGTGTTCGGCGAAAAGAGTCTGAGAACCCTCGATGACGACGATGGCCAATCCTTGCATCGATGGAGCAAGGTATTGTTACGAGAAAGACACAGAGGACGGCTATTTACAATGTATTTACAGGGAGGCTTTAACCAGGCAACAACCAAGATGGTGGACAGTCCGCGCGTCAGCCAGTCCCGTCTTCGTCTTCTTCTTCATCGATGGTATGAGCCATACCCAGATACTATGGTCGCTTCGTAGCATTATTGTTCTGAATTCATTAAATGCCTCGCAAGAGTTTCATTGATGTGCAAAACTGGTTCCAACACTTCGGTCGCCATTGCAGGTCCCGGAAAATCCGTCATGGCTGGCTTTTATAAATTAATACATGTAGGCGACTATCGTTCTCGCGCTGAGGTGCTTCTATTCGTTCAAGTTTCTTACAACTACCTTCGAATTACCATAATGCAGCTTGCTATCCCTCTTGCTACGCACATCTGATGGTTTGCGTCTGCTTGCCCAAGATTACGCCTTCTAAATCTGCCGGTTCCTCAGTGCCCACGGAAATAATAAGACTAGAGGGTGGCCGAACTGTGATCTGCTCGACGTGGATCTTATGTCGATGACTGCGGCACGATGGTATAAAAAATTCATGTCTACGGCGACGTAACTCGAGCGCTCTTTTCAGACCACGAAACCCAGGCAATAAATCTGGATGGCAATGATGAATCTCGCCGTGCAGACTCCCATTTACGTGAAAATGTGGCGCCTTGCTTCTGAGATATGTAGTCCTTCCCAGGCACTCTTTACCTTCTTCAACTTCACAGCCACTGATGGCAGAGTAGTCGGCTCCAGTGTCGGCTGCGACGGTCTCGCTGTGACCGTCGATAATCACGTCAAGGCTGGTAGTTCTACAAACAGGAGGGTCACCTCTAGTGAGCAAGTAGTTGTGGGTGCCTTAGGTATGCAGTATTCGGAGTCGGCAGAGTAGCACGTCAGTTTACCGGCATTTTATTGGTGAGGGTGCTCCAGAATATGGCTTAAAGGACAACTGAACAGGTTTCCAGAAATATGTGGTTAACAGCACGGTTTGGTACTTTCGAAGAGCCTGAACACAAAAATCGATACGAAATTCGCTAGCGCTGAAGCAAACTCGTGTGGTTAGCAAAGAACACTTCAAGCTGCTGCTGGCCGGCGCGCGGCGGGTCCGGCTATAGCATCCATGAGTGGTGGAGCCCTCTGTGACGTCAGCAGAGGGTTCTACTGGAGGTCGCCGCAACGCTATAGATTGTGCTCGGTTTCTGAGACGCTGCGACTATTTAGAGATTTGGCAAGTTTAGTGGCTGTTACGGATCACTTCGATGTGATCGGTATGACACATACACATTTGAATCATAAGCCTAACAAGAAACACTTACGATAAAGACGAGCGCGACGGTCAGCGTGGTTTTCGGATCCCACGAGCTAAAGGCGACATTTATCCGCGTTAGGAATGTCGCTTGATACGTATTCCCAAGCTTTTATGAAGCTGCGCCGTGGTGTATAGTATTAGGAGCAAGAGTGAGATAGTATTAGCATCATGCCTGTCGTCTTCGCGACCGTGTGGACCGAAAAGTGCTTATTTCATGCACAATGCATTCCAGCGCTTATTTGCAAGTAACGTCACCGGCCGAATGTGCATTGGTACAGTTCTTGTGTCGCATGGAAGGGCTTGCCTTTGCAGTGTAGTTTACATATTACGTCTCTGTTTTAATCCTCGCATGTGTCCTCGTCAAACAACCCGCACAATTATTACACTGCGTGAGGTTGCAGCGAGCACCGAGATGCACTGCCTCCACAATGCAATTTGCATTTACCATGTCACTAAGAGAAGAAACACTAAGTGCACGAGTGCCAGAAAATTGCACGGCGCGCACGGAAGCAAGCGTTTCTCCTTTTCCGCAGTATAGCTGTGTTGTAACTCGCGGTGCTGGAAGCAGCGTTCGAAGGTCGTGGGGGAAGCTTACGAAAAAATAACAAAAACAAGCCTGTAGCTGCATGTTGACTACTTGCATATATACGCGGCTTACCATAGTTCCAGTGTGTGCTTGTTAGCGCTGGACTCCTGGTTGCTTTGAAGCGATCGTAAGCAAAATTCAGTGTATAGGTGCAGCCTATAAGGCATTCTCTCCTGTTTATTTGGGTTTGCAAAAATCTGCCGCATTTCGCAGAGGAAGCGTCCTGCGCACACTAATTAGGGGCATCAGCACATAGGTAACCGAGCGCGGGCAGATAGCAGGCAGGATATTGACGCTCTATTTTAGGCGTCTTCTGCACTTGATGTACCTCTGTTGCAACAAGTGTTCCTGCATGCGGAAAATCATCGGTGATGATAGAAGCGGTCGACGGTGGTGTGATGGCGGTGTCACACGGCGCACTGCTAATCATGATTAAGCCCTACAATGGACCCTTACCTTTTGACTATGGACCCTTACCAACTCGCTCAACTTTCTGTCCTTTTGAACTATAAACAGAGATTGCCTTCCTTCCGCAGCCTGTTTAATGGAGACAATCGTGACGGAGAAATTCGATCCGGGTGGGCTTTGTTCGCGATTATAAGTGCCCGTGTCTCACCGGTATACGTGCCAGCAGAAAATGCAATGAATACCAAAAAAGGAGAGAGCAAAGAACATGCAGTTGTTTTCTGCAAGAGGCTACGCTTCTATTAACATTTGGCATCTCACCTCATGCATTCGTCTGTATGTGAGCTCTGGTCTTGATGGAGGCGATTCATTCCTTTTGTGAGCGTAGATCGATAGTGCCATGCCCGGCCTTAGTCGAGCAGGTTTTACAGGAATTGCCATCGCACGCATCAGCGATAAACCCTGATGGTAAACACTGTCCCGAAAATGCTTCGAGCAGAGAACAGTGGTTTTGGAAACCTTCAAGTTACTCCGCTTCACCGCAGTGATCCACCTAGGAGCTTGTTTTCCTTCTGTGGGAACATGTGAAAGACAACACCGTCTCGGCCACGAGTGCTTGTACAGCTGTAGGCGGCGCAAAAGGGAGGCATGGCAGCATTATTACTTCTGTGCACCTAAATTTCACTTGCGGCGGCAGTTCTTTGAAGCGTAAGCCGGAAGCGAAAGGTGCAGAAGCTGATTATTTGCGACAAGGGCCGCTACTAAAAGTGATCGACAGGATCGACGAACAAACGTGCACCCGACGTTGGCGCGCTCGCCAGAGATGCCTGCATCGATGTCACTTCCAGCCAGATGTCTCCTTCCGCCACCTCCGCCAGTATGCTCCCCGAGCCGCGGAGTTCGGAGGATGGCTCCGATATTAATTCTCAATTCGGCTCTGCTGATTGTATGATCGCAAAACAAATCGCGGCAAGAGTGAATTAATGTGTCAGCGCAGTTAGAAAACGTCAATCCTTAGAAATCTAAAACCTGTTCAGTTTCCCTTTCACGAAGTGCGGCTTGTTGGATGTCTGCACACCGCACAGGTATTGCCAATATGCCTTCAGCCTTTTTCCGGTGGAAGAGTTTACACCCTTGGCGTAGGTAGAAGTACCGAAATTTGATGACGTTTCTATCGAATATGTTGCCTTTTGTCTGCCAGAACGCTTCCACCAATGCCTAAGTGCCGTGGTACCCGACGTATCGATATATGCTGACTCGATATTTACCCTGTGCACAGTAGTGAGAGCACATAGTTATGCAGGGGAGCTTTATGCTTACAGAAAGTCTTTAAGGATATCATAGTGCTCAGTGAGTCAATGAATATTACGGCTTTATGTAATTACGTCTCTAGAACATTGATCATGGCCGCCAGAATCGCGTAAGACTCAGCCATCAAATACTCATTTCAGCAGGCGAGACAGATGCAGTGAAGGATGGTCCGTGAGCCGCATAGGACACGCCAGCATGCGATTTGGGTATATCAGTTTAATATTTCCAACCTGCGTACTTGGCTGGCAGTTCCAGAAAATACATCCGAATATGAGCGTCAGGGATAGATCTCGTAGCCCCATAAGCGATATGTCGCATTCAATTAGCTATCCCAGCCAGGGCGGCAACAACATTGCTGACGGCGTCAGGCGATGCTTCAGCGATGAAGTGCCCGTGTCTACAGCTAGGCACCTCACACGCAGTGACAAGTTCTCTCTCACTGAACGCAGATTCTGAGATAATGCGAGAGTTGTTGTCTCATTTAAGTCTCTATAACGCAAATGCCCAAGATCGGAGCTCACTTTCACAAAGTAGTTCACAATGGAGTCTATTCATTTTAGAAAAACCGAACACTAGTTTTGTTCTCCATAGAGGCTTGTTCAAGAAGCACCACTCGCCAACCGGATGACTAGATGGCACACAAGGTGAAGCATCGTAAGCGCAGCGGCATTTGCAGATTGGCAAATAAAGAAGCCGTAATCAAAACGTTACAGCATGAGAGATTAGGCAAATTCGAGAGGCACTTTTGATCACCTCCATATGGCTTATGTGTGTCATTTCAAGAAATTCATTTTCTTTCAAATATTTAGTTCTCAAGTACTTAGTATAAGGCCGGAAAGTGAAGGTCGAGTCATATATTAGGCAAGCGAACTTGTGTGTGCTGTGGTTGTAGATATCCTACTTTCAGATATCTAAATAACTAGGTCAGGTATAAATCCTCTTTTAGTCTTTAAAAGGGCGCATACCTTTCTGTGGGCTTATCTGGAAACTATTTTCGTCCGGTTGCTTAGTTGCATTGTTTAGAGGAAGGTATAAATGACGGACTCAGATGGTAACATCCATTACTAAAAGCCAATCAGCACATCTGTGTACACTTACTAGAAAACGGTGCGTAGAATGGGTGAACGTGTAGGATTCATTTCTACTGTAAACACTTTACAGCTAAGGAAATCGCCTTGAGAAACACCTGCTTTTTGGTTTAAAGAGTTTAATATAATTCTGTAGATGTCACCGGTCCGGGGCTGTGAGGCATGGGGCGCAATCGCCTGAAATAATCCCGGGGGACGGCGTTGCAGTCCCCCGGGAGTGATCGTACGCAAGCTTGAAAAATTAGGTTTTGGTCCCCTTCGGCACACTAGCGAAACACCCACCACTGTTTCAAAAACCGAGTTACTGCTAAGAGTGATAAATCAAAACAAATGTATTCTCATCAAAGAGGCACTTACACAAAACGTGCACAAACTCGTGTCTTCACAATACAAACACAGATGGCTTACAACATTGCACGAAACAAACAACAAACGTACAAGCTTGTACACTGCAACAAAGCATAAACACATGAGTCCTATACCTGAAAGTCAATCGAGGTGCCTTGTCAACTTTTGAAGGCCACAGGCAGGGCTCGCCGGCTTGCTCGCGGAGCGGCGTCGATTCACGTCTCCTTCATCCTTTTCGCTGAGTCTTATATGACTACAACTGCTATGACTGCTGCTCACGGCCCCTGGCCGACTCTTTACATTGCCCTCGAAAGACGTTCTAGCAAATTGGGTGGAGCCTGCGTGATCCAACAACGCTTTAGGTTTAGGAACCTTCTTGCTTCTTATCGGTCATTCGCCGCTTGGACGGCGCCTCTTCTTCTCAAGGAACGTCGGCACGCACTCTCTCCCTCCGTCTGTGTCGCGCGCTCGCTCACCGCGATGACTCACTGCTGGGTCCTACAAAATTCTCCCTTTTTTGGAGGTTCAGCCAGTTGCGACGTGACTTTGGGCGCCTCTTCCGTGCGTGCTGTTTTTCGTGTTTTTCTCTGGATTTCCCTTCAACTCGACGCCGGCTTTTTGCCTAAACGGGCACTATTTCTCGAAGTACCGTTCTCTTGGACTAGTTGGTTCATTGCTTCTGAAACGTTTTAAAAATGTGCGAAACATGGTGAAACTAGAAAGGCAACACAAAGGGCACCACGAGCGCAAATTTCACGAGATTGTGATAAAACATGGCCGAGTCTTACTCGGAAGGTGCGGTTAGACCATGCCTCTCGAGTCTTTTCAGCATGCTACCATGAATACCAATTTGGGAAGATCCCGAAGGATGCACTAACACCAACTTGCGTCTTAAGCTTGTTGTAAATCGAAAAACACAGTCAGAAAAACTGGTCATGAACGACGCTGCCCATTTTATCGGCCTCAGTGCGAAGGAGGTGGTCCATTCTCGGCCTACTTTCCGTAAAACCACATTCAAAGAAATGGCGCAGGTTTTTGCTTTTTAAATATTGAATTAGGCGTACCTTTATGATTTTTCACATAATTTACAAATACAACTCGTTAAAGGCTGCTCTATAGCTGCGGGCCAGGCATTCTTTCCTTGTTTGAGAATAAGGTAACTCCAGCTTCTTTCCAACAGATTGATTGGCAGACGCCCCTCTACCTGCATGGCATTGAAGAGGCAAAAGTGTTTCGGGTGTTGAAGGGTTTAGGTGCTGCATAATTTCGCACAACATGCGATCGCTGCCAGGTGCGGGGCTGCTAAAACAGCTAAGAGAACGTCACGTTCTGCAATACTGGTTGATCGAACGCCTCAGCTCCGGTGGACTTTCTTTCAAGGGGCTTTCGTTCTGCACCTTTTTTGAACTTTTCACATGTCTACTTGTAATGAGAAGCACCAGAGAAATCGAAAAGTCTCTGGTACTCGAGGCTTTCACTTTCCATTATTACTACGGATAGATCGTGTGACAGCTTGTGTTTTAACTGATGTACTCGATTTCACACCCTGGCCTCTTCTGTACAGGAGTTTATACTACTGATATAACTTTCCCAGCTTTCACTTAAACCTATTCGACGTCTTCTCGTTGTTGTTACTTCCTTAAAATTACAGAGGTTTTCAGCTGTTGCGGGCCCACCGAGCAGTGCCCAAGCTCTGTTCTGTTTTTTTTGTGCTGTTCTACAGTAGTCGTTGCACCATGTGACTTATATGAGACAACATTTATTATTCTCTACTTTTGTGTGTTGGATGCATTTTTCAGCAGCTTGAATGTTGAATCTTGTTAAATACGTCACAAAACTTTGGATGTTGAAAGAGGTAATCTCACTATATTATATACGTCATTAACTTGTTTCTAACAAATAAAAGAACGAGCCCTTGACCCCTTCCCTTTCGTTATATACGAAGTAATTAAGATAGGGAAACCGTTCCCAGTGATGAGAAGAGCAGCTGGTTGAGCTAGTTGCTCCGTATATGCCCGTATGGATCCGTATTGTCCGTATGTGTTCCTTTCACGTAAATGTGTGTAATTTTCGCTTACTACATTTAGCATAACTTGCCAGTCAGCCGACTCGATCTTTCGTCTGAAATGCGAATTGGAATGCTCCGCCTTCTTTAGTCGATTTTAAGGCGACAGGAATATGGTCATTCCCATATTGTTTCTGAATGACACACCAGTCGAGATGTGATATCAATATGCAAGATACTACGCAAACGTCGATTGAGGACGGCGTATGGTGTGTTACAGTGTTGTACGTTGCTTCTTTTATCGAGTCCAAGACAAATTTTTCCATTAGGCACCCTCTCGCATCAGAGCGTAATCATCCCACAAGGTGATGTGCGATTGCACGTTAAAATATCAGGCGACTTTGGGGGCACACGGATTTCATAAGTAAATTAAGTTATAAAATTTTCTTAAAGAACCGTAATAATGTGCAGGAATATATATCGAGCTGATGGTAACTAGCCAATTCAACGTCACTGCTCTGAGAGAAATTGCCTCAAGGTACGCTGGCATTTGCACTTGCTAGCAGGCATGAAATATAGCGTCTATAGCGCCAGACGAGCCAAGGTCACTGTCCCCCACGGTCTTTTAGGCATACTTCCTCAGGAAGTCTGCGCTGCTCTGAGATGTGTCTCCTGGAGACAGAGCACTGTAGGAATGAATTGGGGAAGCAGTTCCTTAACATCATCGAGGTTATTAAGCGGACCCCGAGTACCTCACTGCAGTACCTGAGCGGCATTTTGAATAAGAATTGTGAATGGCCTGAGAGCTTAGCTTGCACATGCCTTGTGGGGCCCTGTGATGCGAAGGGTAGTTTTTATTTTTGATAAGCTCCCCGGAGTTCCGCTAATCCTTCAGCGTCTGAGACGCCGATGCAGTTAGAGTAGTATACGTAGCACACACTGCATTAGAATAGTACTGACTATAGCCGCCGAGGGGGCTGATGGCTCTACAGCCCTTGCGCTACGTGCGGAACATACGTCCACCGAAAAATGCAACGCTGGCCCCAGGCGCGTCACATCTACGTAGAAGGGACTGCTTGTGTGCTGAAAAAATATCGTTTTCTTGCTACCTGAAATGGGCGAAAGCAAGAAGTCTGTCGCGGAAATCATAATAAAGAGAACCATTGGTAACAATTTAAATGTCGTCATACAACATTTCAACGATTATTTTCATAGCGTATCTACCAGTACATTTCAGGATTACCTCTATACTCTGGAATGCTTCAACACCACGACGCGAACTTTATCTCATACCACGGCATTGTGAATACGTTTTTCAGTTTGAGAACCAGAACAACTCCTGGCCCTGATAACATCCCAAATGTGTTCCTTAGGCGATACGTCGAAACTATTGCCAAATTTGTGGTTCTGTTATTCAGAGAACCGCTGTTATGTTCAAAAGTACCTAGTGATAGGATGATGACTCGAGTTCCCCAGTCTTTAATAAAGGCGTTATCATGCTGCATAAATTTTGAGCACATAATCGCAACTCGCATTAATGAATTTCTAGAAGACAACTTGATACTAACCACTTGTCAACATGGTTTCGGAAAGGCTGTACCACTGTCACACAATTAGTTATAGTAATCAATTCATTTGCAAAACCTTTGGATGAAACTCTTCAAATTGATGCTGTGTTTTTGGATTTTAGAGAAGCCTTCGATACGGTGAGTCACGAAAAATTACTTCTAAAGCTATGAAACGTAAACCTAACACATGTTGTAATTTCTTGGATCGCAGACTACCTGAATCACCGTAAACAGTATGTTTCAGTTGATTGTCACAGCTCAGGCTATCCACCAGTCACTTCAGGTGTCCTTCAGGGTAGCGTTTTGGGCCCTTTGCCCTTTCTTTTATATATTAATGACATCGTCACCGTCGTCACTCCTGGAACTCAAACAAGACTGTTCACGGATGACTATGTTGTGGTTCTTGCGATTCGGTCTCTGGAATATCAGAGCGAACTAGGTTTCACCTTGAATAACATATCCTTGTTATATCCTTGTGGTGCGAAAACTGGGGCATGGCTACAATACCGACGAACGAGTCTCTCGACTCATAACGCATAAAAAGAATCCGCTCAATTACGCGTGCTCAATGGGTCTATTTCATTAAAACAAGTTTAGAATTGTAAGTATCTTGGCGTAACCTTCACGAACAATCTTTCTTGGAACCTTCATATAGAGAACACATGCTCTGCTGCATTCCGTAAGATAACTTATCGACGACACAAACTGAGAAATTCTCTGCCAGAGGTCGTTACTCTCCTACCTGACATATACGCGCCTTCAACTAGAATATGCCTGCGTCGTCTAGGATCCGTATGATATACTCATTATCAACAAACTTGAAAGAATTCAAAGAAAATCGGTTCGTTTCATTTACTCCAAATACAAACGTTCGGACTCCCGTCACAACTTATGCTGTCTAATGACATTGCTTCTCTTAAGCTAAGAAGACAGACCTACCAATTGGATTCCTTACGTAATCTATTCTACCACAAATTCATCTTCGACCCTTCATTTTACGTAAGTCCTCTTTCTACAAGGGAGACACGACACCATCGCACTGATGCACTAACACCTATCTACGCTAGTACAGATGTGTACAAGTTTTCCTTTTTTTCCATGGACCATTTCTTAATGAAATTCTCTGCCCGCAACATAGAATTCTGATCACCTGATTATCACGTGCTTTTCTGCGCCTTTTATTTTAATATTGTTACGGTTGAAGGTCAAGCTAAGGCTTATATACAGGAGAGCGCGGAGCGCTAGGTACTTGGTACAGCCGAGGCAAGATGGCGTCCAACCGCTAGACAAGATATCGTCCTCGTCGTCTTCCACCCTTGCCTGCCTCATACCTTGATTGCCCGTCTGAGGCCGTAGCACTCCCCGGCTCACAGACGAAGCACGCGAGGCAAGTCCCAATCACCGGAAAACAGCAGGGTGAAACCGCTTGAGACGCGCGACGTGTGTGAGCTGGGTTCGGCTGGAACGACGACCAGCTGACATTAAACGGGCCACCAGGTACGTTAAGTCACTCAACCGATCGACAATCACGAAAGGTCCAGTATACTGGGGCAAAAACGTTGGCATAATCCACGTTTACGCTGTGGGGTTCACACCCATACCAAGTCCCCTATGTTCAAGACAGACTGGTGTCGGCTCTCGTAGCGCTCCTTAGATCGGTGTTGGGCGCCACGGTACGAAGTCGAGCGATCTGACGTGCTTCTTCTGCAAGGCACAGCGTCTTGGCAACGGAGTACTCGTTGTGCAAGTCAAACGGCAATATTGTATCAATGCTCTTTAAAGGTAGACGTGCGTACAGCATATAAAAAGTACTGTAATCCGTCGTCTCATCCTTTGCGGTATTATAAGCATATGTCATGAACGGGAGCACGTCATGCCAGTCTTTGCGGTCGGAGGAGAACGCATGGCAAGCATGTTGGGAAGAGTCCTGTTCGTACGCTCTAGAACGCCGCTGGTCTGAGGGTGGTAAGGTGCTGAATGCTGGAAATTCGAGCTGCAGAGACGAAGTAATTCTTCAACGACGTCCGGAACGAATTGGCGACCACGATCGCTAATTATCACGCGGGGGGAACCAACTACCCAGCACGTCCACCACAAAATTGTTACCGTTGAGGGTCAAGCTAAGGTTTATTTACAGGAGAGTGCGGAGCGCTAGGTAGTTGGCAGAGCCGAATCAAGATGGCGTCCAACCGCTACACAAGATATCGTCCTCGTCGTCTTCCACCCTTGCCTGGCTCATACCTTGATTGCCCGTCTGATGCCGTAGCAATATGCATTCTATTGTATTTTGTTACGTTCTTGATGCGTACTTCGCATTTCTTTGACTCCCACTGCACGTGGCGTCTGCCTTTTCTTCAGCCCGCGCTTTCTCCTAGAATGGTTGTGAACAACTTTGTTCAGAAAGGGGTTAATTCATATAATATTGAAACGGGCACAGGGATACGCTTGTAATGGGCTATAATTGAACTACGAGGAGATTAGCCGGTGCAGCCCCAATGGCGGACCGTCAGCCTGCGCCCCACTGCTACCCATCCTTCGTTCCTCTCGAGATCGTCGTCGTCTTTGCTATTCTTTCACCGTGACATCACCCCCGCCGGCAAAAGCGCCGACCCGGCGCCTGCTAGACTGCAGCCACGTGGTATGGCTTGAGACGACTGACGTGGACGACATCAGATGACACGGATGACGAGGATGCATCGTCAGGAAGTATTTCATACGTCACATCACTGAGTTGTCGGACTACGCGATAGGGGCCGGAATACCAGGATAGCAGCTTTTCCGAGAGGCCGACGTGCCTTGAAGGAGTCCACAGGAGGACGAGGTCATCCACGGACAACTGGACATCACGATAGCGGCTGTCATATAGAGATTTCTGTCGTGACTGGGACTCAGAAAGACGGTCATGAGCAATGTGACGTGCTTGGGCCGCTGCATAAATGGCGTCGCGAGAATATTCAGAAGGGGACTTCAGGGGCCGGATTTCTCGCGTAAGAGAAATTTTTCTGCGTAAGTGGATTCACGAACCGAAGAAAACGTCGTAAGAGGACGTGCTTCTCACATCGGCCGCTGTTATAGCGAGCGCTGGGGTTGCCGATTAATATATCAGCGATAGTGATGCATTTGCGACGTAGGCGAAAAAGGCTCGTAAGTGGATTCACGAAGCGAAAATGGTCGCAAAAACAGCGTAGCTGAGCGGAAATCCTAAGAGTGGTCCGGAGCACTCTTACGAGCAACGTGGTGGCGTTCCGAACGGGCAACCGCGGCGGGTATTTGGGTGCCGTAGGTGATACTAAAAAAATTATGGCCATGTAAACTGGCTGATGATTGCCGCGTATGTAGAAGGCTTACAGCCTTGAGGTTGCTGTTGCAATTCTCTATTATGCATTGGACAATCTTGCCACTAGCACTGGTCCAGTAAGCTTGTTGTTGGAGTTATTAGAGGTGCCTATTGGGTATTTGCAGCAAAATAACTTATGCATGTAAATGCTTGCGATTGGATGAAACATGAAAAGTTGCGTGAATGGTACTTGATGCCAAAATCGGTGCGGTGTATGGTCAATATTTTTTACCTTGTTTTTGTTGCGTCTCCCAATAAGGCGTACAAGCTGTGTTACCATTGCAGCATTGGTCGCACATGTACCACCATAAGGGAACGGACAACATTCTGTCGCACACTACTGGAATGGAAGTTGAACAGTAGGCTCCAGTCAGCCATTCACGAACTCCTTATGTCGTTTACAGCTTCTCTAGCTGCAGTGGTCTTTATTATTTCCTAATAGGAGCGCTCACCCAAATGCGGCTTCCGCTGTACATTATAGGCTGATTTACTGAAAACATATTGCTTCAACATACCCGCACATACAAGATATGTGTGACTTTGCGCATAAACTAAGAAATAAATTGAGTTTAATAGACATTCACTGTCCGTAAAAGAAAAGGAAAAGGTTTCGCTATGGCAAATACTTAGGACGGAATGCAAGCGCCTAAAATGCACGCGAAAGCCTGCACTCGCGCATTTGACAATTAGTTTTTTTTAATTGCACGCCAGAGTCTCAGCAAAAGGCCGCTTCGTCCCTTGAGGTGCGTATTGTGGCTGGAATGTTAACCTAACCGAAGTTATGGCTTAGTGATACGCCGTGCATCACATCCAAGCCTACGCCAGGCATCATAAATATCGTAGCAGACGACGACAGCAGACGACGGTTTGAGCGAGAGGCCAAGCATGTGACTGGTTAGAACGAGGTAACTCTCTACAGCAGGCCATTTTATGATGTCACTAAAATGATGTCACTCACTTCTTTCACCGCGCATTTCTGTGGTTGTCGTCACATTATCCCCCTCGCACATAAGAGAATTTTTCATATCACCGTAAGGAACGCGTAAGTATTTTTTAAGAGCTCTCTTAAGGCGAAAAGAACATCATGGCGACGTAAACATAGTATGTGGGTGTTCTTTCGTGGTAACGTTCCTTGCTTGAGCTCCTTTACGATTCCATGGGATGTGTTGTTAATGCCGTCGCTTTTTCGGTGCGTGATGGTTTTGTGAAAACCATCGCCAGTGTCTCTATTTGAGCGGTGAACACCGTTGAAGCCTCTGCCTTTGTGCTCGTGAACAGGGAACCGCGGTCAGTGTGCCGCCGTGGACTCACATTTAGGAAGCCTGCATTGTGTGTTTGAAGACCGGTCAGCTCGTTTGCATTGCTTTTTGGTCGTTTGTTTTTGTGGCGTACGCCGTTTCCTCTCGACCGTGTTTGGGCGCGTTACTTCAAGGATAACTCCGTGTTTAGAAAGAAACGACCTAGGCGTGTGCGTAGGTGCTGTGTTGACACTTCGAAGTGTTTTGAAGAGGCAGAGACCATGTGGAAGCAGTGCAACAGGTAGCATAATTGTCGACTGCACTACGCTTTGCCTTTGTGCCCCTTCCACACCGTCATTTTGCTTGCGTTAGCGGCTAATGTGCGGAACATGGAATAACACACCGATACGTTCTGTTGTGCATATTTTTTATTTATTTTATTTATTGACACTCTATGGCGTACAGGCCAAAACAGGAGTTTCCATATTAGGCACAAATGCAGTTGTTAATAAAAAATGCAAAGAGATTATAGTTTCTTTCGCGGAACATAAAAAAACATAAAGATTCCGAAAGAAACGTAATGAAATAAGTGCGCGAGGTGCTATTTTACGACACACATATCAACTTGCTCAGCAGAACACTCAACAAGACAATGCTTTCGAATATATAAATTGCTATTCCGACACTATTAAACGACATTAAGTACAATCGGTAAAATCGCTCAGCAAAGCCCTTTCAAGGATTTTAACCTCATTGAACGTTGCAACATCGCGCGGTAACCTGCTGCACGCATTGATAGCCTACACAATAAAGAAGTTTTTAAAAGAATGTGTTGAGTCTTAATGGCTGTACGTAATGTCTGGGGCCACTGCGCGAAAGAGATGTGTGAATAATTAATGTTTTGGCTATTTCGGTTTCATATTTCCCATACAATATCTGGAAAGAAAACATTCAGGCTGTTGAAGCGCATTCTTTGGTGCACATTAGGAATCGATGCTAGCGCAGCGCTTTCAACGCCGTTACCGACTGCGTTCGTTGGAATGAGTTAAAAACAAATCGTAAAGCCCTATTTTGAACGCGTTCACATTTAGAAATGTTTCTGCGTGTGTGTTATTTCCATATCGGACATGCGTATTCCAGCAATGGAGAAATTGTAGTCTGATACGCTACAAGGTTTACCTCAGTTGTCGCATCACTTAGGTACGACGAAGCATGCACGGTTTATTTTGTGACACTGTCAAAAGCGCAACGATTTCGGTGGCGGAAAAATTCGGCTTCAGCGCTTTCGGCATGGCGATGGCTAAACAGCAATCGGGTATGTCAGAGGCGTCTCAAGTTCCCGCACACACGGAAAAGTTCGTTTCAGCTATTGAGGAGCTTACAATAGCACTTGGCCAATGCAGCTTTCACGTCGCTGGCGATAAACGCTCTCTCCCTCTTAAGGCGCTTAGCACTCAATGTCCGGCATAACGTAATAAAAAAGAAGTAAAATAACTTGTGTAACGAAAGGAAGCTATGGAAGGCTCTTTCTGCGCGTGCGCACAAAAAGCAGGAAAAAAAAGGGGGGGGGGGGGTGACGTCTCGCTTTTGATGATATCTGGGGCTTAACCTCCGAAAACCACGCAAGGATTATGATAGACGCCGTAGTGGAGGTCTCCGGAAATTTTGACCACCTGGGGTTCTTTAGCGTGCCCTGACATCACACCGCACACGGGCCTCAACATTTCGCCTCCATCGAAATGCAGCTGCCGCGGCCGGGATTCGATCCCGCGACCCTCGGATCAGGAGCCGAATACCATATCCACTAGACCACCGTGGCGGGGATTTGGACTCCTTTTTGTTACTTCTTAACTACATACGCCGTCATTTACAAAAGCAGCACTTACTAACGTATTAAAGATACAAACTCTACCTAAATTACCGAATTTTCTCAGTGTGTCATGAGAATAGCAGTAGTATTCAAAAATCTGATGACTAATTTGTTCAAAGTGGGCATATTTATAAGCATATGTACCTTTCGGTATGTCGGATTTATTGAAATCTATCCATGGCTTCAATTTGACACATCACGTGGAGGATGCATTGTTGGAACTTGTTTATCAAGCCAAACAGCTTTTATATGGCCTCAAAAGCGGCATCGATGTTTCTTCTAAGATTTTTTGGCGAAAGAACAATTTACGTCGAGCTCCAAGACATTATCATGCAAATAAGTGTACTGCGTACGAACGACCCGAATCAATTGCGAGGCAGTGCATATTCATCAAAATGCATCTGAAATGGCAGTGAAAGGAGCAAATGTTGAGTGACATCTGCCCACCTTTAATATTTTACCTTAATTGCGGCTTCATGATTCCGGTCGTGTTGTTCGGCGGCATCTGCCGGTGTCACCAAGGGCGTCATTCTTTTTTTTTTCGTCATCGAGCTGTCGTCGTTGATAAAGCGCTAGCGCACGGGTTCACGCTGACCACGCGGGCGTATGCTGCAGCGCGATGTGCATACACTCTAAGAAAAATAAGAGTCAAAAGAGAGTCAGTGCACTCTGACTCTCTTGACCTGTCGCAGAAACCCACCAAGGAGGGTCAAACTTTTCTGAGGGGGTCAGTTGACTCCGTACGGCTCGCGACTCTTGTAAGAAGAGTCACCGTGAGAGTAAACTGACACCTGCAAGAGATACTAAAGATAACCGTGTGTGGGTGTGTGTGCGTGTGGACCATTCTTATACCTGCACGTGCGAAAGCTTTGCGCAATAAATTTTCTGGGTTAACTACAATTTCAATGAACACGATACACTTGCAGCGGTTAATTTCCTGCACATGTTTAATTACTGAATGTGTACACAAATTCAGAACGAAATAATATTAGCAGTGGAACGAAGTATTACGCGTAGTGAATATAGCTACTCGAGAACAAGCAGAAACTGTTAAACTCGGCATTTGGATGTTCGCATAGGACTATTATATGTCTATATGCGACGATAATAAATGCATGACAAAAGTGTTGGCGCAAGTAAACTACCTTTATTTGGTTACGTTCAGACTGTCTGGACCTTATATAAATTTATTGCATTATTAGGAAAGTGGACCTTAATGAAGACGAAGTTTGCCATGCCTTAGTACGGCGCTGCCTACCCCCCCCCTCCGCCGCCCTCCCCCCTTTCTTGTAAACAAACTCAGAGCGGTAAAGAGAGGTGGGGGGAAGGAAATGCGAGGAGGAACTTTCACAAAGCCCCACCTCTGCTCCCTGTAGCAGCGCTGGCTCAGCAGACAAACTTGGATAATGAGCATCTTCCTCATCTACCTCCGCGCATTAAAACACGTTGCCGAAACCTCCCCGGCCCCCCTCCCTGCCCCTTTAAGGCGCAAGAATGCGCCCCTCTGTTACCACACAGTAAGTCTGCTGCTCTTCGGTCATCAGCTGTAGCGATGAGGCGCTTGTAGTATATAAAACACAGCCTTAGAGATCCGTACGAGAAACGGATCTCTAAGGCTGTGCTTTTATCTCACCGTCGCTTGTGACGCGAGCTTAGAAATTATGTAGATATAACCTCTCTCATTTGACCAAAAATAAACATACATTTTCAAGCCTAGGCATAAAGAACCAGTACGCGTTGCAAGCACGGTTTGCACGTCCTACCAAGGTCAAAATTACACTTTTTAAAAATACGGCATGATAACATAACACTACTGCCACCTATGAAATTTTCTCACTGAGCGAGGCGTTGGAACAGGTCTTGTTCCACTGGCTGGCTCCGGCGCGTGTGGTGCATTTCGTCTGCGTGTTTTCAGCGTGTTTACTAACATTACGTGCGTTATTGTGCGTCTATAATCGTTGGCGCTCATCGAGTGCACAAATTTAACATGTTAGGGCGTTGTACAGCACGCGGTCGGCGGCGGATGGAGCGTCGTAGTCGCCTCTTACCAGCGACAGCCACGACCGACGCGGAACTTTGTGCGTGCTCGCAAGGAAGCTGTTTTGCCCAGTTTATCGATTATGCAAGTACGTGGTCGAATAGTGAGTGCACCGTCTGAGAAAATCCCTTTCCAGTGATGTGATAAACTACGACTGCGGTTCTGGAGAAGAAAGTTCAGCCACTTGATGAGACTGTCGACGGGAAAGCCTTCAGGACTTGGTGAGTGCAATGAAGTCCCTGAATTACGTAACTTGATTACTTCATTGCGGAATTGCTGTTGGTGAGCAGGAACCGCATAAGACAGCCCGGGCGGTGTGTTCACAAAGCAAGGATGATTGGCCAGAGCAACAGAAGGTGTGTTTGTGGTTCTGTCAGGCGACTCCCCCCCCGCGCTGTACTTGTGAGTGTGGGTGCGTGCGTGTGCGCGCGCGCGTGTGTGTGTGTGACGCACTGGTCCTCCTGTAGCCTTTTACGGTGCTGATGGAACAGAAGTAGCGTTTCAGCAACGTCGGTAATAACGTGCAAAACATCCAGAGTGCAGGAGGCGGGGACGCCGATATAACAACATATGTCACTGCCACATGCACAGACGGCTCCGTTTAGTAACTTGTGTGTCCTGGTGGTTGCGTTACAGAACAGTGTGTATTCGTTTTTGTCAGTACTGAACATAATTGCTTTGTCATGAGGGTAATAATGTGGCTGAGCACAATTGTTGCTTGAAGGCAATGAGTCATTTATGTTACATGCTATTGCCACGAAATGTACACTGCAGCAACTGCAATCCTGATTTGAAGCGAGCGAGATGGTTCTCGGTTATTGTAGGTCGATGAATGTGTCAGTTCAATGAAGATGTCGTGAACGAAGTATCATTTGCATTTCAAGACAACATTGTTATTATGCACTGTTGACTGGAGCTGTCATAAGGGGTGAGCTGGACATCAAAAGTTATATGATTCACTCGGATCATAAGGTGTTCTACATGGCACTAATGTTTAAAATATGTCTAGGCTCAACAGGTACCTGGCAGACAAGCATTGGAATGAAAGTATTTGACTAAGATTTCACTCCACGTAGATTCCAGAGCATTGGCTGTGGAATCTGTATAATATTTTTGTGCATTTTATGGTTTCAGTATCAGTGTCTCAAATGTTTAGGCACTACATGCAAGCAAGTTACTGAGGTTGCGAGATGACTCGTTTTGCAAAGCTGACCTGCCTAAATATTGCATTTCACTCTTTCATAGATACCAGTGGAGTTGGTACCGTCATTCATCTCCTATACCTATTGATTGGGCAAAAGGTTGACATGTCTGCACCACTGGTAAGAACCATTACGCTGAAACAATCTCTCTCTCTTTTTTTGATGGGGGCTTCAATGTGCATTGTAAACATTTCTTGCGGTGAGAAAAAGTATTCAGATGTGGCCTTTCAGGATTTTCTGATTTATCATAACAACTTCTATGGGTTAAAAAGCAGCATACTCTGTCACAACATTCACGAAATAAGTTCAGTATACACTTCATGGCCAGGCATCCCGCTGGAAAGGCATTTCATGGACAGACATAGTGTAGTTGTAGCACATTTCACAAATAATGGATGTTTACTGTTGGGCCACTACCATATATGTTTGAGTAAATGTGCTTAGTAATGTGAAGGTTTGGGTGAGTTGCTTATGCATGATGAATTACAGCACAACCAAGGACAAGGTCTTCCAGAAGAGCACAAACGCAGCACTGAATGTTTGAAGAAATGTGTTCAGTTTCTCTTGAGTACTGCGATTGTGGAAAAGCTGTGTGATGCACCTGTTGGCATTTGGCTGGCATAATAATGCTTGTTTTTTTCCTCTCTTTTTAGGTTTATGGAAGGACCCATACACATTGATACCCGCCTTCACTGCCAAAAGCATCCTGTCCTCTCCAGAAATGACCATCATGTTGGAGAATGTCCAGACTGATGGGCTGAGTGCTGCTATTGGTATGTCACCAGCATCCGTTCTTCGAGCTCATCTCGTCGCAGCAATATGTATCTGTGTGCAGGACCTCCACATGTTTATAAAATTGTTCACACAAAATGCAAGGCTCTCAACTACATTTTGGTTCCCCCAAATGCTCCAGTTGCCCGAAAAGGATGCCATTTAGGAGTTACAGAAGAAGCAGCCCATATTTGCAGTAAAATTACTTTGGAGTAGGTAGTGATTGAGAAAGGGTAGAAGGAATACCTTTTTTTTCTATAAAAGCAACTCTAAAGGAAATTCTGTAGTATCATGTGCCGAATTTCTGTTAGTGAGATGTATTCCCCTTTTTTTACTTTGCCCTAGAATACTGTACACAGAAACTCAGGAAAACGAGCAGAAAAGTAGCAATTTTCAGAATACAGTGTTCTTCGAACCATTCTTCACTAGTATGGACGCTTCATTTTGCAGCAGAAGTTTGATTGCTGGCAGAGCACTTTGTGACACCTTGTTGTCAACACTAAAAGGCTCTTGCATTTTTGAGTTCTGAAAGCATGAACTGTTTTCCTGCTAAATGAAATTACAATGCATAGTACAGCTGCTAACCTTCTTGTAAATGTTCAATGTGAATTTTTTTGTCACAACTGGCAACGTTTTTTTATGCTGTAGTGCACAGCCTTTGGTAACTTCTGCTCAGGTAGTGGTTTATGTGTGCTTCTCATTGCACACTTTCTTTTTCGCATGTGATAATCTAACTGCTTCACCTAGACACATGATGCTCACAGAGAACTGTTTCATGCTCCTTGTCACTTTTTCCTGTGGTAATGCATTCATTTAAGATGGTTAGTGTGCCTGTTGTTGTACCTCATTTTTTTATGCACATGAGATAGCTGTGTACACCTAGATAAGCCATACTCATTGTGCTCTGTTTGATGCATATGTTGACGCCGCATTTTCTCGTGGCGTTGTATCAGTGCAAGATGCTTAATGTGCCTTCTGTGTGTTGATAACAAACTGGTATTATACACAGCAGCTGCTATACACAGCAGCTGTCTTAGACACTGTGTTGTCATGATCAATCTGCAATGTACACTTTTTGTTGCCTATTGCCACTGCCTTGTTTACATGATATAATGGACCCAAATATTTAACTTCTGGAGTTCCAAGTCAGAGCTCTACTGAAGTCTGCATATTTTCACAGAGCTTTTATCGTACAAGTGGTAATGTGGATGAATTACGTTGCTGCATTTGCACGAGTGACAGCTAAGTGTACATTTTTCAAGTACATCATCACACTCTTTAGCAGTGGTAAGTTGTCCATGCATTCTAAACTTTGAAGGAGACCTGTAGGATTCGTTGTTTGTCATTTTTAAAGTATGCATCTTCTGAACAATTTTTTCACACGGGCATGTGATATGCATATTGCATGTTCACAATGCTAGACATAATGTTGAGTGTACATTTCCTTATTTTTGTTTGAAAATATTAGGGATCCTTGCAATCATCCAAGTGTACAAGCTAATTAACTTCATTTCGCCATTCTGTTTTTGTGAAGACACTTGTGTGTGCTACTGAAATTATTTTTGATGTATAAATGACTGGAACACATTTTAGCACCACATCAGTAATTCATTTATTATGCCTGCAGTGCCAGTGTACTGAGGTTGGCGTACTTCCTTGAGGCATTGTTAGCCTTGCAAATAAAGAAGCTACTAATGATGTTGTTGTGCTGTAGATCAGCAATATATTGAAAGTGCACACGGATCTTTTGCATATAAACATATTTCCATTTATTGGATTAGTCTCTCTTCTAGTTAAGCCAGTTCATGTTCCTATGTATGAACTGACATTATTCCACATATATGTTGGGTTAAATTGAATTGCTCTTGTACTTGTTACATTTCTTTCATTTGAATGAGACTACCTACGACAAATGCCATAATGTATGTGTGTAATAAATTTCTTTCTCAAACTGTTGTTTGTGTCTCAGAAAATATTTGTACCATTCAGTGAGGAACCGCAGACAATCCTTTGCAGTCATTTCACTGTGCTCTAAAAGTCATGTAATTCTTCAATTGTTTCGTGAATATAAGGTGAAAATACCAATGCCTTTTCTATTGCACACGTTGGCTCTATGGGGTCCTTTGACTCACCTAAAATGAATACCTGACTCTCCCTGTTAGTAGTCTTGTGACAGCACAAAGAGTATCTTAACTCAGTTACAGTAGTTATTTTTCAGAGTCGTTTGACCCAATTGGTATGACTACCTTACTCTATCTTTAAGAGTCGAGTAACTCTTAGCAGTGGTCATACCATCCTTTGCACAAGAGTCCTAGCACTCTTCATAAGAGAGGCAAGTGACTCTCTCAGCAGTGGTCACATGATCCTTTGGACAAGAGTCCTAGCACTCTTCGCAAGAGAGTCAAGTGACTCTCTCAGCAGTGGTCCCATGATCCTTTAGACAAGAGTCCTACCAACCACTCTTCGCAAGAGAGTCAGTGTACACTCTCGCAGCGCCGTGACTCTCCAGCAGAAAAGAGAGTTGACGTGTATCTTAAAGAGAGTCATATATGTGGCAAGCCCTGACTCTGCTAAAAGAGTAAGGTATACCATCTTTTTTCTTAGAGTGTAGGCACTGTAGCAGACGCGCGGAACAGGAAGATGAGGTGCAGCGAGGATCGATTCGCGATTATAACATAAACTCGACACAAGACGCTTCGAGTGCTGTGAGGCGATCATGTGACCACACATCTTTCTTTTGCTGTCGTTCCGTCTGCTTTCACGTTTCCTCCTTGCCCTCAATAGTGTCGAATATGTTAAATGCGCACCATTCCTATCGCATGCCTTGTCGCTAAGAGATTTCGCAGCTAAGCATATCGTCCGTAAGAGAAAGCTTTGTGAATCCGGCCCCAGATCATTGGGCAAGGTTGTGTCGAAAGGCAAGGTCGGTTCACGGCCAAAGAGCAGATAGAACGGAGAGTAGAGAGCGGTGTCGTGGCGTGACGAGTTGTAAGCGAACGTCACAAAAGGAAGGGCCGCGTTCCAGTCACGATGATCGGAGGAGACATACATCACTAACATATCAGTAAGTGTGCGGTTCAGACGTTCTGTGAGCCCGTTTGTTTGAGGATGGTATGCGGTCGTTAGCTTGTGTTGGGTTGCACAAGATCGAAGTAGGTCTTCAATAACTCGGGATAGGAAGTAACGGCCCCTGTCCGTGAGGAGCTGGCGAGGAGCTCCATGGTGTAAGATGACATCCTGCAGCAAAAAGTCGGCAACGTCAGTAGCGCAACTGGTCTGCATGGCTCGTGTTATAGCGTAGCGGGTAGCATAATCCGTTGCGACGGGGACCCACTTATTTCTATTTCTGGATGCAGGGAAAGGGCCCAACAGGTCAAGGCCGACACGATAAAATGGTTCCGTGGGTATGTCCATTGGCTGGAGTAATCCATCTGGAGACAAAGCGGGCTTTTTGCGACGTTGGCAAGGTTCGCAAGCTGCAACATAACGTCGCATAGAACGGTAGAGTCCTGGCCAGAAAAATCGTCGCCGGACACGATCGTATGTTCTGGAAACACCAAGATGACCAGCGGTGGGTACGTCATGGAGCTGTGCGAGTACAGTTGTCCGCAAATGCGTGGGAACGACTAAGAGCAGCTCGTTCCCATCAGGTCGCATATTGCGGCGGTATAAGATGCCATCCAGAATGAGGTACATTTGAAGGGAAGGGTCAGGCGGATCTGCGTTGAGGCGGCTGATGAGGTCGAGTAAGGTTGCGTCACGTTCTTGTTCTAGGGCGATGTTGTGGAAGGCGGAGAGCGTGAAGATTCCAGCAGGCACATCATCGGAACCTACCCTCTCGAACATCATCAGGCCTAGCGGATAGCTAACCATATGCGTGTTCCACATTAAGAAAACTTTCAAAATGTTTTCCTCAGCTGGTACGGTATCCTTGCGAAGAGGATCAAGTTTCAACTCATTCAGCATCTTTATTGCCGCATTCCTCCGAGTCTTTGGGGCAAAATTCAATGGACTTGGAAGTTTTTCAGCACAGCCACTACAGCCTTGGTCTGGAACGTTCCTTCTGGTGGTTTCCTTTCTTGGAGCTACTGAGGATCTACCTTGAGTCGACAGTCTGCACTCTTTCCTGTCTTCCTTGCTTCTTTTCTATCGGGCAGTACGATACCCGATCGGTATGAACCAACTAGTCGGCAAAAGGTTGTATATGCAGAGCGATCGCAGCTTTGCATGGCGCTTGCAAGGATACACTAGCTGGAGTACAGCCACATCCTTCCCCTCACTGTCTTCCTCCTCGCTCTCACTTTCTTTTCACCATCGTCTTGTTCGTATACGCATGGCTACCCTCTGTTAGCAGCAGCTGGGTGAGCGCCTTCTATGCCGCATCGTGCTGCACATTATGCTTTGTATAGAAGGGCAAGAGCGCGAATGTCAGCGCTCGGGAACCATCATTAAGGTAGTTTCGTGTTTGGTATGCATGGGAAACGAAGTGCCTTGTTGGTTCTTTGGGTCATCCTCTGCGGCTCGAACGCGTTTCATTGGTTTTCAAGCACACCACAACACTATGCAGGCGCCACCTGCGTCATGCATATTTATTTATTTATCTATTTACGCAAATAACTTACGGGTTCTTGTCGAAAATTTTTTGATAAGGTGTGACAGTAATGAACGAGCATTAGAAAACGGTACATTACATATTAATGCAACAATAAATAGAGCAAATAGAATATAAATACATTCAAAGGCAAAGAATAAAGCACATCAAAACACATAAGTCAATCACAAGGTATCTATATATCGAAAAGAACACTAGAGAAATACATACTTTACAAAAATAAAAATGCAGAAATTTTAGTCACAAACCAGTAGCAGTGCAGCAGTAAGTTGGGGTGAATTCAGCGGCCTTGCGAAGTATCTATGAGGAAAGTATCTATGGGGAAGTATCTGTCAGGAAATATATAAACTTAGTTCATGTATAAAAGTTAGTGGATCACGGATATTGACAAAGGTGTCAGGTTGTAATGTGATTCTAAGAAAAAGGACAGCGCACATTGCATCTGGGGACGGTAACGTGTTCAAGAATATGGCAAGCCTGCTATCTTTGACGACTTCATGACACAGTAACAAACAAGGACACAGAGCAGCAATTGACACTATAGCAAAACACATTCGAACATGAAAGACGCATGGAAACACGCGAGAGTTCAAACAGCCCGAAGGAAGTTTCACGGAAGCTCATGGACTCAGGAGAGAGGAGCCTTAGGAGGGAAGAGAGTCGACGCTAGCAGGCAATGGTCCTCGTTGCTTCCTGAAGGTGTGGTGGTGCATCAATGCTGATGCTGCCGCGGTGCCGGCCAGGAACGCAGGTATCGGGCACCGAAGTCACGGGAAGCCTCACACTCCCGCTCGTGACTCGACGAGACGGGAGAGCACTCTGGCCTACCTACACCTGACAGTGAAGTTTTTCGTTGGTCCTCCAGGAAGAAGGAGGTGGCCGAGGCCACGCGGAGTCGATGCAAGAGTTCAGCCCGCGCAGGTCCGCGCAGGACATCCACTGTCAACGCAATCGGGACAGCATGGATGGATGGCTGTTAAGAGCGTCGCCTTTATAACAGGGCAGTACCCCTAGTGCGACCAAGCACTACTCTCATTTTATCCTCTACAAATGTTTGTTTTCCCGAATCACACATATTCTCACAACAAATTTTTCTCCACGCCTAATTTATCTACTATCGCTCCGCTATGCAGTAACAACCTTATACGAACTGCCTTGTGCTTCTGTTTGCTCCATACATGTCCGCCACCAATACTCTAGACGCCTTTTCCGTATATCCATTGCCAACATGTTCATTGCCAATCATATTGGAATGCCGGACAGACAGTGTCTCGCAGCAGAAAGCCACGAAGGCTGTGCTCAAGTTTTTGCGCGCAACGGGCCTGGTGAACCGTCTGTGACACATGCCGTGCTTGTGTGTGTGCGCGATTTGACCTCTCTCTTTCTTTCTTTATTCCTTTTCCATCCCTTTCTGTCTCCCTTCACCCCTTCCCCAGTGCAGGGTAGCAAACTGGATATCTTCTTTTCCGGTTAACCTCCCTGCCTTCCGCCCATCATCTCTCTCTCTCTCTCTCTCTTACTCGTACAAGCCCTAAACCCATGGCTCCCCTCATTGCAGTGTCCACACCTACAGCTGAATGGCTATCTGTACATTCAATCAAAATATGGTCACGTTGCAAGATCAGCAAGGAAGGCCACGATGACAAGGGGAACACAGAAAACCCCATAATGGGGCCGCTGCAGCCCCAATGGCGGTACGCAATGACGTTGCGCCATTGCGGCTGCGCCGGCTACTCCCCATAGTAAAATGCCCACCTAATACACGCATATCCCTGCGCCCGTCCCATTCTGGTAGCGTGTAGCGCACAAAACAGACCTCCGCAGCAGACTTTTCCTGAACCGCTCTTCAATGCCCACCGAGGACCAGGCCTCTGGGTGAAACAAGGCGCCAGCACCTGCGCTGGCATCGTCCACGACGCCGCAGGACTCAGTCGCGCTGACCCAACCTCGCGGCCCTGGAACATTTTCCGGCAAATCCTCTGACTATGTCGATCACTCACCTGGCCTCTACAAACTAACTGCAGCACACAAGTGATGTGACCCCAAGGTGATGCTCCCAAATCTCCTCGTCTATCAGCAGGAACCAGCACGCTTTTGGTTGGACACGCATGAAGAGAGCTGACCAGCTGGGACTTATGTAAGCGAAAATTGCGTGATCTCTTTGGCGCGTCCGGCGGCATTGAGTCTGCCGCATGAAAGCCTTCTCTTGTCGTGCTCAAACAGCCGCAGAGTGGAACGTCGCGTTTATCCACGATGTTTTAGCTCTTTCCCGCCAATTCGGCTCCGGCATGACCGAGACTGACAACATAGGCTCAAGGGCATCAGCGATGACGCGTTCCACTTGTTGGTCTTTAGAGACTACTTGACGGTCAACGACATTATCAATCAATGCCGCCGTTCTGAAGGCGTCTAAGAGACGTCGCCTCACCCAACTGTTCACGCGGCTGCCAAACACCGATGCTACATCGTCGTCTGAAGGTGCTCATTAGTCGCCCACTACGGATAGCGTTGTGCGAATTGTGTGGCGGTAAACCGGGGCCGCGGCACCATCTCTCGTACGCCCGTCAGAAATTGAAGAACTGATGGTCTCACTCATCAAGGCAGTTGTGCGCGAAGAACTTTCCAACGCAAACATTCAACCGGTGTGCTCCATTACCCTGGCTCCAGTCACAGCCGCTTCTGCGCATCGTCGACCTCCAATCTTTCGATACCGACGAGACGCGGCGCAAGGGCGAACACCTGACAACAGCCCCATGTGCTTCCATTATAGCGGCGTGGGTCACATTTCCCGCTATTACCTTTACCATCAACCTACGTTTTCGCGATATACGTTTTCTACCGATGATTCGACGTACAGTGACTACACGTACCATGACCAGGACTACAGTGACTTGTACCGCGGCCCTCCTGCATCAGTCAGACGCTCGAACCGTTCACCGTCGCCAGACGCCGATGAACGGCTCTGGCCCTTCGTCCTTCATCGCCACATCTTCGTGTACGATCATATCACGCAAACTGACAAACGCAGCTCCCGGATTTGATGCTGCAATATACGCTCAACCCACGAATCCTGATTACTTTGCCGACCGGCCACAACAAATTTGCCGTGGAATTGATGCCTTGCCAGTAACTGCCCTGATCAACACTGCTGCACACATCTTAATCATAAGCCCTGCTCTCCGGAAGCGGCTGAAAAAATTTCTCGCAACTGCATTGTCCCGCATTGTAAATGTAGCAGATGGAGGGACGCCCACGGTCCTGGGAATGTCTCCAGCAAACTACTATCCTCGATCATCCTGTCGATTCTTCTGGCTTCTGCCCGGAGCCTGCAAAAGCTCGCACTGTCCTCGATTTCTCTGTCCCAACCTGAGCTAAAGATGTCAGCAGTTTTGTAGGCGTATTCTCCTACTTCCGCCGATTCCTACGGAATTTTTCGAACATTGCTCGGCCTCTGACCGACCTTCTCAAGAAAGGCTCGCCCTTCTCTGGGGCTCTGATCAAGCTGCTTCTTTCACAAGCTTTATTACTCTGCTCACCACTTCACCAATTGTCACTTCGCCCCATCTGCCCTAACAGAAGTCCGCAAAGATGCCAGCGGCTGTGAAATTGGCGCTCCTTTAGCCCAGCACTAACGGGGGCACGACAGAATTGTCGTGTACACCAGTCGCCTGCTTTCTGCCGTTGAACTCAATCACTCAATCACGGAGCGCGAGTGCCGCGCTCTTGTATAGGTGGTGGGTAAATTGCGCCCATACTTGTACAGTCGACTTTCGACTTTTACAATCGGACCCTCAGTCCCTGTGTTGCCTGTCGACACTCAATGATCCCCCAGGTCGTCTAGGTCGCTGGGCCTTACATCTTCAAGGCAACACCTACACAAAGGTGCCCAAGTACGGCCGACTACACCAGGATGCCGATTGCTTGCCTCGGCACCCTGTCGACGCCCAAGGCTGCGATGATGCGCCTGTTGGAATCTTCACGCTCTCCGCCTTCCACAGCATCGCTCACGAGCAAAAACGTGACACAGCCTTGCTCCAACTCATCAGCCACCATCATGCACGTCCTTCGGACCCTTCCCTCCAGGTGTACGCGACTCTGCACGGTATCACGTGCCGGCGAAATATGCGACCTGAAAGGCACGAGCTGCTGCTAGTCGTTCCCTGCCATCTGCAGGTGACTGTACTCGGAAAGCTCCATGACGTACCCACCGCTGGCCACCTTGGTGTTTCAAGGAAGCACGACTGTGTCCGGCGACGATTTTTCTGGCCAGGTCTCTACCGCTTTGTGCGATGTTGTGTGGCGGCTTTCGACCCTTCCTAATGTCGCAAAAATCGAGCCTTGCCTCCTGCTGGATTATTCTAGCCAATGGACATACCGACCGAACCGTTTCATCGTGTCATCCTTGAACTCTTGGACCCTTTCCCCACATCCAGAAATGAAAATAAGTGGATCCCCGTCGAAACATCAATGCTACCCACACGCCATCATACGAACCATCTAGACCTGTTGCGCAACTGACGTCGCCTACTTTCTGATTCGGGATGTCATCTTACACCTTCGAGCTCCTCGCCAGCTTCTCACAGACTGGGGCCGTTGCTTTCTATGTCAAGCTATTGAGGAACTCTTTCGAGCTTTTCCCACCCAACACAAGCTAACGACAGCATATCATTCTCAAACAAACGGCCTCTCAGAACGCCTGAACCGCACACTTACCGAATAAGCTATCGATGTATGTGTCCTCCGATCATCGTGACTGGGACGCCGTTTCTCCTGTAGTGATATGCGGACGGAACTCGCCATGTCAACACCGAACTCTACGCCCCGTTCTATCTTCTCTGTGGATGTGAACTGACATTGCCGTTCGACACCATCCTGCCCGATGATGTCGAGTCCCTGTCTCAATATGCTCGTGACGCCATGTCATGCAGCTGTCACAGCACGTCACATTGCCCATCTCTGTCTTTCTGAGTACCAAGCACAACAGAAATCTCTGTATGACAACCGCCATCGCGATGTCCAGTTGTCCATGTGTGATCTCGTCCTCCTATCGACTCCTCAAGGCACGTCGTCCTCTCGGAAAAACTGCTCTCCCGATACTCCGGTCCCTGTCGCTTTGTCCGACATCTCAGTGAAGTAAAGTATGAAATTGCTGCTGGCGATCCTTCCTCGTCGTCCGTGTGGTCTGATGTCGTCCACGTTGGTCGTCTCAAACCACACCATAAGGCGACAGTCTAGCTCGCATCGGGTCGGCGCTTTTGCCGTCGTGTGTAATGTCGCACTGCAAGAATAGCAAGGAGGACGTCGACGGTGAGGGGAAAAAGGAGCTGCCGCCGTGGGCGTACACTGACCGTCCGCCACTGGGGCTGCACCGGCTACTCCCCTCGTAGTAAAATACACCCCTAGAAGCTTGTCCCTCTGCCCGTTTCAATATGATCTGCCGTTTCCCTAGCTCTTCCGTAGCACGTACACGTATCCCCTTCTTTATTGAACAGTCTAGACCTAGACCCCGTCGAATGCCCTCGCAATTATGTGGTCGTGCTCGCTTTGGACTTGAAAGGGACATTTCAAAATGCGACTCAAGAGGCAACTCTAGACGCCTACGACAAATCGGCTGATGCCTTGTGGTTTAGCATGATCGCATAACAATTCGTAAAAACGAACACTTGACACCGGTACGTCGTCATTTCCGTGGAAAGTGACATGATAAACATATCAGGCAAAACTTCAAATGCTGCGAGCCGGTCATTTTTCATCATCATCATGATTTTGAAGAGCCTATCTTACGTCCACTGACGGTCGAAGGCCTGTGTCTGTTCTCTCCATCATTTCTTGCCCTGCATCAGCTGATTGCATTTCGTGCACCGAATTTCGTAATTTCGTCACCCCATATTCCTATCTCTTGTCGACTTCTACGCTTTCCTTCTCTTGATATAGATGCTGTCATTCTAATTTTCGATCGGTTGCCTAGCTTCCGTTCAAATATGGACCGCTTTGCCGCGGGAAATTGTTGGCGTGGACAGTGCACAGAAATTCGTGCAGAGGGTAGAAGAATACGTTGGTATTTTATAACATAATGACGCGTCTATTTTTTTGCTTTCTCGGCTTATGAGGTTAACGAATTTTATATTGAATCGGTTTTCATTACTGATATGTAGTTTCATTTAATGTACATTGTACTCCTACGTGTTCTTCCAGGTACACTCCATGTAATGACCTCTGCCATTGAGTATTCCTCAAATGAATAAATAAATAAACACTGTAGCTTATCTATACAAAAGGTTGAGTTTACTCTCCACGTGATCGAAGCCATAGTAAAAACATCAGACCCAGCGGAATCTAGCAGTTCCGACACGTGACCGAATGTTTCAATGAAATCATCTGTGCACTCAGTTTCACAATAATCATACGTACTATTCACTAAATCGACAGACAAGGGTGTTTACAGCCCAATTGGAAAAATTCACGCCTTGTAGCAATTCGCATATCTGGACGGCTTAACTTGGCTTGATTTTAAACTGCAAGTATTTGTCGTTAAGCAGCATGGTGCCCGAAATGCTGGTACGTATAACTTTCGCTACCGTAATCATACAGTTAAAAGAGAACTCGTTACTAAACAACAGCCGGCACGGCTACTCCAGAGGATTTCCCTGTGTCACGCAGCTTACAATTCTGCCTTTTCAAGTGCGTCAAACCGAGGATGCATGATGGACTGTGTATTTCTTAACTTCCAGAAAATATTCGACATTGCACATCATGATGCAATAACTGGGAAATTGTCGTGTTGTGGTGTTGACACTAATGCACATAACTGCATAAAAAGCTATTTGCTCTTTAGGCGGTCAAGGGTTTTCAATAAAGGTAAACACTCCGGCTACGCGTACGTTACGTCAGCATATCGAAAAGGTCGGTAATTGTCCCACAATGGTTTCTTTAGTTATGTAAACGATATTAGTGACAATATTCATTCTTCAATGCGCATGGTTGCGTATGGTCGCAGATGATTGTGTGCTGCACCAGGTTATTAATAACAAAATGATCGCACAATTTGGCAACATTGCATAGATCAGATTAAACAGTGGTGCGCATACTGGCCCATGAAATTGACGCCAAGACCGAGCTTGTGTTCTTGAAAAAGAAAACACACAATTTCATATGAATATATGTGAAAAAAATGAACATAAGTGAAACGCACCCATTACCTGTGCTCGAAATATTTTGGAATGTTCTTCACCGTGACTGTCAAGGTCACGGCCTACTGATCCCGTTTATGCACCTAGTGTACTGGGTGTCATGGGAGAAGTCCGTGACAGCTGTGTTTTGTGGTGTGGGGACGATGGCAAGTGCGAAACGACCACGCAATAGCCAGGCTCCGTCAGCCGCTGAAGAAAATGAGCACGACGACAAGCTGCCGCACGAGACGAGAAAAAAAAAAGAGACACGAAGAGTTGCACGCGGAGCGTGCGCGTGAGGCGCCACGTTGAGACGAGAGGCGAGGCGGCGTTCCACCAGCCCGGAGGTGGCAGGGGAGCTCTCCGCCAGAACCACGGTCGCGTAGTGCCGAGTGCCTGGCGGGCGCCAAGAGTCGGGGTGTATGGCTCCGCTTGGCAACGAGCTCCTGTCGTCGTCTCCTTCTGACGCCTGACGAGCCGCCCGAGCTTCCGACAGCACCGTCGGGTGTAGCCACGAGTGCTGTCCTGCCTCTTCGGGCCACGAGGGCCTTGAGTACCGTGCCGGCTTCGGTACCTCGTCGTCCCTTCGCTGGCACCATGGAGACGGCAGCGTAGACGCTGCACTACTCGTCGACGACCTCCCGCGACGACCTCCGACTCGCCACGACGCTCCACCTGCGTCCTTCCCCCGAACCTGTCGACCAGCCTCGGTGAGACTGTTTCGAACTGTGACTTCATTCGCGTGTTTCTTTCTCTCTCTCTGTTCTGTTCTGCATTTCCTTTATTCATTTATTAGTTCTTTTGTCCGTGTCGTTGTGTATTGTTGGCTTCGTTGTAAAGTCCTCACAGAAAACAGCCTCGCCATCTTTCTGAACGCGTTGCCGTCGTCAGACGCAACGTGCGTTCCATCTAATTTCCAAAGAATCCCACCGCACTGGCGAATCTCAAAGAAATGCTGAACAATTTTCTGTCCAATGTGCTTAACTCTAGGTGATCTTTTATGCGAAGCGTTCGGTGTATTACAAACGGTTGACATTTTTTGAGATTACATTATGGCTGTCCGATTAAGGTTACGTTATGTGTTATACTACGGTGTGACATTTATTGAAATAATAATATGTCTGTTCGTAGGAGGTTAAGTGGTTTGAGGTTATGGCATGCGTTTAACTTGATAAATACCTGTCCTTGCCCGATGGGGACAAAATAATTTCGATTAGAGCCACTGGCTTTTCATAACAGCATAAAAGCATAAGAAAGCTATGCAACTGAAAAATAAAAGAGGTGGGGTGGTACATCAGGTAGCGCACTGAAAAAGGCACTACGATCACATTTTCAACAGAAGGCGCTGGGTGAATATATTTCAGTGATAGCAGTGAGACCTGTGTGCTGTTCTCATTCACTATGAAAGAGGTGTGGTGAGTAATTGACACTAAATTCTCTGGGTTTATCAGAGGGGATATATTAAGTACCTCTCAATAAGAGTGTGAACATTTGTATTTACCACAGCACCAGGAGCCCAAACAGCTTTAAGGATCACGCAGGTGTCAGCCCATCTGTTCACAGTGTAATGGCGCTTTAATTACTTGAGCCAAGAAATATGGCATATGTTTCTTTTGTTTTTTTTATAAGCAGGAATCCGCAGGGTTTCCGTATTGCAACATTGCATATTTAACTCACTGTCTTAAATTTTAAAGAATAATGTTTTAGAATACAAAGAATAATGTTTGCATACTGTGTTCGTTTATGTTTCAGGATGCTTAATACAGAAGTACAGATGGAGCAATTTTCTCGAGTTCTTCACGTGAAGAATACAAGTAAGATTTCATAGATTATGCATATGCGTATGCAAGCACGCGAAAGATCCAAACTAATGGCTATGTATTAAACGCGAAGCATTTCTTAGCGAACTTCGGCGAGTTTGAGCGTATATATATATATATATATATATATATATATATATATATATATATATATATATATATATATATATAACTGTATATGCAAAAATAGCTTGGGTTGCCGCTAGTTTATAACAGAATTGACGATGCGCCTCTTAGAGAACGACGGTTTATTACATCAACGTTTCGGTCCGGCTCCGGTCGGCCTCGGACGAGGTCGGGCTCCGACCGAAACGTTGATGTAATAAACCGTCGTTCTCTAAGAGGCGCATCGTCAATTCTGTTACATATATATATATATATATATATATATATATATATATATATATATATATATATATAGCCGCCTATGATTTTGTGCTCTCCTGGCCGTTTCGCTAATCGGATGTTTACGAAAATTGGTATGCCACATCATGACTACATTGACGAACATAAATGGCAGGTCATAACATGAAAATCATGATATACATGTCATGAGTGGCATGATTTACATGCCATGGTCTTAGTGCTCTGCTAGCCGTTTCGCTAATGGGATCTATGCGAAAATTGGTATGGCACAACATGACTGCCTGACAAACATAAATGGCAGGTCATAACATGAAAATCATGACATGCATGACGAACGTAAACGACAGGTCATAAGATTAGAATCATGACACGCGTATTATGACCGGGATGATTTACATGCCATGGTCCTGGCGCTATACTGCAAGTTTCGTTAATGGGATGTATGGGCTCCGTCTACTGACCGGAGGGCGCTACGTAGCTCTCGACGGACGGCTCAGTCGCGCACGGTGGAAACCGAGGCGACAGCGACGCACGCGTTTCTTCGCTGCTTTCTGGGCGTGCTGCGAAGCACACGAACGCTCGCGGCGTCGCCCTTTGGAACAGTTTGCCGCAGGTTTGGAGCGCGCGTCTCCAAGGAAATAAAACGAAAGAAGGTGGGACGGGCGGTCGCTGCTGCTATAGAGTTGGAGACGCGCATCGCGTTCGCGTATTTCCCTGTCACAGTCTGCCCAATTTTCTTTCTTCTCTCCGCCAGGCAGTGCATTCTGGCGCTGATGTCGCACATGGAAAACTCGACTGCACGGAGCCTATACGAAAATTGGTTTGGCACAACATGACTGCATGACGATCATAAATGACAGGTCATAACTTGAAAAACATGACATGCATGTCATTAGCGGCATGATCTACATGCCACTCGTTTCCTTAAAGGGATGTATACTAAAATTGCTATGGCACAACACGACTCATGACGAACGTAAATGACAAGTCATAACGTTAGAATCATGACATGCGTGTATGAGCGGCATGGTTTTCATGCCACAGTCTTGGTGCTCTTGCGAACGTTTCGTTAACTTCATATGTACCAAACTCGGTATAGCTGGACAACAATGCAAATCCATTTTACGTTCCTTACGCGTGCTTCGCATTTCTTTCATTCCCGCTGCACATGGGATCTGCCAATTTTTTTTACCATGTTTATACCCAACAGATAAGGTTTGTGGTAGAGTATCTCTAATCAGAATTCCAAGATTTGCAATACAACTGCTGTAAACTATGTTCCAGTTTATAGAGGTTGCACTTGGGCCTTCAGTTGTGATGTAACTTATAGAGCATGACTTGCTCATCTACAGATTTTGAATAAGCACCTATTATGGGAACAACAAATAATCAGCATTTAGCCTTTGTATCATGTAGCCCCTGCCACGGTGGTCTAGTAGCTAAGGTACTCAGCTGCTGATCCGAGGGTCGCGGGATCGAATCCCGGCCGCGGCGGCTGCATTTCGATGGAGGCGAAATGTTGAGGCCCGTGTGCTGTGCGATGTCAGTGCACATAAAGAAACCCAGGTGGTCGAAAATTTCCGGAGCCCTCCACTACGGAGTCTCTCATAATCAGAACTGGTTTTGGGACGTAAAACGCCACAAAACAATTGTATCATGTACTTTCAGTGCTTCGTTTCTTGGCCTAACTAAACGAGCAATAATTAACAAGAATCAATTTCTTGCAACGATTATGTCCGTGGAGTAAACGAAGACTTGCGTGTTTGTCCTAGCTAGCAAAACTACTATTTCCACGGGGATGTATTAATAATATGCCTTGACGCAGCGGATCTCATGTATATGACGAACGAGGGTTAGCTGGCTGCAGGGCTCTCATCAGTGATAGTGATGATTATTATTGTTATTATGATACTCCTGAATACTGTCCCGTGGTCGTGACGCACGCAGAATCGGTGAGGGCGAATCCAAGGTAACACTAACGAACTTCACCAGCAATGCAGGCACCTTAGTAGGGGTACGATGGTAGCCCAACTAGTTGAATTTGTGGGTGTAAGCAATGCCTTCGCCCTCACTAATTCGCAAGGAACCACAGCGACCATCGCAGTATCCGCACCCGTCTTTGACGTCAATCAAGGCCTTTCCAGGCAACAATAACAGGAGCTCAAGGCCTTACTCCAGCAATACAAGAACTCCTTCTCGTCGTCACCGAGGCTTCGTCAGACCCCTCTCTACATACGTCATGTCATAACCGCCAAATATGCCCGTCCAATGCGTCAGAGCCACTACCAATTTTCGGCACGGGAACGCGAGGCCATTAGGCAACAACACTGTGGGCATCACCGTGGTGTTACTGAAGAAGGAAGGAACCCTACACTTTGGCGTCGATGGTTGTCTCCTGAACATGATCACGATGAAAGACGTGTATCCGCTCCCATGGATGGACGATGCGTTGGATCGACTCTACAACGTAAGGTATTTTTCCTCGATGAACCTCAAAACTGGTTACTCGCAAGTTGAAGTGGACGAGAGAGACAGAGAGGACTACCTTCATAACACCAGACGGGCTGTGAGAGCATAAGGTCATGCCCTTTGGCGTTTGCTTTACGCCTGCAACGTTCCAACGGGTTACGGACACAATAGTTATATGCTTGAAGTGGCAGACACGCCTCGGCCACTTGGACGACGTAGTCGTATTTGCTTCCAGTTTTGACAAGCACGTCCGGGGCCTTGAAGCTGTTCTTCACGTACAGGGCCCCCGGACTTACCCTGAAGCCAGAAAAGTGCCGTATCGCATTGGAGGCGCTCTTATTCTTGGGCCACGTTATTAACAAGTCTGCAGTACGCCCTGATCCGCCGAAAATAGATGCGATCGCATGCTTTCCTCCGCCCACCGACAAGAACGCAGTACGCCGATTTCTCAGCCTCTGCGCTTATTAAAGGCGCTTCTTCAAGAACTTTTCGCAGATCGCCTAGCCGCTGACGTACGTCACGAACGCCGACGTCGACATCAAATGCGAAACGCCGCAAATCTAGGCATTTGAAGAACTAAAATGACGCTTGCAAATGCGGCCAACACTCGAGCACGTCGACGAAGAAGCGGACACCTAAATTCACACGGAAGCAGGGAGCGCAGGGCTCGGCGCCGTGATTTTGCAGAGGACCCACGTAGTCGAAAGGTTTATCAGTTACGCTGGCCTGTCAATTTCGAAGGAAGGCGGAAGTGAATTATTCCACCATAGAAAAGGAATGCCTTGCCATCACGTGGGCTACGTCAAAGTTCCGCCCCTAACTATACGCCAGGCCTTTCAAAGTCGTGAGGGACCTCCACGCCATGTGTTGGATAGCTAACTTGAAAGATCCATCAGGACGCCTCGCATGATGGAGTCTGAGAATGCCAGAATTTGACATCACTGCCATGTACAAGAGCGGAAGAAAGCGCTGCGATGCCGACTGCTTTTCGCGCCCACGTCGATCCGCCGCCCGAGGGTGGCCAGGACGATGACTGTTTCTTGGGACGCATAAGTGCCGATGACTTCGCGGAACGGCAACGAGGTGACCGAGAGCTCAAAAGCCTCATGAACTACCTTGAAGGCAAGATGGTGTCGTGTCAAAAAGCATTCCGTCGAGGATTAGCTTTGTTTTTCATGCGGAACAACGTTCTCCTGAAGAACTCGCCGCTCCGAGCCGAACACCTCATCGTGGCGCCTTCAGCATTACGTCCGGAGGTACTGGAAGCTTTACACGACAACCCGACAGCAGGAAACCTAGGTTTTCCGCACACTCTCGAGTATACAAGAGAAGTACTATTGGCTTCGCCTTACTGCCGACCTCGTCCATTACGTAAGGGCATGCAGAGACTACCAGCGACGAAAGACGCCACCAACTAGGCCAGCCGGCTTCTGCAACCCATGGAACCACCTCGATGACTGTTCGAGCAAATTTCCGTGTACTTGTTGGCGGAGTTCGCGACGTAGACTTCCGGCAATAAATCGATCATCATAGGGACTGTTTACCTCACCCGCTACGCCGAGACAATGGCCCTAACCAAGCGCAGTACGGCCGAGGTCGTCAAATTCTTCATTGAGAACATCGTTCTGCGTCATGGAGCCCCAGGGGTCTTCCTCACCGACCGTGGTACGTCTTTTACACCTGACCTAGCTCAGGCGATCTTGAGGCACAGTCTCACAAGCCACCGCCGAACCAGCGCCTACCACCCGCAGGCTAACGGCCTCGCCCAACGTCTGAATAGAAGCATCACCGACATCGTGGCCATGTACGTGGACCTCGAAGACAACACGTGGGACGCCACACTACCGCATGTAACCTTCGCGTACAACACGGCCGTGCAAGAAACGACGCAGGTTATGCCATACAAGCATGTCTACGGACTCAGTCCAATGACGACCATTGCCGCCATGCTACCGGGCGACACCGAAAATAAGAAGACCTTGATGTTGCCACCCACTTGGAGCGTGCCGAAGAAGCTCCACAGCTCGCTCGCTTGCGTATCAAGAACCACCGGACGGTCGACAGGTGCCACTGCAACCTTCGACGACACCACACCGATTACCAACCCTGCAAACTTGTCTGTTTTGGGTGCCAGTACGACGAGGCAGACTTTGTGAGAAGCTATTGCGCCGCTGCTTTGGACCCTACAAGGTAGTCCGATATTATAGTGAAGTGGACTATGAGGTCGTGTGCGATAACTTAAGGTCATCCCAGCAGCACCGTGCACGACCCGAAGTTGTACACGTGGTGGGAATGAAACCTTGCAATGCGCCCAGATTAACTGTGATGTACTGTTAATTTATTGCATGTACTCTCACTTGCATGTTGTTCTTAGCATGTGGACGATGCTTGTCAGAGGGGGGGGGGGGGTAGTGACACGTATAGAGGGCGGTAGTGACACGGGTAGTGACACGGAAGTTTTCGTTTGTTTAATGAGACCGCTGTTATCACCTTCCCGTGACACGCTTATTTGCTTTGATTATTTTCGGGGAGTGTGGTTATCACTTTCTGTTACGCTCAGCGCAAGCCGCATTTATCGTGTGTGTCACTTCGGGAACCGTGTCCACCATTATTTAAACTTTGCATGGCTCGCGCGCTCATTTGAATGAATTCTGTAATTGCAGAGATGATGCGAGAGCGCGTTATGACGTTTCCGTAAAAGCAAACACATTCAGCCGCTTGTCAGTGTTTCCGTCGAACAACGACTGTCCACGCCGCTATTGCTGTGTATTGTGATTCGCTTTGTTTTACTGGGCACAACTTCGCCCAATAAGCAGTTCGCCTCAAATCGTCTTGAGTTCCGCTTGCTTCGTCTTGAGTGCTGCGAGCGTCACGACCGCCAAGTGGGAGTGGCCAAGAGCTATTTCAGCATTACGTTTTGTCTTGAAATATTTGAAAGGAACACACAGAAAGAAGAAGGACTTGTAGGGAATTTAAGTTACGGAATTGTGCTCTTTAACTACTCATACCAGGCAATTATGATTCACGAAATCTATGGAAATGATAACGTAATTTTATTTGATTTATTGATTACCGTAACCACACACACACACACTTACAGAGGAGTCGTTCATGATTACTTGATTATGTTTCACAACACATTTCTTCTTTCAACAGGAATAATCAAAAGACTATACGGTTATTCATTTGTGTTTCTATTCTACTGGCTCCTTCGAAGCCGGTGGCCCCTACCTTCACAACGAGCACTCCACGGCAAAGGAGGAGCCATCCTGGCCACTTAAGGGCAGGAGTGCACATGAGGTCATAGTATTGCTTGAGTCCAGAGACGTGCACAATTTCTTGTCTGCGGCGAAGCTTGGCGAAGGACACGTTCAGAGGCTAAATAAGGTAGTTCACCGAAGATGTCGGGCACAATACGCGATAAGGTCCATGATAACTTAAAGATAGTGTGTGGGGAAGTTCTCGAAGAGTAAACGGAATCCACAGGCAGACCAACGAGCTAAGAGCAAGACGTGTGAGGCAAGGTCGAGGCATCGTGGCGATGTTTTTGGCGAGCTCATCTTGCGATGTGAACGAACGGGCAAACTCGCCACGCTCAGACATCACAACTGTTTCTTGAGCAGCTGCATATGCACCTCCTCAAGAGACAGTTGTCAGCCCTGTAGGATAGCACTGGTCAGGAAGACATTTATGTACTCTAGATGAACGTTAATGACCGTAACTAAGAAATAATGGTGAGAGTGCAGCGGTGCTTTGCGCTGCCATGTTGTAAGCGTACGTAACGAAAGGTGGTATGCTATTCCCACTTTGTCGTCGGATGACCTGTATATGGCTAGTATATCTCAATGCGCACGATTTAAACCCTGTCTTATCCAATTTGTCGGAGGAGGATACGCGGTGCTAATTCAATGTACCATGCCACACTCCTTCAGCAGTGTTGTAATGGCGTCGGCGCCAGCAGTGCTGTAATGGCCGCTGTCTATAATTGTCGAGGCGTTCCATTTCGTACTATAAGGTTGCAAAGTGTGACATAGGCCACGTCTTTGGAAGTAGCTGAAGGCAGTGCTGATGTTTCAGCATACCACGTGAGGTCATTGCTAATAGCGACGATGACCAATCATTTGCCACATTGAGTGGCAAATAAATGGTGGGTCATCATTTGTCACAAGTCCGTGCAGACGTCATCAAAGGCACGTGCGGGACATGGCAAAGATTTGATGGGAGCGGCGATGTTTGGGTGGGTACCTACGGTCGATGACACGTGCAGCAGCATCTGATATAGTTGGTACGCTACATACCATGACAGCAGTACCGAATTGCAGGCGAGCTACCTCTTCAGGACAACAGCGTAGCCACAGAGTGGGTCGTCGTGAGCCATCGCACAAACGCCGGAGCGGATGTGTCGGGAAATAACGAGCAGTCACATACGGCCGGTGGAGTTGTTGCGGCGGTAGAGCGTGCTGTCGCGGATAGCGAAGGGCTAGGCTTGTCGGCGGAGCGTCCTGCGCACGGGACATTTCGTCGACAAGCCCAGTTCCCCTTCTTCTACGATACGCTGGTGATAGTCCGTCCATATGTCGCGCCACTCTTCTTCGCTACAACTGCTCCTAGGCGAAGAAGGAGCCATCCTGGCGACTCGAGACGTGGTTAGGATGAGAGGGTTGTTTCATTTCATTTCATAACCTTAAAAGCCCAACAGGGGCATTACATAAGGAATTGGTTTAGAAAGGACAGAAATCTGGGCTTGTTTCTAAGAGTCCGTAGTGAGAAGAACAGGCGTGCAAAATACGGACACAAGGGGAAGAAGTGGACAACACCAATGCCGACTATCAATGGAAGCAGAGCACAGAGGCGAAAAGGAAAGGAGACACACAACTTATCTGCGCATGCTCAGGAAAGGCAGTGCCACCCGTCAAACGATTATACGAGCCGGCCTACGCGATAGACAACTGTTAAGGCATTCTAGCTCTCCTCGTTTAAGCTAATCGACGGCTGACTCACGCACGCGCTTCCACTAATACTGATACGCCAGGCCTCGATGATTAAACGCGTTTCTTCATTTTTATGTCTGTACAGGATCTCGCTTTGGTCTAAAATGGGTGGGCAGTTACAGACCTGGCAGTGCAAAGATAGACTGGACATGTTACACCTGATAGCGACGTTTTATGTTCAATTAATCTTTCATTAATAGAACACTCTCTTTGCCCTACATAGACATGTCCGCAGATAAAAGGAACCTTATAAACCACACCAGTGCGACTGTTAGTAAAATTATTTTTGGCTCGCCCAGCAAGAATAATGTACGGTTGTGGGTTAAGTGAGCAATGATGAAGCTTACCAAAAAGAGATAGGACTAATACACGTCCCCTTGTGTCCATCTTTTTCATGACTCTTCTTTTAACTATGGGTGGGGTTGCATACGTTCATTATATATTGGCTAGAAAGAACATGTAAGTAAGCATTACTAAACATGACATGGTTATATGGATACAAGATTTCGTCATATATACAAGCAGTCGGAATAATGAAGATGATGACCAGTGGTTTTATTCCGAAAGATGATCGTATATCTCTTGCATATATGCGGGTGCGGTGGTTACGGCGGCAATTTGGTGAGGTAGGCTATTCCGATCTGTGGCTGTGCAGAAAAAAAGAACCTGAGAAAGTAGTAGTATGAGTACAGGGACGGCCCACTTGTGATGTTCGTCCAGCGGGAATAATGTACGGTCATTGGTTAAGTGTGCCGTAGTAAAACTTATAAAAAAGAGGTTGGGGTAATACACGGCGACGAGTAGCAAGTGTCGCCGGACCTAAGTGTTTTCGCAATGACACGCTGACATGAATATTGAGAGTGTATGAACCTTATAAAACGGTTTTGCAGATTCGAGAGAGCTGCTTAAGTATGTTCGCTCGGGGCTCCATTCTGCGCGCGCGTATTCATGTTTAGGGCGGATTATGGCTTGATAGGTTAGTAATCTTTGTTGAATTGGCAGCTTGTTTAGGTGGCGTTTAAAGGAACCAATTGCTTTATTGGAAGATGAGATGACGCTACTAATGTTTGCGTTCTAAGATAAATGGATGTTAAGGTAACACTGAGGTATCTGTAAGACGGCTAAGCTTCCAATGGTGTTTTATTGATTGCATATGAGTAGACGAGAGCTTACGTCGGCGGGAGAATGTCACAACTAATCATTTAGTGGGTTTGCTGTCATTAGCCAGCCGTCGCACCACTGTTGCAGACGTTTAATATTTTCCTTAGGAGAATTTGGTGAGATGTATAGGTTGTAAAACGCGCACTGCTTAGTGCTCTCCCTTGGCTGACGACAATGCTCGCTGCTCAGTATCCGAGGTTACTGTTTCATCTATTGACCTTGACACCATCGCCGCCGAGCAGCGCAAGGACCCCTGGATTGCCTCGATAATAGGCTTGCTGTCTGATCCATCGACACCAACCACTCGCGCAAAGCGCCGTAAAGCTCAAGATTTCGCCATTCGCGACGATCTCCTCCACCGCCGCAATTACAGCCCACGCGGCCGCCAGTGGCTATTAGTAGTACCTCGCAGCCTGCGTTCCGAAATATGCACGGCTTTCCACACCGATCCACAGTGCGCGTTAGATCCAGACCCACTAGATCACACCGGAGAGCCTACACCACTATAGGGTTGGTTACTTTTCGCTACAAGGTAATTGTTTTATACATGACGTAAACATCCGCGAACATGCGAATATTACAGGGTACATGAAAAGGTAGATCGTTAATATATATTAAACAGAGGAGAAGCCCTTGAACATATCCGTCAGGAATTTCGGAAGTTACTTGCAGGGAATCAGATGTGCTATTGTTAATAAAGATAAACTGTGAGCGATTATTAATGAATGCTTCGATCCATAGTAAGCTATCCGGGTGTATATTTGCCAAGTATAGCTATAGTACCAATCGAAGATGAGGCACATTGTCGAATGCTTTCGCGAATTCTAAAAATATCGCGTCTCTCTCTAGGTTAGTATCGAGATTTCAGCGAAGAGCATTCAGAAATGTAGACAATTGGATTTAGCAAGAGAACCCTTTGCGAAATCTGTGCTGCGAATTATAAAAAAGTCATTAGGGTCTGAAAATTTCATGCTTTCTGTATAAATGACATGTTTCATGATTTTGCAAGGTGCACTTCTTAGTGAGATCAGGCGATGATGAAGTGGGAAATTCTTATCCCCTGATTTATAGATTGCATCAACCCTTCCCACCGTCCAATCATATGGCATGATGCCAATGGAATGTGACTGAGAGAATAATATAAATAAATAAGCAGCACTGATGCCTTTAGTAATTTTTATCACTTTTGAGTTTATGCTATCGACTGCAGATGAAGATGAGAGTGTACGATTGTCAATAAAAATGAAATACTATAGACATGGAAAGTTATCGCTGCAATGGCACTAGATGTGCTCGTCGCTGCAGGAGGCCAGCTCCTTTGGAGAAGACTGACACAAAAGCTGCAATGAAAATCTTAAGCGCATTCGAGGTCGTGGACCGTTTGATCGTTTTCCTTAATTTCCGTGTTGATGTTTATATCTCGAGCATTAATCACCTGCCAGAATTTTCTTGGATTGTTGATTGTCGGGTAAGTGTTCGTGAAAGTAGGACTCCTTTGCCTCCCGGACAGCTGATAAGCATTCGAGTTCCACTGTAATATTGTTACGGAGAATCAAATGAGAGTACGTTGACGACTAAGACGACGACGAAATAACAACAGCTTTGCTGGCTGCGCGGCACTTGTGCATTTCTCTAAAATACACAGTGTAAATAATTATCTACAACCGTAACATTTTGGTAGAAGTGCTGGGTACGCGTCTTAGCCACGGAGCTGCGCAGTGGACGCCTCACCCAGTTTTCTACCATGCCTCCAGCGGACGAAACCCCTTCTACAGCCGCTTCGCCGTCTACTTCGACAAAGTATGTGGTTCTGCCTTAACCGCAAAACCCTGGCAAGTTCACTGGCCTCGGTGACATCGACGTCGAAAACTGGTTGCAGATGTGCGAGCGCGTCAGTATGGGGAACATAGAATAATTTATTTCAACATCAGATCACGACAAATACAGATGTTGAGGGCCGCGAGCTAAAAGCCACAAAACGGCTTGACAAGGCCCACGGTCCCTTCAACTTGGCACCAACAGAAGGCAACATGAAACAGGGAGCAGCAATCAGTATACTATCATCCCCTTACCCCCGCCCCCCCCCCCCCAATACAAAAAAACATGTGGGACCCAACCATAATGCTAGCCAATGTCGTGTTCTACCTTGACGGAACACCGCGCACATGGTTCTACACGCACGTGGAAGAACCTACTAGTTGGGATTCGTTTAAAGAGAAGTTCACCGACCTTTTTGACAACCCGAGCAGTCGACAGCTTGCCGCCAAGCAGGAGCTCGCCACCCGGGTCCAAAGTGCTACCGAGCCATACGACGCCTACATCCAAGACGTTCTCGCCCTATGTCACAAAATCGACACATCAATGCCAGAGCTGGAAAAGGTTGGGCACATTCTTAAAGGCATTGCGGACGATGCATTCAACCTCTTGGTCTTTAGGAACCTATCGACCGTCGACGCAATTATGAAGGATTGCCGTCGCTTCGAGGAGGCGAAGAGCCGCCGTATAGCTAATCAGTTTACACGGCTTCCGAATGCTGCTGCGACCTCCTCTTGCACTGACCCAACCGAAGAAGCTCACTTGCCACCGTCGACTGAAAATGTCACCCGCATTGTGCGTCGCGAACTTGAAGCAGCATTTCCCGTCCCGTCGCAGCAGACGCCCTGGAACAATGCTACCGAGACGATATCGCTGATGAAGTCCGTGGTTCGTCAGGAAGTCGACAACATGGGTCTCCCCACCGCATGTTCTCTGAGTCGTCCTGACATCGCCCCTGCTTCTATGGCTACGTACTATCGCAGTCCACCCTATGGTGCCCGCTATAGGAATTCTACAGCTTGGCGGACATCTGACGACAAACTGCAGAAGCTGCCGCCGGATCGGTCACGTTTCTTATCATTGCCGCAGCCGCTGGTCGTATCCGCCTCGCCTCGAAGTGCTTCTCCTCGTCGCTCCTTCGGTGTTCCCGACGCCGCCACCTCTGCTCGCCGCTATGCTCGCTCGCCCTCGCCCCAACGTCGCCAGTCACGTCCTCCCACCTTAGCCGCTCGTCCTCGCCGACCTACCCACGACCAATCCAGCCGGAAAACTAGACAATGCGGCACCTCGACGTAGTGCTGCAGTGTCGAATACGCCGCAAAATCCTCCTTTGACGCTACCTACACGACGCAACCTTCTCGACGTTCACGTTGATGGCACACCTGTCACAGATCTCATTGATACAGGAGCACATATACCAATATGAGTAGCTGCCTTCGCCGAAATTTAAAGAAGATTATCACACCTGCCTTTACCCGAGTCATACGAATAGCCGAAGGCAGCGCAGTGGCCGCCACTGGAATGCGTACTGCACGTGTGAGCATTTCTGGTCGCCATGCCGTCGCAATTTTCACTGTGATTGACCATTGTCCCCATGACCTCATACTTGGCCTAGATTTTCTTTCTGATTATTCTGGATTAATTGACTGTTCCTCCGACACTGTCTTGATCTACGTCTACTCGACGATTCTGCAGCACAGCGTGAAGTTCGATTAAGCCTGACTGATTTTGTTCACGTTCCGCCACAGGTCATGACCTACATCGAAATGTCGCCTTCTCCTCCAGTTCCCGATGGGGATTACATATCCGCTCCTGTAACTGCCGTCGTTCTCACACACAACGTTACTGTGCCGCACGCCGTACTGACGATAACAGCCACTCGTACGCATCTTCCTGTGGTGAATTTCGGGCTCACAAAGCAGATGCTGCCCATGGGTATAACCGTAGCTACACTTTCACCCTTAGCGGATGGTCGGATTGAACCCTTTGCTGATGACGCCCCCTCTAAGCCTTCTTGGTCTGCCAGCTGCAGTGACGACATTGCCAAGATGCTTGCTCTCGATCTCGCACCTGGAGAAGCTCAAGAACTAGGCAGCTTATTACTTTCTTATAGAGACATATTCGACTTAGATGACCGTCCGCTGGGCCTGACTTCAGTCGTGAAGCACCGAATACTCACAGACGACAACCCACCAATACATCGACGACCCTACAGAGATTCCGCTTCGGAGCGCCAAGTCATTAGAGCGGAAGTAGACAAGATGCTAGACAAAGGCATCATTGCACCATCGTCTACTCCGTGGGCGTCCCCTGTCGTGCTAGTCAAAAAGAAAGACGACTCATGGCGATTCTGCGTTGACTACCGCCACCTCAATCGCATCACGAAAGGGGACGTGTACCCTCTGCCTCCTATTGACGATGCCCTTTTTTATTTATTTATTTTGTAGCGAAAAGTAACCAACCCTATAGTGGGGTAGGCTCTCCGGTGTGATCTAGTGGATCTGGATCTAACGCGCACTGCTCGTGCTCGCCGCTCGCTCTCGGGGCTCGTGCTTTCAGCCGTTGAACAAGCTACCGGTCGGGTCTGACGCCAGCCTTCAATAAACGCCCTTTACAATTGGTGGAGGTGCTGGGTACCCTCACAACAACTTCGGCCTCTTTCTATGCCCCTGGAACTTCGCTCCCGCGCAGTGCCGTCTACCATGCCTCAGGACGCCGCCCAGCAAACGCCTCCCCCCGCACCGACCGCATGTCCCGGTGTCCCTCGTGTCCGAGACCCACCTGTCTTCACTGGCACAGATGGGACCGACGTGGAGGACTGGCTCACGATTTATGAGCGTGTGAGCGTGCCCAATAGGTGGGACGAGGCAGGAAAGCTGAGCAACTTGATATTCTACCTCGCGGGTGTGGCGAGTCTGTGGTATAACAACCACGCATCAGATTTCCTGACGTGGTCCGACTTCAAGACCGCCATTGTCGACGTGTTCGGTCGCCCCGCCGTTCGTAAGCTGCAAGCAGAGCAGCGCTTACGCGAACGATCTCAGCAGGCCGGTGAGTCCTTCACGAGTTATATAGAAGATATCCTGGACTTGTGCAAGAAGGCCAACGCGACCATGTTGGAGTCTGAAAAGATAAAGAATATCATGAAAGGTATCGACGATAACGCCTTTACCATGCTGCTCGCCAAAAACCCTCGCACTGTGGCCGAGGTCATAACGCTATGCCAGAGTTACGAGGAGCTGCGTCGACAGCGGTTGATGACCCGTCGCCCTTCATCACGCGACGCCGATCTCGCTGGCTTGTGGGCCACTTCTGACCATTCCCAATTGCTCGCGGAAGTCAAGGCATTCGTGCGCGAAGAAGTTGCATGCCAGTTCTCTCTGCTGCCCTTTGCTCAACCGCAGCATGTTCAACAGCCGTCGACCACACTTCTGCCTCCCCTCCGCCGAGAGATTGAGCAGGAAATCGCAGGGGTCATGCCTGAATACCACCAATACCCTCCGGCCCCTGCACCACTGAGTCATGCTCCAGTTGTAGCCACGCCGCCCCAACCGATTCCTGCGGCTGTCCCACTTAGCTACGCCCAAGTTGTCGCTAGACCTCAGTCTTTCGAACTGGGTGTGCCGCCTCCGTACGCCGAAGTCGTTCCTAGGGCCCGGCTGCAGTCCAGCACGCCGTCGTATCAGCAGCCGCCCCGTCCGTCTCGTCCTGCGACATGGGTGGCACCTGCCCCAGCGAACCGATGGCGCACCCCCGACAACCGTCCCATCTGCTTTGCGTGTGGTTACGCCGGACACGTCGCACGTTATTGCGATCGCGTGCAGCCGCCTCGAGTCGCATCACCCGTCGCCAGTCGGTCCCGCCGCCCGTATTACGACCCACCTCCGCCTATGTCACCTCCTTTACGAGCTGCTCCGTCTACCCGCCGGTCACCGTCTCCACGACGCCGCTCCTTGTCACCTATGCGGCCACGTGTGGCCGCCCGTGACCAGGAAAACTAGTCGTCGCAGTCCATGAGGCAAGGGCTGCGACGCCATCGAACTGTGAAAGCCCTCAGCGCAGCCCATGGAACGTAATAGACGTGTTTGTCGACGGTGTTCGTGCATCAGCCCTTGTAGACACTGGAGCCGACGTATCAGTCATGGACGCAAGACTTAGCCGCTTACTACGAAAAGTGACGACGCCACTTTCTGGGCTCTCCCTCCGTACAGCTAGCGCCCAAACTATTCGCCCTACAGCAGTATGTACAGCCCGCGTCATCATTCAGGACATTCTGTACGCTATCAAATTCATCATAATTTCTCCATGCTCTCACGACATCATCCTGGGATGGGATTTTCTTTCGCGCCACGACGCCATCATTCATTGCGCACCTGCCGAGCTAGAACTCTCGCTGTTTTCAGACTTGACGCCGGCAAGTGAACCATCGGCTTCGTACAAGCTACTCGTCCGAGACGACACCAGAGTGCCTCCTAACTCGACAACGGCTGTGTCGGTCTACGGCGCCGATCTCGCCGACACCGTTGCACTCTTTTCGCCATCTGAGCGCGTCTCCACTAGGAAAGGCTTGCTGGTGCCTTTTGCGATCGTGCAGCTCACTCAGGGCAACGCCGCTATTTTTGTAACCAACCCATCCCCGTACATAGTTGTGCTGATACGAGAGGAATCTCTCGGCAGAATGGAACCCTTGAAAGACACACAAGTTATCGACGCGCCCGACGACGTGGACAGTACCAGTTCGAGCGCGCTCAGTGCTGCTTCGACTTCTGATTCGTCACCCGTTGATGTATTTGGGTCATCCATTGCTGACGATCTTACGCCGGCCCAATGTTCCCAGCTTCTGGGCCTGCTAGAAGAATTTCGTTCTTCTTTCGATGTTGCACAAGCTTCTCTCGGCCGCACGTCCACTGTCACGCACCGCATCGACACTGACAGCCACCCGCCACTGCGGCAGCGTCCATACCGCGTATCTCCCACAGAACGTCGAGTAATCAATGAGCAAGTCGACGACATGCTTCGACGCGACGTTATTCGACCTTCGGACAGCCCCTGGGCGTCTCCTGTCGTTCTCGTAGCGAAGAAGGACGGTTCTATACGGTTCTGTGTGGACTACCGGCGGCTCAACAAGATCACTCGTAAGGACGTCTATCCACTACCACGAATTGACGATGCGATTGACAGCCTGCAAGGAGCAGAATTCTTTTCATCCCTCGATTTGCGGTCAGGATACTGGGAAGTACCGATGGCTGACGACGCTCGACCGAAGACAGCCTTTGTCACGCCCGACGGCTTGTACGAATTCAACGTCATGCCGTTTGGACTGTGTAATGCGCCCGCTACCTTTGAGCGCATGATGGACACCGTTCTGCGCAACTTGAAATGGCACACATGCTTGTGCTACCTCGACGACGTCGTCGTTTTCGCTCCGGACTTCGACAACGCTTGCGACATGTTTTGACGCGTTTGAGGGACGCCGACCTACAACTTAATTTAAATAAATGCCGATTTGCGGCACGGCAGCTAACAATACTAGGCTACGTCGTGTCCAAGGACGGAATTCTCCCCGATCCAGCCAAGCTTCGGGCTGTGGCCGAGTTCCCCAAACCGACGTCTGTCAAAGAACTGCGCAGCTTCGTAGGGCTGTGCTCCTACTTTGGACGCTTCATTCGTAATTTCGCCGCCATCATATCGCCGCTAACGAAGCTCCTCGGAAGTAACGGGCCCCTCGACGCGTTCCTAAAGCTCCGTCGTTTGTTGACGTGTCCGCCCATACTGCGCCACTACGACCCCACGGCTCCTACAGAGGTACACACGGACGCTAGCGGTGTGGGCCTCGGCGCTGTCCTTGCGCAGCGCAAACCAGGGTTCCCTGAATATGTTGTGGCCTACGCAAGTCGTACGCTTACTAAAGCCGAGACGAATTACAGCGTCACAGAAAAAGAATGCCTGGCAATCATATGGGCTCTTGCAAAGTTCCGACCTTACCTGTATGGTCGCCCATTTGATGTCGTCACGGACCACCACGCCCTTTGTTGGCTGTCGTCATTAAAGGATCCCTCCGGCCGTCTTGCACGTTGGGCACTTCGCCTACAGGACTAGGATATCCGCGTGCTGTACCGCAGTGGACGACAACTATTCGGACGCCGATGCCCTCTCGCGCTCTCCCTTGGCTCACGACAATGCTCGCTGCTCAGTATCCGAGGTTACTGTCTCATCTATTGACCTTGACACCATCGCCGCCGAGCAGCGCAAGGACCCGTGGATTGCCTCGATAATAGGCTTGCTGTCTGATCCATCGACACCAACCACTCCATTCCTACCGCTGCGCCTGGCCTCTCCTCAAGGTTACTGCCAAAGTATGAAGGCCCCTATCGAGTTGTTGAACGCGCATCTCCTGTCAACTACGTGATTGAACCCGTCGACCCGTCTTCGGACATGCGCCGTCGTGGACGCGACATTGTCAACGTCGAGCGCCTCAAGCCGTACTATGATCCACTCGTAGTAACGAACTGCTAGGTCGCCGGACGGCTCCCTTTGCATCCCGGGGGTAATTGTAGCGAAAAGTAACCAACCCTATAGTCGGGTAGGCTCTCCGGTGTGATCTAGTGGGTCTGGATCTAACGCGCACTGCTCGTGCTCGCCGCTCGCTCTCGGGGCTCGTGCTTTCAGCCGTTGAACAAGCTACCGGTCGGGTCTGACGCCAGCCTTCAATAAACGCCCTTTACAATTTAAATACTCTCAATGCTATTTGCGGCGTTACAGAGAGGAGTGGTGTTACAAGTTAGAGATGGCAGTCTTGAATGATGCATGATCAGGGTTGCTGGCGAGGGAGGCAGGAAGGTGGTTCCATTCGGATGAAGTCTTCGGCACGTAGGAATGGAAGTACATGTTGGTATGGCAGAATGGCACATGAACTTTGAAGTTATGGTCGATGCGAGATGAAACATAAGCAGGTGGCGAGAACAATGTGCGTTTTATTTCAGGATTCGTGAAAAAATTTTGTGGAAGAGGCATAGGCGGGCCTCTATGAAGATCTAAAGAAGTTTTTATTGATGAGATACTAGCAGTACGGGAGTAATTAGCGACAATGAAACGAGCTGCACGATTCTGGATGGCTTCTAGTGAATTAACAAGTAAACAAGAATGAGGGTCCCAGATTGATGAGGCGTACTCGAGTTTCGATCTGACTAGTGTTTTGTAAAGAAGAAGTTTTAATGAAACAGGCGCTAATGAAAAGTTGCGGCGCAAGAAGCCGAGAGTGCGGTTAGCATTGTTATTCACATAATTGATATGACTATGCCATGTTATATTGTTGTCTATGTGAACACCTAGATATTTGTAAGTATTGACAGATGACCACTGAAAATTAGTAATTGAATAAACAGGGCTAGGGCAGTCAGTACTTCCTCGAGAGTTACTCATTATTTTACACTTGTTAATATTCAGCTTCATTGACCAGAGTGAGCACCAAGCGGTAAGGTTGTCAAGATCGGATTGAAGTAGTGATGAATCATGCGGGTTAGTTATTATGCGGTAGATGACACAATCGTCGGCAAATCGCCTGATTGTTTATGTAATGCTGGATGGAAGGTCATTAATATAAATTAGAAAGAGTAAGGGTCCAAGGACAGAACCTTGCGGCACACCAGATGTTACGGAACAATTGCGTGAGTTATAACCGTTAGCTGTTACATGTTGGGTTCTGTTAGACAAGAAGCATTCAACCCATCGTAATATGTTAGAGTCAATATTTAGAATGCTTAGTTTTAGTAGGAGTAAACGGTGAGAAACGGTGTCAAATGCTTTTTGGAAATCAAGGAAGATACAATCGATAATGGAGCCAGTGTCAGATGCTGAAAATAAGTCGTTGGTGAAGAGAAGTAGTTGGGTTTCGCATGAGTAATGTTTCCTAAAATCATGCTGACTCTTGTGAAAGAGTTATTTTCTTCGAGAAATATAATTAAGTTAGAATAGATGATGTGTTCGAGAAGCTTACATGGAATACTAGTCAAAGTAATGGGCCTGTAATTAGAAGGATGAGATGAGTCACCTGGTTTAGGCACAGGAACCACCTTCCTCGCCTTCCAGTCACTGGGCAATGAGGCATCTTGCAATGACTGTGAAAAGAGCTGTGAAAAAAATGACCGAACAATGCATGGCAGTCTGTTTGAGAAATTGGGGAGCGATTCCATCTATGCCAGGTGCTGACGCTTTCATTTTAAGTATGAGGTGAAAAAGTCCTAATTGGCCAATGATGATTGGTTCCATTCGGGGATGTCCAGGATCGGATAGAGTTGGTAAATGATTGGAGTTGTCAGCAGAAAAGGCGTTTTTAAATACCTCTTGCAAAGCTGCGCAGCACCTCTCACTTGCAATCGCCAAACCAAGTTCGTCACAAAATCGATGTTCTTATTTTTCGGACCATTTATAATACACCAAAACATACGATGGTTGGACTGTAGAAGAGAAGGAAGTGTATCGCTAAAGAAGCTATGTTTAGCAACTGCATAACCTTTTTTGTATTCCAGTGTTGCGCAGTGATAAGCCGCCAATCTCTCCGTGGTATCAGATGATGAAGCGCTGCGGTAAAGTCGCTTTTTTTATTGCGTAAGCGCAGAAGTTCTGATGTGAACCACGGAGAGCGGAACGCCGTTCGAACTGTTCGCAAAAGAACATAGCAATCTATAATTGAATTAATCTTATTTTTGAATGATTCCCAGTTCTCTTCGACAGCTGTTACCAGCAGCACATGCAATGTATTTTCAGTGAAAACTTCTAACTCAGTACATATAGATGCATAATCAGCTCTTGCATAATCTCTTATAACTTTGGTTGTCTGCATAGGACGCTGTGGTTGCATTGCGCCGCTGAAGTGAACAATGCGACGGTCGCTAAGTCCAGATAGGTAATGAATCGATGAAATGACCGAAGAATTTGTTGTGAAAACTAAGTCAAGTATATTGGAAGAAAATGCTGTGATGCTCGTCGGTTCATGGATTACTTGGGTTAAATTGAAGTCGTTGCTTATATTTAAAAAGCGATTGCCTTCCGCTGAAAGACAGCTAGCCGTTCCATCCCCACTTTTCCATGTAACCTCTGGGAAATTGAAATCGCCCATGACAAATATTTGAGAATTTGGGTATCTCACAGAGACTGCATGCATACAGTCATGGAAGTTTGCGCAAAAGTCTGAGGAGCAGCGAGGTGGACGGTAGCAAGCACACAAAATCATTCTTGATGCACAATGCGAACGCACGCGCATACGAGTTCAAGTGGCGAACGTGTGGGAACAATATGAGAGGGAAATTTAGCTGATATCGCGATGAGAACACGGCCCCCTGTTCTTGTTATTCGGTCAGATCTGTAAAACTTGTAAGCGTTTTTGCAATGTAAAAGTTCAGTGTCGCGAATTTTACTCGACAACCAAGTTTCTGTTAACACTACTATGTCCGCAGCGCAGTCATCAATTATAGAAGATAACTCATCACGTTTACTTAGCACACTTCTAATATTTGTAAATAAGAATGTGTGGCGATGTGCGACCTCGCAGACCGACGAAGTCTCGAACTTATCATAAAGAATGCAGGCCCGACGCGTCCGCTGTGATTCAGAGTACTTTACTGACTGAAATGGAACGCTAGCGCGCGCAGGCCTGTGGCCGCGGCACCTGCCTCGTGCAAGAGCGAGCGTTTCGTCATTTTTAATGCGACGCTGATGCTGCTGCCGCTAGCTGTCGCTACAAATGAAACTGGCTCAAGTGTTACGGCACGTTTAGTAGGTTTGGATTGCTAGGAAGAGGGAAGAACACTGCTAGGAATACTGGGACCGGAAGGGGAAAGTGAAGAACCAAATTCACGGGTAAGTTCACAAACGCTGTCGGTTTGACTGCAGTTAACAGGGCATTTATTGTTAATAAATAACTTGTTGTAACGCACTGCAAACTGTTGACCAGTCGACTTTCCGTACTCGTACAATTTTTTACGTGTGTGCCTAGTTTCTTTGCAAAAATCTTCATTTAAGCTGACACCGGTACCTCTTAATTTGGCCTTGTTTGCCATAATATTTCTTTAATCTTAAAGGTAGAAAACTTTACGATTACAGGACGGCACTTCATATTTGCGTACAAACCAAGCCTGTGAGCACGTGAAATGCCATCGGCCGGGTAGTTGAAGACCTAGATGTGGACACAATTTCACGAACCTTATCTTCAGACTGAGACCATGTTTCGGCCGCAGCATCCGGTATTCCGAAAAATATAAGGATTTCTCGCCATGACCTATCCTGGAAATCATCTAGGCGTGAACGTAATTCAGCGTTCACCTCACGGACATTGTCAGTTATAGTTTGCTGCAGGTCACTTGGAGGCATTTTGTCCAAGGAATTTACGCGAGCTTCTACAGCAACCAATCTTGAGTTAATATCTGAGACAGTTTGCTCCGAAATCGCCTGACTAGACTTCACTTCATCAAGAACTTTTTTTTAAGTTCGTTATGGCGTGCGTCAACGTGTGCATTAATTGCCTTCAGGACTTTAGCCACTTCATCACGAAGACTAGAAGAATTATTGGGACCTGGATTTGATTCGACGTCACCACTCAAGAGCAACAGTTTCACAACATGAAAACATTCGCAAATACATGAGTAAAGGACACTTGGGCATGGTACAAGCAGCAGACATAGGTTGTTTGACTTTTTAGAGTGGCATGAATGAAATTTACCAACTTGGAGTAGGAGATAAAGCGGGTTCTTAGTCGACTGCATAGCTGCTGCTCGACCATGCCCAGTGAAATAGCGCGGGTGATGACAGCTGCTTTTAAACTTGTGGCTGTGTGATGACGATGCTGATGAGAATGGGGAGATTGTTGGAGTGACAACAGGCAGGCTGGCTGTGCTATCAAACACAGGACACTGCCAAGCACGATCCAAAGCCGAAGAAGAAGACTGAAGAAGCGTTGGCGTTCCGCCCCAAACAACTTGCTCCCGTGGCGTGAGGCACCATGAGGAGAACCTCGCAGGGTCGTTCCAGTTGGAAGCATCCTTCTAAGGTAGGTGAAACCCGTCCGTTTGAGCTTCTTGGCAGGGGACGGAAGCCAGCATCGTCATTAACTGGAATAGCAGAAAATAAACGGGTTCTTAGTCGACTGCATAGCTGCTGCTTGACCATGCCCACTGATCATAGATTAGAGAGTGCCTTTATGGTGCACAGTATTTTTCCTCCATTGAACTTCGCTCCGGATATTAGCAAATCGCTGTGGATGATCGCGACCGTGAAAAGACCGCTTTTATATATGCCTTTCAGTCTGTGCAACGCTCCGCCACCTTTGAGCGTATGATGGACTCATTGCTGCAAGGCTTTAAATGGTCAACTTGTCTCTGCTACCTCGATGACGTTATTGTGTTTTCGCCTACGCTCAGCACACACATTGAGCACCTTTCATTGATTCTTGCTGTTTTTAGCAAGGCTGGCTTGCAGCTGAACTCGAAGAAGTGCAAGTTCGGACACCGCCAAATCACTGTGCTTGGATATGTCGTCGACGCGTCGGGGATCCGACCAGACCCTGCGAAAATTCGCGCCGTGAAAGACTTTCCTGTTCCGCAGTGTACGAAAGATCTCCGCAGCTTCGTGGGCCTTTGTTCCTACTTTCGCCGTTTTGTGAAAGATTTCGCCACCATAGCACGCCCACTGACCGACCTGTTGAAGAAAGGTGACACCTTTCTTCAAGAGGTCTTTTTTTTTTGAAGAAAGACAACCGTAACAATATCTATCCGAGGTGCAGGCGCTTCTGGTACCTTTTGCTGCTCGTGTAAGCGCTTCTTTTTGTTACCCAACTTTTATAAAGAAATTGTGAGCCATGGTTCTTGCGGCTGTCTCCGGCCCACAACGCCTGAATTCCATAGACGGCATGACCGGCTCGACAACGCAGCTGACAGGCATAGTCTGTTGAATGATACAGTAGGATCCGTGACATTAGGCGAGGAGTTTGGAGGAGAGACCAGGGGTGCTTGAAGGTATCCACAACCAAGCTCATCAGCCGGGTTGGTTGGCGCAAGCAGGAAGGTGATCATCGCGACGGAACTTTCGGAGCTTCGGTATTCCACCGTGAAGGAAGAGGCCCGCTGACGGCATTCCTCGACGTACTTGGAGGCTTCTGACAGAGGCGTGCGCTCTGATGGGCTGGCCGGAAGGGAAGAATTGTGTCGAGCTTATAGGTAGGTTCGCAGCCATACGCATGGAAAAAATGCGAAAATCACGTTGTGGCTTGTCACGTGGTATTTTAAGATTGCGTTACAACGGCAAGACGAGGTCGCAGTTGGTGTGGTTCGCTGCAATGTACATGGATAGCCTGTCGCCCAATGTACGACTGAACCGTTCAGTTAACACGTTCGTCTGCGGATTGTAAGCTGTAACGGGGCGATGGACGGTACGGAAAGCTGTCAGAAGAGCGCTGAGAACATCGGAAAGAAATGCGCACCCTCTGTCACTCAAAATTACCCGTGGTGCACCATGACGAAGGATGAAGTTATTGAGAAGAAAAGACGCAACGTCGCGGGCTGGCGCTGTTTTCAGTGCCGCCGTTTCTACATAGCGCTTGAGGTGGTCGACAGCGACTATAATCCAGTGATTGCCAGCTGGAGTGTAGGGAAGGAGACAGTAGAGATCTACGCTGACGCGGTCGAAGGCCGAGATGGACAATGAATTAGCTGCAAAGGACCAGAAGCGCGAGGAGCGGGAAGCTTGCGGCGTTGGCAAGCTGTGCACGAGCGAATGTATTTTCGCACAAAATTATACATGCCACGCCAATAAAAGCGCGTGTGTAGCCTCGCATAAGGTTTGAAAAGGCCAGCAACGGCACATTGTGGATGTGAAGGGAGCGCCGAACTTGGCGCTCTACATCTGAGACTCGCTGTAGTCACTTCGCACTGACGTGAAGGGGATTTATCCGTATTCCATGCGAACTCAGGGTGTCCATAGTCGTCGAAGTCTAGTAGAGATGTCTTAGTGCATGTCAGTAGAAGAAAGCGTTTAAACCTCGCGGCTGTGATAAATGAAAAATTCGGCAGCAGCACATTTAATATGGGACCATCTAAAGATGACGTTGCCAGCGAGTAAGCAGATGCATTCACAGAAATGATAGTGTGATCATGGACCCAGATCAAGCTAACCTCTGATATATGAGGCTGTACAAGCGTCGAGAAAATCGTCCGTAAAGGTGACTTCTTTGGAGATGTTACTTGCGAACGTACAGGCAAAGCATCTGCAATAACGATTACGTTAGTCTGCCTCGGGATGATTTTCGTAATCGCCAATGCAATAGCCAGAAACTCTGCTAGGAATATAGGGGTAAAATCGGGCAGTCAGAGTGCAAAGGACCAGTTCAACTGGGATGAAAATACACCAACTCTACCTTCTCCAATTTTTGAGTCGCATCCGTAGCGATTGCAAAATGCTCAGGAAATTGGGCGACATAATACTGAAGGCAACATTCAAGAATGCGCAACGGAAGGAGCTTAGCATCTTTAGGGAGAATATGATCGAAATATAGACTATCCTTGAAGTGCGAGTTTGGCCTTAGGGGAGTTTGGTTCTGCAGAGAAACTTGAATGTCAGATATCATAGAATAGAGAAAAAGGATCTGAGGCCATTTATAGTGTCGCTATCAAAATGAGTCACGAGAAGTAATGAAGATTGGCTGCGAACGCGAGAGTGGCGTATCGTATAGCTTTAGAAATGTTTGCACTGTCAGTTTAAATCTTGATTCGAAGGGTATCACACGACCTTCTACATAAAGCACGTTATTTGCAACATATTTCGGCCGGCCGGGCCAAAGACGTAGAGCGTTCTTTTCTATCAAAAATAGAGGTCGTATCTTGTAGGCCGCGATACCGGAAAACAGAACGTAACGCAATTCCAAAATGGGCCCCACCTATAAATTGTATACGATCAGGAATGTTGACCTTCGCTTCCTGTACTTTTGCTATTGAAACGTCGCAACAGGCCCATGGCGCACTTCCCTTTGCATCTGTTTACTTCAATTTGCAGGTGCCAGCTTAGATTCTCGATGTATAGTACCTGGGTATTTCAATGACGATACTTGCGGTATCTGTTCATTGCCATAGTGAAGAGAAAGGAAAACGTTATCTGATTGTGGGAACACCAGTAAAGCGCACTTGCTAACGCTAAGGGTGAAAAGGAGTTCATTAAGCCACAATCCAAGCTCAGACAAATGAGACTGCAAAATTTTGTATAATTCGTGAACGTCATCGGATAATTAGAAAATGCAATATTATCCGTGTATACATATAGCTTAACATTCTGATGAACCCGCACAGTCGATAAAAAAGTCCACAGCATATCCACGGAGTGAATGATGATGAGTGGGCGGAGCTCCGGATGTTCATCGCAGATCGTGCCGAGTTCCATATTAATTTAGTTAACGCGCACGCTTCGAATCCTTATCGTTCAACTACGCACAAGTGAAATCTCCCACCGGCACTTCATTGCAAGTCGAGCTCCAGTGCCTATATATATATATATATATATATATATATATATATATATATATATATATATATATATATATATATGGGTGGCCGGTGAACGGTTCTCCAACGCGAGCAGTCGTTATTTCTCAATCAAGAAACTCTCTAGGAGACGCTGCCTGCGCCAACGTTGTCTCTCGCGGGTGAGGGCGCGTTCTCCTTCTTTGCGAGCTGGTAGAGCGTTCATTTAAGAAAGAGCGTTTCCATAGTCAGCGCGCGCCTTTCGCTCTCTTTCTCTCTCTCACACACAAGACAGCAGATGTAAGAGTGAGAGAGTTCGCGTGGCGGGAGGCGCGCGCCGAGGGCGAGCGCGAGCCTCCCGGCGGCGCGAGGTGGCTACATACATATATACTACTACTACTACTACTACAGAGGAGGGAACGACCCACACCCTAAGGAGCTTCGCCCCTAAAATATTAAATAAGAGAAGAGACAAAACTGATCCCTGCTGCACGCCCCTTCTTTGTTAATATCAAGATGTGCCTCCTTCCTGGAAAGAGCAAAACTGCCTTCAGAAAGAAGTTCCTCAACCCAAGATACAATATAGTTTGGAACATTGTAAGTGACTAATCTAGAATTTAAAACTCCGTGTTCGAGAGAATCGTAGGCTTTTGATGTTGTCCAATGTGACATGCTGAAATCTCTCCCGATAGTCTTGCAACTTGTATTCGATTTTCAAGGTCCACATGAGCCGACCATACAGAGTAACCTCGCACAGATCATATTTCTCTCGTAGAAAGGATGTTCTCACGAGATATATACTCCCTGAGCCGAACGTATACATATTCAATTCCTTTTACTATATTAGAAGTAAGGGAGATTGCCCGAATCTTATCCAGATCCCAGACTTTTATTTTTCTCCGCGAACGTCTTTTGCGATTTTCCATGAAATGGGAATCCATGTACACTGCAGAGAACAGTTAACTATATTCAGTAGCTCACTGGGAAATTGATCGAACATTAATTTAGGCATAGAAGCAGTAATACGATCCGGACCAGGAGATGCTTGATAAGCGTAGCTTCTGCGAATTCTGCCATGGCCACCTCCTGAAAATCGGATATTAAACTTATAACCACAACAGGTGCCCGATATAATGAACAGAACCAATTTTCAAGTCCCTTACCTACATTTTCTAACAAATAAGCTATTTCTTTAAAGGACAATACAACAGATAGAGAGTAAGTACCTTGTTGAGCTGATTTTCTGTTGCGAATAAATCTAAAAAGAGCGGCTCTTCTGTTAGGTCCTATCAGTAGGGGCGGCGAATTCTTCTTGTGATCTTCTTTACCTGTGCAACGGTTCGCTTGAATATTGCAGAACAAATTTTGTAGTCCATTCATACTTTAGGCGCATAATTATGTTGGAGACGTTTCAATGCCGCTTTCCGTCGCCTATAGTTAAGTGTGCAGACCTGATTCCATCAAGCAGAGTTTGACGGGGAACCTCCAGTCCTTACAGAAAACTGTGCTGTCTCAATAGCAGAAGTCATATAAGTTATGACAGACTGAGCTCTCGGCACCTCATGTACAAAGGCGTTGAAGCCTCCTTCAGTGCAGTATCGTATGCTTTGTAGTTAATAATGTAGTGATGTCGTGTGACAGTGGCGTGGTGAGAGAGCTTGATATCAAAGCTAACAGGAATGTGGTCACCACTATTTCCATTGTGGAATGTTGCCCATGAGAGATAGTCAATTCATTTGAAAAAAAAAGTAAGGTATATCGCTGACGAGGAGTGCCCACGTAAAAAGGTGATCTCGCCGGTGTTGTGGCAATGAAAGTTATTAATCTGTATTCAATCCTACAGTCACTTTCCACAACTATGTGTTTTTATTCCCCAAGAAGTATGGCGTGAGTTAATGTCCCCTACGAGTATGACCGCCTTAGAGCGGCAATTACGGGTAACTGAATCCAGATTATCTGTTTCTCACTCCATTCGGGAAGTACGCATTAGCCACTGCAAACGTGGAGGATTCAGGCAACAAGAAAGCTAATCCCAAAATTTCGCAGTCCAAACAGATTTGTTCGAATCTAATGAAGGTTTTATGAAATATTTTCGATGAAACTAAAATTATCAACCCGCCAGCCCTACCTGGGCGATCCAAGTGGAGTGTTCGAGAATTATTAAGAGTAAATTTCTGATGTGTAGAAAGCCACAACTCTTGAAGTAAAATAATATCAGGAGCCATTTTGTTTACTAGATAAAGAAGGTTAGTGCAACCGGAGAATACAGAGCGGCAATATCATTGTGGAACCTTTAAGGGAGCTATAATTAACTTAAGATAGTCGACTCGACTGCAGAATGCAAGACGTCTTGCTTCTGTTTATCAGCAGTAGAGCCTTTCTTGGGCTTCAAGGATGACCGTGTCGGAGATAATGGGGTACTCCTGCGCTTATTAGTAGCGTTCCCAGCCTCATGTCTCCGAAACAATTACTGGGCTCCGCATTAACAGGCGATGGTGAGCTAGAGACATTGTACAAGTTCTGTATGATTTTGACTGTATGAATCGTTTTCAGGACACGCGGATCCGCCAGCAGTAGCGGCAGCAACCGTGAAAGAGGTGCATAGGCTATTTAACCTAGTGGCTACCATCTCGGTCAAGCCTTCAGCAAATGTGTTGAACAGGCGTTCCATACGTATGGCCTTATCAATTGCTGCAGCAACAGCAGCAGAGACTGTAGTCTCTAAAGATATGGATTAACGAGGTGTAACCGTTGCATAGCCACTATCGCGCTCTTTTATCAAAGATACAGACTCTGCTCGGGAACAATCCCGTTTCTCGATCATTTAAATGATTTGCAACTTTCGGCCTCGGGCAGGGCAACTGTTGTCTGAAGCGATGAGAGTTCCCTCACATAAACAGCACAGGGGGTTTCCACGTGGAAGTCTGATGCGGTATGCGATCCACCACATTTTACACGTCGCGTTGAGGACCTGCAAGCGTTAGCACTATGTCCAAACGGCCAGCAGTTCCGGCACTGCAGTGGCCGCGATGTCAACGCCTCTACACGGAACAAATATCGCGATGCCTTGACTTCTGTTGGGCGCATTAAACCGGCAAACGAGAAGATAACGCCCTCAGTGGCACCCGTTTGTCGCCTAGAGATCTATTACATCTATACACTGAGATGACGTCAGCCGGTGCAAGCATCTTTAAGAAAGCCTCCGGCGAGATATTATTCGGTACACCATGAAGAATGCCTTTCACGCAAGCGAGATGGGGTTGTACAAATGCACGAACTGAAGTGTGCACTAACCTTGTCAAGTCTGTTAACCATTCTACATTGGAGGACCTGCACAAAAATACCAGTTTTGCCGAAACGCCTCACCTCCTCATCGTCAAGGTACTGTCCAGGTATTGTGCGCAGATCCTGCTGGAAAAGCTCCGACTTACTCAGGCGAATGGCTCCTCCACCCCATCGGCTGGTACAAGCGGCACAAGCAAGCAGCTTAGTCCGTTCCGGAAAGAACTCTGCAGTGGTACCGATTCGGTAGGGCGACTATCTGACCAGGGCGGGCCCTGGCGGGGACCGGGAACCCTCATGTAGATGTACATGGAAAGACTAAGCGAAAACGAAGACTAGAAACAGTTAAACGTGACCAATCCCCACTAGAAAGAACGCCAGAGCTGCACTCTTCTCGAGCGCACGAGCTCGATATTCTTCCAAGGTGTTCTCTTTAGGAGACTGCTGATGTTGCAAGAGTGAAGCCTGCTCCACGGTTTCTGCAGGCTCCAAAAGAAGTTCATTGAAGAGTATAGCCAAGCAGCCCGCCCGAAATGTAAACACAGTATTGCTGGTGTGCTGAACATACAAAGTGCACTGAACGCAAGAGATGTACTGAATTCCTTGTATTGCTTTACAGCTTTTGCATGACGACATCCAGGCGTTATCAAAAATCAGCTCGGCTTCTCAAAATTAATGGCTGCGAAGACTTTGATGTTACCTGCATTGGACAGTCCCCTGCCATATATGTAATGCTCATAAAGCTTGGTGTGGCTATAAATGAGAAGACTCGCACATCAATGCATGCAGCCTAGAAAGTATGACCTGAAAACATACTTAAGGAACTAATACGCTTTGATCAGTTTCATTCTATTCAGAAGGTATCGCTCCGCCGATGCATTTGTACTGTGTTCTTCCTTGCCCGCACTTTTCTTTCGTTTTCTTTTCCGCGATGAATTCTTATCATCTGGCTTAGATTTGGACCCTTTCAACCCCTGTCAATGTTGCTCACGTGGCAGGCATTAGGATTTTCTTTCTGGGATAGGTCTGGCAGCTTCAGGAGGGGTTGTGAGCCATCTGCCGCCACTGACGCGAGATTCCTGACAGAGATCATTCTATAAATAAAAAAATTGCTGGAATGCTTGTAGTTCTCCTTCACCAGCCACGTGCCTGATCTTGCCGAAAAGTCCCTGAAAGAAGAAAAGGATTATTATTTGACTATCAAGCGGGAAGATGCACATGCTTACGTATAATGGGTCCTGTCCAAACTATCCCTCCAGTGCATAGGGAAACCATGATGCAAGAAGGTTTTCAACCAGTGATATTGTTCTGAGCAAGGTTATTTCCAAAGTTTCACATGTGGTCTTGTTTATAAAGCAGACCGGCCTCTGCTTTGACAGACTTTCGATGTATTTGCAGCACCTGTCCAACCATGAGATTCCGTCTTTCAATGTCTATAACGTAAGAAAGAATTTAGCCTGAGATCAGAATGCGTGCAACAGCAAAATAATAATTATCACGTCAACATGCTCAGCTTCATTGTACTGCACATGTTGAGGCCTGCGGGTGTTCAAGCACTGAAACAATCTCTTCATTCGTCTGGTGAATTCAGATGTTCCTTCCGACCCGTGAAGCTTCTTGCACGACTCCTGCTCACTGTAAATATCATGGCTGTAGCCGGGGATTCACTCAAGAGCTGAAAAGAAATTCTTTGTATCGGATTTATTGTGACTCGCATAAAAAGCTATTTTTTTCTAAGTCCACTTGAGTTTTAGGTGCCTTACTTGAACAGGAAGTTTGACGCTCATTTTCTGAAAAGCTTTTCGGTATATAAGTGCCCTCGCCAGCTTTCATATAACACGCAGTCCTGACTGCTGCTCACCATATTCTATAAGTGCTACGTAATGATCACGGTGCGTTTCCTGGCCTTGTGGCAGCTGTAGAAAGAAGGAATGTTACTCCAGATGACATCGTATGAATGACTACATGACAGGAAGAGTAATTATTTCACTTATCGGAAACTTCCCAGCTTTTGCAGGTTATTTCTAATGCATTTAAATATGGGTGGTGGATCAATAGTAGCATAGATCATCTTAGAGGGGTCACATGGGTGCTTAAACGACACCTGCTGGTCTCTCATGTCACCACTAATTCCTCAAAGAAATGGGGAACTAATAAACTTATATCTTTCCAGACAGCCTGCAGCCGAGCTTCTATGTTAACTGCTTAGCTAAGTTTCTCAAGGCAGACTGATTGGTTGTTGAGTTATTACATGTCACAGCATGTATAACTGTGCCAGCATTGCACAAATGTACAATGCACTGAAGCACAAGCTTTGCCAGTATTGATCCCGGGGTAGCACTCTATGTCAAAAGGTACCCACAGTCTGTGACCATCCGCCCAGAAACGGTGCAAACAAGAAGACCAAAGCATGATCAGCATTCTTTTCACGGTTTCCCGGCCTAGTATGTTCTCCAAAGTCAACCTTACCAGGGACTATCATGTAAGACTCTCTGACGCAAAAACGTTTTTTGACACTCATTTCGTCGAGCATTACCACACCTGAGAGAAAAAAATTAAGTTCAATCACTTCACAAAGGCAAAAGCACACAGCATTCAGGTTAAGTGATCTGCTTTCAAGCCTTATCGTTCGTTTTAAGGGGAAGCAAGCAGCTTTTTCTTGAGCACAGCAAACACGTGCGCATGAGAGCTAAAATCGCCTTTCAAGCTCTTCATGTAGCTGTAGAGTGTGCGTGGATTTGGCAAGCGTAGAAAGTTTTTCTCTTGAAGATATGGATGCACTGACTTGGACTTAGTCTTCAAAAGCAGGCAGTCACGCAGCCAGTCTTATACCTGGTAAGGAAAGGGTGCATATCTTATTCACATGCACAAACATGCTATCACAGTGCTTTCATAATGCTATCAAGCATAAAGACACACTGCTGTTAACCAAGTCTAGCTGCATACCAAGCAGCGATGTGAACATGCATAACGCACCGTGCAGATTGTGGAAACCTGATCAACATCCAGGCCAAAGCCTTCTTAATGAGAGCAGGGCACTATAAATAACACAGATCCAGGGTGCATTCTCAATTCAGAACAATGAAGACAGAAAATAAGTGTCATATGGATCTCCAAGTTTTCAACGAAACCAGGCATAAGAACCATCATTCACTGCCGTATTCTAGAACCAAACTTAACTTATCGCGATAAGGCTACTTTCGAAAGGACAAGAAAAGTATAAGTACAAGGAAAGTACAAGGTGCATTTCGAGAACGTGCCTTAACGCGACATAAGTGAGCCTTATGAAAGGCGCCCTTCAGTCGTTAAGTGTTGCACATGGGAGCGAGGCTAGATGAAGTTTTGGAGAATATTTGCTTTGACGCTTTATAAAGTCATAACACTCCCAAAAAGTAGCAATAGAAAGCCCACACGGACTTTTATCTAAATATTATACAAATGCCCGAAAAAGCACAGCGAAACGAGTGCCGTTTTCAGTGAATCCGCCGTTTTCATCTGGCCACTTTGGTCTAACCCGCCGCACGCAACCTGTCGAAACAGTGTGTCGCCGCCTCGCTCGCTCTGCATCGGTGCCGTTTTCCTTTATTTCTCCTCGTATTGTAACGTTTTGAGCTTTGTTTACTTCGTAAAATACTTGCGCGTCGTATGTAATTTCTTTTCCACCTCTTTTTACTTGTTTTCCTCTTTTTCTTTCGGCTGTGTGCGAACGGTATCTCCGCTGCGATGGAGCCCAGAAAAGTGAACTTCACTGAAGAAGAACGTGCCGTCCTCATGGATCTCGTCACAGAATACCACCACATACTTGAGTGCAAGAAAACTGACGCAGTATCTGTTATGAGGAAGAAAAAGACGTGGAAGAAATTGACGGACGAGTTTAACAGCCGCCACAACGTGCGGCCGCGAACGTGAAAACAGCTGAAGTTGGGACAATCTCAAAGAAAAGTGGCGCCGTGCGAAGGGCGAAGACACTCGAGAAGTCTTCAAGACAGGAGAGATTTCTATTATACCTCAGGGGCTAGAGATGATGCAACACGCTTCTCCCTCGAAAAAAAAATATATAATAAGATAAACTTCATGAAATTGCCGACGCGGGAAATTACTGCTGCAGTAAATATTGAGCGCCGTCAACAACCACCCGTGACGCTTGTGCGCGTTTACGGAACTCAACAGAAGATGTAAATTGAACACTACAAACAAACGTTGAAGGGAACTTGTCAAATTGGAAGATGAAGGTGTAAAAGCACGCCATTCAAAGTAGTCGTTCGGCTAAGTGAGTGAGTGAAAAACTTTATTGCCCAGTGTGTTTGGACCTAAGGTAACGCTTCCATCTTAAAGCAAAGATTTCATTGCGTCTTCAGCGTCTACCATGACAGCGTCGGTCGTTTTCAAGTGCCATCTAGAAAGAACGCCCTGTGCACGACGAATTCAATTCGCGGCGTCTTTCTCGAACGTGCCACCAGTCTTCGCAGTCATACAGGTTTGCGTATCGTACCGACGTGCAGTTTGCCACAAAAATATTCCAGCACCAAGCAAAACATGTGCACAATTGCAGTTCCTCCACATATGCATTCACTTATGTGCGTGTTTACAGAGTCACTTGCATCTGTAGTTAATATGCAATCGGATAGGAGGGCTGCAAAACGAGGTAAGCCAACTAATGGAGGATGTGTGCATATATTTCTCATACTTGCATGAACAGCAGCATTTTCAAAACAGTGCAACTTGATTCATTGAACTTTTAGTGGTACTTTGCATTATTTTAACCCTGATTTATGTTTCTCAAAGGTGGCGGGACTCCTGCGAAACGCCACATGACTGATGAGCTGGAGAGGGTTGGTGCACTGGCATCCCACATGGCAGTACGCCTAACCAACAACTTTGACAGCGACCGTGTTGGACCTGTTGCAGCATGCGCACCAACTATGGTGGCGCTGTTGGCTGCTTCACAGCCGGGGAAACCCACTGCTGAGGCGGATGGTGAGTATGAGTTAATTTGAAAGCGTATTTTTTGGCTAATCATTTAGCGAGCTAAAATTGCGCATGCAGAATTCCACAGAATGAGGCATTGCAGGCAGCTGGCTGAGTCATCCTTTATTTCACATTTAACACAGCAGTGCTACACAACCTAGTGCCTCTTAAAACTTCAGAATGCTAACATCACTTTTCACACGTCATGGTAGTGAGGCTGCGGCAGGGCAGCAAGGTCCTTATTTTTGAAACAAAAAGGTTGCGCGAAGAAAGACAATCACAAGGTAGGATACAGGGACAAGCGCAAACTTTCCTGTTACTGTTTTGTTCAAATGCCTTGAGAATAAAACTATTTGTATATAAGCTGCAGTGCTTACCATCACCAATAAACACATGTGCAACATACAGGGTGTAAGTTCAGTACGCTCTTGCAATCCGTATATCCCTTCCAAAAAATGTATTACCTCCTCTGAACATATGTGCCTTGAGGAGGATGATGGATATCATTCACATAACATCATCTCCTTGATGTCCTCCACTGCATACTTAGAGCTCTGTGTGCTCCTTGTGAACGTGGTGTGTCTTTCTCAATCAAACCCCCTGCAGTGTTGTTATAACGCCATTTGTCATGAAGCCGTACCATAAATGTCTGCTGTGATGGAAATAAGCATAGGAAAAGGTGCTATTTGCCTGTTTAAATGCTTTTTATAGCGCATGAATCGGGGAACAAGCCAAACTGCAAGGACGGGTGACTAGTCTTCAAGAAGTGTGGATGGAACTACACACTGACTACTCTTGCGGTGCACCTATTTCAGCTAGGTGCATCAGCAGGCACATACTATATTATTTTCTGCTTAAAGGCTTGCATTGTGTAGTAGGCTTGTACATTCTCATGGGAAGTGGCGTGCAGTATGGTTTGCAAAACTCACTAGCTATTATGCAAGGGGCCAATGGTGTGATGCGTACAGTGCATACTGCGGCCACCCCATTACATTATTTTAAATGTCTTCTTTAAACATACAAGCAGTCTGAAAAACCTAACATCGAGATTTGGTTCTAAAAACTTTGCAGATGCCGACATGCAGTATGATGACTCGTGGCAGTGGGAGGAAAGCCAGTCCATAGCAGCTGTGCTGCAAGATGGGGAAACTGCTCAACAAGAGCAGGCGAGGGCTACGTCAGCCTCTCCTCGACCTGAAGCTTTACCAGAGATTGCGCCAATGGTGCCACCAACTACGTCAGCCTCTCCTCGACCTGCAGCTTTACCTGCAATTGCGCCAATGGTGCCACCAACCCCTCGACAGAGGCAGCGCAGTCGAGCAGTCGAGTGCAGTCCAGCGCAGAGAGGCCAGCGCAGTCGAGTGCAACGCACTGCCGAAGTGACGCAGTGAAACGTGAGCTTGACGCGCGACTTCAAGCTATTAGAAGGGAATCGCTGCGCAAGAAAAAAGAACATCTGCTTCGGATGCAGCTCGCCCGTGAAGAACATCAAGATAACATGCTGAAGAAGCAAGTGGAGCACGCCCAACGGATGGAGAACATGAAAGCGGAGAAAGCCTTAACCGAATTGAAAATTCAACTGCTACGACAGCAACACGAGTTGGGCATTATTACACAACCGCACAAAATGATAGAGTGAAACAAACAGGGTGCAGCACTGAGTTCTTGCTTTAATGTCCCATCACTTGCATCGTTTCTTAATATACGCCTATCTACTTACATTCCAAAAATCACTTTTTTTCTGTACACAAATTTAATAAAACATTTCTTGTGATCGAAGTGGGATTTCGCACCTATATTTTACTTTGAATCTTTCAAATAACTGTTATAATTCACCATTGCTATGTTGTCATAAAATCAGTAATGCAATGTTTTGCGATGTTTTGTTTACTATTATAACAGTCTTGTAACTATACCTGTTTTGTTAATGTTTTTGTTGAACGCTGTGTACAGTACTGCTCTATGTGCGATTTGGTCACTGGACTGGTTACGACACTCTGTCGGGCATGAAATTGCCTTTTTACCAACTCTGCCAACACAGAACAAGTTCTGCGTTGTGTATCTTTTAACACTCAGATTGTTTATCACTAGTTTATTTATTTATTCTATTCATTTATACGTACTGTCAATCGTAGAGCGATTATAACAGGTGGACACACCGAGGCAGTGATTACTTACTAGCACAAAACAGAAAGAAAAAGAACATACAAACACATTTATACAAGAAACATCTTAGTACTTTAATTGGAACAAAACTAGAGACATTGGCACTTCAAAAAAAATCTATGCATATGAGAGTTGCGAGGTTATCAGATCGCTTTTATTTTGGAGAAAGTGGCTAAGGATGTGCTGCTGGTAGTCTAGTGGCTATAGTAGTGGGCTGCTGACCTGAAGGTTGCGGGATCAAATCCTGGCAGTGGCGGCTGCATTTCAATGGTCGCGTAATATAGAACCTGTGTGCATTGTGCAATTTCAGTGCACATTAAAGAATGACAGGTGGTCAAAATTTGTGGAGCCCTCGACTACAGCGTGTCTCAATGATATTGTGGTTTTGGGATGTAAAACCCTGCAAATCAGTCAAGTTTGAAGCAGATTTCATTGCAGTTGTACACATGATCTCCACCAGAGCAGCCTAACTACTTTTGTTGGTCAAGAGAAAATAAACAGAACAATTTCAAATACTATTGCACGGCTTGCATATATTTACAAAAAGTAATCTCGGATTACGCGTGCACGGGTTCTTGCTCCATCAGTATCTGGGTTCGCCATCTGCAGCTGTGCATTTGGCACTGCGGGTGTAGGCTGTGCAATGCTGGGCTGTAGGCTTGCAGGGCATGGGTCGTGCAGCATTCTCCCTAAGTTGTGAAGAGCTGCACATGCAGTTATCACAGTGAGTGAGTTGCTTGTATCCAGTTGGAGTTTCATCTGAAGGCATGGAAATCTCCTTTTCCAGATGCCAAACGCACGCTCCACACTGTTTCTGGTTTTTACCTGAGACTTGTTGTACCTGAAAAATAGTTGCATTGCATGAGCATCTGTACAACTTTTTGCATCATGTGAAAGCACTGAGACGGAGGAGTGATAAATTGATTTTGATGCTATAATATCAGTACATTTTGCTCTTTGTAAGAGGGATTCCTGTATATGAGGTAACATTGCTGGTAGATAACTTTCTCATTTTAATTTAGAGCTGCATAGTTTACAACTATAGAAATGAGTGCAAAACATTCTTGAATACGAACCAATAAAAAGCTTTTCAATCTTGTGTTTCTTGTTGTCTAACCTTACATGTACAGATAAGTTGGTGTAACTGCAGGGGCATTTCAAACACTTTTTTTGTAATGCTTTCATTGAACGTGAACCACGATTTTGCAAAACTGCTTCGTCTAAATTAACTTGCCTGTATTCCGGGGTACCTCTGGGAGGATCTTTGAGAGGAGTCATCAGGTATGACCGGCAGGCATAGCCCATGTCTCCGAGCAGAGTACCGGCGACGACGCCAGTCTCGTACAGGACACGCGCACGGCTGCTGTCAAATATCCTACTATCATGGGCAGACCCCGGCCAGCTAGCCACTAGGTCGTAAAACCTGAGGTCTGGCCCAGTGATTGCCTGCGAAAAAAAGCAACTTTTGTAAATACAGCTAGTACAGAAAGTGTTGTTACAGTACCCTATGGACTATCAATTGGGCATCATATGCCCAATTGATAGTCTGGTCACTGACTTTGTTTTATTCATTAGTGAAGCTCCACGATAAAAGGCACGACAAAAAAGAGTACTAACGTAAAAGATGCTGCTTGATGTTTGACAATAGCGCAGCTTTGTGGGAGCATGGTGCAATGCAGTCACTATTACAATGTCATGCCCAGATAAGAATTTAAAATTTTCCAGCCCCAGCCCTCTGGCATACCTAATGCTAAATCTGAGACATTACGATCACTCTGCAACGCAGTGGGGCATACTATGAACCAAGATTTCGCGCGATTTCCAGTTCTTGCTGGTGTTTGTCGCCTTCTGACTATGCCTGTGTGTTGCGCCAAAGTAAATCATGGACGCCTCCTTGCATTAACGGCGCTCTATTGGGTTAAAACTGACTTAACCAATCGTGCGGTCGCTTAATATTTCATGTGCTTTTAATTGTTACATCAGTTTTCGCAGGACAACATTTCAGGTGGCAGAGAATTTTCTGTGCATATGTCGAGAGATGGACGTAATGTAGATATCACTCGTCGCTGGAAGAAAAATAAAAGTGGCTATAAACCTAACCTGTTGATGTTTCATGGTAACGCAGTTATTCGACGTCATAATTTCAATTCATTGTCGTCGCAGTTTCATTTGATGAGAGGCGAGGGCATTAAGTCGTCTTACCAGCGGCATTCGGCAAGGCTTTTTCCATTTCTATGTAAAATCACCGCTGAAATACTTGCAGTAAGCACTCACCTGAACGTTTATCGAAAAGTATCCTTTCCGGTTGCGGTACACCTCCGCGTAAACACCGCCGGGGCTCTTTATGGGCACATGCGTGCAGTCGATACATCCGCTGACACCGGGAAATTTCGCGATCCGCTAAAAGTCTTGCATCACACTGCTCATTTCCGAAGCTTCGGGGAATTTCACCAGCACGGGGAATAGGGTTCTTGCAATAAGCGACGATATGGATGCAACGGCTCGTGACACTACCGGCTGCGATATGTTCATGAGGTCGCCGCTTACGATTTGGAACGTGCCGGCACCATAAAAACGTAGTGCGATAAGCAGCTGCATGAGAGGCGGCACAGGAAACCCCCGTCCGTCGGCGTTTTCCCGCAGAGGTAGCATTGCGAGGAGCTTCAGCACGGCGCTTTTTGTGAAGCGGAAGCGACACAAGAACTCGTCCTCGTCGTAGATTTCCATCGGATTTTGACGATCCCTGATGCTTTGCCGCGGCAGTCGCACGTACGCATATGCTGTCCCGCTCGATAATTCCTCAAAGCGGTCCACACTGTGAACGAACTCGGCAAAGCTGTCATCCGTGCCCTCCATTTTGTTTGCTTACAAGTGAGCGTCAAGGTAGGTCGGGGGCTACCTTAAGGGAGCCTTACTTGTGGCGGCGATAAGTACAAGAAAAGTTCTGCTGTAAGTATAAGGTGGGTTCTAGAAACGCGTTAAGGGTCACTTTGAGGTTACTGGCTACTTCAGTCACAAGCATAAGGATAAGTTTGGTTCTAGAATACGGCGGTCAGTGTCTGTTCAGGTGCGAAAAAGATGAATACATCACGATCACAAGGTTATGAGGGTGTGAACAAGCCACTCTTAGTAGTCAAAAGGGTACATTTTTATATAGCCGCATTTATTGTTTCATGTTTTAAAATTTTGGAGTCAGTTAAGTACAGGTGGTCAAGCAGAAAGGTACAAGTGTAATTTGATGGTAGTTTTGAATGCTTAGCCGAATTTGAATGGAACCGACACTCGTTGAGAAAACAACCGATATGTAGATTTTAATGTAATTTGGTGAATATCTAAAGTACTACGTGAAGAGTCCTTCGCCATTAAACGTGAACGATGTTCGTTATGTAGTGCCTGAAGCTTTCAGTACGGCTCTTACAGACTTCGCGTTTGCCTTCATGACGCACTGCTCAATGATCAGTTTCTCGCACTCGGAAAGTCATTGAAGGCTCTGCCCTCGTCGCTTGTACTTGGCAGACTTCTTTCGGAATTCGGCGAGTTTTGTTTAGCTTTGCTGAAGCTGCTGGTTCGCAGCTCCAAGTTGGCTCCTCAATGTTTGAACTGCTGTACAGCTGCCGCAGTCAACCACGCGGCCTGTCTAACAAGCTGTGCACGTGTGGTGGGTTTCGACCGTTTCACTGGCCAGTGCTACATCTGCTAAAGAAAAGGAAGAAGAATAGGACTGAAGAAAACAGTCTCCTCATTACAACATTGTCACGGGGATGCGTGCTCTACTGTTTCAAAATTCATAATTGATTCAGGCCGGTTCCTTTCATAAATTCGTACTCTTCACTGTTAATTTCATCCTGATTATTCGATTCTGATTGGTATTCAATAGTACCTCAGGCTTAACTGTTTCAACATCTGAGAACTTCGCCAATCCTCCAAGTTGGGTATGTGCCAGATTTGAGGGAAACTACAACAACAAAAGAACGAAAAACGCAGTTTCAAATTTACAGCCCCTGATGATACCCTTAAAACCGAGAAGACAGCTATTATGGTTATAATCACAAACCAAGAAAAGCGAGTCGCGCACGATGGAACGAATGTAATCTAGCCTAGTGCTTACATACCGTCATTCACTGATGCAGCATCGGTGCGGTCTGAACAGGTCGTCAGCGATGCTCGGTGCTCCTCAGTGTCACACGACGACCACCGTGGTATTTTTGCGGGGTGGTCGAATTGTCGAATAGCGGGGTCGGGGTTTGCGCTTCGTGAGATACGAAGGAAGGCCATCAAACATCTTTGCGACGGCGTCAGCCTTCAGCGTTGGGTTGTCGTGCTCCAGGGACACGGCGTCGCCGTTGATACTAAAATCATACGAAGTGACAATGTCGGAGGCGTCGAAATGGTTTGCACAAGCACGTGTATATTTCTATTCAAAGTTGAAGCCGCCAATTTCCGGCCGCGGTATGGCCCGCTTCCATTTCTCGCGCTCCTCCTTGTCCAATGGTAAAAAAAAACACCTTTTCGGTCCTGCCTTTGTAGGCAGAACGGCACGCAGGCACGCCATACGTGTTTGGCATCGTCGTCTTACAGTTTAGCTAACTCGAACACATACACACACCTTATCCACCGGCTTGTCTCGAACTGCACAAGCGTTTCAGACGCGATCAGTGCGAACGATACGCTCTTTGGCGCAGTGGCGCCGCGTGGCGGCACCTTTCAGCAGCGTATGAGGCTCTCCCATTGTGTGACGGCGGAGTTTCATGACCAGAAAGCATTAAGGACTCTGGTGTAACAAAATGACTTCTTCTGTTCAGAATATATTATTACAAACCAGGATAGGCCGTACAATCACACTTTCATTGGGATCAGTGCATCCTGAGAAATCGCCCTAGTTGCCCTTTAAGTACACACCTGTTCCAGTTTCTTCCCCCCAAATTTTGCCTAACTTAGAGAGAAACCAACAGCGAATCTTGCCAAAGTATTGATTTGGATTTGAGCGACGATAACACAACATATTTGAAACGTAAGAACATTTCGGACGCGCATAGCGATCCTTGTTCGTCTCATGGAAAAGAAGGTAAAGTCTGAGAAACCTTCGATTACTCGAGATATAATCCATATTAAGCAATAAATAATTCGGCTTTGAAAGCTGCTAAAAAAGCAAGAGCATCACAACGCGTTGTCTGAATGCTGATCTGCCTTGACATCGGAAGAAAAATCTCAGAATGGAACAACACTTGTTTTACGGTGTCACGCAAGAGGGACACGTCTGTAATAAATTATGTTTTTCACCATGAGAGAAAAAGTGCCGAATACTTCACGCCTGTTTTCAGTTTTGATGATGGAATTACACAAATTTTAACGCGGTTATTGTTCGCCCGCCCATTTAAAATCTGGAAACATCTGCGGCTGGTGCGTTTTAAGTATCGCTAAGCTTCAATGAAAGAAAATATTCTGGCGCAGACGATTACTCGAAAGCCTTTGATACGGATACGCCGACTGGTCCTGAAATTTGCTTACAATAATTCTGAATAAATGACGATCCAATATTGTTCTGCCAGACGATTGCGAATTCTCTAAAATCAAGGCCTTATTCAAACGTGGGGAAAAACAGTTCGTTTTTTACTATTACCCGATAACCTTGTTTTCCACGTACTACAAATTACTAGAGTGCATAATTCCGAAGCGCTATTCTGCGCGCTGGGCTCCCTCACTTCTTTTTTCAGCTCAGCAGTTTTTAGGTGCGGTGTTTCCGCAGTACAATCAAACGAAACTGTCTATTAATTCACAGCAGCCATATATAATTAGACTCGAATCGATCCAGCTACCTTAGTCTCCGCCAATTCGTTCGATAAAATCTCTCATTACAAATTAGTTACGAAGTACTTTAAAGTCTTAAAAATTCCGCGACTTCGTCATCGCATGGAAGCATACTTCTTGAAAAGAGTACGTTGTTTTTAAAGAACACTAGCAAAAAAAGCTGGTTTTGACTTGGGTGTCCTCCAAGGTTAAGTTCCGGGGCAGCATTTGCTTCTCGTTAATAAAAAGGCATAATGGATGCGTGTTAAAATAAGACAGTGTTTGCTTACGGTGAAACCCTATGGATAAAATTATGAATAGGATAAAGCGATGCATTGGGGTGGGACCTTGCAAATATCTTACGATAAATCTTACGAAAATAAATGTTACGACAAATCTGGTGTAATGATTATAATCCTCTCTCAAGTACCTACAACAGCTGATGTTAAATAATTAAATAATATCATTAAGTTCCGAAGAGCTAGCTGTAACTATAGCCAACAGAGCAGCAGTTGCGTAAAGGTAGAGCCACTGTTGCACCGGGAATAGAGCCACGGTCCCTTTGCCCGCGAGGCAAGAGGATCAAGCCCTTATTCAAACTTGGGGACAAACCTTTGCCCGCGAGGCAAGAGGACCCAAATCCTGATGGGAGCAATTCTCCGCCAAATTAAAAAAAAATACGGGTGTTGAAGGAATTGCAGGAGGCTTGGGATGCGGGCTCATCCCAGCAACCACAGCTGGTAACGCACTCCCTCCCTTGAACAGGTATGGCCAGCCTTGTGCAGTACCGGTCACCACTTCTGATGAATATCCCAATGAACCCTCCGCTTTAAGTAACCTAGTCCCTTTAAAGCAAATGACCACCTGTGTTACCTGGTTACCTGTGACGCAGCAAAGGGGGCTACAAAAGAGTGGACTGTTGGGCAAGTTGGTGTTGGTTTGGGGGCTAATAATCACCGAACCCGACAGACCGCCGTTATAAATCTGACTCTGGAAATGCTCCAAGTGAGAACTTTATCTACCGAGGCGAGTCTAGAGGTGCTGCTTGAGGAATTATCGGGCACTAAATGGGAGGGGATATGCCTTACTGAGGCGAGCAGGACATTTTATTCCTTTGCACTGCTGACCATGGGGCACGTCATAAGTTACTGTGGTCTAGTGGGCAGGAAAGAACCAGCACTCGGATTTCTATTCAACGAAACCATAGCTGTTAACATAGATGAACGATATAGACAAACGAATTGAATGGTCAGCCCGTCTTGAAAATATCCTTATAAAGTGGCAAAAATCAAACGTGGTACCGAATTATGCGCTGCATCCAGCCATGATGTCCAAATTGTTGAGCACTTCTATGAAGATGTGGGGTCGGTAATGATCGGTAACAAATGGTCGGGGATAATTTCCGAGGACAACGCTCCACTGCTTTGATATTTTGATAATATTGCAGTCTAAAGCGCACTTGTAACTGTAGATTTTGGACTACCAAACATAGCTTTTAACGCTTTTCAGGTAGTCTGGTGCAGTATACAGGTGCAAAGCCGAGGTATTGGGTGAAGCACTATGACAAACATTCGATCATTTTGTCGGATTTTATAGAGGATGTACAAGGTGAGTAAATACAATTTTCATGAATATCACTCATGTAACGCACGATTCCTCAAAGACACTGAATAATCAAGTAGCGCAAAATATTCTATGGATCCACGACATATGGAGTATGGGGCAAGGAGAAACAAATTCACTTGTAAAGAGGGTATTCTACATTCTGAATTTATTTATTTGGTTAGACCATGATCACGATACATCAGTGATAATCCAAGTTGTATTATCCATGTGCCGATTATGAGCAAGGCTCTATAAACGTATCAAACTTGCACAGCATTTCATGCTGCGGGATGTTCTATTCTGGAAAGGAAAACTTAGTCTGTTCATTTTCGCTCTGCAGTAAGTAATCATAAGTACCCCGTCATCAGTCCTGGCATTTTGCAACACAGTAAAGCTAATTATTCAGGTAAAAATCATATCCTCAATGAGAACCACACATAATAAATGGTGTTTATTTGGAACACCTGATTGTCTACATTGAATTTCAACACATAATTCTGCTTTTTATTGGCGTCTCCGCTCACGGATGTTTGAAGGCCTAGCGGAGCCTTCTAATGTACTAAAAGAAGCAAGTTTGAAGGCTGTTCAGCGCGATGAGTCTACATTGAGTATCCACTCTGTTCATTTTCCATTTTCCAGTTCTAGCGGGGCCCTTCCATCGGCGGCATGATGGAGGCGGCAGATGAGCCCGAGTGCCGTTGCAGCATGCGTAGTGACAAGGGCCACTTGCCAGCCTCTGCAAGGGTCGCTGCTACTTGGGAGTTTTTGGGGAGCCCCAGGATGGAAGGCAAAATACCCCTGCGTAGCCCTTCCAGCAGACACCTCCTAGCTGTCGTCAGGGTGGCCAGCGGGCAGGCGTAGAGGAGAACGGATGATGCAGCGGCCTGGTTCAACCACAGCGCCCATTTGGCAGACAGCTGCGGCCACGTCCCTGCGGTTTTCCAATGGTCCCCAGGACTCGTCGCACGTTCGCTGCAGCGGCATTGACAGCCGGGATCTAGATGCGCCGGTGGTCAATGGTGTAACCCAGATACTTCAAAACTGGTTTCCATGGCAGGCTGTTGTATCCAACCTTAGGTCGCTTGATGTGGAGCCTGGCCAAGGCAACCGGGTGGATCAGCACAGCCTCAGTCTTGGTGGCAGAGACCTTGAGCCCGATGCTTCCGATATAGGAGACAGCTGCATCCAAGGCAGCTTGCAGAGATCTCCTGATGCCTGGAATGGACCGTCTGGGTCTCCGAACCCAAAGTACCACGTCATCAGCGTAGATGGAGCAGTGGGTGGGGAGCCTGATATCTGCCGGGAGCGAAGTTGGAAGTCCCGCGAGTACCATGTTAAAAAGGAAGGGACTGAGCACAGAGCCCTGTGGAACACCTGCGGTGGTGATCCTTGCTTGACTCGTCTCTTTTGCAAGAAGGACAAAGAAAGTTCTCCCGGACAGGAAGTCGGTCACAAAGCCTCGTAGGCAACCGCTGAAGCCGAGACGATCCAAGGCCGCCTGGATTGTCGCATGAGGCAGTCCATCGAAGGCGCTTTCAACGTCTAGCAGGGATTATACATGCTCCGGATATGGGCTGCGGGAATTAGCGTCCTTAATTTGCTTAACCCAACCAGAATCATCATCACCGATCAAAAATATCGTCGCGCACGAAAGTGGCAGCGAGGTAGAACACGTGAGTGAAGGAGGTGATGGTGGGACATGTAGAGCTGCTGCCGATGCCGACTGAATTGCCCCGAGCTCATCCCGAACGCGCCAGCTTTTCGAGACTAGCGGCTGCTCGACCAGCTTGGTAGAGCAAAGACCAGTCTAGCAACTCATTTAGTTCATTGTGCACTACCATGGGTAAAGCATGGAAAATAAAAGTGCTCGAAGAACACCGCGAATACAGTGTTCCACGAAAAGAACCAAACCGACGTATTCGGCAGCGTCTTTGGCAAAGCCCAGTAGCTCTCCCACAAGAGGCCGACTGTATGCATGCCATTAAAATGCATGTGAATGTCGGGCGACGTCTCAGTGGGTTGTCATTTTGGGTGTAGTTTACAACTCCGCTGTCCAACCACCTTCTCAGTAAAGATTGCAGCTACGTTGTTTTTTTCCTTTCTCGTGTTTCGGATCCCCCGCATACAGCTAGCCTCTTAATCTTTATACAATTCAAAGCCACCTACCACTTATTTCCACGATTGTGTGGACTGCTTATACCTGGAAATAATCAAAGGCGAAGTCGGTATACCTACAGCGTTCTCCCTCTCTAGATATCAGTTGCCCTCTCCTTCTGTCCTCTCTGTTTTGCCCTCTTGGAACTACCCTCAGTGACCATTGTTGTTTGTTGGCGAACTTCCACATCTTTCTATTTTTCTTCTCACATTCGCAAGGCCAAGTTCTACTATGTATGCCAACGGTCCTGCTCCTTTGATTTTGATCTACTATGCGATGTCAGTATAATGAACCCCAGGTGCTCAGTCTCTGCAGCCCCTTCACTACGGCGTGTCTCATAATCACAGCTGGTTTTGGATATAAAACCCCAGAAATCAATCGGTCACAAGAAGGCAGGTCTACTAGTCGAAGCGTTAGAAATAAAGTTGTAGTGTGTTACACACTGCACTGTACTCGAACATTCTCACAATTCATAGACTGTAGCCGGAACGCGCTTTTGCTGTCCTCCATATACAAGCCTCGCCCCTCCCCCATTGGGAAAGGTCAGGCTCTGACCGAGACGTCGACGAATAGATGGCATATCGTTGAAGTGCTACATCTCATACTAATATATATATATATATATATATATATATATATATATATATATATATATATATATATATATATATATATATATGAGGCATGGAACTTCAATAATATTCCAATTATTGGTCGACCTTCATCAAGACAATATTTCTTTTTCTTCTGCTCGTTTATATAGGCATAAGAGAAAGGGCGGAAACTGTTTACTAAGTTGTTGACGAAAGTGAGTGGGGTAAGATATGGGAGGCAGCAGAGGGGCGCCAACACGTTTTTGTCCGATGTGCTTACGACGGCAATCTTGAGGAAGTGGCAGAAGAGCACAGAGCTGATGGGCACGTGAGGGGCTCCACGGAAGAACTTAAAAAAACTCACAGCATATCCACGGAGTGAATGATGATGAGTGGACGAAGCTCCGGAGGTTCATCGTAGATCGTGCTGAGTTCCGGATTAACTTAGTTAACGAGCACGCTACGCATCGTTACGGTTCAACTACGCACAAGTGAAATCTCCCACCGGCACTTCATTGCAAGTCAATATCCAGGGCATATACATATATATATATATATATATATATATATATATATATATATATGGGTGGCCGGTGAACGGTTCTCCCGCGCGAGCAGTCAGTATTTTTTAATTAAGAAACTGGCTAGAAGACGATGCCTTCGTTCTCCTTCTTTGCGAGCTGGTAGCGCGTTCATCGAAGAAAGAGCGTTTCCATAGTCAACGGTGGTGGTGGTATGGTATGAAAAACTTTATTAGGTCCTGAGGGATTAGTCTGATGCGGGCCGCTCCCACGTCGGGACAGAGAGGCCGAGCTCCTATGCCACCGCACGGGCCCTCTGGACAGCCCTGAGTTGGTCTGTCAGCACTTCTCTGTGCAGCATCCGCGGCCACCACTGTTCACCTTGAGAACCATCACCGGCCGATGCCGAGCAGCGCCAGAGCATGTGGTCTAAGTTGAATAAACCACCGCGGTGGTGGTGGTGGTGGTGGTAGTGATTATGGTAAGGAAAAGACGCTTATTACTGCAGCCCAAACTGGGAGCACGGCACAGCGTCTTGGGGAGGGGATAATGGGAAATAAAGAGGACAGAAAGCTAATGAGAGATGTCAAGGCTCGCTCAGCGCAGCAGAAGTAAGCCGGCGGAAAGGGGAGGCGCGGGAGGGCGACCCGGGCTCATCAGTAGGCTGTGATGCCCGTCTCATCTATGAAGTCCACCAGTCAACGCGCGCCTTTTGCTCTCTTCGTCTCTCTCTCTCTCACAAGACAGCAGATGGAAGAGTGAGAGAGCTCGCCCGCCGGGAGGCACGCGCCTAGGACGCGCCTCCCACACGCGCCGTCCTAGTAGCGCGTTCCTAGTAGGTAACACGCTACTACAACTGACAGACAGACCCTAACCTTAAGGAGCTTCGTCCCTAAAAATAAAATTAAGAAAAGAAAGACAGTGCTGTTCGGCCTACTGCATCGAGGTGATCCAGGGAAAGCCATCGTCAGTCTAACGACACATCCAGTGACGGACATGGGCCTAACTGGTTGCTCATTTTGGGGAATGTAGCGGTTAAGAATGCCACCGCGGTTGAAAGCGGCCGCCAGAAGGGGGCGGAGAAGTGACGGCGGGGACGTTAAGGCGAGCCACAAGAAAGCAAAAAAGAAAAAAAGGAAAATGAAGGACTGAGACTAGTAAACAATCCATGCGTATCTTTCGGAGTGCATAGGGCATGGGCCTGGCGTTTTGTTACATAAAAGGTGTTATCAGTAAAGGGGGGAAAAGGTATGTGATCGAAGTAAACAAAATATTTCAATAAATGATTGTAAGAAAAACGCAGCAGTTGCAAAGTGAGTGAAAAAGACGAGAGAGGATATAGAGAGCGACACATATCTCAAGTTCATACAGACAACAGGTACGGACACCGAAAGCTTAGGCTCTGACATAAAGCAACGCTGTTTTAATGTCGGTTATTGGTTAATTTGATGATAATTATCTCTTGGTATATTATTCTATCTCTAATGTACACACAACAGGAGGGGCGCTCGGACATTCATTTATTTCATTTTCCAGTGTGCCGAATTTATGAATTAGATATGATTCGCGATAATCGCGCTCCCTGGGAGGGGGGACTTTCTTTGCAGCAGTGTTACCCTAATAGAATGAAAACTGTCAGCTTCCGATCCAATATGCCTGGAGAGGGGGAGGTTTGGTTGTACCTTCACAATTAAGCAAGCGGTGCGTGTTGAACTTGGTTCGGAAATGTGTAGGAATTTGCCCGATGTATTGTTCTGAGCAGATCACACATTTCCAAAGGTAAACCATGTTTGGTGCGCCGAAACTAAGGTCGTTGCGGACTGAATGTGCAAAAATTCCACTGTGTGCTGTTGGCGATCGTGCTTGTTCGCATGTGTTTGCACACCATACATCTGCTTTTTCCGAAAGGTCGGTGACTGACTTGTGTTGTTATGTTTGTTTTTTAGTGTATAACATAGTCCCTGATGATTTTGGACGTTTATACACCACAATAGGGGGAGTAGTGAGGAGCTTCTTAAGACGGTCGCTTTGGTCGAAGATATTAAAGTGTTCTTGAAAATTTTGTTAACATTTGGTACGCGACTTGTGATGTCAGAATGAGGTTGCGCCGTTCTTGCTGCTTTTCTTCTGATTGTGTAGGAGTTGGGGGCGGTTTAGGTGAGCTGCTTTTTTTACTGCGTCGTCAGTGATGGCGGGGGGGGGGGGGGGTGTCGGGCATTGCTGTCTGATGAAGATGCTTAGCAAGTGTTCTGTGTTATCATTAAAGTTTTTTTGTTTCTTAGCAGATTCTCTTAAATCAATGTGCCTGCGAGTATGGTCTACTGGTTTTGCAGTGGCGTGGACGGCAGCTTTTAAATGGAAGTATTGTTGCGTGTCTGTGGGCTTCGTGTACACCTTGGTTATCACCCAACCCTTCTCGACCTAAACGTTCACATCGGGGAAGTTGATTTCAGATCTCGAACAGATGAATTAAGGATATTATTTTATGTGCCTGGTTAAATGAGCCAATAAAATTAACCAGTTGTTTTCCAGTGTTTGTCCAGATGACAAGGATGTCATCGAAGTACCGCCTCCACCCCTCTTCTGGCGGACGCTTTCAACCGCGGTGGCATTCTTAAACGCTCCACCCCTAAAATTAGGAACCACTTAGGGGCCATGTCCGCAGCTGGATGTGTCGTTAGGCTGACTATGGCTTTCCCAAGATCGTCTCGATGCAGTAGACCGAACAGCACTGTTTTTCATTTCTTATTTCATTTTTATTTTTTTCAGCGCTTCCGTGGAGCTCGTCACGTGCTCATCGCCTCTCTCCTTTTCCGCCGCGGCCTCAAAATTGCCGCCGTACGCCCATTCGAAGAAAACGTGTTGGCGTCCCTCTGCTCCCTCCCATCTTTCCCCATTGACCTTCGCCAACTACTTAGTAAAAAGTTCCGCCCTGTCTCCTATGCCTATATAAACGAACAGGGGAAAAAGACATATTGTCTAGATAAAGGTCAGGCTCTGACAGAACTCTCGACCAATAAATGGAATATTATTGAAATGCTACCGTCTCTTACTTCGCCGAACCGTACACACACACACTGTGATGTGTGATGTGCGCGGTTCAAATAGTGCGCTTGAAAAGCAAAAGAAGTGACGCAAAGGAAAAGAAGACGACGTGAGAAGACGCTCGTGAACCAGATAAGAGCAGTGCATGGAAAACGACCGAAGACCTAGTTGACCGGATAAACAGTCACGAATGAAAGCGAAGACGACGAAGAACAAAAGGAGGGGCGTTGCAAAATTAAATAAGAAAACGAAGCAACCAACCAGCAACACCCACGACGTTGGCGTTCCCAATGGACGATAGCTGGTGAACACGGGAACACAGCGGTGGCCAATCAGACAGGAACAAATAAGCAAAGGCGAAAGAAAAGCGAGCGGCATCGGATTCTTCGGGGGTTCCACGAAAGGGTTCCCCGGAAGAGGGTTCCACGAAAGAGAGTTCCGGGAGAGTTCCGGGCAGGAGAGTTCGAGGAAGGCAGCGGATCGTCCACCGGGCCGGGCGTTGAAGACGGCAGTCGGGTTCCGGACCCGAGCCACCAGGGCTTCACCCGACCGGGACCTCCTGCTGACCAGACCTCAGCCATCGGAACCCCAGCGGCTCGCCAGTTCCAGGCGAGGACTTGCTTAATCCTGTGCCCGTAGGCATAGCGGGAACCGTCGGACTACGGGTCCGAGTTCCACGCCGAGACGCCTGAACAAGAGGCCGCTACCACCCGATCGAGCCGCCTAGCCGCCCACGTCCTCCGTCGCAACGAGACATCCGTCATCGTTCCGAGCCGTCTGCACTTCGCCAACTTGTTCTTCAAGAAGCTCATCGACGATTCGGTGAGCCATGCGCTTCTCCCGCGTCGACTTCACGCATCACCGTCGAACCCTTATTAGAGAGTAAATCGCCAGGACGTTTCCCCGTAGCGCCTATAGAGACTTATTAGAACTCCACTCAATTCTGTTATGCTTTCGTTTCTCTTTCAAGTGCTTGTCGTTTAGCTTTCTTTTCTTTGCAATAGTTTAATTAAACGCTTTTGTGTGTGTCTTGTGTGAAGAACGGCTTTGTCCTTGATTAGGCTCTCGTAGGCTTCGCCTGGGAGAGTCGTCCGAAAACGAACCTATAAAAGAACCTGCTTAAAATAATCATCACAAATTGGCGTCCGCGACAGGACAGGACAAAGCCGTTTATTTTTCGCAGAAATTGTATCTTCCACAACCATGAGTTCAGAATTGAGGGAAGTCTTAGAGAAGTTGGCACGGCGCATGGGCCTTGAGGGCGATGAGTTAAAGGCGTGGTGTGACGAACGCGAAGCAGCAGAACTAGAGGAGGAAAGAGTGCAGATGGAGTTTGAAAGGGAAATGGAAAAGAAGGAAAGGGAAATTGAAGAATTGAAGTTTGGAACGCTTCAGTTGCAGCTTCAGCTGTCAGAGGCAGAGCAGGCGAGGCTCGTGAGAGAAAGGCGCGAGCGCACGTTAGGCGGGAGCTCCAGCGAGCCTGCGTTTGAGGTGTTCTCTAAAAGCATTGGTCAGGAGAATGAACCTCTTATGAGTGGCGATTCTGAGCATCGCTATGGCGTTTCACCAGATGTGCAGCTAAATGCTGGTATAAAGAATGGTAGGGAGATAGTCACCAGAGGAACTAAGTTTAGCTTTGGCGTGCTCGACGAAACAGATTGCAAGGTCGAGACTGAGGAACATCGAAGTTCCGCAAAGCAAGAGTTCTCTTGTAGAGCCTCTCGGAGGCCAAGTATACTTAAGGAGGAGGTAAGAGAACCTCTAGAACATGACGGCCAATGCCGTACAGAAACTTCCGAGGCGTTTGATGCCCACAGTTTAGGTGTGCCGCTTGCTGCGGGTACACATGAAACAGTCATGGTCCAGGACCATATGAGTGACTTTGTTGTGAATGGAGGGAGGATTGGTTCTGAGGGCAGCAAAGCTGTGGTTTATGCTAATGTAGTCGGAGACATTGAGCAAGGGCTGATCAATGCGGGCACGATAGATTCCCAAATTCAGACAACATTATGGGATGGTGTTAGCTGCCACGATTATCTTGAAGAGGTCGACAGAGTGCAAGAATGCACTATAAAATCTGCGGAACGTGAACTGGAACAGGTTAGCGTTCTAGCTGAAGAGAAAGAGACGATAATTCCAAAACTCTCTAGAGAGAATGAACCTCTACATGCAAAGACGCCTGAGTTGGGTCCGTTCAATGAAACCCCAAACGACGCCGAAATATTTATACAGGGCTCTATCAGCAAGAACGCTGATGAACCTTTTGGGGCGTCCATGAATTCAAAAGGTATTCCGTCTGTGGGTTCACGAGAGCTCGCAGTTGATAGATATAGCCTATGCGTTGACGTGGCAGAAGGGACCTTTCGAACGCGTCTGGCGCAGTGCGCGTGGAGGGAATGTAGGCAGTTGTGTCATTGCTGGGTTCTGACTACTAGCTCGACAGAGCGTCCGAGTCTTCTTCTCTGGAGCAAGAGAAGAGACGCGTCTCAGTGGAATCGTCTATCGGTGTGTGCTATGCTTTTCTTTAAGTGCGTGAAATGTGCCGCACGTCTTGTTTGGGACGCAATAACGTAGGGGCACTATGACAGCCGGAGGCTCTCTTGTTTTTGAATTATAGACTGGTGATGGACATGTCTTTGTGTATGGTCTTGTCGTTATGTTTGAACTCTGTGTAGACTCACCATAACTTCTTTTCTCAAGTCACTAGTATATGGTAGTGTGAAGGTGCATTGTCTTCATGTGAACCATCCGTTGTCCTGTGTGTGAACGTGTTGTGCTGAACTTGAGGCGCACATCTCTGCAGTTTTTTTTTTGTTAAAAAAAACTTATTCGAAAAGGGGCTTGTTGTGATGTGTGATGTGCGCGGTTCAAAAAGTGCGCTTGAAAAACAAAAGAAGTGACGCAAAGGAAAAGAAGACGACGTGAGAAGACGCTCGCGGACCGGGAGGACGCCACCTGAAAACAACGACGAATGAGAAAGGCGTGGCCTTGCAAAACTAAATAGGATCAGAAAACGCAGCCAACCACGAACATCCACGGAGTTCCTAGGGGCCACTGGCTGAATAACACGGTGGCAGAGTGGTGGCCAATCAGACAGGAACAAATAAGCAAAGGCGAAAGAAAAGCGAGCGGCATCGGATTCTTCGGGGGTTCCACGAAAGGGTTCCCCGGAAGAGGGTTCCACGAAAGAGAGTTCCGGGAGAGTTCCGGGCAGGAGAGTTCGAGGAAGGCAGCGGATCGTCCACCGGGCCGGGCGTTGAAGACGGCAGTCGGCTTCCGGACCCGAGCCACCAGGGCTTCACCCGACCGGGACCTCCTGCTGACCAGACCTCAGCCATCGGAACCCCAGCGGCTCGCAAGTTCCAGGCGAGGACTTGCTTAATCCTGTGCCCGTAGGCGTAGCGGGAACCGTCGGACTACGGGTCCGAGTTCCACGCCGAGACGCCTGAACAAGAGGCCGCTACCACCCGATCGAGCCGGCTAGCCGCCCACGTCCTCCGTCGCAACGAGACATCCGTCATCGTTCCGAGCCGTCTGCACTTCGCCAACTTGTTCTTCAAGAAGCTCATCGACGATTCGGTGAGCCATGCGCTTCTTCCGCGTCGACTTCACGCATCACCGTCGAACCCTTATTAGAGAGTAAATCGCCAGGACGTTTCCCTGTAGCGCCTATAGAGACTTATTAGAACTCCACTCAATTCTGTTATGCTTTCGTTTCTCTTTCAAGTGCTTGTCGTTTAGCTTTCTTTTCTTTGCAACAGTTTAATTAAACGCTTTTGTGTGTGTCTTGTGTGAAGAACGGCTTTGTCCTTGATTAGGCTCTCGGAGGCTTCGCCTGGGAGAGTCTTCCGAAAACGAACCTATAAAAGAACCTGCTTAAAATAATCATCACACACACAGGCACGCACACACACACACACACACACACACAGACATATATATATATATATATATATATATATATATATATATATATATATATATATATTGTAAAGTCCCAACCGGTAGCTTGTTCAACTGCTGAAAGCACGAGCCCCGAGAGCGAGTGGCGAGCATGAGCAGTGCGCGTTAGTTCCAGACCCACTTGATCACACTGGAGAGCCTACCCCACTATAGGGTTCGTTACTTTTCGCTACGATTACCCCCGGGATGCAAAGGGAGCCGTCCGGCGACCTAGCAGTTCGTTACTATGAGTGGATCATAGTACGGCTTGAGGCGCTCGACGTTGACAATGTCGCGTCCACGGCGGCGCATGTCTGAAGACGGGTCGACGGGTTCAATCACGTAGTTGACATGTGATGCGTGTTGAACAACTCGATAGGGGCCTTCATACTTTGGCAGTAACTTTGAGGAGAGGCCAGGCGCAGCGGTAGGAACAGAGAGCCACACCAGCGCTCCAGGTAGGAAGGTGGGTGCAGAGGTAGGGTCGCCGCGAATGCTCTTCTGACGCTCTTAGTCGTTGGACGTAAAGGCCCGTGCGAGGTCGCGGCACTCCTCGGCGTACCTCACTGTGTCAGATATGGGCGTATGTGGGCGGTACGGTAGAATTGTGTACATAGTGTGCGACGGGTGCCGACCGTACAGTACAAAATAGGGTGAAAAGCCCGTGGTGCTCTGCGTAGCGGTGTTGTACGCGTAGGTCACAAATGGTAGAATGATGTCCCAATTCGTGTGGTCCGAGGCGACGTACATTGAAAGCATGTCGCCGAGCGTGCTGTTGAAGCGCTCCGTAAGCCTATTGGTTTGAGGGTGGTACGCCGTAGTCGTTCGGTGAACCACGTGGCACTCTTTAAGAATAGCTTCAACCACTTCAGAAAGGAAGACACGACCGCGACCACTGAGTAGCTCCTGGGGTGGCCCGTGACGTAAGATGAACCGATGAAGCAAGACGGAGGCAACGTCGCGCGCTGTAGCTGCCGGGAGCGCAGCAGTTTCAGCGTATCGCGTGAGGTGGTCAACTGCCACAATAACCCAGCGCTTTCCAGCAGCTGTCATGGGAAGGGGCCCGTACAAATCAATGCCGACCCGCCCAAAGGGCCTGCTAGGAGAAGGTAAAGGCTGTGCAGACCCGGCGGCGAAAGGCGAGGAGGAGATTTCCGGCGCTGGCAATCGGGGCAAGAGCGCACGAACATTCCGCGCCAGTAGTACCGCTGTTGAAGGCGTTGGTAGGTCTTGAATATGCCGGGGTGTGCGCACTGTGGATCGGTGTGGAAAGCCGTGCATATTTCGGAACGCAGGCTGCGAGGTACTTACTACTAATAGCCACTGGCGGCCGTCGGTGCTGTAATTGTGCCGGTGGAGGAGGTCTTCGCGAATGGCGAAATCTTGAGCTTGACGGCGCTTCGCGCGAGTGGTTGGTGTCGATGGATCAGACAGCAAGCCTATTATCGAGGCAATCCACGGGTCCTTGCACTGCTCGGCGGCGATGGTGTCAAGGTGAATATATGAAACAGTAATCTCGGATACAGAGCAGCGAGCATTGTCGTCAGCCAAGGGAGAGCGCGTGAGGGCATCGGCGTCCGAATGTTGTCGTCCACTGCGGTACAGCACGCGGATATCGTAGTCCTGCAGGCGAAGTGCCCAACGTGCAAGACGGCCGGAGGGATCCTTTAAAGGCCAACTCCGGCGATTTTCTGACCATGTCAAAGTAGTGGCATTTTTAGCTTCTAGAGACCCCCCTGTCGCCCGTATGACAGCATAATTGCCCCTAGAATTAGAAAATAATTTTAAATAAGCGAGAAAACGTGAAAACGAAACCGAAAACTCCTCCGAGCAGCCAAGCCGCGCCCCTACGAGTGACGTCATGACTCACAAGTGTCTAGTGGGAGGGTGCGCAAGGCATGCCGGTCGCGACAGCGCGAAGCTCGAAAGCGCTGGAGAGCAGACGCTCAACGCGTCCGCCGGATAGCACTGATCCACCGCTCGCGAAGTGCATCGTCGCGAGGAAAGTTGTGATAACTAACTTTCCTTAGTTGCTGCGCGTTGTGAGTTGTTTCTGCAGCCAACAACGCAACACCACTTGCCACCCGTCAGCACTATATGATCTACACGGCAGCAACTTGTAAAGGCCGGTCCCCACTAGCGGAAAAAACGCGCGCGGCGAGATTCGTGAAAAGCGGCAGCAACGCGCGGCAGATGCTCGAATGGGTCGAGACCCATTCTTTCGCGGCCGCCGCGAAGCAAGCACCAATCAGAAGCGAGCCGCGAAGGCGTGCCGACGGTTGGATGGATGGATATTAGGATTCTATTTGCTCCATACTTTTGCGCCACCAATACTCTAAGCGCCTTTTACTTATCTCTATCGCCGACATGTTCAGCTTTCCCGTGTTACTCCTGAAACCCATGGCCTCCTGTAGGGTACTGTCCACAGCTACACCTGGGTGGACATCTGTACATTCAATCAAAGTATGATCTGTCCTTTCCCTAGCTTTTCCACAGCACGTACATGTGTCCCCTTCTTTATTGAATTTCGCTCTGTAACTTCGGGTTCTCAGGGAACCGGACCTTGCTTCAAACAGTAAAGCGCTTCCCTTTGAATTATCTTAAAATTTTTCTCTCTTGATTACGTCTTTCCCTTTTCTGTAGTTGTTCAATGCCGGCTTCTTCTCCATTCCTGCTATCCAATCCGACTTCTCCGCCGCTCCTTTTTTTTTACACGGTGGTGCGGACGCGTGGCGCCATCTATCCGTCAAGCGTCGAACCATAACACACAGCTTCTGAGATTTGAAAGTTACATGGCCGTCGTAAAATCTCAGAGGCCATGCCCAGACCTATATACAGTTTTCTTTAAGCCTACCCGTACCGAGACGCCGAGCAAGAAGTATCCTCGCAGTAGCAGTTTTTTGATAGCGTGACCAGCAGTACCGCTAGAAAGACATGCATGGTCGACGAAAGACGAAATCGTCTGATTAGAGCTCACGTTTTCGCGAGACCTTTCGAATGGAACAACACAAGGTCGTTCTTGGCTGCCTCGTCGCCGCTTGCCGCAAAACGCGAGTGGGGACTTGTTGACGCGTGCGTGCCGCGGAAGCGCTCGCCGCGCGCGTTTTTGCCGCTAGTGGGAACCGGCCATAACGCCTGGCTCTAGCGCACAATCGTGCACTTGCCCGCGTTCTCGTCGCTGCCGGGCTGGCGTCGTCTGCACAATCCTGGCATTCTCCGCGTTGGACACTTGTAGCATCATACCCCATGTGGCCTGTAACTGAAGGGGTGGTAAGGTAGGGCGTTCGAGTCAATTAATTAAATTCATTTGTAAGGAATATGTGCAACTCTCGAGCCTCATTTTCTCAGGGCATGATGTAAGTACGCAGAGTAACGTAACCAGTGAATTTCATCAGCACCCGTTGACATGAAAAAATCGCCGGAGTTGGCCTTTAATGACGACAGCCAACAAAGGGCGTGGTGGTCCGTGACGACATCATATGGGCGACGATACAGGTAAGGTAGGAACTTCACAAGAGCCCATATGATCGCCAGGCATTCTTGTTCTCTGACGGTGTAATTGGTCTCGGCTTTAGTAAGCGTACGACTTGCGTATCCCACAACATATTGAGGTAACGCTGGTTTGCGCTGCGCAAGGACAGCGCCGAGGCCCACACCGCTAGCGTCCGTGTGTACCTCTGTAGGAGCCGTGGGATCATAGCGGCGCAGTATGGGAGGAGACGTCAACAAACGACGACGCTTTAGGAACGCGTCGTCGCATTCTGACGAGCACGAGTCGAGGGGCCGTTACTTCCGAGGAGCTTCGTTAGTGGCGATATGATGGCGGCGAAATTCCGAATGAAAGTAGGAGCACAGCCCTATGAAGCTGCGCAGTTCTTTGACAGACGTCGGTTTGGGGAAATCGGCCACGGCCGGAAGCTTGGCTGGATCGGGGAGAATTCCGTCCTTGGACACGACGTAGCCTAGTACTGTTAGCTCCCGTGCCGCAAATCGGCATTTCTTTAAATTAAGTTGTAGGTCGGCGTCCCTCAAACGCGTCGAAACATGTCGCAAGCGTTGGAGATGCGTAGAGAAGTCCGGAGCGAAAACGACGACGTCGTCGAGGTAGCACAAGCATGTGTGCCATTTCAAGTTGCGTAGAACGGTGCCCATCATGCGCTCAAAAGTAGCGGGCGCATTACACAGTCCAAACGGCATGACGTTGAATTCGTACAAGCCGTCGGGCGTGACAAAGGCTGTCTTCGGTCGAGCGTCGTCAGCCATCGGTACTTGCCAGTGTCCTGACCACAAATCGAGGGATGAAAAGAACTCTGCTCCTTGCAGGCTTCATCGCGTCGTCAATTCGCGGTAGTGGATAGGCGTCCTTACGAGTGATCTTGTTGAGCTGCCGGTAGTCCACACAGAACCATATAGAACCGTCGTTCTTCGCAACGAGAACGACAGGATACGCCCAGGGGCTGTTCGAAGGTCGAATAATGTCGCGTCGAAGCATGTCGTCGACTTGCTCATTGATTACTCGACGTTCTGCGGGAGATACGCGGTATGGACGCTGCCGCAGTGGCGGGTGGCTGCCAGTGTCGATGCGGTGCGTGACAGTGGACGTGCGGCCGAGAGAAGCTTGTGCAACATCGAAAGAAGAACGAAATTCTTCTAGCAGGCCCAGAAGGTGGGAACGTTGGGCCGGCGTAAGATTGTCAGCAATGGATGACCCAAATACATCAACGGGTGACGAATCAGAAGTCGAAACAGCACTGAGTGCGCTCGAAGTGGTGCAGTCACCGTCGTGAGGCGCGTCGATAACTTGTGTGTCTTCCAGGGTTTCCACCCTGCCGAGACATTCCCCTCGTATCAACACAACTATGTACGGGGATGGGTTGGTTACAAAAATCGCGGCGTTGCCCTGAGTGAGCTGCACGGTCGCAAAAGGCACCAGCAAGCCTTTCCTAGTGAAGACGCACTCAGGTGGCGAAAAGTGTGCAACGGTGTCGGCGAGATCGGCGCAGTAGACCGACACAGCCGTTGTCGAGTTAGGAGGCACTCTGGTGTAGTCTCGGACGAGTAGCTTGTACGAAGCCGATGGTTCACTTGCCGGCGTCAAGTCTGAAAACGGCGAGAGTTCTAGCTCGGCAGGTGCGCAATGAATGACGGCATCGTGGCGCGAAAGAAAATATAATCCCAGGATGATGTCGTGAGAGCATGGAGAAATTATGATGAATTTGATAGCGTACAGAGTGTCCTGAATGACGACGCGGGCTGTGCATACTGCTGTGACACCAATACTTTGGGCGCTAGCTGTACGGAGGGAGAGCCCAGAAAGTGGCGTCGTCACGTTTCGTAGTAAACGGCTAAGTCTTGCGTCCATGGCTGATACGGCGGCTCCAGTGTCTACAAGGGCTGATGCACGAACACCGTCGCCAAACACGTCTATTACGTTCCATGTGCTGCGCTTAGGGCTTTCACAGTTCGATAGCCTTGCAGCCCTTGCCTCATGCACTGCGACGGCTAGTTTTCCTGGTCACGGGCGACCGCACGTGGTGACATAGGTGACAAGAAGCGGCGTCGTGGAGATGGTGACCGGCGGCTAGACGGAGCGGGTAGACGGACCGGCGAATAGGCGGAGGTGGGTCGTAATACGGGCGGCTGGACCGGCTGGCGACGGGTGATGCGACTCGAGGCGGCTGCACGCGATCGCAATAACGTGCGACGTGTCCAGCGCAACCACATGCAAAGCAGATGGGACGGTTGTCGGAGGGGCGCCATCGGTTCGCTGGGGCAGGTGCCACCCATGTCGCAGGACGCGATGGACGGGGCGGCTGCTGATACGACTGCATGCTGGACTGCAGCCGGGCCCTAGGAATGACTTCGGCGTACGGAGGCGGCACACCCATTTCGAAAGACTGAGGTCTAGCGACAACTTGGGCGTAACTAAGTGGGACAGCAGCAGGAATCGGTTGGGGCGGCGTGGGTACAACTGGAGCATGACTGAAATGATTCGAACGCAGCGCAGCACGAACCACTGCCCGCACCACGCACCACACGCACACACTTCTTAGGTCTCGCCCCCGCACAGCGAAAACTGAAATGTCTGTATTTCGCACCTCTATCATGCCACCCCCCCCCCCCCCGTTTAAGAAAGTTGTTTACAACTTTTGGCGAGACGTAGAAGACGCAGAAAACAAATGTCAACAAGTTCCACCAGAGGCACTAAAGGGCCATCCCTTTAGTGCCTCTGGTTCCAACATGTGATATTTGGACGAAGAGAGCATGTAAAAAAACACTTATACGACAATGCAGTGCATCAGTGTTACACGTGTCTCAGGTGATATGCTCGTACATCATCCGAGCCTTTGATTTAAGACACCGGAAAAGAATACTCCTATCAGGAGTCAACTGTAGTGTACATTCAACGAGTTCAATCATTCCTGAGTGGTTAGACATGATGACCTGAACCTCTTTAAAGAAGTGGAGAACTCTGAACGCTGTTCAGCACTCAGAATCCCAGAAAACTTGACGTCAATCTCTGTCTGTGTGCGAAATAGGTTCATGGACGGAATCTCGTGCAGTTCTCCGCGTTGTTTTTCCTCGCTCTCGTCGGCTGTACCTCGTACGACTTCGGTTATGGCTGACACCTGATGCGCGGGGAAAGGTTCGCGTTCCTCATACTTCTTCAGCCTGTTAATGTGGAAGATTTTAGTCTTTCCACTTATGCTTAGGGTATAATCGACCTCATTCAACTATTTCAAAGGGGCCTTTCCATTGCATCAATAATTTGTTTGACTCTGTCGGCAGTAGAAGAAGCACTTTATCGCCGACGTTTAGCTTTCTAGGGCGGCTTCTCCGGTCGTAGTACGATTTTTGTTTTGCACGTGCTCTCTCCAGCTCTTCATGAGCGAGTTTACAAGTCTCCTCAAAGCGGTTTCGAAGGTCGACGAGATATGTGTAGGTGTTGCGAGTATCGTCGTCAATGTCTTCCTTAGTTCATAGCTCTTTCAGGACTGTCGGTGGTCCTCGCAAGTGGCGTCCATAAATAAGCTGAAAAGGCGAGAAGCCTAAGCTCGCTTGAGGTACTTCTCGGTAAGCGAAAAGGAGTGGGCCCAGGACCGCTCACCAAGGAGCGCACCGCTTTCAAGGACACATGCACACACAACTATATTACAAAAATACTAAGTATAGGCATGCAGTGACTATATCTACGCAGTCCTACTGGATACTGCGCTATTACGTCCAGAAACAACGAAAGAATGTCTCACTGTATTTTCTACGTGTCGTCGATGACGCCTCCAGCAGCTGTCGGTTGCGACGACGAAGTGGCCGGTAGAATGCTGGCGATGTGGGACCACCCACGGAACTGTTGGCCGCAGCAGCGGCCCTTACGCCGCAGCGCCTCTTTCGGCAGCCACGGGAGCCGGTAGGCCGCGGTAGTTAAATCGAACCTCCAGCTACTGGGTTCGACGGCTCCGGTGGCTGGAAATGACCGCCCTAGTAGCCTGGCTGTCCCCGCAGTAGCCGAGAGCACCGCCGCCTCGTCTGGCTCCCTGGCCCCGACGCCCAGCACGGAACACAGGCCGCTGAGGTCTTCCTCAGCGGTTGTTGAGCTCTCCTGGCTCCCTGAACCCGTTGCCCAGCAGGAACGCAGGCCTTTGGCGTCGCAATACGCCATGGCGGTTGCTCGCAGAATCTCTAGACCGGACGTCCAGAGAGAATCGGCTGGGATTGTAGCAAAGCATATCGGCACCAGCGGCGAGTCAGAGTGTGAAAGAAGACGTTGAGGTTTGTGTAGTGCGCGCTAAGTGAACCGACCCAGCTGAGTAGGCTTACTCAGTCGCGGTGCCTCCAAGTGTCGCTAGAACACGCTTTGTTTCAATTGGTGGACGTGGGCTGGGTAGTCCCTCTTCGGCGGCCTAGAGCTTCGCAGCCGCAAACTGCCATCTGCTTCCTAAATGGCCGAGGAGGCCGGACCCTCGCCTACAGCTCCCACCGCCGCATCTGTCGTGTGCTCTGGTGCTCTCCGACAGCGCGACCCCCCAGTATTCAGTGGCACCGGCGATCGTGACGTTGAAGATTGGCTGGTAGACTACGAACGCGTTAGTGTGAATAACAGGTGGGATGACACAGCCAAGCTGGCTCACGTCGTTTTCTACCTAACTGAAGTGGCCAACTTGTGGTTCAACAACCACGAAGCCGATTTTACAACGTGGTCCGCCTTTAGAGACACCCTAACTTCATTTTTCGGATGACCGCCTGTCCGCAAGCTTCGTGCTGAATACAGCCTGCGTGAACGAGCTCCGCAAGCTGGTGAGACGTGCACTATCTACACTGAGGACGTTATCAACCTCTGTAGGCGGGTCAATACGAGCATGCCTGAACCTGGCAAAATAAGGCATATCATGAAAGGCATAGATGACGACGCCTTTCATATGCTCGTGGCCAAGAACCCGCAGACTGTCAGCGAAGTTATTGAGCTTTGCCAAAGCTTTGACGAGCTGCGTAAGCAGCGTCTCTCCACACGGCGCTCTAATATGCAGGCAGCAGACCTCTCGGCGCTCGACTCCACAAGTACTTGTGCTGACTATGCCACATTGATGCCACTCATAAAGCACTACGTTCGTGAGGAAGTTGCTCGTCAGCTCTCTCTCGTGGCCTCTGTCACCGAGCCTCCCACCACGCTGGAGCAGCCGCTACGTCGCGTCATCCAGGCACAAGTTGCTGAGGCTGTCCCGACCCCTTCTGCGCCTGCGCATGTTACTGCGACGCTGACGTACGCTGACGCCCTTACCCGACCTTATGTCCAACCAGCGCCGGCTCCACCCACCACAGCTGTTAACTACTACAGCCCACTACGCCCGGTACACCCGGCTTACGTACCCTCTTCATCGCCCAGACCGCACGTGAACCCCTGGCGTACTCCGGATAACAAGCCCATCTGTTACGCCTGCGGTATTCCAGGCCATGTTGCGCGATTTTGTCGACGCCGGGCGTATTTTCGAAACGACGCTCCAAATCTCGCCCACGACCTCCACGACCCTGCCCATAACGTGGCCCATGAACCGAGGGATTCCTACGCAGGTCGACCCGACTTCCGCTCCCGTCGGTCTCCTTCACCCCGTCGTCGTTCTCTTTCCCCTATGCGTCGTCGTCCCACTCAAGCTCAGGAGGAAAACTAACTGTCACAGTTCGTGAGGCAAGAACTGCGCCAATCGTCGAAATTTTCAAGGCCTCATCTTTTGCCCCCTAATGAGATTGTAGTGTTTGTGGAGGGTGTCGTGACTAGCGCTCTTGTCGACACAGGAGCTGCCATTTGCGTTATCAGTGACGTGTTCTGCAGGAAACTTAACAAGGTGACTACTCCGCTTCTTGATCTTTTGCTTGGTACAGCTAGCTCGCAGCACATCAAGCATTCGGCCACGTGTACCGCTCGTGTATTAATTGAAGATTCGCTCCACGTCATCGAATTCGTCGTCCTTTCCCATGCGTCACATGACCTTATCCTGGGCTGGGATTTCCTTTCTGCACATCACGCGATTGTCCACTGCGCTCGTGCACAACTCGCCTTGGCGCCGTTGCCTTCCGCGACCGAAGATCTCCCGTGCAGTTCTCCTAAAGTGGCTGTCGCTGCTGACGTCGTCATTTCGCCTTTCGCTGCTACCTTAGTTTCCGTTTGCTGCGATTCTGTGATCGATTCAACCGCGCTTTTTACGCCATCTGTGGAATGTCCGCGTCGCCGCAACCTTGTAGTCCCATTCGCCGTCGTCACACTTGCTTATGGTTCCGCTGCGGTATACGCCTGCAACCCGTTCCCCTGCCCTTCAACTCTATTACGTGGCGAATGCGTTGGACGTCTGGAGACATTAGACGCAATATTCCCATTCGATGCAACGTCTGGTACAATGCCATTGCCTCTCGGCGCCGTGACTTCTGCCGCCGTATCAGCCTCACCTGACTAAGACGTCTTCCTGCGCAGCATCGATAACACCCTCACGCAACCTGAGCGTGACCAGGTTGTTCAACTACTTGCCCGTTTTCGTGCCTCTTTCGATCTCGGACAGCCTTCCTTGGGCCGCACGTCAGCGGTTGTGCACCGTATTGACACCGCTCACCATGCACCACTGCGCCAGCGTCCGTACAGGGTATCACAAGCAGAGCGCAACATCATCAGTGAACAAGTCGACGACATGCAGCAACGCGGCGTGATCCAGCCCTCTCACAGTCCTTGGGCATCTCCAGTCGTGCTGGTGCGAAAAAAGGACGGTTCCATCAGGTTTTGCGTAGATTATCGCCGGTTCAATAAGATCACACGCAAAGATGTTTATCCCCTGCCCCGAATTGACGATGCTCTGGATTGCCTTCAAGGTGCCGAATATTTCACTTCGCTTGATTTGCGCTCTGGGTACTGGCAAGTGCCGATGGCTGAAGCGGACCGCGCTAAAGCGGCTTTTGTGACCCCTGATGGGTTATATGAATTTGACGTGATGCTGTTCGGCCTTTGTAATGCCCCTGCCACTTTTGAGCGGATGATGGACACGATTCTCAGGGGGCTCAAGTGGCACACGTGCCTTTGCTACTTAGACGACATTGTGGTATTTTCCGCTAACTTTGAATCTCATCTCGCTCGCCTTGAGCAAGTTCTTGAGTGTCTCAGAGCCACCGGCTTACAATTAAACTTGAAAAGTGTCACTTTGCTGCTCGACAGCCAACAATTCTAGGCCACGTGGTCTCTAAAGAGGGAATTCAACCAGACCCAGCGAAAATACGCGCAGTTGCCGAGTGCCCGAAGCCCACTACACTAAAGAGCTCCGAAGCTTCATAGGGTTGTGTTCGTACTTTCGGCGTTTTATCCGTAACTTTGCCATGATCCTCGCCCCTTTGACTCGGCCTCCTTTCTGGCAGCGCCAACTTGTCGGCTTGGAATTCCGATTGCGACGAATCATTCACGACGCTCCGACAGCTTCTCACGTCGCCCCCAGTGTTGCGCCACTTCGACCCTAGCGCGCCTACTGAAATCCACACAGACGCAAGCGGCATAGGTCTTGGTGCCGTTCTTGCACAACGAAAAAACGGCTGTGATGAGTATGTTGTTGCATATGCCAGTCGCACCCTCACCAAACCAGAATCTAACTATTCTGTAACAGAAAAGGAATGTCTGGCAATTATCTGGGTGATCGGCAAATTCCGCACCTACCTTTACGGGCGCCAGTTTGGCGTGGTTACTGACCACCCTGCCCTGTGCTGGCTATCGTCTATGAAAGACCCGACTGGCGGCCTCGCTCGTTGGGCATTACGGCTTCAGGAATATGACATACGCGTCGTTTATCGCTCGGGACGTGGACATTGTGACGCTGATGCCTTATCCCGTTCACCGCTGCCGTCTGACCCTGACCACTCACCAACTTCCACCTACGGCGCCTCGTCTCTTAGCGTCACCGACATGCCGGCTGAACAGCGCAAGGATCCCTGGATCAAGTCCCTCCTTGACGTCTTATCCAACAATTCGCACGGCCCCGTCCCGCGATGCCTTCGTCGTCAGGCCCAACATTTTGTCGTGCGTGAAGGCTTGTTGTATCGACGAAATTATCTCGCCGACGGCCGCAGGTGGCTTCTCGTTATTCCTCGTCACCTACGCTCCGACATCTGCTCAGCCTTCCACGACGACCCTCAATGTGGCCATACTGGTGTATTTAAAACATACTCCCGCCTTCGACTGAGGTATTACTGGCGCGGCATGTACCGATACGTCCGCCAATACGTCAGCTCTTGTCCCGCATGCCAACGCCGGAAGAAACCGCCCCACAGCACTGTTGGGACTCTACAACCCCTACGTTGCCCGGCACGACCATTCGACCGCTTTGGAATCGATCTCTAGGGTCCGCTCCCCAACACCTCCGACGGAAACAGATGGATCATATTCGCCGTCGACCATCTCACACGCTATGCCGAAACGTCTTCGCTACCAGCTGCCACAGCGAAAGACATCACCTGCTTCATTCTTCATAACCTCATTTTACGACATGGCGCACCACGTGAATTGCTAAGTGACCGCGGCCGTGTCTTCCTGTCCGATGCCATTGAGGCACTGATGAAGGAGTGTCGCATTATTCACCGCACCACATCCTCGTACCATCCCCAAACAGCATGACTGAGCATTTCAATCGCAGCCTTGGTGACATGCTCGCCATGTACGTGTCGGAAGACCACTCAAATTGGGATCGGGTGCTTCCATTCGTCACCTACACGTATAATTCTGCGCCCCAAAAAAACCACCGGCTTCTCTCCTTTCTTTATGTTATATGGACGTAAACCGTCCTGCTCAATGGACACCATTCTCCCCTACCGACCCGATCTTAGTGAAGCGACACCTGCTTCCGAAGCAGCTGCATATGCCGAAGAGTGCTGCCAACTCGCCCGCTCTTTCACCGCTCAAGGCCAATGGCGCCAGGAATCCCTCTATGACGCCTCTGCCTCTAATGCCCACTACACTCCGGGGATGCTGGTTTGGCTCTGGGTACCATCGACTACTCCCTGACTTTCCTCCAAGCTTCTCTCGCGCTTTCATGGACCTTACCGTGTTGTCGCGCAGACATCTGCAGTGAACTACGTCGTCGAGCCGCTTCAACCCTCCTCCGACCACCGCTGTCGAGGACGTGAAACTGTGCACGTAGCGCGACTCAAACCGTACTACGACCGCCCTGTTGTGTCATTCCCCTAGGTCGCCAGGTTGGCTCCTTTCGGTGCGGGGAGTGATTGTAGCAAAGCCTATCGGCACCAGCTGCGAGTCAGAGTGTGAAAGAAGACGTTGAGGATTGTGTGGTGCGCGCTAAGTGAACCGGCTGAGTAGGCTTACTCAGTCGCGGTGCCTTCAAGTGTCGCTAGAACACGCTTTGTTTCAATTGATACGATACGACGCACACGGAAGTAGAGGAGGACGACGTTAGCTCGAACTGTGGTCAGTTTGGTCCCTAGGCCTCTCGCATTCCCCATCTGTAAATAAACGCATCTCACCGTAACAGCAGTGGTGGAAGTGCTGGGTAGCCAAGAACGATTCAGTACCAACGATCACGGAAGCTCAACACCTGGAACTGCGCCGAAGCTTCCGACTGGCCGGACTACCACCGCTTTCCATGGATGCAATTCCTGACGGCGACAACACGCGCTCTTCGCCTGTCGGTACGTGGCAACATCTCATGACGCCACGAACCTTCGCCGCAAAAGCCGGAGAAGATGTTGAAGAGTGGCTGAACCATTATGGTCGGGTGAGTCGATATAATCGTTGGGATTCGGACACCCGGCTGGCCAACGTGGCATTGTTCCTCGAAGGCACGGCGCTCGAGTGGTTTGAAAACCACGAAGAAAGTATAGCCACATGCCAAGATTTCGAAAATGAAATCAAGAGCTGCTTTGTGGACCCGTCTCTGAAGAAGAAGCGCGCTGAACAGACCTTGATGCAGCGCGCCCAAGTACCAGGCGAGACTTGCACAACTTACATAGAGGAAATCTTGAAATTGTGCAGGTCTGTAGATCCCCGCATGAAAGAGGAAGATAAAGTCGGGCATCTCCTCAAAGGAATAGCCGAGGACGTCTATAACTTCCTCATAGGCAAGGACACGTTGGAGTCTGTGGCAGACGTGATCCGACACTGCCGTCCATTCGAGACATTGAGGGCAAGGCGCATTACACCCAAGTTCGGTAGACTCCCCACCGTCGCGAGTGTTGATGTCGACCCTATAGCGTCCAGCGATCTCGCGTCAACAATAAAGCAGATCGTACGTGAGGAACTTGGTAGACGTGAAGCTGCCGCTGCGACTAGGGCACGTGTTGTCGACGCCTATTTGCCTTATGACACGACGTGTGCGTCCATGGACACCACGGGATATAATTACCTGCCTGGCTGAAGAGCTCCGGAGCAACCAACTTACGATTTCCCTCGCCGTGATTATCAGCAGAATGCCTTCAACCAACCACATCCCAAAGTGTCAACGTGGGATGACCATCGTGAATACGTGGAGCCAAGACCAAGGTTTGGTGATGTGCGCGAGGCCCCCGTGTGCTTCCATTGTGGTGTCCGTGGGCATGTGGTACGATTCCGCCCGGAGCGCCGCGGTGCACAGCCACCGTACTACGAGCAACCGCCGGCGTTTCCTCGACGGAACAGCCAGCGCAGTAGTGTTCGCTGGATACGGGACTCACACTTGGGGAATGGCTTCCAGCCGAACTCCCGTAGCGACACGTCCGTTGGCAACATCTTCCGACAGAGCCGCCGCGATGACTCGCCCGCCTCCTCATGAAGCTTGACGCCCCCAACTGCAAGCGAGCGCCGCTCTCCATCTGCTGGTCGCCGTGTCACTTCCCCACCGCCGGGAAACTAAGTGGTGCGGCCGATGGAGGTGAGGTCGCTGAACATTTGTCTTTGCATCCTAGCATACCTCTACCAGTTTCTATGACGCAAAATAAGGTTCATGTGCTCGTAGACGGACTGGGGAAACTGTGTCAATTATGAGTTTTAATTTTAAGTCACGGCTAGGACACAAAGTGATGTTTTGCTGGGACAACTGTGCTACATTTCGTGGAGTGAGCGGGGTGTCATTGTGTCCTATCGGGGTGCGCGTTGCGAGTGTCGCTTTGGTCATAGAGTGTTCAAGGTTGAATTTGCGGTTTTAGCCAGCTCCACACATGACGTGATATTGGTGATTTATTTTCTACGAGTGTGCGGTGTCACTGTAGATTGCGGCGCTGGTGAAATTTTATTCTCCGCGTTTTCTGAGGGGTCTCTGCGCTGTCAAGGAGCCCTCGCCGTAATCGACGATGCGCTCTTGCCGCCCCAGTCGTTGAAAAAGGTACCCGTTAATGCCCGTGCAGCAGACGCTAGCACATTTGATGTCTTTGTGGAGCCGCACGCTTTCAACTGCTCTAAGAAGGATGTGTTTCTACCCCGTTGCGTTCTTTCTGTCACCAACGGACTATCTGCAACCTGGGAAAGAATTGCTCTAGTGAGCCCGTCGTACTAGCCAGTGGAATGCGATTCGCCCTGTTCGAACAATATACGAGTAATTGCACTGCGGCCATAAGCGATCAAGGAGCTGACCATGTACCTGTAAATCACTCTACCGAGGCTAAGTTTCTGAGTGTGATTAACAAGTTGTTACCGTCAGAAAAGCGTCAGGCCTTCATGCACGTCCTGGCCAAGCATGCCATTGTCTTCGATTTTGCACAGGCCGACAAGCAATCTAGAATACCAGAATCACGCACTCGTCACGTGATCGACACAGGATCCGCGCATCCTATCCGCCAGAAACCGTATCGCGTATCGTCCGCAGAGCGCAAAATCATTTCTGAGCAAGTAGAAGACATGCTCAAGAAAAAGGTCATTCAGGAGTCATGTAGCCCCTGGGCTGCGCCTGTGATCCTCCTAAAGAAAAAAGACGGTTCTTGGAGGTTCCACGTGGATTATCGACGTCTCAACTCCATTACGAAAAAGGATGTTTACCCGCTTCCCAGGATCGATGACGTCATCGACTGTTTGTATTCGGCCTCGTATTTCTCTTCTGTCGACTTAAGGTCTTGTTATTGGCAGATTCCTATGCATTCGGATGACAAAGAGAAAACGGCATTTCTAACCCCGGATGATTTGTTTGAATTCAATGTGATGCCGTTTGGGCTACGCAATGCCCGAGCAACGTTTGAGCGCTTCATGGATGCTATTCTGCGTGGACTGAAGTGGGAAATTTGTTTATGTTACCTAGATGACATTCAAACTAGAAGAGAAGCTCAGGGGAAGATGGATGCTTGAATCGATGAACAAATCGCAAGGTACGATTTAAAACAGGGAATGTCGCGGGAGCCAACGTTTCGACAAGCGGACTTGTCTTCGTCAGGGCGGCAACAGTTGCCGCCCTGACGAAGACAAGTCCGCTTGTCGAAACGTTGGCTCCCGCGACATTCCCTGTTTTAAATCGTACCTAGATGACATTGTAATTTTTGGCCGTTCATTCGACGAGCACAATCGCTGTCTTGACATCGTTCTCACATCTCTTGAGAGGGCTTCGCTCATGTTGAATTCCAAGAAGTGTCACTTTGGCAACCGTGAGACTCTGGTTCTCGGCCATCTTGTCGACAAGCATGGGGTTCGGCCTGACCCTCAGAAGGTCGCTGTACTTAGCAGTTTCAAAGCAACCGCAGTCACCTCGAGAGTTAAGAAGTTTTCTATGCCTGTTCTCATACTTTCGCGGCTTTGTGCCTAAATTTGCTGACCTAGCTTACCCCCTGACATGTTTACTCAATAAGGACGTGCCCTTTGCATGGTCAGTAGAGTGCCAGTCGCAACTCAAGTTCCCATTTACTTCAGGACCTGTACTTCGACACTGTGATCCATCTGCTCCCACTGAAGTACATACAGACGCCAGTGGTATAGCTCTCGGGGCTGTTTTGGTCCAACGTCATGACACCCTCGAACACGTGGTTGCCTATGCTAGCCGTTGTTTAAGTAAGCCCGAGCGCAACTACACTGTAACGGAACAAGAATGTCTCGCGGTCGTCTTCGCCGTCCACAAGTGTTGCCCGTATCTCTAGGGACGCCCATTCTCCGTTGTCACAGACCATCACTCGTTATGTTGGCTCACCGGACTGCGTGACCCATGCGGCCGTCTTGCTCGTTGGGCCCTACGATTGCAAGATTATGACCTTGAAGTCTGTTACAAGAGCGGCCGCCGTGACGCCGACGCTGATTGTTTATCACGACTCCCCTCTCCAACGACGGAATGTGACGCAGACAATTTCGACGAATATTTAACAGTAGCTGATCCTCCATTCCCCGACCTCGGCACTTTTCGCAGGGAGTAACGCAGAGACAGCAGTCTAGCTCATTTCTTCGTTTCTGAAGCGAATGGACAGCGCCGTTTCGTTGTCAAGGAAGGCATTCTTTATAAAAGGAATTATTCTAGCGAAGGCGCCCGTTTGCTTCTAGTCGTGCCGAGAAGCTTGCGACGTGATGTCCTCCAAGCAATGTACGATGACCCTATGTCGGGACATATGGGTTCTTCCAGGACGTTTCAACGCACACGAGAACGTTTCTTCTGGCCGAAGATGCGCCACAGTGTAACGGCGTATGTTGCCAGCTGTGAACTATGCCAACGCTACAAGCGTCCATCTGGAGGCCCTTCAGGACTTCTTCATCCCATCGCACCCCCTGCTTCGCCATTTGAAGTCGTTGGTGTTGCCCTGCTGGGACCTTTCCCGCGATCGACGACTGGCAACCGATGGATTATAGTATGCGTCGATCACTTGACACGCTACGTCGAAAGTGCGGCAATTCCTGCAGCAACGGCAGCAGAAGATTCTCACTTCATACTGTGATCGATCATATTACGGCACGGATCCCCTCCTGTCATTATCAGTGATCGTGGACGACAATTCGTTGCTGATGTGGTTGAAGAGTTGCTACGTCTTTCTATGTCTCGTTTTCGTCATGCCACCCCGTACCACCCTCGAACTAACGGCTTAACTGAACGGACTTACGGAACTCTTATCAACATGCTTTCAAAGTATGTTGATGCAGCACACAAATCTTGGGACACTGTCTTGCCTTTCGTAACTTTCGCCTACGATACTGCACAACATGAAACTACCGGATACAGTCCCTTTTATCTCCTGTACCTCCGCAAGCCCCGCACAGCCCTCGATTCTATTCTTCCGTATTCTGAAACCAACGAACCGTCTCTGGCCGAAATAAGGTCCCTAGATAAAAAAGTTTTCAAGGTAGCGACACTCATTGTTCTCTGGGCCGTCCTCACTCTCGCGCCCGCTCCTTTTTTCTGCCATACGCGTCTGTGATTGGCGCATTCCTTGCACGTGACGTTGTTAGTGGTTGGTGGTGACGTTTATTTTTCTGCAAAAAGGTTCAAAACTAGTGCGCATGTGCCTATGGTCCCGGTCGGATTTTGGCCGTGACGAAAGACGAAATTCTAGCCAAGGCATACGCTGTAGAAGAGAAGCGTTCCAGTTGGCGCGAAGTCGGCCAAACATACTTCGCTGTGGATACGTCAAGTACTTGCCAGTTTGTGAACAATGCCGGGTTGTTGTGCTGTAGGCTGCAGCAACCAAACAGAAGATGGCTTCTCGCTCTACAACATACCTCGCGGCATCCGGAATAGTGCACGCCGTGAAGTGTGGCTACAAAACATTTCACGCGAGGACTTCTGTGCAACGCCGTCGAAGCGGCTTTGCGAGGTTCACAGTGAGGTTTGTAAACGGCGAAATCCTGTGCACAAACAAGAAACTAAGGCAAGAAACCAAGCGGCCGCGCCAACATTCGGTTGACACCCTGGAAGCCATGCGAAGTGGCAGCGAGTTTGCTGCAAAGCCCCGCGTTCACTATCACACTTTTTTACTACCGAACGCTCGGTATTCCAACACATTTCTGTTGCTTACCGCTGACTATATGATGACGAGCCGCTGACATCGTGCAAGGTTCATCACTTCGGGACACGTAGCGTGCACTCGCGTTGCGGTGCCGCGGTCCCTGTAATTGTCACTCTAATAAAATTCAGTTTTAGAATAGCGTGTACAAGGATTTGCTTCAGCGTTTGGCACCACTGAACACGCACCACGATTACCTGGGGTCCTGACTGCAAAAATTGACGTAGTCTCAATATATATATATATATATATATATATATATATATATATATATATATATATATATATATATATATATATGTATGTATATATATATATATCGCACTTCGGCTAGTAAAGCGTTCGTTGCACTCTGACCGCAGTTTTTCCTCCGAAGTGCTTAATGCGGCTGTGACCACTAACGGTGCTGCCCTGTGGTCACTGACGATGTCCAGCAACAAGCGCGTTGTGACACATAATTTGCACGAGCAAATCAACAACTTCGGAGAACTCAGTAGATGGTCTACTACTACTACGCCGTATACGACGCCGTACTGAACGCGACGCCATGGCTAGCGGTGTGAAATACAAAACTTGCACAGCGTTGCCAGTTGGGCAACACGCATCATGCTTCTTCTTATGGTGTACCGTTTATATTCAACTAAGTAACCGTTTGTTCTATATCTCATTTCCTTCTATTAAAGTATAATTGCTTCCAATCCACATAATAACTCAAAGGAAACATTGCCTTTTTTATGCACGCTTGGAACCTTCTTGGGGGCGCTCCAGGCAAATAAGCGAGGAGGAAAAGGGAGGGTGTCGCTTCCTTGAAAACTTTTTATCTAGGGACCTTAGGCCGAAATGATTTGCCGCGCCCAGCTTGTTTCTCATTCCTGCCTTGCCACTCAGGCCCTTATCCCGTTGACGTGGCTCGATAGTTCACACGTGGCAACGAGTAAAGAACCAGCCGTTGCACGTCCGGAGTCTTCCTTATCTAGATCGTCTTTGCCCTCTCCTCATGTCGTCTGTCTCCTTCCCTTTGAGCCACCCACGTTGGTCGTTTTTTGCTTATGTGTTTATTTATTTATTTATTTATATATTTGTTTGCTAGTTTGCCTCCTCCTTTCTCTTGTAACTCTGTCTTTGCACTCGTATTCGGATGTCCGTTGTGGTCATTCGACTTAAACCTCCGAAGAAGGCTGGTCCACCAGCCGAAACATTAGGAATAAAGTTTATATCTGTTAACATTGGAGTTTACTTCAAAGTTCTTATAACTTTTTTCACGGTAGCCAGAAGAAAATCTTGTTGACCTACATATATATATTGTAGCGAAAAGTAACGAACCCTATAGTGGGGCAGGCTCTCCAGTGTGATCTAGTGGGTCTGGACCTAACGCGCACTGCTCGTGCTCGCCGCTCGCTCTCGGGGCTCGTGCCCTCAGCCGTTGAACAAGCTACCGGTCGGGCCTGACTCCAGCCTTCAATAAACGCCCTTTATAATATATAATATATGCGCCGCGCCACGGTGTTCTAGTGGTTATCGCATTCGGCTGCAGATCCGAAGGTCGCGGGATCGAATCCCCACCGCGGCGGCTGCATTTCGATGGAGGCGAAATGTTGAGGCCCGTGTGCTGTGCGATGTCAGTGCACGTTAAAGAATCCCAGGTGGTCGAATTTCCGGAGACCTCTACTACGGCGTGTCTCATAATCAGAGCTGGCTTTGGGAGGTTAAACCTCACACATCATCATATTATATATATATATATAAGGCCTTCGCCACGGCCGAAATGTTGGGCATAAAGTATTGCTTTTTCGTGCGTGTCCCCGCTTCTTTTCTTATACGTGCCGGACCCACTGAAGTTTCGTTTATATATATATATATATATATATATATATATATATGTTTTTCCAGGCTTCAATGTGGCTTCATTAACTTGTTTCTTACAAATAAAAAGTGAGCCCTTCATAACTTTCCCTTTCGTTATATATATATATATATATATATATATATATATATATATATATATATATATATATATGACGCATGAACAAGGCGATGGTATAGGGGCAGCCGAGGAAGAGGAAGAGCGCTTGCATTAGAATAAAGACATGGCATCTGGATCACGGCCCGTCTCTGTGTTATAGCGTCACACAAGTCGGCAGGATGAACCTCATCAACCTGCCATGACTAGGCCAAAGCCTCCGCTCAGCGTTCGGAAGTACAAAGGAACACCGGAAGACGTCCCCATCGACAAGTGGCTTCAGCTTTTCGACATGAAGGCATCCGACACATCGTGGACATACCACAATCGGGTCAGTAACTTATGCGAATACATCGAAGGGGAAGTGTTCAAGTGGTACCTGACAGAGATTTTCAGCAACTTCGATACATGGGACGATATAAAGAGCGACATGCAAAGCCGCTTTCCTACGACTGACGCAGATGCCTTCCGTCTCTTCATTCACTACCGGCTGAAAGGAGGGCAGACGATCAAGGAATACTACGAAGACAAAAAAACGTCTGGGCCCTTTTGCCGACCTTAAATAGTGCCACATCATTTCTGGACTGGCTGATGGTGTTCCTACTGATGTGGAACTGGCGCTCGCCGGACTGTCTTTCAAAGGATCGTCAGAGTGGCTCGCCGCTGCTCAACGGGTCGAGACATCCTTAGGACCGGTGAGAGGGGTTTCCTTTGCTCGTAATGTTAGGACTACATCAAGAGTTCCACATCTCTTCAGCAGACCGGAGCAGCCAACATTAACTTCTCGGCCGCCAGTTCCACAAAGCGAATGTAGATCCTGCTCAACTGCAGTTTTCCCACGACATTTTCATTTCATTTGCCACAACAGTTTCTTATATATATATATATATATATATATATATATATATATATATATATATATATATATATATATATATATATATATGGTCACACTGACGAAGGCTGGCCCACCAGCCGAAACGTTTGACGACCATTAAAAAGTTTCAACGTACGTCGTGCTTCGCTTACTCTGTGTATCAACGGAGCCTGTGCGCTTTTTTTCACTGCCTCGTCTATATATATATATATATATATATATATATATATATATATATATATATATATATTTTGTCGCCCTTCAACACGAAGAAGAGACAGCGGAAACAGCGTGTTGACGCCACTAGACCAGAAAGCCATTCTTCTTCTTTGTTCTCGAATTTCCCCCTGACCACCCTAGCCGCAGTTCATTGAAACACGTAAATCGTCATCGTCGTCTTTCTGCCTACACAGAACGCACGAGTCATTCGCCTCTCCCATATGAACATCACCCCGATGATAAATAATTAGTGTCACTTTCTGAAAAGTAGTCTTTGGCAGAATCACTCGCTGACATACGGTTTCTTGCTAACTACGTGCACAAGTTCAGAACGGTGCTGGCGGCGGCTTGTGCAATAAGGGCTATCTGGAATAACGTAGTGCGTGACTGCACTCAGTAGTTGCAACGCACGATAGTGTGCGAAAGAAGGCCCCAGAAGTTTTTCGGATTGTCCCCATTTTCGTATAAGTGTCCAGACCTATACTTTGTCACCAGTGACGTAACAGGCGTGTGATATACATTATAGCGGCCTGCATCGTACACTTGCTCTTGCTGTATTCGGAGCCGTGCGAGTTGCCTTGCTTCTTCTGCGCTTTGCGTGAATGCCTCGCCATCCGTGTCATTGTGGTCAGGTTCGTGAGGTAACGTGGCATCGAACATTGCCGTCACTTCCCGTCCATGGACAAGGCTGAATGGGGTCATCCGTGTGGTTTGCTGCTTGGCTGTATCGTAAGCAAATGCTATATAAGGCAGAATTTCGCCCCAACCAGAATTAGAGTTAGGAAACGGGCCCAAGAGATCCATTCCGATCGGATGAAACTGAATTTGCGGGACTTGAACGGGTTGTAGCAAACCGGGCGGTTTTCTTGGAAGTTTTGTTGAAGTCCGAACGTGATGTTTCACGGCAGTGAGAAGTCTTGGCCAATAGTCTTTTTGTCGCACTCTGTTAAGTGTTCGCGTGTAGCCTAAGTGCCCAGAAGTGACCTAGTTTTGATATGCTTTTAGTACTTCACTGCGAAGGGCAGCTCGAACGAAACGACGAGCAGATAGCTGGGTCCGCTTGATGATAAGTTTATTTCTTATAGTACTTTTTTCCTTAAGCAGAACGATGATAATCCTCCTGCGAAAGCTTTAGGTACGGTCCGAGTACGTCCATCGAAGAAATGAATTAGGCCAAGTAAGTCCTGGTCGTCACGCTGCTGTTGTGCTATGGTTGACCTGTCGAGAAGCCCGAGGAATGCTGTTTCATCTTCATCAGAGGAAGCCGACTGTATGGGGGACCGAGACAAGCAGTCAGCGGTGGTGTGTGTTTTCCCGACTATATGAATGGATACGCCAGGGCACTCTGATACACAATCCGTTACACTAGTGTATATGTAATTATTCCCAGTACTGCCTACACGCCTCGACTCCTTTACAATTGCTTGTCGAACGTGCCACAATGAGCTGGCGTAAAACTTGAGCTGACTCAGTGAGCTGACGTAAAGCAGATGGCGTGTTCTCCTTGCGTTGTGCTTCCCTTCGTACAAATACCCTATATTTAGCAGTCCGCATTCTTTCCGCACGCCGTTATACTCGTACAATTTATGTTCCAAATTCCACCAGTGCTAAAAAATATTGATGCTGCTTTGTTCTTTTACAAAAGGCACCGAGGCGACTATATCTACAGTAAACGTGACCGTAATTTGAGCCGAAAAGCAAGTAAATTATTTACTTAGTTATCCTAGTGGTTAAAGACCAAATGCGGTGATTTTTCGGGATCAATTTATCTCAATAAAATTCGCTGGGTACTTTCCATGGCACACTTCCATCATTTGTGACGGAGGTTCTTGAGATGCCCAGATTGCTCACAAATTAATTTTGACTCATCACCCCAAAACGCTCGCCTGGCTTGCTACAATTATAGTCCCCACTGTGCGTTGACAACAGTATCGGCGAAGCGACAGACGACCACCGGTGCCATACCATGGCATTCGAGATCTGTGCTCGTCGTGCCGCGCCATTACCACTAGGGAAAGGGCGAATGCGCCGTCTCACTAAGCAAAAGGCGCATTGCGTAATATCATCTCAGCTGGGTTGGACTATCATTGTTGCATTTGCTAAGCATGTCTACTATCAGGAGTTTGACAGAAACGCCTCGCAACATAGAATCGTCACTATGATGACGTGTTGGCAAAATTACCAGATTTCAGCTTTAAAGGGTGCTTTCATATAAACGATATATGTCTGAATATATGCCATATAAGTCTACGTTTGTTATTCTACAGAGTCGTATGACATATTACTTCATTCCCGGTCGCCCACCAAAGTGAATTCAAGGCACTGCGCAAGCAACAAGACTGCCGCTCACTGCCTGTATCGCTAAAAAAACCAAGTAAACATGGAAGCTGTATGAAAGTTACGATACGTGACCTACGCGAATTGATGACGGTGAAAGCAATTGCTTGTAATGTTGCAACAGTAAACGACGACCGTCGTACTTTTTCAAGCATATGGTAATTCTGAATGCTCACTCATTGTCGTTTATTTTGCTTTGCAGAGAAACCCCTGTGTTCACTCTGGACGGATTTATCCCACATAAAGAATGTTCCAGATATGACAAAACAATTTTTCAATCGTCTGTGCAAAAGCCCTAAGTACGTCGGATACAGTATCCCTCCCTGCCTCTATTAGGCAGCAAGAAAATGAATAAAGCTTTCATATTGCCCACGATCCACTACATGCAATATTATGGGCAATATTATGCAAAGGATTTCATTATGCTTCCGAAGTCTTTTGCTTGCCGGATGTTTTCAGCCATGTAAAGACTATGATGCGGAGCCGTGAGATGACGCGCGTTCGTCTGTTTGGCTCGTGATGAGTTTCTATACAGTCAGTGGCACGATTGACATGCGTGACAAGCACAGTGATCTATGAGACAAATTCGGTGTCACAAAATAATGTAAAAAATAAAAAAGAGTAAGTAAAGCTTTGTGATCTTCTACCTAGGCGATCCGAATAATTACGCAAGAATTCTCAATACATCCTCCCAAACTTCATCCAGCTGGTGCCTCTTCATATGTCACAGTCTACAACAAGGTAATCTGGAGAGTTCGATGCGAGGGATACTTATCTCGGTCCGAGATTTCGAGATGCCTAAATGGCCCCGGCGTCATCAAAATTTCCGCATATCTTTCCCTGCTCGTTCACCCTGGAGCGACACAAGCTATCTTCACAGTGCACCCAAAATACAGTGCTGTGTTTGAGCCACCGAGAACGCTGGAAACACGTGTTCTACGTGATATTTCACTTGCAGAAGCTCGTTTTGATAATTTGAAAACATTTGTTAAACGTGAAGAGGACTTACTCAGTGGGCTTCACATTACTCAAGAAATGGTGGACCATGTCGAAGGTGCCACAAAGAGACAGTCAAGTTGCCTAGAATGGTTTGCCTAGCCTACTGGCAGAATTACTGCTTCTGTAACAAAAAGTGTGTGCTCAGCGAGCTTGTACAAACCTTCTATACGCCTTAATTCTAAAGAAAATATGCTATCCTGAGCAGAACAAGTATACCTCTACTTCGGCAGCTTGGACACTAGAGCATCACCGTGATGCAATCAACACCTATGTGTCTCACATGAAGCGGCATCACGACAACTTTGAACGCTTCAGACCAGGTGTTTAATTGAGCACGCAGCATCCATATCTTGCAGTGACACCAGATGCTTCAGTCAGCTGTACACGCTGTGGTAAAGGCGTCATAGTGGTTAAATGCCCATACACACTGGCAACGAGAGAGATTCAAGAGGCAACGAAGGACACAACCTTTTCTCTAGAGAATGTGAACGCGAAGGTGGCATTGAAACGAACGCATTCATACTTCCAAGTACAAACACAAATTGCGGTATACAACACATTATACTGCGACGTTGTTGCTTAGACCCCACCATCAGTGTTCACAGAAAAGGTCACTAAAGATGATGCATCCCCGCAAGGGCGTCTGCGTAAGCAGGCGTTTAGTGTGTGGTGACACCTCGGACCCGAGCCAACGGGGGGTTCGACACTCTCCCACGCCTCGCCGTGCGTGGCTGAGCTGTGTCCGGGGAAAGGGGGATCCTGGGGGTTGAGCCGATACCGGGTGATTGGACCTTTCAGGCCTTCAAGGAGGAAACACACCCCTTTGGCCCCGTCTTCACGTAGAGGCACCTCCGAATTGACCCGCCCCGGGGAAATCGGCAGTCGCCTTTTCCTGTCTCTATCTCCTCACATCGTCTTTTATCCTACTTTAATCTTTCCTGTCTTCTACTGTCTTTTGTTTACTTCTGTTTTTCCTGGCCGCTATGGTTAACCTTGTGCCGATAGCCTACCTAGGTTACTTAATAGTAGGTTATCGTTGTCACGTACAACTGGCATCTCTAAGTCCTTATAAGCACTGCAGCGTCCCCTTGTTGTGCTCCATGGTGGGTGGTTGGCGTTATTACCGAAACTCAATCTACTTCATGGATAGTTCCTTCCCCACAGCCCCTCTGAACGCCCTTGTAAAAGCGAGCGCACCGATGTATTCAGGTTTCTTGGCCAGCAGAAAGAAAGTTTTGCTCGCTACCACGTGATCCATTGGGAAAATGCAGCCAAACCGGTCAGAGCAATCTCGCCTTTTCTCGTCTCAGGGTGTCTTATTGAAATCTTAGGTCCAGGATACAAACCATCAAAACTTGTCAGTGGCGATTTACTTATGGAACTTCAAGGCAAAAAACAATTTGACAAGCTTCATAATCTAACCACCTTCGGTGACGTAGAAGTTATAGTCACACCTCTCCGTACTATGAACACCATACGTGGTGTCATATCAGATGATGACTTCATAGAGCTTCCAGAAGCAGAAATCCTAGAGGGATTCAAGGAACAGAATGTGACCAACATTAAACGAATTCTGATGAGACATGCTGGGAAGGAGATCAAAACAAAGAACCTAATTCGTACCTTTCAGCCGAGCAGCTTACCAGAAACTATTGAGGTGGGATATGTCAGAATACGTGTGAGACCTTACATACCAAATCCTTTGCGATGTTTTAAGTGCCAGAGATTCGGGCACTGCTCTCAGAATTTCCGAGGTCAGTTAACGTGTGCAAAATGCAGTGCGCATGACCACACCCTGCGGAAACCTGCCAGAACAAGCAACAGTGTGCCAACTGCGATAGCGATCACCCGCGTATTCGCGGTCCTGCCCGTCCTGGAAAAGAGAGAAGGAAATCGTGGAAATTAAAGTAAAAGAGAACGTATCGTTTAGGGAGGCATGACGGCGGGTGTCCTACCTGCCTATAGTGTGCCAACCAAGTAGCTTAGCCGAGGTGAAGCGTCAGGGAGCAGCGTCACAGCGGCCGTGGGCTGCGGTCAAGCACACATGCAGTGAGCTGGCAGTAAAGCCATCTGCTCCAACGGTGGCTGCAGCGAGTGCTGCATCACCTTCCCAAAAACAGGACCCAGCGGCTTCCAGCCAGGTGGGAGCAAAGGTTTCACCTCCGAAGGTGAGGCCTGCATAGTAAAACCACCACTCACTGGAGCGGGTGTCCAGAGTCCCGCAAGAGGCGATGGACACAACCCCGAGCAAAAAGGCTCAGCACCAAGGGAGCACCGCGACTCCGTCGACTGCTCTAGGAAAGAGAGAATTCCCATCACGGGGGCCCCAGAAGGGCCTAAGCTAAATGGTCACACACCACTAACTTCTTTTTCACTATGGATGCACAGGCTTTACACTGGAATGTCAGGGGGCTTCTCCGTAATCTTGACGATATTCAAGAACTCCTGCATAGATATAACCCAAAAGTGCTGTGTGTTAAAGAAAGACATCTTAGGTCAACACAAGCAAACTTACTTCGACACTACATAATCTTTCGTAAGGACCGCAAAGATGTCACCGCTTCGTGCGGTGGTGCTGCTGTTATTGATAAGAGTACTGCGTACCAGGAGTCGAAACTCCGAACGCCACTTGAGGGAGTGGCTGTCCGAGTTATCCTCCTCATCAAAGTTGTCATAATCTCCTCAAAGTACATACCTCCATACTTACACAAACATATTTACACAAACATGAATTTCATTCCCTCATAGATGAACTGCCAGAATCATATATAATCGTAGGAGATCTCAATGCACACAGCAGCACATGGGGCGACTCTCTTATCGATTCTCGAGGGAGTCTTATTGAGGAGTTCCTCTTTTCTTCTGCTGCGTGTCTCCTTAACAGCGAGGAGGCCACCTACTGTAGTCTAGAAAATAAAAGTTACTACTCCATCGATCTTGGCATAGCCTCTCCGTCCATTTTCACCGAATGGAAGTGGGAAGTCATCGGGAATCCCCACGGAAGTGACCACTTCCTGTGCTACTGAGGAGCCCAACAGCAAACAAATCTGCACCGCAAGCTCCCAGTTGGTGGGCTGATGCGGCCGATTGGGAGAAATTCCACACATCACCAGCGGTATCTCGTGGGGGAGATGTCTGCGTTAAGAACTGATGCTGCTTGGAATATTTCACTGCTTTTATTGTTGATGCCGCTTCTAAATGTGTCCCCCAAATAAACGGACTGTCGAGCAAACGCTGTGTTCTGTGGTGGAATACGGAACGCCGGAACACCCCTAAGCAACAAAACAAGGCGTGGAGGCTCCTCCGGGACTCCCCTACAACTGAGAACCTTGTAAACTTCCAGAAAGTTAAATCGCAAGGCAGGAGAACGCGCAGACAGGCCAGAAGGGACACCTGGCGAAAATTCGTGTCAAATATCAATACATATAAAGATGAAGCTAAGGTTTGGCAAAGCGTCAACAAAGTGAGAGGCCGGCAAACGCATCCGCTACCTTTGGTGAACACCCAGAGAGATGGCCTGGAGGACCGGGCCAACTCTCTGGGTGCAGATTTCGAAAACGTTTCCAGTTAATCACACTCTTATGAAATGTTTAAAAGATACAAAACAGCGACAGACCTACGGAAATTAGAAAGTAAAAGTACTGGAAGCGAGTTATACAACCAACCATTCTTCTTAGCTGAACTGTTTGCATCGCTCAACTCCTGCAACAGATCTGCCCCAGGTGCCGACCGCATAATATGTGAGATGTTAAAGCACGTGCCATCTGAAACAAAAAAAAAACCTCCTCTGTCTCTATAACTGTATATGGTCTTCCGGAGAAATGCCTTCAGCTTCGAAGGAGGCAATAGTAATTCCAAAACTCTAGCAGGGCAAGGATTCATCTTCTGTTACCAGCTACGGACCCAAAGCCCTGACGAGTTGTTTATGCAAAGTCCCTGAAAAAATGATAAACCGTCGCTGTTACATTTTCTAGGATCAAACAAGTTGCTGGACCCATACCAATGCGGGTTCCGAGTGGGTCGATCAAAAACTGACCATTTAATTCGTACAGAGGCACAGATTCGCGAAGCCTTTGTCCACAAACACCTTTTCCTGTCTGATTTTCTTGATATATAAAAGCTTTACGATAGAACATGGCACTTTGGAATACTTAGAGACCTCTCAAAGTTAGGTGTACGTGGTAATTTGTTACATTTCATCGAAGGTTATCTGTCGAATCGCGCATTCCGTGTTCGTGTAGGAAATGTTCTATTACGAGCATTTATCCAGGAAACCGGTGTGCCACAGGGTGGGGTGTTCAGTTGGACTCTCTTCATCATTAAAATGAATTCATTACGCCTCTATATCCCTGAAAATAAGTTTTATTGTGCGTAGGTGGATGATGTGCAAATAGGATTTAAATCATGCAATTTGACATTATGTGAGACGCTAGTTCAGCTATGTCTGAACAAGGTATGTAAATGGGCAGATGAGAATGCGTTCTCCCTAAACGCTCAAAAGAGTTCATGTGTCCTTATGTCTAGGAAGAGAGGTCTGCACGTTGGCCCCGTCATTTCAATGCAGGGTGAACGTATGGTGTAAAAATAGAGCATAAATTCTTAGGTGTCATACTAGACACTAAGCTAAGCTTTCTACCTCACATAATACATTTAAAATGTAAATGTATGAAAACAATGAATGTCCTAAAGGTTTTATCCAGAACAACATGGGGTAGTGATAAAAAGTGCCGGATGAATTTATATAAAAGCTTGATACTTACACGATTAGACTATGGCGCCATACTCTATGCGTCTGCCCCGCCAAGCGCTTTGAAAACGCTGGACCCTGTAAATCATCTCGGTAGCGGTCTGTCGACAAGGGCATTTAGAACAATCCCCATACAAAGCCTTTATGTCGAATCAAATCAATGGTCGCTTCGTTTTCCAAGGGCGTACGCATCCTTTCTGTATTTTTTAAAGTGAATGAAAACAATGAACATCCCACCCTTCTTACTATACATGACCTGTCCATCTCGTGCATTTTTCACAAGCGCCCTTTATTGAGATAGCCCTACTCGGTGCGCGTGAGATGTCTGGCTGCGGAAATGGATGTTTCTCTCCTTGAGCATTGTCTCATGACTCTTCCGCCAAAGCAGCTGCTACTGTGGCATTGGCAGCTGATAGACTGTCATGTATCATTTGAAGAAGTCACGAAGCATGCCCCTGTTGCACACATTCGAACGCACTTCCTCGAACTTAAAAGTAAGTATTCGTGTACAGAATTTTTCACAGACGCGTCGATGTCCTATGCTGGGGTCTCCTACGCTGCGATAGGGCCATACTTCTCAGACGTCAATGTTCTTCACCCACAAACCAGCGTTGTTGGCTGTCAAGCACATTAAAGAAAAGAAAATATCCAAGGCAATTATATACACAGTTTCCTTGAGTGTTTAAAGGTGTTAAATGCACGCCCTGGCTTGCTACTTACCTAGTGCAAGGGCTGCACTGCCTTTAAGATCAGGTATTTTTCAGCAGAAGTCCAATCACCAGTGCCACATAAATGCGGACATTGGCCAAAGTTGTATTCTCTAAATCCAGTGCAGTTAATTGCGTCTGGCCTGTAGAGAAAGCGGGGATATGGAGCACAGCACAGTACAAGTCTAATGTGTTTGCAATGTCGAAACCTCTGTCGGCTAGAACAACATGTCCTCGCGTCCAATAATCCAGTAAGCCACAGTGTTTTGTTATGTGCTTATCGCTAGCTCTGCCATCCCAATTTTCTGAAGTTTATGTGATAACGCCTTGTGGACAGATGCCAATTAAAAGCTTGCAGTGTTACTATTCTTATAGTTTTACCAAGTCTCACTTCTTCGCTGCAGGGATAACGGCCACTCATTATTTATAAGAAAGCAGTCAAGAATGACTGCAACTTTCGAGCGCAAAGAGTAGAAGAATGCTTGGGCCATTGTTCTTTGAATATCCTTTCGTGATGGCCACACAATCTTCGTCCTCAACCTTGAAAAGGCAGCATCTAGCCACCTGAGAAATATTATGCTTAAGGTAGCACATGATACTGAAAATCTGTAAGCGAGATCCTAATGTGGAAAGTTGAATTTTGGTTTCATCAGAAAGATAACACACTCCTAAAACACTGGCAGCACATTTTGCATTGTATGCTTCACAGCAGGCTCAGTGAGTTGTAATAGTGCAAGCAATACTGAGTAGTTAAGCATCCCTGTATAAAAGGCAACCTTGGCGTCGTCCTCATGAAGAGATGTTTCTGTAACTTCAAGCATTTGTTTTTGCTTCTTCAACATGTACAATTCCGATGAAAGCCTGCCATCTGCCTGTAGTGCTTGTATAGTTTGTGCTGTTAAACTTGTCTGTACACAAGCATCGTCTGCAAACTAAAAAGACATCTGAACCGAATCTTACCTAGTTCACAGTACGCAATATATACAAAAGCTTGTTGCAAACCTACTTTTGTTTGGCTCTGTGCCCGAAGTAGGCGCTGGAAGCTCCGCTCCACACTCTGCCTCACTTTCCGAGCTCGCAACCTTTTCCGACAGGGCTCTCGTAGTTGCAGCAGACTGCTCCGCTGCTACGTTCACTGCAGCCCAAATCCCTTGCCTTGTTCGGCAGCACTCCTTCGAACGCTGAAACCGCGCTTCACAAGACAAAGGTTTTTCACTCTCGTGACCCATATGTTGCGTAGGTGCCCAGTCGGACTTCGCATGGTCCATCAACTTTGATGGCCTCCCAACAAATTGACAGCCATGTCGAACCTTCCAAATAATGATCGCATAAGCTGGCGAGAGCACGAGCTGCTCACGGGAGAACACCCATGCTTCAACACGGTACAGGGCGAGGTTGCGCAGTCAACAGAAATTAAGTAGGAGCAGATGGAGCATGCAGCATTAGGTAAACAATGACAGCGAGCCGCGTACGTGCATCGCGAGTGCACCGCTTGCCGATCTTTGAAATTCACGGTATTTTTCTTTTCCTCACCTGTGATGAAGTGGCGACCGCAGACACGGGCGTATTCCAGATTCTTCAAATCTTTCCAGTTAATGCGGACAAGCCACAGGCTCCTGAGCTTTTCGGAGAGAAGCCAGGTTGTTCCGCACTGCCGAGTTATTATTTTGGGCAAGCTGTGTAACCTCACGTCAGGATCTTTGCTGCTGGGCCTCTTGGCAGACTTGCATCTGTTTCGGCAACCATATATATGGCGCAGACAGCCATTATTACGAGAGAAACAAGGAACACTGAAAGGTACGCAAACAGCCGTCCGTACGGCAGCCGGTTTGTTTGGTACCCGGCAATGGCGGACGCAGTCCCGGAAGCCGCCGGAAGCGACGCGCGTGAAACTTATGTATATGCGCGTAGGCAGTTAGCGTTTCAGTAGTTGTGACCACTGGATTCGACACTTCTATCGCAGCGCAGGATCTGGCTGTGGCATCCTGCTGAAGCGTTGCTTCAGGTACGGCCGCTACATATTCTTTTGTGACGTCTATGATAGCCAGTTGCTCTGCGACGCGCCCTACACCAGAAAGGAAAAAACCGTCGTCGACCAGCAAATGATGCGCCTTTCGCACAGCGAAGTGTGAGTTCAGAAAACCATCTGCTGACAAACAGCTCAGCTTCGTTTGCAAGGTTTTACCGTTTGCGATGGCTCCTGGGACTCTGGAGCGTTCAATGCAGTGTCTCCCAAGAAATGTGCCTCGTTTGAGAGCTATCGCTTGTGTGCAACTGTCGAGGACCTTGTGTACAGTGTCAAGGTGTCACTGACGTGTACATGCAAGGGGTTCACATGGTCACAGTACCCAACGCATCTCCCACCCCTCGATTCGGCAGAGTGCTGCTTATGTGTACTTTCACGTTATAGCGATTCCTATGACAGGCAGATCAACCACATTTTAATTGCGAAGCATTTCTTAGCGAACTTCGGCGAGTGTGAGCGTATCTATCTATCTATCTATCTATCTATCTATCTATCTATCTATCTATCTATCTATCTATCTATCTATCTATCTGTCTATCTATCTATCTATCTATCTATCTATCTATCTATCTATCTATCTATCTATCTATCTAGCCGCCTACGATTTTGTGCTCTCCTGGCCGTTTCGCTAATCGGATGTTTACGAAAATTGGTATGGCACAACATGACTACCTGACGAACATAAATGACAGGTCACAACATGAAAATCATGATATGCATGTCATGAGTGGCATGATTTACATGCCACGGTCTTACTGCTCTCCTGGCGGTTTCGCTAATGGGATGTATGCGAAAATTGGTATGGCACAACATGACTACCTGACAAGCATAAATGAGAGGTCATAACATGAAAATCATGATATGCATGTCATGAGCAGCATGATTTACACGTCACAGTCTTGGTGCCCTCCTGGTCGTCTCGTTAATGGGATGTATACAAAAATTGGTACGCCACAATATGACTGCATGCGAACATAAATGACAGGTCATAACATGAAAATCATGACATGCATGTCATGAGTGACATGATTTACAGGCCAGGCGTTTCGTTAATGGGACGTATACGCAAATTAGCATGCCACAACATGACTGCATCACAAAATAAATGACAGGTCATAACACGAAAATCATGACATGCATGTCTTGAGTGACATGATTTACATGCGGCGGTCTTGGTGCTCTCCTGGCCGTTTCGTTAATGGGATGTATACGAAAATTGGTATGCCACAACATAACTGCATGGCGAACATGACTAACAGGTCACAACATGAAAATCATGATATGCATGTCATGGTCGACATGATTTACATGCCACGCGTTTCGTTAACGGGATGTATGTGAAAATTGGCATGCCACAAGATGACTGCACCACGGATGTAAATGACAGCTAATAACATGAAAATCATGATATGAATGTCATCAGCGACATGATCTACATGCCACGGTCTTGGTGCGCTCTTGGCCGTTTCGTTAGTGGGGTGTGTAGGAAAATTGGTATACAACAATATGACTGCATGACGAACATAAATGAGAGGTCATAACATGAAAAGCATAACATGCTTGTCATGGGCGGCATGATTCACATGCCAAGCGTTTCGTTAATGGGACGTATACCAAATTTCTATGGCACAGCGCGACAGAATGACGAACGTAAATGACAGGTCATAACATTATAATCATGACACGCGTGCCATGACCGGCATGATTTACATGCCATGGTCCTGGCGCTATACTGCGGTTTCGTTAACGGGATGTATGGGCTCCGTCTACTGACCAGAGGGCGCTACGTAGCTCTCGTCGGACGGGTCAGTATCGGTGACATTGGCAGCTTGAGTCGCACGTATGAGACGCGCGCGCAGGGTGGAAACCCAGGCGACAGCGACGCGCGCGTTTCTCGCTGCTTTCCGGGCGTGCTGCGAACCACCCGAACGCTCGCGGCGTCACCCTTTGGAACAGTGTGCCGCAGGTTTGGAGCGCGTGTCTCAAAGGAAGTAAAACAAAACAAGGTGGGACGGGCGGTCGCTGCTGCTATAGAGTTAGAGACGCGCATCGCGTTCGCGTATGTTCCTGTCACAGTCTGCCAATTTTGCTTCTTCTCTCCGCCAGGCAGTGCATTCTGGCGCTGATGTCCCACATGGAAAACTCGACCGCACGGAGCCTATACAAAATGGGTTTGACACAACATGACTGCATGACGATCGTAACTGACAGGTCTTTACATGAAAATCGTGACATGCATGTCATTAGCGGCATGATCTACATGCCACTCGTTTCCTTGAAGGGATGTATGCCAAAATTGCTATGGCACAACACGACCTCAAGTCATAACGTTAGAATCATGACATGCGTGTATGAGCGGCATGGTCTGCATGCCACAGTCTTGGTGCTCTTGCGGCTGTTTCGTTAACTTCATATGTACCAAAATCAGTATAGTGGGACAACAATGCAAATCCATTTCACGTTCCTAATGCGGGCTTCGCATTTCCTTGATTCCCACTGCACGTGGGATCTGCCAATTTTTTTTAATCAAGGAACTCGCTAGGAGACGCTGCCTGCGTCAGCGCTGTCTGCCACGCACGGGAGAGCGTTCATGTTCCATGAGAGCTAGTAAAGCGTTCAACACAGAAACAGCCTTTCCATAGTTAACGCGCGCCGTTCGCTCTCTCTCACGACAGCAGAAGACACTAGATCTGGGTACACAGCCTGCGGTATCGGCCCACACAAACACATACACGCAGTATGGCTGCACAGCCTCCACGATGGGCCCACCCCCCAACCGATCAACAGGTCGCAAGCTCGCCCCTAAGGTGCTTCGCCCCCAATATCTGACTTTCCGGTCTGACATGTTCCAGTACTCACCAACACGTGACGAACGGGCAGGCAGTCGCGGCATTGCGTGCAGCACTAGATGAAATATGCTGCCGGCATGTCTTCTGTGCGGTAAAGCTGCGCGCCACCACAAGGAGAGGCACAGTGCAGATCAAGGAATTTGAGTTCTGATGTGTTCTCGCCCTCAACTCTGTCATGACCACTACAAATACATAGAACTGGTCCATGAATAGCCCAGTGTCTTCGTAAAGAATGGTTCAGGGATATCCAATACTCACTCATTCGGAGTCTAGCCGAATCTAAATTTCGTTGCGTTTGGCGATTGATGTAAGGGACCGGGTTCGGCTTTCCACTTGCCTTTCCATAAATACCCACGATATCCATAGCATGGTGAGGTGCACCCCTTGTGACGATAAATATATCTGTTCTTGCATGATTTTATTACTAGGAGTTCAGTGAAGCAGTGAGGATTGCAAAAATTTCGCGGCGCGGCCATTGAGTCGAGTTTGAATACAGACAATTTTGTCAATTGATGCGTCCCGATCGCTGGCACTATTTTATATTTGATTCTCTGCCACGGCGGCCTAGTGCTTATGTGTTTCAATGGTGGTCCAAGATAGTTGGTTCTAAGTCTGGCCGTACGGTCGCCATTTGAACAAGGTGAATAATGGTACAGGCAATTATACTGTGCAAATCCAGTTCACGTTAAAAGAACGCAGCGTGGCGAAGATTTCCTAAATAATCACCTGAAGTGCTCGTAATAATCATAATGTCTTGGCTCAGAAACTCTATCAATTATTCTAAGGATAACTCTGAGTACTCTGAAATGTAGAAATCGCTTACGCAGCAGGCGTGACAGAGTTGCCCCACAGCATTTGATCCTACGTAATGTAACAACTGCCCAAGACGCAAGGACGAAAGAAGACATGCACAGCGGTAGCTTTCAATAAGCGTTATTTGCGAAACATGCTTTGTGTATAGTTTCCCTTCATTTGCGTTATCAGGGAAAGAAGTTGCATATTTGAGCGCTTGTGATTAAACACGGCGTCTTCGCTTCCACTGTACCAGCACCTTAGAAGTGAATTGTCATAGCTTTGTTACCGACACGTGTTCGCTATTGACCCTTGTAGGCATGGCGTGTCACTATCTATACATGGGCTGTTTGCGGGGCTGTTACATAAGATATGATTCCCCAACGAGGCCAAATCTTCTCGCTTATGATCATAGGCATCACAAATCTTTAAGTAGTTGCCGACTGACGCGGATTCGGCCTCCGTGTAGCGGATCTACAAGTAAATTTTTTCACCAATGCAGAGCCAGCTTCGCAGCAGGATGTGGGTGACCACCACCAACACGGCTCGTTCGACTGTTCCAACATTGTGCAGAAAGCCTTGAGGCAGGAATGATAACGTAGCTCAAAGGTAGAACTTGATTTTTCACGTAATCTCGATTTGATACCGCTGAGAAGTAATCATTACCCCGCATGCATAACGCCAATAGCGGCGCATCCAGCCGTCTCTTCCTCGTCATTCATGAGAATTGGTCGATCGGAACGTTGTGCTTGCGAAGAATTGCGCTTGCGCTACACTTCACTACAGTACAGTTCGCGCTACAGTCCGCTCGTTCGGTCTTCACTTGCGCAGAAGCCTCAGTATTCTCGAGGCACACCAGCAAACATGGCCGAAGAAAGGAGCCACGGAAATACACCTCCATCATTCGAGAAGACTGACAAATAGTCAAGCACGGGCAGCGAAAGTTCTGAAGATGACTCGGACACTCCGCTGGACCTCACTTGTTGAGCTCTCCATATTGTTACGAGAAAGACACATGGGACGGCTATTTACAATGTATTTACAGGGAGGCTTTAACCAGGCAACAACCAAGATGGTGGACAGTCCGCGCATCAGCCAGTCCCGTCTTCGTCTTCTTCTTCATCGATGGTATGAGCCATACCCAGATACTATGGTCGCTTCGTAGCATTACCCCCGGTGGTAGAAGCGCCGTCTCGGCGCACTTTAAACTCGGTCGTCAGACGGGAGGTAGTAAGGCTTCAGTCTGGTCACGTGAACTATGTCGGTGGGACGAGCTGCAGTAGACGGAGTCGGGGAGACGGGAACAATCTCATAGGTAACGTCCGTTACTTGGCGAACGATGCGGTAAGGACCCGTGTATCTTGATAGCAGCTTTTCGGACAAGCCAACACGGCGATAAGGACACCATAGTAGTACTAAAGAACCGGGTGAGAAGGCAACGTCGCGATGGCGGCTGTCATAAAGGCGCTTCTGGCTTGCTTGCGAGGCGCACAGCCGCGAGCGGGCGACTTGACGCGCGTGGTCGGCACGAGCGATGGCATCACGAGCATATTCGCTAGGCGGCGCGGTAACATCCGGAAGTAGGGTGTCCAGTGGTAAGGTCGGTTCGCGGCCGAAAAGCATATAAAATGGAGAATAACCGGCGGTGTCATGGCGTGAGGAATTATAGGCGAAAGTGACGTACGGTAGGGCCAGGTCCCAGTCGCGGTGGTCAGACGAAACGTACATGGAAAGCATGTCCGTGAGGGTACGATTGAGGCGCTCGGTGAGACCATTTGTCTGGGGATGGTAGGAAGTGGTCAACTTGTGCTGCGTGGAGGAGGATCGCAAGAGATCGTCGATTACTCGCGACAAAAATGCGCGGCCACGATCTGTGAGCAGTTGGCGAGGGGCACCGTGGTGTAGTATAACGTCACGCAACAAGAAGTCGGCGACGTCCGTAGCAGTGCTGGTCGGAAGAGCCCTAGTGATAGCATACCGGGTTGCAATATGTTGACTGCCAGTGGCAATGAGCTGGCATACTGACACTAAAGTATACATAGGTTCCATGAAACTGTACTGCTTGTATTTCCGAAGTGAATTCTTGACTACCTCGAGCACTATCCTTGTTGTTTGTCAAGATAATGGCCGTTTTTACAGATTGCCAATTTAACAAGGGCAATAGTTAGACAGAATGTCTTAGTTTACAATAGTGTAACGGCAGTTTATAGGCGGCTGATGGAATTATTATGTTAACGTCTCTAATCCGCAGGAAGACAGCTGCTCATGGCGGATCATCCGTCAACGGAATTTTATTTTCCTAAGGAAGTGTCTAAATTGCCGGCAGCCTGCAAAACAGACCAGCAAAATAGTTGCCGGCAGTTCCCGCCTATTGGGTGCCCGCGACCATGTGACTTGTCGGCAGCACGGTGATGACTGCTTCACCGGCCCTTCGATATTTTTTTCAGTTACGAACGGCACGGTTGGGTGGCGTAGTCTCAAGGTGATCCGAAGGACGGTACCGTCTCTGGGCATCAATCGGCAACGGTGGTCGACGCGGGTGACGACGTACGCCAAGCGCCGAGGACAGCGAACGCGGACGGCGTTGACACTCGAGAGAGGAATCCGCCAGAGAGCAGCGAGACGCGCGTAGCGTCTCGCAGATTCCAGAGGCAGCGGGCGCCGAACTGGCAGTCACTGAGGCTGCTGCAGAAAAGATGGACGCCGAGACAGCGCCTGCAAAACGTCGCCATGATGATGTGGTAGCTGTGTCGCAGAGTCAGCGTCTGAGGCAAATCGAAGCATCTGTGGGCGTTGGTGTGAAGAAGAAAGCGCGCAGTGGTGCTCGCGTGCGTGCATCGTCCCCATCAAGGGGCGATGTAGATGCTAACTTCTAGCCGCCACAATGGCGTGTGAGCAAGGAGTCAATATGTATGATGAGGGCGTCTCGCCGTTGGTCTCGGCCGGCGGCAGAACCATGTCATTGGAAAGGTCCCTGCACGTCAGAACTGTTAATGTTCGTGGATTGGCAACTAAAAGGAGGCAAAACCAGTTGTATCGTATTGCGACAGAAAATGAATTGGATATACTAGCAGTTCAGGAAACAAAAGTTGAACTCGTGGAGAAGACCGATGACATAGTACGCCCTTTCTCGGCGCGGTATAATGTATGTGTCAGTCATGCAGTTGGTTTGTCCGGAGGGTGCCTGCTTTTCATTAGTAACTCTCAGGGAATTTTTATACAGTCGGTTATAAGCTGTGATTCGGGCCGCCTCGTGATCTGCGACTTTCTACTAGCGGGCAGCGAATGGCGAGTTGTCTGTCTGTATGCCCCAACAGACGGGGAGCAACGCCTAGAATTTTTCTGTCGCGTAGGTTATTATTGCAACACTGACCGCCTTCTCATCGTCCTCGGAGATATTGATTGTGTTTGTTCGGCTCGAGACAAAACCGGTAATACGACTTATCGAGAGGCGAGTACGATTAAGTTAGCAGACGTCATAAATGATTACGCTCTCGGGAATGTTGGGGAATGTATTTCCAGTGGTCATGGTGTCCAATTCACGCATTTTCAGGGGTTAAGTCATGCTCGCTTAGATCGCGCTTATGTGTCGCTTAATATTGTACCGCTGTGCACTCATTATTGTGTTAATCCTCTATCATTCACAGACCATTGTTTGGTAATGTTTACAATAGGCAGCAGAAAAGGAAGAAAAAGAAAGTTCAGTTGGGATTTATGGAAGCTGAGTAACAAACTCCTTGACGATGATGTTTTCCAAAATATAGTATTAGAGGGTATAGAAGAGCTTAATGGTGACAACAGCTCTAAAGCTGGACAAATGTGGGAAACTTTTAAACAAAAAATGAAAATGAAAGCAATAGAGAGGTGCAGCATTCTTAAGCATGAAGGACGCAATAATGAGCAGCTTTTGTGTTTGAACCTGAGGACACTTCTCGAAGAAGAGAGCGAAATGCCGGGCGAGTTCAAGCAAGATATTCGTGCGGTGAAAGAAAAATTGGAGCTTTTAGATAAGGAAAAGTTCCATGGGGCAATAATTAGGGCACGTGCGGAAAAAATGGTAACTGCTGAGACCCCCACGAAGCGCGCTCTGGGTATGGAAAAGAGTTACGCGCAGTGTAATTCAATAACAGAAATCGTGTACAACGGCGCGGTAGCAAAGGCTAAGGAGGACATCGCGCACGCTTTTCACGAACACTATAGCAAGCTATTTTCAATGGGCGCTATAGATCAGGATCACTTCATGAGTGAATTCTTGTCGATGCCGCAATTAGAGGATGAAACTAAAGATAGATTGGAATTCTCAATCTCGGTGAGTGAAGTAGAGAGGGCAATTGACAAGCTAAACTGCGGGAAGTCCCCAGGTCCGGATGGCCTAAGCGCTGCTTTCTACAAGAAGTTTAAGCACGAATTATCTCCCATTTTGGCATATCTTTTTAATGAAGCTTTGGAAGTGAAATCACTGCCTCCATCATTTCTGTCCTCCCATACATACTGTTTTGATACCTAAAACCGACGATTCAAGGAAACTTCTACAGGTCTCAGCCTATCGGTCGATCAGTCTGACCAATGTAGACTACAAGATCCTGATGAAGATTATGGCTGGTAGGTTGCAGAATAGTAGGCCCGCATCAAACATGTGGAACATGTGGAAACATGTGAAACATGTGGAGCATCTTTACGAACATTCATACAGCGAAATGCGTATTAGAATGTACTGATATCATGGGCTCGGCGTTTGCTATGCTTCACATTGACTTGGAGAAAGCCTTCGACCGCGTGCCGCACGATTTGCTTATAGCCGTATTAGAGCATGTTAACGTCGGTACAGTAATAATTGAAGCCGTTAAGATGGCGTACACGGGATGTACCACTCGTCTGATTGTTAACAAAGAGTTAGGTAAATCGATAGAGCTGCAATGATCCCTGCGCGAAGGGTGCCCGCTCTCTCCTCTCCTTTTTTGCATTTACATTGAAAGCTTCTGCCTAAGTATAATACGCAGCAACATTATTAAAGTGTTCCGGCTACATTCATGTGAAGTGCGCCTGCTGGCGTACGCGGACGACATAGCTATTTTTTGTACAGACCTTGAAAGTATCGCAGAGGCAGTTAACATAGTAAAACGTTTTGTGAGGTTAGTGGAAGTGCAGTTAACTGGGCAAAGTGTCTTGGTTTTTGGCATGGAAAATGGGTACTCATACCATACTATTTCATGAACGTTCAATGGGTGACAACACCAGTAAAATACTTGGGCGTACCCTCGGAAAACTACAGTGACAGTGATCCTTACTGGCGCAGACAGGCAGTTGAAATCCGTGAAAAGGCAGAAAAATGTAAGGGTAGGGATTTATCCATTTTTGCTCGCACGACCATTTGCAACCTGTTCTTCATTACGAAATTGTGGTATGTTTTGCAAGTACGAGAACGGAAATCTGGGCGAGTTGGTGATAATTCACCAACTCGCCCAGATTTCACCAACTCACCCTCGCTATGTCACCTTGTCTTTCCTTCGTCTTCGTCCCCGTTTGCGCTGTAAGCTGGTCAATATGTTTTGGAAGTATTGCACTGCTCTCGAACGAATGTGCAGAAATTTCATCGTATTTTTGCCGTCTTTATATGGGGTTCCACGTGGGAGAAAACAAGCCGGACGAACCTGTTTCGACGTGTGCGTGATGGTGGTCTGAGTTTGTCGCACCTGTTTCTGCGACAGATTGTAAACCGTTTCTTGTACCTTCGCAATGTTCAGGACCCATTTTTGCGCACTGTCTGTCAAATGCGATTGCCTAGTGTTTTGCCCGAGTTTGTTGTGTCTTCTGTTAGATTGGAAAGTAGACCACAAGGCTACTTTAAGGAAATCGTCCAGTCCTTTCGCTTCCTGAAGGCACGTTTTTCTTTTGAATATTTAAGCACAGTCTCCCGTAAAAATTGTATAAAGATTTATGCGATCTGGTTCTTCCAGTTCCACTGTACCGTACTCAGTACTATGCTGGAACATGGAGCAAAGTGTTAAAGCGCGTTAAAGGCATGCCTGTGCGTCCGGGGGTTAAAACATTCTTCTTCAAGCTTCATGCCAGTGTCTTGCCTGTTAGGACGTGGATGTCTGTCAAAGGTTTATTCGTTCCGTGGGGTGATCACTGCTTTTTGTGTCGGAAGCCCGAAACAATTGAGCATGTTTTTCTTGATTGTTGGGACGCGGTGTTCTTCTGGGACGTCCTTTAAAGGACATTAAAGAAAGATTTCCCGCTGGTCGCACGGGGGATAAGGTACCTCGCCATTGATAATGAGGATGGATTTCCGTATAACATTGTCATGCTTTTGGCTCTGCATAGTATTTGGAGGTCACGCATGGCTATACGTCATGCTGATGTCGATGCTCGACGAGCTATAGAATACTTTCGAGAGTCCTTAACTTTGTTTCTGGAACTGCAAAAATTGCAAATAGATATGCCCGATTGGGTACCGCGCATGGGATCACTATTGTACATGAAACAATTGTAGAAAATTTGTTCTGTTGAAAATTGTTGCAGCACTGTAATAAAGAACAAAAAAAGGTTGGGTGGCGTAGTGGGTTAGCGTGCCGCGCTGGCTGGTGATTTGGAGGACCGTGGTTCGAATCGCGACCTTCGTGCATTTTCTTTTTCTTTCGGTGTTTCATTTTTTTTGTAAGAACTACTAGGGCTGACACAGCTGCTCCGAAGGAGCCGTAATGTTATTTTAAAACAAATCGCGTTGGTGGCAGCGGCCGGCGCGCTAGCGCCCGTCGCTGACGCTCCTGGCTTTGGCAGTAGGGACACGAGCAAAATAGTGAGAGCGCCGAAGGCGCACCGCGAAGCGGCAACGTATGTCAACGGGCCCTCCAGTGACACGGGCGAACCACGGGAACGGTTAAAATAGCTATAAAAGGAAATGCGCCGGCAGGGATAAACTACCGGCAACTATTCTGCTGGTCTGTTTTGCCGGCTGCCGGCACAGTAGCCGCCGCCTTTTCCTAAGCATATATTTATCCACCAGCATATACACAAATAATGTGGCTGATCCCTCCGTCAAAGGAATCCTTATAACATGAAAGTAGGTTGTCTTTTCACATAAGCAGTTAGTTGAAGGTTTGTTGTACATAGGGGAAACTTGCCCATATCTACCGGTGCTTCGCTAGAACAGCACCGTTTGACGTGGATGAAACCACGTTCACTCTTAGCCTCCATAATATCCACGGATCAAGGAATTGTTGTTGTGGCAACTGAGGTAAGTCACGTAATAACTGGACACAGTCGCTATTTACGAAAATGCCACGCGACAAAGGCACGAATAACGTTTACTTGAGCCACGTTCACCCGCCAACGTCGTTGCCGACTTTGGGCCCTTAACGCTACAGTTTTCTTTCTATCACGCTCGCAGAGTAGGCCGCGGATAGCGTGCCGCGATACAAGAAGAGGGTGCTGGCAACCATTGGCCGCTGCAACGCCATTTTGAATAAGAGCGAGCGACTGCACGTCTGTTTGGCGCATGCAGTTCGTTAGAAACACAGTGCGCGCCTGTTTGGTTCCTCATGCTTCATTCGAGACTCAGACGCACGCCGCAAGCTGTTTATGAACGCCAGTGCAGTTGAGTTAAAAGGTTCGGGTGAGTCAATATGGAGGGGGTTGTCACTACCCTGTACAAAGTAGTGCGTATCGAGGCATCCTAAGGCCGCAGCCACGTGAAAACGCCATGCACGACGCAAGAGAACCAGCGACGTGGCTTCGCGCACGCGCTTGGAGGCATGGAATATAACCTGCCTGGAATGGTGCGCTATCCAGGAAACCAATCCGCACGAGCGCATCGTACTTCAGTAGGCCTTAACGAGATTCACCATTCCAGGCAAGTTCCAAAGAACGCTGCGCGCGCGTCAAGGCAGAGGGAAACAAGCGAGAAGAAAGGGTAGAAGGTGTGTTCGTGCGGCTTTCACCGTGTGCGCCGATAGCTCAGTGGTGGATAAAACCGGACCTTTCGTTGTGGCGCGCGGGGCTGGACTCCCATGGGAGTTCGCTTCCCAGCGCATCCAAGGAAACCTTTCTCCGTGTTTTCCTGCGTAGTTCTTAATATCTAAATTCTACTGCCTCACTTCCGTTAAGGAAATGATGTTACGCACTCATGGCGGAACCCGGCATAAAACAATTTCGTCTTAAAATGGCAGATAAATGTGGCAATGATGCCACAAGCAAATGAAGGTTTCCGTGGTGCTACGAAAATACTCCCACCATGCGTTAACGCCATCTTCCTCGGTGGGTTAGGGTGTTCAACAATAGTCAGCACACAGGACTACGCCTCCGATCCTGCGAACAGCACGTAGCCTCCAGCTGGGAGTCGTGACATAAATAATGAACAGTTTGGACCACAGAGCCACATTCAACGCGGGGAACAATCCAATTGCCATCACCGTCATACCTTAGTAGGTAAACTACCGCGATTCTCATTACTAACGCGGCAGTTATATTTGGACGGTAGTGATGTGTAACAACATCCATTGTATGGCCACCGGAAAATTCTGCGGCATTTGTATTGCGTGGCGGAGCGGTTCAAACAAGGACGCATCGATTATAAGGATTCCTACATAATACAAAAGGGAAATGTGGCGCTAGTGTCTGTGGGTGTTTGAAACAAGGCGGTTGTTCCAGCTAAAGTCTCTAGATATTTTTTCCCAAAATGATCTAGGGACTTTAGTTCCAGCAAGGGAATGATGAGTATCACATGGACTTACCTATTTAGCCGCGTCCATAAGGCTGAAGTTCTAGATATGATCATGTTCCAACTTAAAATACACATTTGTGCTCTTGTAAGTGAAGTGCCAATTTTTTCAAGTAAAAAAGGTGGGTGCCTCTTCTAAACATAACACACTGGCTTTCACTCGCTTCTTTAAGTGAAGGTGAAGTGTTGCAATGCATTGTTGTAAACTATGTAGGTCAAGCCGCCGTAGCATCAGCACAATATGGCCTAGATTTTGGTGGTTGTTTTTCTGCAAAAGCTCGTTAAACAGCCATGCCGCTTCGCAAATTACGCGTAAGCCTTGATCTGAGCCGGCTTTTTGAGCGTTGTCTGCGGTTTGCGTCCCCTTATCAACCAATCTGTGTCTGGTATGCACGATAATTGTGCGCCCGATTGGCGCGTTTCGTCCGCGTTGTATTAAACAGATAGTGAAATTGAACGCTGTACGCAAGATATACGAATAACTTTGTCACAGGGAATGTACCTTAGTAAAAGTAGTTCCACGCTTGTATTTTTTGCCGCATTCGATAGAGAAAAAAAAACAGAACAGCGAGAGCGCATCTGTACCATTCGCAATACACGACGAACTACTTAAAAGTTAGGTCAAGCACCGTTGCAAAATAATACGTGTTTCCATGAACCAACACAAGACCGAAAGACGCTGCATGGAACCTATAATTACAAACGACATTAGTAAGTATGGCAGTCCGGTGATCTCTACCAGTAATCAAAGCTTGCACTGCAGATGGTGCCTTCGTCGCGTCGGACAAGTGTAGTAATGTCACTCGCGTCGCTAAGCTTCAAAACAGCAACAAACAAATCCACCATAAGTTTT
>CM023489.1:74312643-74345070 GCA_013339685.2 Hyalomma asiaticum
CCAACTGGGCCTACTCGGACTCACTACGCCCCGCAACGCGCCCTCAAGTATTTTCTGGACTTCGCGGCGAAGACGGTGGAAGAGTGGTTCGACAATTATGATAGGGTCAGCGATTACAACCCCTTGGGCAAGCAACATAAACTACGCAACTTTCCTTTCTACCCCAGAGAGGTCGCTATAACGTGGTTTTAAATCAGGTAGGCGACTTACCTGACTGGTCAGCATTCACTGAGCTACTGCGTAAGGCGCCCGCACATCAGCCCGACGCTCCGAAGTAGCGAAAAATAAACTCGCCCCCGTATCCAGGGAGCTCATATATCATACACCACTTATATCGAAGACATTCTGGTGCTATGGCGCCGAGCTCAATGTGATATGCCGGAGGCCGATCGTATACACCATATACTGAAAAGCATCAGCTTCGTTGCTTTCAAAGCATTTCTCCTGCGGAGCCCAAATACAGTTAGCCACATCATATCCAGCTGCCAACGCCTTCACGCGCTCTATTCAATTGGGCTTCCGCGCGCCTCCTGTGACGATCGATGTAGTGGAAATGAAGAATTGCGAACGCTTATTCGCAGGATTGTGCGTGAGGCTGCACGGCTATGCTTCCGCTAACACTCCCGTGGTGTATGCCTGCCCTCGTCTTCCCAACCTGCGCGACGTTATTAAAAAGGGGCTGGCGTCCATGAGAAATGATCTTGTTTACGCTAAAGCCTATTGTAAATATACTGACTGCCTTTACTTAAAAACTTTGGTGGAGGGGCGGGGTGTCGTGTCAACGCACCACCGAGATCCTTAGCAGCCGTCAAGTCACGAAGCCAGGTATGTCACCCGACAGGGATAATGCGCGAATGCAGCACGGACAATGCACCAACCGCACCTACCACACCAATGGTCCTCGTGGCAGCTCCACTCCGTGATCCCGGCGCCTTTGCCGTCACTTAAGGCGAGGATATCGATGAGCGGATTCGGTGATACGAGCGCATAAACGAAAATCACAGGTGGGACCCAATGCTGATGCTGGCCAATGTAATATTTTATTTGAGAAGAACTGACAAGACCTGGTTGCTGGAGGCTATACAAAGTCAAATTAAGCGATCTGTACGGCCAATCATCCGGAAACAGGCGTGTCGCCCAGAGGGCACTTGTTTCGCGTCTACGGACATCCACAGTCATACCTAGCCTGTATTGAAGACCTATTGTCCCTTTGCCGCAAACTCGATGTCAGCGTGACAGAAGCCGATAACGTCACGCGCGTGCTGAGTTAAGGGAATTGTGGATGATGCATATAACTTGGTTGTGTTCAAGCGCTGTTCCACGGTTCAATAGATCAGTACCGAGTGTCGACGATTCGAAGAAGCCAAAAGCGGATGCAGTGCACGCCGATTCACTCGCATCCCGAAAACGGCTGTGACGTCAACATGCCAGGATCTCGTCTAGATACCTAGCCCCAGTCCGAGAACGTTACCAGAATTCTTGGACGCGAAATTGAAACCGGGTCACCCACTCATATGAATGCAACCACTGACCTCAACCGGCCATTTCCGTAATACAGGCTGTAGTGCATAAGGAAACGGAGACGTGTGCCTTACAACCATTTACCCGTGCGTCGTCCGCTTTCACTCCGACCAAGTGGAGCCCCCTGCAGTACTGTCGCCGAGTACCCGGGACCCGATTGCATGGAGGATGCCAGACGGCAAGCGCGCTTGCTTCTGATGTGGACAAGTGGGGCACATCTCGCGTTACTGTCAAAAAACGTGGTTCCCGCCATCTCGGGCATGCTTCTTTCAGTCACGCTACAGCTCTGCAGTCCGAGTCAAGTGCCACCGCAGCGAGATGACCCACCGAATGATGCTACCAACACTGCGACAGCACACGCCCTGCCCTCACCGCGAACCAGTTTCCTGGTCTCCACCTCCTCGCCGTTCACCATCCCCGTCCTACACTCGACGTTTTCTTTCGGGAAAATAACGCGTGCAGCTTCCTGGAGGGGATGCTGCCGGTAAGATCTGCCCTCAAATTCATCGGTTGCTGCTCCCTACTAATTATAACTTCACACACACACACACACACACACACACACACATATATATATATATATATATATATATATATATATATACATATATATATATATATATATATACATATATATATATATATATATATATATATATATATATATATATATATTGGGATTGCAGCTGAATGCTTGTACCTAATCAAGTCACTTGTGCTTTTTAGTCGACTGAAGAACTGCGCTGCGCCTGCCTTGGCCGTACGCTGAAAACCGGCTGACACATCGCCGATTGCAGCTGCTATCGCTTGCCGCCGGCGAGACGAGCTATACTGCTTACGTCGCCCACAGCGCAAGGGAGCCTGGTACGCATCGCAGCGCCGCCAACAACGCCATAACAAGGGCATCGAAGAAGAAACCAGCGGGATTTGCAGCTGAATGCTTGTACCTAATCAAGTCACTTGTGCTTTTTAGTCGACTGAAGAACTGCGCTGCGCCTGCCTTGGCCGTACGCTGAAAACCGGCTGACACATCGCCGATTGCAGCTGCTATCGCTTGCCCCCGGCGAGACGAGCTACACTGCTTACGTCGCCCACAGCGCAAGGGAGCCTGGTAGGCATCGCAGCACCGCCAACAACGCCATAACAAGGGCATCGAAGAAGAAACCAGCGGGATTTGCAGCTGAATGCTTGTACCTAATCAAGTCACTTGTGCTTTTTAGGTGAGCGTACCATACTCTTGTGCATCACTTTTGTAGACTGGCTAGCTGCAAATCCCAACTGCATGTGAAATTGTGGTGTTCTTTGAATAAGTGATGGGTGTTGACCTTTGCACATACCGTGCTCGGATAGGCTGCTTTTCTAAGTGTGGCAAAGAAGTCGAGACGCCTTGCCTCGTATGGCTTCGTGCGGGCATAACTACGCGTAAGCTCTGCATGACATGCCGATTAACGCTAGTATTGTTTTGCCTTGCACACTTGCTACTTTGTTCTGGACACATCGAAACAAACCCGGGTCCGGATAAGTTTGACCAACTCCTCACAGCAGTTAAGGAATTAGTGGCTTCAAGTGAAAAATTTCACAAAGATATGACAGCGAAAGTAAAGGACATTCAATTGAGTGTCACTGAAATAAAACGTCTCACCAAACTTAAAGAAAAGCCGGATACCATGGTCGACCTTCGTAAATCAATTGACGATATGGGACTACTACTAAAGAATTCTCAAGATAAGTTACAGAGTATAGAATCCAAACAAACACAGCAGTGTAACAAGGCTGTTGATGATCTTAACAACCGTATGCGACGCAATAATTTGATTTTCAAAGGTATTCCTGAGGCCTCTTCGGAAACATGGAAAGACACTCAAGTGCTCGTCAAAGAATTTGTAATCAAGAATCTGGGCTTACCAGCAGGAGAAATTGAGCGTGCCCACAGGTTGGGCGAACGTAAAGAGGACCGTGTTCGTCCTATCATTGTAATGTTCTTGAACTTTAAAGATAAAACCAACATCCTCACAAATGCCTTCTGCTTTAGGGGAAGCAGTAAGTTGCCAGCCCTGCCACGTGCACTCCAGCGCATCGTTATTCTTAGATGAAATTCCTTAACAGGAGTAGGGTCGTCTGTTAGTAATTTCGCACGAGAAAATAAGAAACCTCAAGACAGGTATAAACTGCTATTCGATAAGCTTGTTCTAAATAAAACCATGTACTGCGTTGATTCATCGAGCAATCAGGTTCGTGCTCTACCAAAGTCTGATAGACGTGATACAACGCACTGACTTAGACAACAAAGCTCAGGTAGACCTTTATCAATCTTAGTATCCAACTTCAGGAGTCTATTCCATAAACAGGACCATCTATGTGCTTTCCTCGAGACGTGTTCTGCTGATATCGTTCTGGGAACGGAAACATGGTTGTCTGGTGATGTGTCAGATAGTGAGCTGTCTATGTCTAAAAACTTCACAATATTTAGGAAAGATAGATCGGCCTCACGTGGTGGTGGAGTGTTAATCGCTACAAGAAAAAATATGGACGCACGTGTCATTGTAACTGACACGTGCCTTGAAATTGTGTGGGTTGCACTCCGCCCCTCTGCAGCTGTAACTTGTGCTATCGGAGTCTGCTACCGTGCGCCAGATTCAACAGACGATTTCCCAGAGTGCCTAAACGAGTCCCTTAATACAATACAGAACCAATTCCCACTGTCACCAATTGTATTGGCTGGTGATTTTAATTATCCCAATATTTACTGGCGGGCATGCGTGGCTCTCGGTGGCACAAGAAAACGTGAGTGTCAGGATTTCCTTGATGTACTTTCTTTGTTTAGCTTAAGTCAAATGGTTTATGTGCCCACACGCGGCGAATCGATTTTAGATCTCGTGCTCACTACTGATCCAAGCAGCACGTGTGTTAATGTGTTAGAAGGCGTCAGCGATCACAAAATCTTGCACTGTGAATTTGAAACATTCAGAGAAAAAACACGTGATAAAAAGAAAACTATCTTCGACTACGGACGAGCAAATATTGACGCGATATCAAGCCAACTCTCTTCTTTTTCTATTGATTTTTTAAATACTATTAGTGACCGTGATGCAAACAAAAACTGGACACTTATCCGGGACGAACTTATCTCACTAAGAGGAAAATACATTCCCAAAGTCACCATAGCCGCATCAACACAAAGCACATGGTTTACGACTCACGTAAAACGCTGCATTAACAAAAAGAAACGATTGTACTCGCGAGCGAAATCGACAGCATCTGAGGACGACTGGAAGCGTTACCGTGAACACGCGCAGATATGTAGAACGGAAATCGAAACAGCAAAAGACAAATTTTATAACTATGATATCTCAAACATGTTAAAAAGCAATAGTAAAAAAAAATTTGGAAAGTTGTGAGTCCAAGTTACGACTCCAAGGCCATAATATCAATAGCGAAAGACGGAAAACTCCTTTCTACGGCAGACGCCGCGACAGAATTCGGTAATTTCTTTAGCTCTGTGTTTACGGATGAAAGTCCAATGCCACCTAACCTACCTGCTATTCCTTTAACTTCCCAGCATGCAAGATGTTCTTATCACTCCGCGAGGCATCGCAGCAGCCATTGATCGCCTTTCTGCAAATTCTGCACCAGGTCCTGACGAGATATGCCCGAAAATGCTTAAGATGGTAAAGCTAGAATTATGTCCTATGTTAAGTGCCGTTTTCCAACAGTCCCTCGATACAGGCTGTGTACCCGACGACTGGAAGCTAGCCCGCGTAATACCTATATTTAAATCCGGAGACCGTTTTAGCCCAACTAACTACAGGCCAATCTCTCTAACTAGTATCGGCAGCAAACTGCTTGAGCACGTCATTTCATCGGCAGTCATGAATTACTTAGCGGAAAACAATTTCTTTTTTGCCAACCAACATGGCTTCCTGCGTGGTCGATCTTGCGAGACACAATTATTTGAGTTAATTACAGACATTCATATTGCTTTGCATGACCGATGCCAGATCGATGCCGTTTTTGTAGATTTTAAAAAAGCGTTCGATAAAGTCCCTCACGCCAGACTAATGAAAAAGCTTACCATCCTTAACTTAAACACTCACGTTGTTAATTGGATATCGGAATTCCTAACTAACCGGTACCAATCCGTTGTAGTCAACGACAAACACTCCCCTTTAGCGCACGTCAAATCGGGAGTGCCTCAGGGATCTGTGCTGGGGCCGATTCTGTTTCTAATTTACATTAATGATATAGCTACTTCTATGACTTCCACGGTAAGGTTATTCGCCGACGACTGCGTGATATATAGAAAGGTGACTAACAGTGAAGATGCTAATAATTTGCAGAATGATCTTAACATATTAGGTAAGTGGTGCCAGGACTGGCAGATGGAAGTCAACGTGAGCAAAACAAAGGTCCTTTCATTTACTACAAAACAAACACCAATAACTAATCACTACACATTGAATGAGAAACAAGTTGAAAATGTATCTAATTTTAAGTATTTGGGAGTTCACTTAACGAGTGACCTATCATGGAACCTACACATTGACACTGTCACTAGCAACGCTTATAAGACACTCGGATTCATCAGACGTAACTTACATTTCGCCAATTCTGATACCAAACTTTTAGCTTACAATACACTAGTCCGCTCTAAGCTTGACTATGCTTCCCAAATATGGAACCCTCACCAGGCTTACCTCATAAATAAAATAGAGTCTCTTCAAAACAAAAGTGCCCGGTTCATAACAAAGATATACTCTCGAACTTCTAGCATAAATGAAATTAAAAAGTCTCTAAAGTTGCCGTCTCTGCAGTCACGCAGACTGTTCTCCCTTCTGTCTCTTTTTCACAATCTCTACCATAACGATTCGCAACTGTCTGCACTTATTAAACCTGCTCATCGAATATTCGCTCGTCTGGACCACGAATTCAAATTAGAACCTCTATTTGCCCGAACAAACCTGTTTTTACATTCACCATTACTTCTTGCTGTTAATCATTGGAATCAACTTCCCAACGATATTGTCTGTATAAAAAACCACGAAAAATTTACTCACAAATTAAAGCTTCATCTTGGTGTTTGAATGACCTAGTATAACCGACCCAGATGTACATGTGCTTATATAGTGATTTGTTTGAGCTCGCTGTATAACTCGCTTACTTGACTATGTTTAGCATTGTTTAGCACATAAATGTTCAGCCTCGCTTGTTCTAGTGTTACGCCTTCCTTTTTAGTGTAGTTTTGTATTTATAATTGCTTTTCTACGACTTTGTACATTATTTATACGTTGTTATTTACTTTTTCATACCTTTTATTACTTTATTGTTCGTGTTAGTTTTTATGTATGTATACTACTACCCCCCCTATGTAATGCCCTCGGGCCTTTAGGGTACATGAAGAAATAAATATATATCGTTTCCATCACCCTTTGTGTTTTCTACCGGCGATCACGTAACATCAGGGACGCGCTTCTGAACTCGCGATTTAACCACCGCCACAACAGATGCAGGCCATGCCTGAAACAAAGTTGTCTTGTCTGCAAGGCAATGGAGCTGATGAGCACTGCCTACAGCTCCAAACGACAGTACTCTGAAAATTCGTGGCAATTTAACATGCGATTGTGCGAATGTTATCTATCTGCTGGAGTGTACTGTATGTAGAATGCAAGGTCCAACAAAAACATCATTCAGGCTCCGCTTCCACGAACAGAAAGCCCATGCCATGTATATTCCAAACCTACCTCTCTCCAAACTTCCCGAACCATGCATAATGTAAATTAACAGTGATAATTTAGAAACGGGCTTCAATCAAAGCGAGAACGGGAGCAACGAGAATCATACCTAATATACCGATTCAGGACGATCGAGAAAGGTATAACTGAAAACACGGGAACCACCGCAATAATCAAATAATTAGCAAACGGTTAACCTGTGGCGCCCTATATACAGTGCGAAAAGCACCATTGAGATACTACGTGTGCCAAGCGAATCATGTAAACCTATCTGATTTCTTTTACTACCTGACCATCCATCTTTTATCTGTCTTATTCTAGTTTTAAAGACGATAGCCTTTCTTGGGGTACTTCGACGCAGAAATTTTGGTCTGTCTGTGTCTGTGTGTCTGTCCTGCTGCGAAAGGTGAACCCCTTCTTCAAAGACCACCGGGCTTGAACTGGTGGCTACCTTCATACTTCTGAACAGAGTCGGCCAAAAAGCAAATATTACGCATATCTGAGGCGCAACATCAACACGGAAGTATTAGACGATGTGTTCCTTTAGGAGAAAGTGCACAGATGCGTAATTCTAAAGACCCTAGTGCTTGTTAGGATTCGCAAAAGCGGACGTTTCCTGTACTAGGCAAGCTTCTTGCGTTTCCCGAAACCATGGCCAGATGGCGCCCTTACCTCACGCTCGTGCGGTTAGCGCAAGGCAGCGGAACGGCCGCCCGCCACTCCGGCCGGTCCCTTTCTCTCCTCGTGTCTCTTCGTTTTCTCTCTCGCTTGCGCAACTCCTCGGGGAAATAGAAACACGCGAACTGGGACTCATGTAGTACGGCCGGTAGAAGGCTATCGTCTTTCGACGACATTTGCAGCGAAGCACGGAGATACGCGGCCAATTTTTTTCTTCCAGCATTTCCTTCTTTTTCTTCTTCCGCCTCAAAGTCGCGCATCATGCAGGTGCATCACCGCACGTGTTTGCCGACCCGGCCTCAACCTCGTAGATGCTATTGCCATTGATATCATTGCAATTGTGGCCACCCACACCCGCCCTTTTTGTATCTTTCCTTTATTTTTGACATTGACACACCTGAGCGTGGCCTGAACCGTATACATTACTGTCGGTTCCGGCCACGAAAACCACTTAGTAAAGACAGGAGGAGTGGGAGGGGATGGAGGATATGCTCGCAACTGACGCACGTCCGTCTGCCTCTTTCTTTCGATCTTCTGTGAGTTTCTTTCACGTTCTGTATTTTTCTTGTCTTCCTTGTTCCCTTATTTTCTCTACATCTTCTATTTCTTTTTTCATTTTAGATGCGCAGCATCTCTGGCTCGCGGGTATGTCACGCGTCCGGCGTCGCACTCTCACTACGCATGCGCGACTCTCCTCTCCCTTTCCTCTCTCCAACAGCTGCTGCAATAAATAAAGCGCGTAGAGAGCGCGCGCGCTTCGCTTCAGTAGTATCTCCACCTTCTCCGATGAAAGAAGTTGGTGGTGTTGTGTGATGGAAGCAACAGTTCCGTCAGCGACTGGGTTGATGCAAGTACGCATCTGCATCAACGCACACTCTGACAACGGTCACGGGATGTGTGGTAACGAACCAAGTTAACAACGTAATAACACGCACGTTCCACCACAAGGTTCATTGCAAGGTTCACCGCAAAGGTAACACCAAAAACACTGCAAACCTGTAAACACCACCGTTAAATGCGCAGTTGAAACTCCCAGCGATGCTCCGCATCACCCCATTGTCCCCTTCGGGGAGAGTGTGTAACTTTTTTTCCTACCTCTCCCAGACAGGTATAAAAAGAAGCACGAATACATCCATAGGCATACAGCCTAAAGAAGGCCGGTCTCTGGCTGAAACATTGAATAAACGCTTTTCCCATTTTGTTGTCAATTCCGAGTGTCTACTACTATGACTGCCTGCACGCCTTCGGCCTATTCACCACAATGTTAAAGACACTCAAGTGCTCGTCAAAGAATTTGTAATCAAGAATCTGGGCTTACCAGCAGGAGAAATTGAGCGTGCCCACAGGTTGGGCGAACGTAAAGAGGACCGCGTTCGTCCTATCATTGTAATGTTCTTGAACTTTAAAGATAAAACCAACATCCTCACAAATGCCTTCAAGCTTAGACACCTAGAGCAGCGTGTATGGATCGAGGAAGATTTTTCGCCCAGGGTGCAGCAAATCAGAAAGAAACTCAGGGATTTCGCACGAGAAAATAAGAAACCTCAAGACAGGTATAAACTGCTATTCGATAAGCTTGTTCTAAATAAAACCATGTACTGCGTTGATTCATGGAGCAATCAGGTTCGTGCTCTACCAAAGTCTGATAGACGTGATACAACGCACTGACTTAGACAACAAAGCTCAGGTAGACATTTATCAATCTTAGTATCCAACTTCAGGAGTCTATTCCATAAACAGGACCATCTATGTGCTTTCCTCGAGACGTGTTCTGCTGATATCGTTCTGGGAACGGAAACACGGTTGTCTGGTGATGTGTCAGATAGTGAGCTGTCTATGTCTAAAAACTTCACAATATTTAGGAAAGATAGATCGGCCTCACGTGGTGGTGGAGTGTTAATCGCTACAAGAAAAAATATGGACGCACGTGTCATTGTAACTTACACGTGCCTTGAAATTGTGTTGGTTGCACTCCGCCCCTCTGCAGCTGTAACTTGTGCTATCGGAGTCTGCTACCGTGCGCCAGATTCAACAGACGATTTCCCAGAGTGCCTAAACGAGTCCCTTAATACAATACAGAACCAATTCCCACTGTCACCAATTGTATTGGCTGGTAATTTTAATTATCCCAGTATTGACAGGCGGGCATGCGTGGCTCTCGGTGGCACAAGAAAACGTGAGTGTCAGGATTTCCTTGATGTACTTTCTTTGTTTAGCTTAAGTCAAATGGTTTATGTGCCCACACGCGGCGAATCGATTTTAGATCTCGTGCTTACTACTGATTCAAGCAGCACGTGTGTTAATGTGTTACAAGGCGCAAGCGATCACAAAATCTTGCACTGTGAATTTGAAACATTCAGAGAAAAAACACGTGATAAAAAGAAAACTATCTTCGACTACGGACGAGCAAATATTGACGCGATATCAAGCCAACTCTCTTCTTTTTCTATTGATTTTTTAAATACTATTAGTGACCGTGATGCAAACAAAAACTTGACACTTATCCGGGACGAACTTATCTCACTAAGAGGAAAATACATTCCCAAAGTCACCATAGCCGCATCAACACAAAGCACATGGTTTACGACTCACGTAAAACGCTGCATTAACAAAAAGAAACGATTGTACTCGCGAGCGAAATCGACAGCATCTGAGGACGACTGGAAGCGTTACCGTGAACACGCGCAGATATGTAGAACGGAAATCGAAACAACAAAAGACAAATTTTATAACTATGATATCTCAAACATGTTAAAAAGCAATAGTAAAAAATTTTGGAAGGTTGTGAGTCCAAGTTACGACTCCAAGGCCATAATATCAATAGCGAAAGACGGAAAACTCCTTTCTACAGCAGACGCCGCGACAGAATTCGGTAATTTCTTTAGCTCTGTGTTTACGGATGAAAGTCCAATGCCACCTAACCTACATGCTATTCCTTTAACTTCCCACATGCAAGATGTTCTTATCACTCCGCGAGGCATCGCAGCAGCCATTGATCGCCTTTCTGCAAATTCTGCACCAGGTCCTGACGAGATATGCCCGAAAATGCTTAAGATGGTAAAGCTAGAATTATGTCCTATGTTAAGTGCCGTTTTCCAACAGTCCCTCGATACAGGCTGTGTACCCGACGACTGGAAGCTAGCCCGCGTAATACCTATATTTAAATCCGGAGACCGTTTTAGCCCAACTAACTACAGGCCAATCTCTCTAACTAGTATCGGCAGCAAACTGCTTGAGCACGTCATTTCATCGGCAGTCATGAATTACTTAGCGGAAAACAATTTCTTTTTTGCCAACCAACATGGCTTCCTGCGTGGTCGATCTTGCGAGACACAATTATTTGAGTTAATTACAGGCATTCATATTGCTTTGCATGACCGATGCCAGATCGATGCCGTTTTTGTAAATTTTAAAAAAGCGTTCGATCAAGTCCCTCACGCCAGACTATTGAAAAAGCTTACCATCCTTAACTTAAACACTCACGTTCTTAATTGGATATCGGAATTCCTAACTAACCGGTACCAATCCGTTGTAGTCAACGACAAACACTCCCCTTTAGCGCACGTCAAATCGGGAGTGCCTCAGGGATCTGTGCTGGGGCCGATTCTGTTTCTAATTTACATTAATGATATAGCTACTTCTATGACTTCCACGGTAAGGTTATTCGCGGACGACTGCGTGATATATAGAAAGGTGACTAACAGTAAAGATGCTAATAATTTGCAGAATGATCTTAACATATTAGGTAAGTGGAGCCAGGACTGGCAGATGGAAGTCAACGTGAGCAAAACAAAGGTCCTTGCATTTACTACAAAACAAACACCAATAACTAATCACTCCACATTGAATGAGAAACAAGTTGAAAATGTATCTAATTTTAAGTATTTGGGAGTTCACTTAATGAGTGACCTATCATGGAACCTACACATTGACACTGTCACTAGCAACGCTTATAAGACACACGGATTCATCAGACGTAACTTACATTTCGCCAATTCTGATACCAAACCTTTAGCTTACAATACACTAGTCCGCTCTAAGCTTGACTATGCTTCCCAATTCCGAGTGTCTACTACTATGACTGCCTGCACGCCTTCGGCCTATTCACCACAATGTTAAATACACACATATATATATATATATATATATATATATATATATATATATATATATATATATTACGGGTCATTGCACTCCAACTGTCCCAACCGTGGCACTCGACCATCTGCGCTTTCCTTGCAAAAATTTTCAGGGCTACCTGTTCAAAGCGCAAAATCTTTCGGTAAGATATTTTAGTGAAAAAAAATTTTTCTGTACCGCTATTAGCATTTGAAATTCTTTAGGAAGCTTGAAACTATGAGCCTTAAAATCCGTTGTCCAAAAAGTTGCTCTGCAGAAATCAGGTTAGGACACCTAAATAAGAAAATAAGCTCCTCAAATGGTAATTTTATGGCACTTGTTATCCTAACCAAGAAGGAACACAGGCTCCCATATGGCTTATTATATCTGATGTCAGTGCGACCAGGCGGCCTGCATAGCGTCGTAACGGGCCACCGGTATATGACACCAGTGTTTCCAAAGTGCATTTGCTTTCACCTAAAAATGAGATATATGCGAAAACATCGTGATTAAGGAAAGAATCTGGTGCTTAATTGCAAAAGCTATATTGTGCAAATGAACCAGCGCAATCGTGTTTCATCGAACAAAAATAAACGCGCTCCATTGCTTCACAGACGAATTACATTATTGCGCACAAAGCTTCATATGTTTAAATGCTTTGACTCCCCCGATTGACCTTCTTGCAGCTATGTTGAGCATAATGCAGGAATGATGCCTGTGAGGCATTACTAGGCTACAATAATTGCCTTGAATCAAAGAAAGGGGATTTCAAGTGTCAGCATTGCTCCAGCACCTTTAATTGTAATATGCCATTGCCCACAAGCTTCCGAAAGGTTGTCGATTAAGAAATAAGAGGAGGGGAGGGGGCGAAGGGTCACTACAGCACCTCCTTCCTCCGCTTCCCAACCCCGTTCCAGTGAGGCCCTTTTATTGAAACGCAATTTATTGCGAAGATGTGATGGCGACGAACTACAAAAGTTGATTGAAGACTTAAGCCGAGAAAGCTCTAAGGTAGGATTAAGGATGAATATGCAGAAAAGCATGATAATGCTAAGTGGCACGGCGAAAAAACATGGCTTCACAATGGGAAGCCAGACACTAGAAGTCGTAGAAGAATAGCTATATCTAGGACAGCTACTGACAGGAGAACCCGCCCATATTAAAGAAGTCCACCGTAGAATAAACACGGGATGGCGCGCGTACGCGAGACATTCCCAACTCATGAAAAGTTCTCTACCACTTTCACTCAAGCGGAAACTATATAACTACTGCATTTTGCAAGTACTGACATGCGGGGCACAAACTCGGAGAATTACGAAGAAGCTCGAGATGAAGTTAAGAACCGAAAAATGATAGGCGTTACATTAAGAGATAGAAAAAGAGCCTAGTGCGTCAGAGAATGGGCCGGAGTCGCCGACATAATAACCAACGTTAGGAAGAAAAAATGGACATGGGCCGGCCACGTGATCAGGATAGATAACCGATGGACAGTTACAACGACGGAATGGATACCAAGAGAGGGCTAGTGTAGCCGCGGAGAGTAAGATGGGGGGACGAAGTCAAGGAATTCGCAGGCGTCAAATGGAATCGGCTCGTACAGGACAGGCAAGAATGGAGACGATTGGGCGAGCCCTTCGTCCTGCAGTGGACGTAAGATGGAATGATGATGATGATTAATATGCTTTTGCTTATGATGATGATTGTTAGATATATGGGTCATTCCAAGCCAACTGTCCCAACCATGGTGCTCTACCATCTGCGTTTTCCTTGCAAAAGTTTTCAGGGCTATATGTTCAAAGCGCAAAATCTTCCGGTAAAACATTTTAGTAAAGAAACATTATTCAGCGCTGCTACTACCTTTTGAAGATCTTTGGGAAGCTAGAAACTATGAGTCTTAAAATCCGTTGTCCAAAAAGTTGCTGTGCTGAAATCAAGTTAGGACGTAATTTTTTCATACAAGGAAGATAGGATTTTCGATTTACAGTGCTTTTACCGATGTTTACCTTTCAATGGGTTTTTCATCCTGCTGTCATTGTTCTCGCCCACATTGGAAAATTTCATAAATGTACATAACTTCTTCCAAAACAATTTTTTTTCTTACATCTAATTGACAGAAAGTGTTGCTCTCAGAGAAAAACAATTTGGAATGAATATACCGTTAAATCGCCGGTGCAGCAAGCGTCAAATTTGCAAAACGGTTTATTTTATCTGATATATATCGTAAATTTAGCAGTGAGATGTTGGGTGCAGGAATCTGTAAGATAGTGAATTTATCAGCAATATTCCTTATCCACATACTGCGAATCTTTTATAAAATTACATTTTTATTTTAAGCGAGAAAAAGAATTTTTGAAGTTGTGGTGTACCGGTCTTTTTGTGTTTACGCCCGTTTCCCCGTCGTAGGAGAAAAACCCAGTGGCTAGCAGAAATTGCGCTAACGGAAGATTTTCTACTTCAATGTAAAAACACCTAAATAAGATAATCAGCTCCTCATATGGTAATTTTAATGCCTTAAGAGCACTGATTAACCTAACCAATAAGAAATGCAGGCTCCCATAAGGGTTATTTTGCCGGATGTCGCTGTGACCAGGCGGCCTGCATAGCGTCGTCACGGGCCACCGGTAAACAACACCAGTGTTCACAAAGTGCAGTTCGCTTCACCTAAAAATGAGATATATGCGAAAAACTCATGATCAAGGAAAGAATCTGGTGCTTATTTTACGGAAAATATGTTGAACAAATCGACCAACTCAATCGTGTTTCATCCAACAAGTTAGCAATAACGTTAGAGGAGTGATTCTATCTCCTCTTTGCACGCTTTCGAATAGGCGCGCGAACAGGGCATTAACGCGAAACCGTGCCCTTCCCCCGCCCTATCCGCTAGGAGAGGAACGGAGGGGGGTGCATAAGGCCTTTCACCAGCACCATGCCTCATCTGCGTAACTCAACTGCGCACCAGAAGAGGAACTGGCTTCCCTGGTGCGCAGCTGAGTTACGCAGCTGAGGCATGGTGCTGGTGAAAGCCCTTATGCACCTTTGTCCACATGCTCCGCTGGGGAAGATTTCTTTCAGAGATGTTCAAGTGTATGGGTAGGTCAGGCGAGGGTATCAATGTTAAAGGGAAACAGGATAGATGAAAGAAGATAGAAAGAAGAAAAAAGATCAGAAAGAAAGAAAGAACGAAAGCAAAAAAAGAAAGAAAAGACACAGGCACTCGAGGATTCGAACTCGGGACCCTTTGGTCTGCTGCGAAAGCGTGGCCAAGTTGTCTGGGCGGCCGTCGCCGATGTGTTTAAGAACAGGTTCCTGCTGCCAAGTCTCGCGAACTGTGGTGTGAAAAAATGTCCAAATGTCCGCGACAAGCACTTTTCATTCAACGGCACCAGGGTGGCCTCTTCCTGTTCTGGTACTCAGGAGAGTTACGCAGATGAGGCATGGTGGTGGTGAGAGTCCGTGTGCATCTTTTGTCCAAATGCTGCGTGAAGGAGGAGCTTTAGGGGCGAAGCTCCTTAAGGTTTGGGTCTGTCCGTCCATGGCAGTAGCGCTTTACCTACTAGGAACGCGCCACTAGGAGCGCGCGTGTGGGAGGCGCGCTCTCGGCGCGTGCCTCCAGGCGCGCGAGCTCTCTCACTCTTCCATCTGCTGTCTTGTGAGAGGTAGAGACAGAGAGAGCGAAAGGCGCGCGTTCACTATGGAAACGCTCTTTATTCGATGAACGCGCTACCAGCCCTCAAAGAAGGAGAACGCGCCCTCACCCTCGAGAGACAAGCTTGACGCAGGCAGCGTCTTCTAGCGGGTTTCTTGATTGAAAAATACCGGCTGCTCGCGCTGGAGAACCGTTTACCCGCCACCCAGATATGTATACAGGCACTGGATCTTGACTTGCAATGAAGTGCTGGTAGGAGATTTCACTTGTGCATAGTTGAACCATGGGGATTCGTAGCGTGCGCATTACCTAAATTCGCTACCTTCGCCCACTCATCATCATTCAATCCGAGGATATGCTGTAATTGTTTTGTGTTAGGAGAGGTCTTTTTCTATGGCTGTCTGAATACGAGGAAGGCATCTATAATCGTCCCGACTGCTTCACGGCTGTTTCCGCTGTATTCGTCCCGCCATCAGTTATTTTGAGAGTGCATGCTTTCATCTCTGTTTTCTTCTTTTCTTTACCGCGGCAAGTTGGTTGTCTTAATAGTGTCGGGGGGAAAACGGGAGTGGCCTTAATTTAAAGTCGGGTGGTCCCATGCAGCCCATTGCACACAAGGGTGGGTGGCCTCCCAAGCGTACAGTATCTTCAAACTGCCGAGCACCAGGCGGAAGCGCGCTTGACCCTATTTTACCGGTAGGTACCCGGCGGCAGTGGCGCATACGTCCCTCTGCATACCACAGGAAGGCGGGCGCTCAGCTATTTCACCAAGGCCGTGGTGGGTAAGGTGTGCGCAGGGGACCTGGCAAGTGCTTATGGGGCCACCTTTCGAGATAAGTACGCTTAAACCGAACGCCAGGTGTAGTCCTCTACCCGTTTTAGGGGCGAAGCTCCTTATAGCAGCACCCGTTCGTCCCTCGTCGCAGTAGTGTGTAACCAGTCTTAACGCTAGTACCACATCTTGACCTCCAAGGTGGTGCCGGTGGGAGATTTCTCCTGTGCGTTGTTGAACAATAAAAAATTCGCAGCGTGCGCGTTAACTAAAAGCCGAATTCTTCTGTCTCTCATTCCCCATTAGCAGCCATTGGCATGTTCCAGTAGGAAACGTTAGTAGAAGTAGAAGTGTTAAAAGCCGACTTCTGCTGTCTCTCATTCCCAGTAGCAGCCATTGTTTACCTCCAAGGTAGTGCCTGGTGAGATTTCTCCTGTGCGTGATTAAACAATAAAAATTTTGTTCAAAACGCCGTTGATTGATGAAATAAACCAACGAAAGACGCCAGGCACCCACTCGCCCTCAGCGCATGCCTCCTGCCCTTGGCGCGTGCTGTCTTGTGATAGAGAGAGAGAGAGCGAAAGGGGCGCGTTGACTATGGAAACGCTCTTTCTTAGATGAACGCTCTACCAGCTCGCAAAGAAGTAGAACGCGCCCTCACCCGCGAGAGGCAACGTTGGCGCAGGTAGCGTCTCCTAGCCAGTTTCTTGATTGAGAAATACCGAATGCTCGCGTTGAAGAACCATTGACCGGCCACCCATATATATATATATATATATATATATATATATATATATATATATATATTTAGGCACTGGTCTTGACTTGCAACGAAGTGCCGATGGGAGATTTCATTTGTGCGTATAGTTGAACCATGAGGATTCGTAGCGTGCGCTTTAACTCAATTAATCCGGAACTCGGCACGATCTGCGATGAACCTCCCGAGCTTCGCCCACTCGTGATCATTCACTCCGTGGATATGCTGTAATTTTTTTTTCAAACCGGTGGGTGTCCGGCCGGCACTGGGATTTGAATCCCTACCTACCACATCGGAAGCGGACGCGCAATCTCGAAAGCTGGCCCCATATGAACGTGGCAGGTCCCTTGTGCACACCTTACCCACCACGGCCTTGGTGAAATAGTTGAGCGTCCGCCTTGCTCTGGTAGGCAGGGAGGCATTCGCTACTGCCGCCGGGTACCTACCGGTAAAATAGAGACAAGCGGGCTTCCGCATGGTGCCCGGCATTTGGAAGTCACTGTACGCTTGACAGGTCACCCACCCTTGTGGGAAATGGGCGGTATGGGGCCTCCCGACCTTAAATTGAGACCACTCCTTTTTACCGCACTGGTGGCGCAGTGGTAGACACTATTGGAAAACCCAGTGGCACTGGGACAGTGTCATACATGTTTTTTGGACCGGTGTGGCACTGGCACACTGGGTGACACTGGCACACTGCTTACACTGCATACTGGGTGACACTGCTTACACTGCACACTGGGTGACACTGCTCACACTGCACACTGGGCTACGCTGCGCACACTGCGCAGTGGCCACCGGGTTGCACCAGCGACACTGCGCACACGCCCACTGGGCAACTGTGTACACGGGCCAACCAGATTCACAGAAACAGTGCAGCAACATATTGCACATATTTTGAACGTGCCTTGTAATAACCATGCAAAGCGAGGCATAAAAATATACTTTATTTGAGAGAAGTGAAACTACAAAGAAATCAGTGATTCATGTTCAATTATGGGCAGATGGCCGTACTCTGGCCTTATCTGCCCACCTCGGCAAATATATCCTACAGTGCTGGCCATGAGCGAGCCTTTTTGATAGTTTCACATTGCTAAGGCACTCCAACGCCACCTTCTGTATGACATATGCAAGGGGCAAGTTGAAGATGGCAACCAGGTTAAATTGCGAATTTCCATATTCTATGCATTTAAACATTTTCAGTAATTCACACTGAATTCACTTTATTTTTTAGTTAATTAGATACCAAAGTAATTAGACAACTGCACATTCTATACATTTAATCAATTCCAGTAACTCATATTAAAGTCACTCTATTTTTTAGTAAATTTGATCTCGAACAAATTTCCTAGCCACCACACAATTTGTTCCGAATAAACTTTGCTCATTGCATTTCTCAAGGTAGCCGTTTACACATATTTAAAGCGTTTAGTGATCTACTAAATACCGATCCTCTAATGTGAGTGCAGCAATAAGTAAAACAGTAGGAGCGTTCCGGTCCACTCGGGTTACTTAAATGAGGTTAATATACATCGGATCTCTCTTTCAAATCACACGTTTTCACTGACCTTAAATTCTGTCAAAGCGTGATCGACAATGCTTTATTACAGCATTTAAGCGGTAATAACATCAAAAAATTTCGTTGGAGAAATTGTCGACTGATGCGATTCAACATGTCAAATTCACCACAATATGGCAACCATGACCCGCTATGTCACCTTTTCAGCTAGCAGTAAGAAGTTACATTAAGCGTTTGCACTGTTATCGAGAATTTCAGAATTTCACCCGCTAGCTGTGCGCTGCTGCCACAATATCGCGAACTGTACTGCCACCAAATAGCAAAACAAAAATTCCAATGTTCCACCCAGCTTAGTATCAAATTAGTGGTCATGATAGCGCATCATGAATAATGGGATTGCATATTGTTGCGGTTGAAAGGTAGAGCTAAAGTTTATTTACAGGAGAGCGTGGAGCGCTAGGTAGCTGGTACAGCCGGGGCAAGATGGCGCCCAACCGCTGGACAAGATGTCGTCCTCGTCGTCTTCCACCCTTGCCTGGCTCATATCTTAATTGCCCGCCTGATGCCGTAGCACTCCCCGGCTCACGGACGAAGCCGCCGGGCAAGTCCAAATCACCGGAAAACAGCAGGATGAAACCGCTTGAGACGCGCGATGTGTGTAACCTGCGTTCGGCTGGAACGACGACCAGCGGACGTTAAACGGGCCACCACGTACGTTAAGTCGCTCAACCGATCCATAATCACCAAAGGTCAAGTATACTGGAGAAAAAACTTTTGGCATAATCCACGTTTACGCTGCTGGGTCCACACCCATACCAAGTCCCCTTTGCTGTACAAGACAGACTGGTGTCGGCTGTCATAGCACTCCTTAGATCGGTGCTGTGACGCCAGGGTACGAAGTCGAGCGATCCAGCGTGCTTCTTCTGCAAGGCACAGCGTCTTGGCAACCGAGTACTCACTGTGGAAGCCAAACGGCAGTATTGTATCAATACTCCTTAGCGGTAGACGTGAGTACAGCAGATAAGAAGGACTGTAATGCGTCGTCTCATGCTTTGCGGTATTATACGCATATGTGATGAATGGGAGCACATCATCCCAGTCTTTGTGGTCGGAGGAGACATACATTGCGAACATGTTGGTAAGAGTCCTGTTTGTACGCTCTACAAAGCCGTTGGTTTGAGGGTGGTAAGGTGTTGAACGCCGGAACTTCGAGCTGCAGATACGAAGTAATTCTTCAACGGCGTCCGCAACAAACTGACGACCACGATCACTAATTATCACATGGAGGGAGCCGTGCCTCAGGATAACAAACCGCAGCAAGAATGTGGCAACGCACGTAGTTGTTGAAGATTGCATGGCCGCAGTTTCTGCATAACGGGTCAGGTGGTCTACACATACAATAACCCACCAATTGTCGTTAGAAGATCGTGGAAATGGCTTCAAGAGATCAATGCCTATTTGTTCAAACGGCAGACGAGGTGGTGGCAGAGGCTGGAGAAGACCCGGCGGGGTAGTCGTAGGACGCTTATGGCGCTGGCATTTCTCGCAACCACTGACGTACTGCTTGATAGTGTCTCGCATTTTGGGCCAATAAAAACGCTCCTGTGTTCGGTTCAGTGTTCTTATGAAGCCTAGATGGCCACAGGTTGCGTCATCGGGCATGACACTCGGTACGTCTGGTCGGAGACTCTGCGGAACCACCAAGAGAAAACGTGCACCTTTACCCGAATAATTCATCTTGTAAAGGAGGCCATCTCGTACACAAAATCGACCGGTGGCTTGAGCACGCAGCGCAGCAGTAAAAAGAGGCTCCAGGCTAACATCACTGGCTTGTTCATCCCAGAATCTCGTGGAGCCAGGGAATGTGGCCGAAATAGAAGCAAAACAGTCATCGAAGTTGTCTTCGTCACACTCCGTAGTCGGTAGAGGAAGGCGGGAAAGGCAGTCGGCATCTGCGCGACGACGACCGTACTTGTAAGAGAAGACAATGTCGTACTCCTGAAGTCGGAGAGCCCAACGTGCCAGTCGACCACTCGGATCACGGAGGTTCACCAACCAGCATAGAGCGTGGTGTTCCGTAACTATAGTGAACGGGCGCCCGTAAACGTAGAACCGAAATTTATGAACCGCGAAAACTGCTGCCAGGCATTCTTGTTCCGTGACGGTGTAATTGCGTTCCGCCTTGCTCAGAGATCGACTGGCATAAGCCACAACGTGCTCAGATCCGTGATGAGGCTGTACTAGCACAGCTCCGATGCCAATTCCACTGGCATCAGCGTGCACTTCTGTAGGCGAGGAAGCATCGAAGTGGCGTAATATAGGTCCCAATGTCAGTTCAAACTTTAGTTGGCGGAACGCCTCGTCGCAAGCCAACGTCCAGTTGAAAGGAACATCCTTATGGAGAAGGCATGTCTTGGGGCACATCACATCGGCGAATCTTGGTACGAAGTGACGAAAATACGAGCATAAGCCCAAGAAACTCCGCAGCTGCCGCAGTGACTTCGGTGGTTCGAAGGTACTTACTGCTTCAATCTTCCGTGGATCGGGCCTCACGCCATTTCTGTCGACTTGATGTCCCAGTACCAACGTTTCAGTCTCTCCAAAGCGACATTTGTTGGAGTTCAGTACCAGACCGGCTTTCTCGACAGAATCAAGGACGAGGCTAAGACGGCGGTTATGCTCATCCAAAGTACTCCCAAAAATCACATCATCCAGATAGCGTAAGCAAATTTCCCATTTCATTCCACGGATGATGGTGTCCATAAATCGTTCGAACGTCGCCGGTGCATCACAAAGACCAAAGGGCAAGGCGTTGAACTCATAGAGGCCATCAGATGCCACGAAGGCTGTTTTCTCTTTGTCGTGTGGGTGCATTTGTATCTGCCAATAACCTGATCTCAAATCCAGTGAGGTGAAGTAAGCGGCAGAATGGAGGCAGTCGATAACATCATTGATCCGAGGAAGCGGATACACATCCTTTTTGGTAACAGCTTTTAGTTTTCTCTAATCAACACACAACCGCCATGATCCATCCTTTTTCTTCTCTAGGATCACCGGTGCTGCCCACGGACTTGAGGACTCCTGAATGACGCCTTTCTGCAGCATGTCCTTGACCTGTTCAGCGATAACTGTTCTCTCTGCTGAAGACACACGGTAAGGCTTTTGTCGAATGGGGTGTGGCGAGCCGGTGTCAATGTGGTGGTGAGCACGAGAACGAGGAAGTGAGGCCTGCTTGTCGCCTTGTACGAAATCGAACACAGACACATGCGCCAGAAGAACTCGCGCAAGAGCTTGGCGCTCCTCTGAGGGAAGGGACTTGTTTATCATTCGTAGGACGTGCTCTTCAACCGTAACAGTTTTGTGGTGGAGGTGCTAGGTAGCTGGTACAGCCGAGGCAAGATGGCGTCCAACCGCTAGACACGATATCGTCCTCGTCGTCTTCCACCCTTGCCTGGCTCATATCTTAATAGCCCGCCTGATGCCGTAGCAATATATAGTAAAGCTTGCGCGTTTTTACTATCACTACATGTCACATCTTCAAGGTGCTGGAGATGTGGCGGCGCAAGTGAATTTATAATTTATAAATTCTTTCATTGTAAGCCATATACTTTGAAACTGAGTTTTTTAAGTATTCCGGGAAATGTACATAAAGCATACTCATTATGGTGTCTGCCTTCACAGGAGTGGCCTGCTTTTTGGCCACAATATCCGCATGGCGTCGGCATGGCTGGCCAGGAGAGGCTTTTGGCCTGCATTTCAGCAGGAGTCCAGAAGTATCAGGCAATCTTCCTGGCCACTTCAGTGGTATTGCTTGTTCGCATCATGAAGCCGAGTTTCTCACACATCATTAGTATGCCGGATCGGACATGGACCTGGAAAAAATAACGTCAAAGCGCATTGAATCACAGTGGCAAGTAAGCAAGCCCACAGCTGCACTTGCACAGTTATATTTGTTGCTACCCTCAAGTAGCTGCTCAACCCTTCGCACAATGAAGCAGTCACAATTTATTATTCAAGTGCATGCATATCTTTGCTGCTACCCATAAAATGTTGCCACTATGCACCAAATTCAACGTACTGACAAAAACAAGCCAGAGCTGAGAGAGATAATGCACACAGCTGCGCCGAGTTTCAAATATATTATTGTGTGAAGCTGCCATGAAACCTCTTCTTATTCATTTAGAAGATGTAATCGCGGTAGTGAAGGAAATGTTTTTTATAGTCCCATCACAAATTCTGAAGCAGTTACCTCCTTTTTGGCTCATCATGGTATCAGCAATAGTGCTGATTAAAGCAGTACACTCATGTCATCATGAATCAATTGGCATAAGTTAACAGGCACGCACACAATGGGCCATTATGGGCCAAGCAGCCAACATACAATCCGCTTTTTGTGACACGTAGCTGTCACGCGCTGGCCACGGGATGGTGCGCACCTCTCTAGTGTAACCATGCAAAGACAGCTACTGCGTTGTCTGCTTGCAGAGTCATGTCCGATAGGCGCTGTACTTGCCACAAGGTAGGAATTACTTTTAAAAAGTAGTGTTCGAAAATATTTTCATTGTACAGTCGCCGACCGATAATTCCGACATCCTCGGTAATTTGGACAGCCACGTGGTGCCACCAGTGTCCCCGTAGACTTAATGTGTTGGGACGACCGTTATTTCGGATGGTTCCTAGCACTACATCCGATGATTCGGACTCTCTTCACGGATGTCGAGAACACTGAATGGGCCACCATTATTTCCTCTGGCGCACCAACGAGAGAAAGTATGGCCTCGGAGATTGCATACAAAACTATAATATTTGATGCTTAGATTTAGTCGTCACACACGAATTTTAGAGGCAAGTCGCACCGTATTGCGATCACTGCATCCTGTCTCGGCATCTCGTGTGTGGTTTGCGATTACGAGTACAGCTGGTCGTGTCGGGTCTGCGATCGCTTGATAGCGCTTTCACGTTTGGTCTTCAGCACTTCTTTATTTATTTTGGGTTTCCAAGGCTTCTCTCTCATGGTGTTAAGCAACACGTCACGTCTTGTGGTACGAACGATGGCCTCACAGTCTGTGCCGACGAGCATGACAACGAAGACGAGGCATGGCAGTCAGCGCTGACAATGTCGCATACCTGCCATCCCCTTGAAAACAGTGCAAGCAGATGTAATCAGCAACTGCTTCCATCACTCTGGATTTACTTTTGCTGATTGCAAATGAGGACGACTTTGCAACGTAACAGCCTGAACTGTCACCAATGACGAGCTTTAACGCAGACATTGTTGACGTCCTCGAGGCTGCAGTGTTGCGATTCCTGTCACCATTATGTTTGAAGACATTGTCAACATCGTGGCGAGGTGTTGTATACTGAATGGGATGATTATGAAATAATTGCACAAGTTCTATACATGTCACAGAGTGACTCCGACTCAGACATGTGCGGTGAGCTACGGAGCTGTGACGTGTGTATCTGACTCTAGTGTTTGCTGCCCTAGTATCGTCGTAAACTGCCAGAAATACACGCGAACTTGGTCCCATGTAAGCGCAAATGCGTGCAGCAACACATCGACCACTTCTTCCTAGCTCCAGGTCTTTAAAACGCAAATAAAATGATCTTTTTTTGATGCATTTGTTTTTTTGGACGTTCGGTAATATGCACGCTTTTACGATCACCATGGAGTCCAAATTACCGGTCATCGACTATATTTTGACTTTAACCTCTTCTTTTCAAGTTGGTGCATGTCAGGCAGAAATGGAAGTCATTATATCACAAACAGGCAAGCAGAGAATATTTCAGAAGTGATCAACACGAAATCTGTGCAACAAGGTGGCAGTCATGCTCAACGTCACAATAAGAAATCCTGTACTACAAACTATCCATTTCCTTATCGTTGTTCTCTTCTAACAGGAAGAGGATGTTTGCAGCAAAAGCAGTACTCAGCCAGAAGCTTCGTTCAACATAATTTTGCGCACTGCGTGCCAACCTGGTTTCTTCAGTGCTTTTTGTTTCCTTTGCTGCTTTTGCTTTTCTGGAGCTATGAAGACATCTTCACACTCTCCCTTAGTACAGGACATACTAGCACTCCGTACTAGTACATAGCAAACGCACACAGTTGTTGCTTTGGGTCGTTTTGTTTTGCTTTGGCTCTTTGTGATTTCTCTTTAATGCTACACCGAAGAGCTTCCCTAGGCACACAGCGAGCACACATTCTTCAGTCAGTGAAACACAACTGGCTTGCAGGGAGACAAACATGGATACTTTCCCTCCGAAAAGCTAGGAAGATTCATCAATGCGTGTACAATGGCTCACATTAGAAGAAAGCAGAGAACGGCTGTGTTTGTGGGCGGTGCAGGTTGGAAGTCGATGAAGGAGTAAGCTTAGTGCAGAAGCCAGAGGCATAAAGCAACAAATAAAAGAGAAGAGTGTGAGGAACATGCCAACTTCCTCTTCTGTGCTTCTTAAAAGCTGAGTTCGTGAGTGCAAGTAGTACCTCTATTCATCCAACACATGCTTGCATCGTGCTGTATGTGCCACTTCTGTTCTCTTTTTTTATAAGTCCTTTCCTTACAATTGGGTGTCACCAAAAATCACCAATGACTGCCAGCGGCTAGAGAGGCTAGAAGCAGCTCCGACCTCTACAGCACGGCTTTCTATGAACGGGCTGAGCGCTGTTTTCATGGCAGTCAGCAGCCATGGCTAATGGCTCCACTAGGCAAGAAGTAAAAAAAAACTGGAACATGGGTAACTAATGAACTAATGGTATCGGGGTGAAAGGTAAAAACAGGACTTACAGCTGTATGCCACACATGATGTTGACATGTCAATGTTCAAGATGTTCACTATGTGCAGCATTGAGGCAAGCGTACTTGCCCAACCACTAGTGCACTAAGTAGTAAGGGCCAATGTCGTCTGCTAATGCCAGCGGGTGCGCCTTCCGAATGCTTTCGGTCCTTTTAATTAAAGGTAGTGGTTCCTGAGATGCCCTCACTTCATTATTATGATGCATTACATAACTTTCTGTTAACAAGCCTGATAAGCTTTCTCAATTTAGTGAGCATTCAAATGAAATTTTACTTTATGAGCTTTCCATGTGTTTGGAGGAAGGCGCTATGTGCCCCTAGAAAATACTTCACAGAGAGATTACGTTTTCATGCACCTAAACCGGAATATACAGCTCCTGCCTACCCTGATCAGAGCATGGCTGTGTTACACAACCTATGCTGTGCCTTCAGCTGTACAAAAACATGAAGTGTCACGAAGGTGCGAGTAGAACTGAGATGTTGCAGCAGAATGAAAAGATGATGCGAGTGAGACCTCCACATGTCCCATAAGTAATCTGATAACCACATAGAGTCACAGGTGCCATGAACAGCATTACAACCATTTTTATTAGCAAGACATCCGCACACACGCATCCTGTACACATCCGCTATGTACGTGGTATGAATTATCCGGAAACACTTTTCTGGTACTTACATTTTTCTCGACCTCCTAAAACAGCTGTAGGATGATGTTCCTCCCGACTGCTGCACAGCCATCTAAAGATTGAAAAGGAATACTTTTTATAATTCTAGCAAATTTCATTCAAAGTACCAAAACAAAAAATGGCATTTTAATGGCATGCGAGTAAATTCACCATTCAGTACTACTACAAAGAGAGCGTGAGATCGGTCTCAATTTAAGATCTACAAATAAGCTTAGTAGCACTAATTATGGCTAAAATGGCCACGTTAATCCCATGCCAAATGCACAAGAAATCTGTCGTTTCATATCCTTTTTTTGTGTGTTCATGTACCAGTTACATTGAGTTCACACGTTATAATAGCTTTCCTATTCTTTGCCAAACATTTCCAAACAGAAGGGCACATTTACTGAAGCCTGGGACCATTCAAGGCGCCTTTCAAAAATGGATAATAGACCGTATAGAAAATTATGAAGCTAGCTTTTCTGCTACGCAGTTTGCCCAACCAATGGCGCCATAGTCAATTCTGCAAATAGCACGTGCAAGTCTGTATTGCGTGCGCTTTGACATGAATAAGGTAGGTTCAGCCCTCGCGATATAAGCCTGCACTAAAAACAAGTTCCAGCCTCTGCAGCTGCAGCACTCCACACATATCAACAGGACAGGCACTGGCATAACTTGGGCAAAGGTACAGTGCAGGGAGCTGCACTTGCGAATTTTCGAAAGGTCCAGTGAATGCATTGAAGGGAATTAACATCAATGTAGCTTTTCTGCCTGTGATTATTGCCAGCAAATGCTTCAACAGACATCTGCAAATGAGTTAGGCTACAAGGTTCACACGACGTGCAAAAGCAAAGGATAATAAACATAGCGTTACTAACAACAGTGCCATACTTAAAGTTAATTATGAGACATCTGCTGTGCCGCAGTTACCGATATCTGTATTGTATGTAAGTATTAAGCTTGCACATAAAACATGGAACACAGCAAAAAGGGAGAGAATGGAGGGAACAAAGACAGTTAAACTTGATTATCTTACTTGTGTGGTGTGTGACTACCTCTGGAGACAGCTGAGGAAGAGGCGTTTCCTTGCAGCGGGGTGCGTTGACCTGAAACTGTTGCATATACACATACATACATATATATGACACCAACAGAAAAAAGCACAGTTCGCTGCAAGTGAGAGCTGCTCACTTGTGAACTTCATTACTTTATTATGTTTCATCCCCACCCCTCGACTAGTACAAACATAGTACAATACAGAAAACCCAAGCCTTTGCTGTAGCTGTACAACTCACATCTCAAGGCTGCCAAGACTACAAATACACATGCAGTCCCATCCAATACTCAAGTAAGGGTGCACCAAGGATTGCTCTAAAAATAAATTTAGCTCTATTTTTCTAGACAAATAAGCAGTAAAAAGATTGATCTCTGGGGTTCACATCCCAAACCAGCTCTGATTATGAGAGACGCCGTAGTGGAGGGCTTCGGAAATTCGACCACCCGGGGCCATTTAACGTGCACTGACATCGCTCAGCACAGGGGCCTCAACATTTCGCCTCCATCGAAATGCAGCCGCCGCGGCCGGGATTCGATCCCGCGACCCTCGTATCAGCAGCCCAGTACCATAGCCACTAGAGCACCGTGGCCGGGCAAGGAAGTAAAAAGAGAGAACGAGAAAACAGGTGCAGCCACATACAACTACGTAGACAAGTTATTGAATGGTTAGTATTCATTTTTGCCTGCAAAATAATGCAATACGTTTTATGCTTCCTACTACACGCAGCACAAAGTGTCCAGGGTAGGTCGCAACACCACTCTTAGGTTTTGCGTTCTTGTTTAGCGTACTATGCTAATTTTTACATATTTGCTATTGCTAGTAAGCATCTGTGCACAGAGTTTCATTACACTCCCCGTCCTCAGAGCCTTCTGCCAGGGCCTCATATTATTCTGGCTTGGCACCTGGGTGAGACAAAGATAGGCTAATGAGGGCTAAGCTAATTGTGAAAAAAAATCCTGCATGATTAAAATAACAGGGCCTGCATCTGCTGCCTACTCACAAGAACTCTTACTTAGAAGGATTAGCATCTGCAAACCATTTGCATGTATGTAGCAATCAGATAGGCAAACTGTGCTTCTTGACAATGCCTTATTAGAGTGAGACAACATTGCTGCTAATGTGTTCACAAGGCACGTCTTCATGCAAAACTGTGGAAACAATATCTGCATTTTGTTTAAGGTCGAATAGATGAACAGATCGTTAAAAACGATGTGGAACAGGTCATGTCGCAGGCGCCAACGTTTCGACGAATACACTTGTCTTCATCAGGATGGCGAATTAAAGTCAAATAGATTATACAATCTAATAATTTGAACGCAAGGAACCACAAATTAAAATATTTAAATAAAGGAAGCCAGCAGAGGGGGCACTTCCTTGGTAATTGAAAGAAAGGCTTTCTAGCAATGGTGCACCCTGCATATGAAAGCGAAGTTCCAGAAGATTTATGCATATTTACAAATTATAGGATGCTGTCCCTAACAGACATGTTCGTTTATTTAAATCTAATGTGCACCTTTTTTCAATAAAAAGGAGTCTAAAAAAGGTGCACTCATCACAATCGAGTATTAAACAAAACTACAGTAACGAAATTGGAACCACATTCGGGTAGCCCATCAAACTGGTCAGCTGCAGTGTCATCACCACCACAAAAATAGCAAAATGCGCTATGGTGACAAAACACAGTTTATTGTGAGTTTGCATAGGTTAATTCCATGCTCAAATGAAACTACGTGTATCTTATCCATTCGCAATGGTGATGAACCACTACTTAGGTTATCAAGGTTCATGTTTAAAAGAAGTTATTTTGCATGCTAAGGTAATGGCATCACGCGTTCTTTTTTGCACCCGAGGCCAGTGACCATCAGGGGAGCAAGGGGATCATCAGGGGCTCCATGAGCTGAAAATGAGAAAATGGGACTTCAAAGAAACGACTGCCTATTTCCTGTCTTCTCTTAGCCTTCTTCAGGCTTTTCTTCATAATAGGTCACACCGATGCTGATTGGAAGCACCACCATGTGATATGGCACACTGGCACTGCCAGTGCATGATAGGTTCGTATTCAATATTGGAGACGCTAGCACATTCAAAACAAGAGCTGTTGTCCAATCAAACTTTGTAGTGGCCACAGCATTAAGCTCGAATGAACCGGATGTTCTAAGAGTGCTTCAAAGAACAAGATTAGACTGTATACTAGCTGAGAATAATGAAAGTGGGCCATGCGCTTTAGGTATTCCGATGACTTTTCTGCAAGGCATACAGTAAAACTTCCTTAATTTGTATTTCACGGGACGGAAAGACATGTCCAAATTATTGAGAGTATCATCAAAACAATAAACAAGTGCACTGCATTAGGTGCAATTATTTTCTGTATAAGAACACAAATTCTATTCCCATTTTGCATATAAGCAGCATAAAAGCTGTTGTCCGCATCAACTGGAAACTGCTTTGACAATGTGATTGCTTTGCAAGGCCACCGTGTCTCAGTTTATCCAAAAAGTGACCTTCCCCACTCCTTTCGTCTCGTTTGAAACTGCCACCCACACCAAGCGTGAAAGACAATAACTTTTTTGCATGCGGTAAACTGGCTGGCAATAATAAATTGTTTGCTAATAAAGAGTTCTCTTAAGTTTGATGCCAGCATGTGCACCATGGCAGAATTGAACATCTACAGCAGCTTCTGTCACAGGCATTGCATCAGGTTGCTGGGTAAAAATGAAACTACTGAACGCAGCACCCACTGCGGACGATTCTGTGGTGGCCATTGCAGCTGGCAACACGATCAAAGGTAATGTCCATGCAGCTCACAAGATGCGCAGTGACTTAAGCTAGTGATTGTTGAATACACTGCAGACGCAACCATGGCCGCTGGCAATGAGATCCCAGGAAGTCTGTGCACTTCTGAAGGTACACGTGTGGAGTCAAAACAAAACTACTGGCTGTATGGTGCTTCCACAGAAGATGCAACCGTTATCATTACAAATGCTGTCGTGGGTAGCGACCACACAGAAGGCACCTATGATCAGCAGAATGCTGATTGTAGGTAATGTTCATGCAGTTCTGTAGTCATAATGCGACGCCTATCGGCGGCGTCATGCAGTTTGTGTGTGCCCAGTAAACGACTGCAACTGCTGTGGACGAACACACTGTCTATAACAGAAGGCGACTACGATTTCCAGGAGGCCCATGACCAGCGCAGTATCATGCATGGTGGTAAATGCAAACAGCCATGAAGCCGGCTTTTCTATGGTTCCCACAAGGTTGGCACTGACGATTCCTATGACACTGCACTGTTTTGGCTGGACGCTAGTGCTAATTTTGCTTTTTCGTGGGGCACATTTGACATCTTTCATGTGTGCAGGCTCCAAAAATTGTCTGAATTAACCTGGATGCGGGCAGGTACACCTGTTTTAACAAGGGTTTGGTACCATTGGACAACGCCAGAACCAGAGAAAAAGTCTGAATTATCGGATTTCCTGAATTATTGAGGGTCGAATTAACGATACTTCACTGTATGTAAGAACTCTGTAAAATGTTAGCACTATCCAGTCTGTGATGCTCAAGCACTTCCAAAATACCCAATTATCAGATGCAGCAGTTCACACAGAGCACTCACTACACATCGCATACTAGAGTACAGCCCTGCTGATAAGTTTTTCATAGGACCATAAAAAGAAAATAGAAAAACCTGGGGAACACAAAATCCAAGAAAGAAAAATAGGCTTTAAAAGTTCAATGGTTAAGAGCTAAGGAGCATTTCGAGGCACCTGGGGTTCTTTAACGTGCACTGATGACGCAAAGCACACAGGCCTCTGTCATTTTCGCCTCTATTGAAAATGCAACTGCTGCGGCAGGGATCAAAGCCACATTTTCTGGGGGGCAGCCGAGTACCCTGCTACACCACCGCGGCGAACGTCAAAGTCCACTTGTTCACAGTGCACTTCAGTTTGCCTATTTGGCACAGATATAGGTGAGCATGCATAAATGTGAAAATGTTACGATGTTCAATGAAATCCTGGATCTGACCTGAAGTGCTTTAGGAAGCAGTACACAGTTGATGCTTCTAATTTGTACAGAGCAATTGGCATACTCATGAGCATCTGATAAGACTGCTATGAATGCAGTATTTAGAAATTAGGTTTCAAGTTATTTGCATAAACTGGATAGAATTTTCCCCGAGTGCATCAGGCACGGACATTTCAGCTTGAGCAACAGACAATAAGGATATGATGAGGAACTGTCATGTAAGCGATGCCACTAGACTCGCTGTACTGAGTGTGTTAAAGGGGCCCTGCGACACTTTTTTTACTCCCTTCTGTAGCACTAAAGTGTGCGTGGTATTCAATACTGAGTGTGCGTGGTATTCAGTACGCACAAAAGAATGATGAGAACTGGTGCACGAAAACTGATGTTGTTTGTACAAGTCACTAGAGATTTCTCTAGGTGGCCTGTACAAATTACCTTGCCACGACTATTTTTGAAGGAGCTGTCATTGTGGTTACAAGAGGGACAATGAACCATGTGCGTCATTCAGCAGAGGCAGTTGTTTTTCAAATATGATACTTATGGAAGGGGGTTTATTGGTCTTGGATAGCGTGTGGACAGGCGGCGCGACGATAGCAGCAGCCGTAGTTCTTGACAGCGTCGTCAGCTCGAGACCAGGGCTCGTGCCTCTCCCTCAGGCCGTGTCCCACTGCACTGCGTAGGTTCGTGCTTCCACACTACAATACCCCGGCGGTGAAGAGGAGCCAACCTGGCGACTTAAGGTGACGCTACAATAAGTGGGTCGTGATGGGGCTTCAGACGGCTCACATGGACCACTTGGCGGCCCAGACGACGCTTGTCGGTGGTAGGGTTGGTGGGTCCGATGACGTAGGTGACGGGACTGGGGCGCTCGATGACGCGGTAAGGGCCGTGGTACTTAGGAGCAAACTTCGGAGTGAGGCCAGGGGCGTGGAAGGGTAACCGGAGCCAGACGTGGGAGCCAACGGCGAAAGTCTCCACAGTGATATCGCGGTCATGGCGATCTTTTAGGGGCGAAGCTCCTCTTACTCTAACCTTGTCACGCGTCAGGCGTCAGTCGTAAGGCGTAACCCGCGTGCCTCCCGGCACGCGCTCGCCCTCGGCGTTCGCCTCGGCGCGTGCCTCTCTCTCTCTCTCCCGGCTCTGCCTC
>CM023489.1:74345170-74566475 GCA_013339685.2 Hyalomma asiaticum
ATTCACAAAGTGGCCTAAATTGCTTCACTTAGTTATAAAGAGGCTGCGATAGTTATATACTTTTATATAATGGATCAAAATACGTTTGTTGCATTATATGGAGGGCGCGCGAGCGATGAGAAGCGATGGCGATGAAGTCGATTACCACCACCTGCAACTGCAGACGTTCTCGAAAGCAAGTTGGTAGAAATAGAGGATCATGCAGCATAATGTGATGCAAGGAGTGACGAAGCGCCTAATATGTAAGCAAAGGCCATTTAGGTTTTATGAAGGTGCTTTGTATCGCGAGACCAATCACTTGCTTTCGCACCTTGATTACTCGCCAATTATTGCACGGCTCCTCCTGTCATGCTAGTTTCATAAAGTTATTCATGTTCAGAAAAAAGAACGATAGGTAATATTTCAACTTGCACCGCATTGCACTTTGCATCCACTAAGCCCTGATGTCCCTGTATATAACACCTCGCCGTATTTTATAATACAGTAATGGCCCCGTATAATCTCTAATAATCATTATGTTAGGTACTGATGAAGGAACACGTACCAGAAAAGAACTTCTGCCGGTTGAAAAAAAATATGCAACAGTCGCAGGAATTAGTATAACACGAAAATCAAATGACCGAATGCACTGAGCTGCACTTTCGGGGTAGGGTAGCCCATAGAGATTCCTACTAAAATACTAGAGGGAAAACTGGCGCTGAGATCGTGAGATGCCATGGGAATGATGGGTATGACATGGATTTATCTGCACTTCGGGTCTGCGGCTTCAAACGTTCTAGTGAATTTGTTTATTCCAGTTTTTTAGCGTTAGTGACGCGAGGGACATTACTACTTTTTCATTACGCGACAAAAACGCGGATGTAACGTACGCTTTACTGCCAGAGATCATCAGATTGTCACTCGTAGTAAAATCGCTTGCAATTATGAGGTGCCTTGCCGTCTGTTTCGTTGTTGTTTTTATTGGAGGATGGCTACACTTAATATTTGCAGGGGTATTTACCGAATTTTAGAAATATTTGCGCGGCGTCTCGCGAACCTTACCGATGCCATTTTGCTGACCTTTATTTTTTTCTTTTGTATAAGATGCGACAGAATCTGTAAGCGTATGGTCGCTTTCACGGCTGATGTACATTCCTTGTGACAAGTCTGTCCGTATATCTTGTACTACAGCATTTCAATTACGCTGTCTGATTAATTCAACGCTGGGCAATGCCGAAGCAGGCGCACAGTTACAGTGCGTAGTAGACGCCCAATTGGCAATAGGCAGACACGCCTGCGGATGACGCTCAAAAAGTCAGCTCAAATCAAAGCTCACGCTTAGTTTCCGACGGAGTTTAAGGGCACGGTTGCTTATTTAACATCACGCTTTTGCACCAGACTAACCACCATACGATGGGCGATACTGCGCTTCTGCTACGGCCTCGCGCAGTGGCGTGAACCATATAGTTTGTATAAATGCAGTGCAGCACTTGCACTGCGATTAAAGAAGCGAGCGAAAGCACGTTTCTTATATACAGAAGACGCATCTACCTTTTACCTACTTCAAAACGTTAGCACGTCACTTACAAGAGCGAAAATCCTTACTTTAAGTTCGAACGCAATCTGGGCCCAAATAGAGGAAGCGAACATTGCCACATAGCACAATATTGCTAAATTTCTGAACGTTCAGTACTTTTCAAACCTAGGAAAAGTAACTAGTACCCGCACACGCACATAGTTATTCCGAAAGCTTCGGTTTTAGTGCAATATTTTGTCGTAAAACACCTATTTTTTTGAAGCGGCAAAGCCATATGAAGCCACAAGAACCAAGAATACTTGCCGACAACTTTCTGTGGCAGCGCAGCGAAGGCTACGGAGTCAAAGCGCGAACATTTTTGGTACGCTCCCGCATGTAGTCCACAAACGCTAACTTTTGCACGATACATAGCGCAACATAAGACATTTCACCTAAGTTCTCTCTTTTTATGTTCAAGATTATTGCATTGTAGTCGAGAAAGGTTGCCTCGTAATGGAATTTCGTTTTTGCTCTTTCTGGTTTTCTGGTTTCTGTCTCAGTTCCGCGTTTTCCTCACCCTCAAACCAACGATGATGTCGCTCGCTTCAAGCAGGTTCGTGTCGCATGTATGAGCGAGTGCTCGTCGGCTGCTGTGAAGTCATCGTAGAAAGCGAAGCGGAAGACAGTGGTGTGTTGCAAAATATTACGTTGCATGGATAAAATCTCGAGGAATGAAGTCGCGCTACGTGCAAGCGATGCCACCAGCGTGAGTTGGTCCCACACCGCGATAACCATTTCGACAGCGCGGTGACCCACCCGTCTTCAGCGAGTCTGCGAACTTGAAAGCTATGCTGCTATTAGGACCAGCACGTAAAATAAATGGCTCATTTCATTTGCTTCATCGCACAGACATGGTCGATATTTTCGGTTGTTTATGGCCGCTGATACGATTATTCAGAATGTGCATCTCGTGCAAATGAACGCCGCGCATTGCGTGCGACAGCGTACGCGTCCGTGTCTGCACTTGGAAGTGTCTTTGGCGCTTTGCAATCAGAGCGTTCCACTTTGCTCAAGAACTTCGCAACGGCCTGTCAAGGTGTGCGTCTCGCTCGCGTGGATTTGGAAACTCGATATGGTCACATCTGTGCGACGGCCGCAAACATAAGCAGCTGCCCGTCGATTACGACGCATTCTTTGCGAAACTCAGAGGAGAGCCTCGTAAAAGTTATGGAATTTATTGCGTCACAGAAATGTGAATAGCTACTCTGTGTGCAACGGAAATAATGAAATGGCTTGTTGCTGTATGGGAAGTTTATAATTGTAAAGCTCTTTTGCGGCTTCGAGAGAATTAAAAAAAAAATAAACCTGCTTGCTCGAACAAAACGGATGCTTTAGCCTTCTTACGGTGCCAAGCAGTACACGATCCTCCAAAAAAGCGCATTACAAATCGTTGTGTAGAAGGTGCGCGTTTGAATGCGTATTTGAGTGAGTGGCTGTCATATCAGCGACGTTTTTCGTGTGGCCAGGCTTAGATCACGTTGTCGCAAGACAAATAAGCAACTTTCATTGCATGTGTGCGGTAGACGAAGCTTCAAGAGATGTCGAATAGCAAAAGCCGTCCAAACGCGACCCCTTCCAGTACACAGGCGTTTATCCAGAATTTCGATTTTGCGAGGGTGGAAGGGGTGTTACGCATGGCGTTACCGAAAGTGAGGAGAAATGGGGAGGGGGATATCCACCTGCCTGAGGTTTGAGGGGGCTGTTGAACGAGGGGGGGTGCTCGAAACCACGCTTTTACGTTCCAAGTGCTCACACAAAGGCCCAAGTGCCCACAAGGTTTCCAGTGCCCGCACCACTTGTGCATAAAACCAGCTTTCTTCATTGCTGACCTAATGGACAACCGCGGCAGTATGCTTGCAACGTCCACGTTTACCTTACTTTTAAGTGCGAAATTCGTCTTGCAGGAAAAATTCAGGTACAGATGCCTGCCAAGAAGGAAAATATAACTAAATGAAAAAAATAGAGGTAATCAAGGCGGATCCTATTTTCTTCGACGAGCTAGCTTTTCTGGACGGCACATCGCAGGGGCTACTTGTCGCATAGCTTGAAAGAAAGACGTTCTGCGGTGGCAAACAAGAGAGGAGAAACTATCCTTGCGTCCTGCTTTTCTATGTTATCTTTGCGCCATATCTCTGTTTTAAAGCAAGCACAATTTGAGTTCTGCTGCCCTCAGATCTTTTTAGTTCTTTGGTAGCAGTAGAACACATGCGCCTTGCCGCTTTAACGCAACCCCCCGGCCCCTCATCCCGTTCATTTCCTTCTTTATAACAATTGCGTGCATATTTTCATTCGCCCTCTTCCCTAATTTAGGATTTACAATACTTCTAATAATACGAAAGGGGACACCTCATGTGTGCTCGCTATGCGTCCTATTTGCTCACCCGTTTGGCAATTCCATGAACAGTGTATGCACGTTTATTACCAATAGCAGGATTGCGCTTCTTAAGGAGACTTTCATGGCGATAATGCGATGATGTCACATATGTAATCAGTGCTATCAAGATCGCTGCATTATTCGCCGACATCTCATAATGTGAACTTCATTGCTTGATTCATCAATCCGCCCAAATTAGTCTATTTATTGTTAAGCTACAGAAACAGCAATATGGCAAGGGCACAATTACAAAGACAAAACGTGTGAGTGAAACGCCACGTAAGTCAGCAAAACAAGGCGGCTACTTCGCACGAGCTCCACTTCGTAACTGGGCTTCGTTACGCTGATCTGCGGGACGCACCTGAAAAGTGTTACCTGATAAGTTAACCACACGAGCATTTCCAACCGCACAGAGGCCCGTCCTTTTCCCCCAGATATCTGGCAGGCGAACGAATGGCAATTGCAGCCGCGAACTTCAGCAATGCCGTTGCCGTCCGGTGCTGCAAAGCGTTTTCGTCTGCTCGGCCTCCCGAGGGTACTGCCCTCGGGAGGCCGAGTGGCGCCTCTACAGGAGCTGCACGAGGCGGATGGGTGTTCTTTGGTGCTATGACAATATTTCGCTGCAGCGATTCGAGGTGGCCGCGCGGCCCCAGCCAGCGGAGAACGCAATGCGAAGGAGAGAGATGGAGAAAGTTTAAATGAAGGTTATCAGGCGCGTTCGTGATCCTTCTAACATGATCAAGGAGAGCTCAGTCGGAAGGTAGCGCGGCGGGCAACTTTCGTCGCGGTTTAAGCGATCGTAGGTTCGATACCGGCAGGGGTGGGCAAAGATACTTTGAAATTGTATCGCGATACGATACAAGATACTCGGGCAAGAAGTATTTCGGATACAGATACAAGATACCACCTCAATAATTGTATCCGATACGATACTTGCCATTTGTATCTTAAGATACTTCGATACATTTATAAATTTCGTATTATGGAAATATATAATGCAGCAGAAAACGCCTATGAACAGTAGTGTTTGCTTGAGAATTTCAGAACTGCGACCAACCAAGTTTAACTTGAATGAAACATGTGTTAGTATCTCAACAACTGTTGTTTTCTGGCTATAATTATATTGCTTTCATTCCCAAACAACTGATTGGGGCTCTTTTGGCTGCTAAACATGACAGCTATGTATAAGCTACGCTGCCGGCGGTTTTTTGTGGTTTTTGTAATTCATGGAACTCGATGCTCTACTTGCCAACCAGGTAGTGGTTTCCCACCTAATAACAAAAATGGCGATGCAAAACCTCGGCACGATGCCGCAATTACGACTTTGAGTTTAACCTGGTCCGTACGCGTATACCGTTTACGCAGTACCGGACCACGGGACAAGTGTACAGGAGTAAGAACGCTCGTAGCGACATATTTTGTGACGGATCTTCTATACAGAAAGGACATAAAACCGCAATGACTTCCTAAATTCTAGTTATGTGCTCGCGTAAAGCGCTCGTCAACGACGGATTCACAAATGTGCAATTTTTGTAATAATTTCTCTCTACGAGAGAATTCCAGACATCGTAGCGGTACAAAGTGTCGCAGGATACTTCCGCTACTCATACTCTTGACATTGATTGCGCGAATTACCTTGTGATTTGTGACAGCGAAAAAAACAATGTGACTCAAGTATAACGCCGCTATCGGATTTCGGCCTTTACGGCCGGGATTCCATCCCGCGACCTTCAGGCCAGCAGTCGAGCGCATTAACCACTAGGCCGCCATGGCGGGTGGGGACGCTCATGAGAAAGGAGTACTTTCTCATGAGCGTCCAAGGAGTACATGAGAAAGGAGTACAGTTTGTTCGTTTACACCGCGGATCAGCGTTATAAGCTTAGTGGCGGCAGTACCTGCTTGAGCAGCGGACTTCTGCCAATATTTCTAGTGCCGCGCGGTGATGTTCCGACATTAGTATCTTGTATCTTAAGATACTCGATACATTCTTCAATGTATCGAAAATACAGATACTGATACACGTCTTTCAAGATGTATCGCGATACAGATACAAGATACTCAAAGAGTATCTAAGATAGTATCTAAGATACATGTATCTTCGATACTGCCCAGCACTGGATACCGGCCGCGTTAGCGGAACGTTTTGAGCTTCTGTTTTTCTTTGTCATTGTTTTGCAAATTTTTCTGCATTATATGCGTTACGGTAGTGATGTATACTGACGTAGTAAAGTCTTAGTGAACCCCGGCATAAACACTTTGGTGTAAAATTTAGGTCTGAAGCTGTTATAGAGGATTTATGAAATTTTATTTGCATTCCTGTTCACCTTTGTAGTTCGTGCTAGATATAAGATAGTGCACCTCTACACTGTAATTAATGAGTCGCAGCACAAAGTAAATGTCCTTGAGGCTGGTAGCTGTATAAAGCACAAGAAATGTGAACATGTGCTTAAAATTGCCGAATTTGCCCCACTCTCTTGCATTGTGTATTTTCCAGTGTGCTCGTACCACTATGGCAGACGCGCAGAATATCATGCTCCCTTCTTGCACCAGTGCTAAGCAAGTGTTCTGCATTTTGGAACAACCTAACTTCTGCATGGTGCAGTACACACCTGTCTACTTTACGGTGCATACCGGCGCAGTGCATGTGTGTCGTGTGCCGGTTGAATAGGATCTTTAGGAATGCTTTGGACGTATAATACATTTCCGCACTGCCAAGCTCATCATATCACAACACTTGGCAGACAGGGATTGCCGGTCCTTGTCCGTGATCAAATAAAATGCCCGGCTCTTGCCTGCCAAGTGAGTGCCGAATGTGAATGGCCACATTGCCTGCGACTTGGGGCGAAGGGCGAGTGTGCAGTTTCTATAATTATGCGGCGGATCAACCACATCTTCTTTGCGACAGTGGTGTGTTTACGGCAGTCCTGTCGGTGAAAGAAAGCGTCCACTTGTGTGTGTGCTGCCGCCGAACAGGATCCCCCAGTTATGTTGCGCAAAGTGTAAGCACGTCGCCTCTAGAGCTGCTAATTGTACTCCGTATAATAATGCCTGGGCTGGTATTGTAATCATTGCTTCGCCCTTCTTGCATAAAGGTGACCTCTTTTTGAACATCAAGGTATAAAGCACAACAGGAGAGTCGGTATGTGAAGATATGGAAATCCCTACATTGTTTTTAATGAAAAGAGAATGGACCAGCACATGATACGAAATAGGCGCGGATTTCGTTCTTTATGGAACGAGATGATGATCCTGAGAGATATGCGCATATCAGATCCGTATAAGCCAACATTAGACATTCGAATAGGCTACATATGCGAGTGCATTGCACTTCGTAATTTTTTTCTGTGATTTGTGCCGATGATCCAGGGTTGCCTGGGGACGGGAGTCCAGGTTGGCCTCATAGTAAACGTATCGCCGGCAATGTCCGTGCTTCAGGACACATTGAACGCGCTGAATTTCGGCGCACTCAGCGCTGAAGTCTTAGAAGACCAACTGAAAGGAAATCAAGCGGGCCTTCAGCAGGCGGCTCATCTGGGCGCCGAGCTCCGGCATCGGCTTCTCAAAAAAGATCCGGAGAATGCCCTATCGGCACTTCACCCAGCCGAGGGCGCGACTGAGCCAGCGGCCGCCTTCAATTGTCATCAACATCGCGAGCTGAGAACACCAAGGGAAACGAGAGATAGCGTGGTGTGTGGGCCCACCGGCCCTGTCAAGTACGTTTCCATTGAGTTATCTTGATCGCCTAGGGCATCCCATTTAGGTTAGACATTTCTTGCCATTACGATCACTTTAGGTGCATCCTTAAATGCCTTGTGTTTTGAGGAGACTGCGTGTCTGTTCCGAGTTCTCAACTGCTTATATAGATGGGCATGCATAATTATGAGTGTCATAGGTACGATGCAAAACACCAGCACTACAAATATGGTGAGACCTTTAAAATTGATTTTACAGATGTGTCATCCATATACATAGTGTTTCAATTAACTTGCGCCAAACTTAAAAAAAACTCACCCGCGTGCGCGTTACGAGACGCGCGGCATGTTTTTCAGTGTCAGTATAATGCACTCTGATAAGAGTAGACGCAGTGGTAAAATTTTTGCATGAGCCTACGAAAATGCACGCGAACATGCGTGTAATGAACGACAGATGATGCACGTGACAGTAGTGGGCGCACTAAGACTTAAGATGAGGCCGCACTTCAGGTGCTGTCGGCCTGTTTATCAATACAGGTGCGTTTGTCATCGATAGTTCTGTCGTAGGGTGTTTGAGACCGCTAATATGAAGGTGCGCAAGCGCTCTGTCACGTGGTGCTTTTTTGTAAAATCTCGTGCACTCTGAAGCCAGCAAAAATAAAACTATTGCAAATATTATTACGAAAGTGCATGCTCCAGACACAACCTAACTGAGGCCACCAAAAGTGCATTGAGACATGAAGCTAGTAGACTGTTCATTTCGTCCCCGTGCAGTTGCTTTGGCATGACAGTAGCGTCCCGTGTGAGCTATGGAGCATAGTTTGAAGGGTGGGGTCGGAGTTTGGCTGCTACGAAGCTTTCCTTCAAAAGGGTTTCATGCAGTGTTGTACACGTTCTTCCAAAAGAGGACCGAAATCCTGTTCCTCGTTCCTTCTCAATTTTGTAACGAGTTCCCGTTACAAGTTCCTTTAGTCAGAAAGAAACGCGTTCCACTTACATTTCAAAAATTCGAACGTGTTGTAACATTTATGTTACATTTGATATTTAAGACTCAAAATAGTGTCGGAAAATTATCAGCCGAAATTAAGTGAACCCTTCTAAAATTCACGTCGAGCTGCGCGAATTGGAACCAAGAGCAGCCGATTATCTGGAGATTAAATTATGAAAAGAAACGCTTCTGGACATACGTTCTAGGAGCATCCAATGTCACTCCCATCATGTGCATTGCGACTTTCACCCTAGTGTATTACAAGTGCAAAACAAAATGGGTCTTCAAATGAGCAGTCAGCACAGTGCGCTTCAGATGTGCACACATAATAGTAGAGTTTTGGGCCAGTTGGTATTGCATACTAGGAGGGCGAAGCGCAAAGCACAGGACAAGAGAGCGAGACGAATGACACGGGCCCTAACTGGCAAGTGTGAGGGTTTATTGTAAACTTGTGCGTGCCCGTCTTGATTGCTGCTACGATGCATTCCCCATAAACCATCACAGTTGCCTCTTTGGCACCCGCGTTGGTCGCCTCGTTCTCTTGCCCTGTTCTTTGCGCTTCGCCCTCATAGTATGCAAGTAGAAAGTCACTCACATTCAGCAATGTGAGTGTCAAGTATGTTTAACACTAGAAGCTATAAACAGACTTTTCTATTTGCATTCACACGTAATAGTTTCTGCTTGACCCACGCCTATAAATACTGAAACAAGTTTTCCAGATATGTCGCCAGTATTTCCGGTCCTCAACTTTTTCGCTCAAAATGAGGAGCCCTTCTAGTGCTTTAATAGTCTAACTGACAGTTCTGAATATATATTACTTTTGCTTTGTTCTCACAATTTTAAAACATTTGTGGTGCTGTTCTTTTGTTGCTAATTATGGTGGCGCGTAATGTGTGTCGATGTGAAGAATTCAAACTACATTGTAGTCATTTTGAGGTGTACAGGGTTGGCATTGCTGCTTGTGGACCGTTGTATGCAGGTACTGAAAAGCGCAGGATAACACTGTCGTCAGCAGGTTTCATAAGCAAGAGAACACGGGTCGGCTGCGTTAGGAGGAAGGCCGCTAGACCTCATGCTAAGGCATTCTAGCCACTGTACTCATACTGGAAGGAATGCCACTAAGTGGTTGCCGCCGAAAGAGCGCCCACTCGGGGTAAATAATTTAAAGTTCGGTGTCAGGGGGCCTGGGTAACGAAAATGACCGCGACTGCTTAATGATAAATGGGCCCTCGTTTGCCTATTATACCTTCGGTGCGTGCTCAAGCTGCACTACTCTTGGTTATCCACTGGTCTTCTGACAGCTTACGTCACGAATTTTGACACGGCCATGCGTAACGCACTGTCCGGCGGGCAGACAATGGTTTAGGTATGTGTTCGAGCCTGGCTGCCGGTGCCAGCGGACATCCAAGAGTGAGACGCCAGTACTAATGCATGGGAATAGGAAATAACACGCACTGTAGGGTAAACGTATCAGTTTGCGTGTTGTTGATTATTTCCTCTGAACCGGTTCGGTAATGAGTCTTGGCGCCATTGGTTGATACTGTATGAACCCTGTGTGTGACTGGTTTGCCTGTAACTCTTTGTTTGTCAAAGAAGTAAAGAAGTATTGTTTTTGGAGTAATTAAATATCGGAGGTTCGGGCTGGGACCCGGGCAGACGCTTTGGCGTTTAAAGAAAACGTCCCCTTAACCGGCCAACGAGTGCTCCTTCGTAATGCCACCGTGCACTCTAGTCATCGAGCGGCTCCGAAAACAGACCGTTCAACACCTACCGGGAAATTAACTATGACCATGTCATGAGTACGTCGAAGAATGACATAACGTGGAACTATATTTTCTTGTTTTTTTTATGGCGTATAGGGCATACAATTTAATTGCATGTTCAGTTTGTACAGCAGCCCCACATTCACGGGTTGTCAAAATGAGATTGTTGTGTAGGGAATAAATAAATAAATAAATAAATAAATAAAATAAAATGCGTCATATGCATGTTTTCATAGGACGCCGACCAAAAAGACATCTGCAACCAAAACTAGCGTATCTCACACATGAAAGGTTCGCAGCAGCGCAAGAACACAACCCAGGAAGGAAAAACGTGCATGCGTGCTGCTGAGCGTGAGTCTAATTCATATGGGATCAAGACATGGTAAAAAAAATATGTAACTTGAACTACAATGTAACAAATGTACTGACTTACACTTGCAGCACACAACTAACTTTTCGTTATGCGAAAAAGAAACAACAACTCTTGCAATTTCTTCATTGCAAGAAAATGTAGATGCCACATGGGGCAAGATGATGTTCCACGTCTTTTGAACGTCAAGTAAAAGATGTCTACAGTGTGTTCATCCTTCAGAACGGGTGACCCGTGCTTCTGGTCCCTCCCCACGTCGTCGGTCTCACCCAGCGCTATTCCCTGCGCCCGCAAGGGCGCAGGGAATAGGGAGTGTAAGGCCCAACCACAGGCACGCCTACGCACCCGCCAATGCGTCAAAAGCGTAGCATCTCGTCGGTGGAGGAGGAGGGCGCGCAACTACAGAGCAGACTAATGTCCCTGGATATTCTTGGGACACGGCGGCGCTTGCTCCTGGCTGAGGCGCACTGATGCTTCAGCGTCTTGTTGCGCGGTCCGCATGCTTTCGTAGATGCTGCAGTGATTTGAGCAGCCCGCAGGTTCGCTTAGAATTTGTTTTGTACTTGACATTAGATGCTCAGAGCACCACTAAAAGCAGAGGGATCCTGACAACAATATTCACCGTAGTGAGCTCCAAGCACTCAAAGAGACAAAGACGCTGGATGATGAGTTGTTCGAGTGAGTGAAGCAGCTCTGCATATGCGCGAACTTCTCCAGGTGCCTCCAAATACAAATGAAATAGTAAAAAAGGCATCTATTAGCGATTAAGCTTAAATACAGTGGAAAGGAACGCGTCATCCATTTCTCAGGTGGTAACGTTACGTAATACCAATGCCTTCAATATATATGCGGTAACATAAGAGAGTAATGCTTCAGCGAGGATACTTTGGATGGGAAATCATTGAGATCAAAATGCGACGAAGTGCCACTCCAATGCGTTCCATGGAACAAGCGAAAGTGAGTGTCGTTTTTCCTGCCTTCACTGCAACGCATCTTTTTCAAGCAGAGGCACTCTCATATGCCACATGCGCACCTGGGATGCAAGGAAGGTCACTTAAAAGCCGTGGGCACGAAGTCACTGAGTGATGGTTTTTGTTTGTGGAACGTGCTGTCAGTTGCCTTCAATGAAGCCTGCATGCAGCAGCCATGATATTTGACGCCGTATTAAATGCGAACTAATTCTGAATTAACTTAAACTCTTGACGCTATCTATCTATCTATCTCCTGGTCGTCTTATTCACCTGCTATGTCCCGATATTTGGAAACTATGGCATAAATGTGTAACAAACATAAATGACCTTTACAGCAACAGCTGGGCACACTAATCATGTACGTACGCCAAGATTAACGATACTGCAAACACGTGTGGCCCATACACCTGCGTCTTGTGGTAGGTGGGTGTTCGCCACAGGCGTTCGAATGTTATAAAGCCTATGTCAATCAAGGACGAACTAAAATTCACATTTGGGCTGTCATTAGAAAACACCTAAAAACGAAGCGACCCCGATAGCCGCAGCTTGCGACAGAAATATAACCTGGCCACAGACACACGCCTCCTATCAAGCAGTCTAGGGATATCGAAGCTGGAGCCTCGATGTCCCAAGCGCGCAACCACTAGCATGCGGCTGCTCCACGCACACGGCATATACAGTAAATAAACGTACCACACCGGCAGTTGTAACGACTTTGCTTGTGGGGCGTGAATTGCACTTGTATTTTTTTTGTGTTCACTGCTATCATAGCAATGTTGTAAACAATACATATGTTTTTCTATCAAACGGCATGCATATGAGTGCACCGCAGCGTGCATTTTACTTCCACAAAACAAAGGTCTGTGCCTGCACTGAGGTCACATGAGTGTCAGTGTTACGTCGTACCTTTCAGTCCGCTACAGTGCTGACGACGTTCCTGTAGCCCACGTTAGGCATACGCCCACTGATGCGCTTCGCAGAAATACGTTAACCGAACTCGCAAGATTTGGTTGAATGCCAAAACAATTTCTCATCGACAATTTCCTCGCTGCACGTTTACGTGGTTCGACGCGAACACCTTTACGCTAACCTCGGTGCGAAACTTGGAGAGGCGTTCGCTTGTCGTCGCAGTGTTTTGCGTGGTGTTTCCCGAAGCCTCGGAGCACGACGAAATCCGGATGTGCCGGAGACAAACCCGCACCAGCCAAGTGCTCTTCGCTGGTCCAGATTTTTGCATGCTTCACTAATTTTTTTTAACCTAAGTGGATGCCTACCTCTTTTTGTGTGTCTTTCCATTTCAGCAATTGCTTTCCAGTGACCTGACACCTATGCCACGGAGTCGAAGGCTTTGGCTTAACTTCAGTGTGCTTTACGCAGTCCCATACTGCAATGAAGAGCGTCGGAAGGTAGAAATAAATTGAATAATTTAATCTAAGAGCTTATTCTTGCATGTTAGTCGGCTAAATGTCACCTGCTAGTCTGCTTCATTTAGGTCCGCTGTTAGTCTGTTCTCATTGCTTTGCTGTTCGTCCTCGTTTGATCATGCAGTTCTTCAATATGAATCAGTGTAATGTGACTGCTCCGTTGATTCTATCTGTAATTTCATCCAGTGCCAGGGATTGCATGGTGAATAAATATAATTTCATCCAGAGAATTTAAGAATCTGAAATGTTAGTTTTCTTGGTCTTACCAGGTTGGTCGATTGTTTCTTTCGTTTAGAATGGCCACGTGAGGATCATGAAGATATTAATTCTTGAAGTTGATGCTATATAAGGCGGAGCATAATGCACGTAGAAACTAGTCGATCCTCATGTCTAGCAATCATAACCTATATGAAACGCCAAGCGGTTCATGCTGATTGTGGACATTTATCGATTATTGATAAATTATGAGCTATGGATGAGCTCTGACACAGAATCGACACCCTCCAGAGCTAACCAGGGCACCACCATGTTACCGATTGCATTTTCCAACATTTATGGGTTATATATCAATTATCTATGGGCAATTTATGCGTTATCAATCGGCTATCGGTTATCCAGCATTTTGTTATCACACGATATATAGATGCTCTGAAGCTAATGTGTACAGCGCCAAAATATTACCTATATATTTTTTAATATTTATACATTATTGATCGATATCCATTAGCAATCGAGCAGCTATCACATCCTATCAATATCCAGGCTAAGCTTATCAAGTAACTTAAACATAGCTGGCTACGCGATGTCGAGCAGGTGTGGCGTCAACTCTGCGTGGTGTGGCTGGTTGCTAGGCTACGCGAAGCGACGTCGTTCTGGTGAACACCGACATTTTTCGGGCTGCCTACAACAGCTTCCCTGTGAAAAATCAGATATTACATTGACACGTGCACTTGCCTTGCTTTGTTCACGGGAGGGGGGAGACGGTCTTGTCACGTTTCTCATGCGTGCATGCTGCTTCGGGAATGGTGTCGCTTCTTCTACAAACCTTTTAAGCCAGACACGCACACTTTGGGTGCCATCTAGAACATCAGAGATAATACCATAATGCTCCGTGACGAATTTTCAAAAGCCGACATACTTCACCATTCGTCGATTTTTATCGTATGGCTGCACCTGTTCACGCGGCTATCGTTTCGCTGTGTGATTTGTCTTTCTTTGCTGGGCATAGGACATTGCACAGCACACGGGCCTCATCATTTCGCCTCCTTGGAAATGCTGCCGCTGCGGCCGGTATTCGATCCCGCGACCTTCGGATGGACAGCGCTCGCACCTGGTACGAAAACCAGAAAGGCACATTATCTGCCTGCAGTAAATTTAGGCAGCAGCTGTTGGATGCGTTTGCTAACAACGAACGTCGCGATTTGGCTCAGCAGCTCATCGAGGAGCGTCTCCAAAAACCGAATGAGAGCGTTGCCATATTGGCGAAGGACATGACCCGCCTTTTTCACCGTGCAGACACCGAGATTGCCGAAAACAAGTCGGCGATTTGATGCGGGGCGTAAAGGAGGAACTGTTCGCGGGTCTCCTTCGCTACCCACCAAGAACTGCTGAAAAATTGGCAAAGGAGGCTACAGGAGGAGGAGGAAACAACTTTATTTTACAAGTCCGGCGACTTGTTTGGGGATTCGGGCGAATATCCCCGCCTAGGTGTCATCCACGAGCCCTTGAGCTCTGGAGGCTTCCTCGGCCCGCTGGACGGCCCAAAGTTGGTCCTCGAGGTCCAAGCTGAGCAGCGCAGTCTGCCAGCGCGTTCGGTGCGAGGCTGCGTCCCCGTCGGGAACCCGACCTCCTTCGCACTCCCATAACATGTGTTCCAGAGTTGCCCTGGCTTCGCAAAACTTGCAGGTTGAAGAATAAAGCTCTGGGTAACAGAGATTTAAGATCACCGGGTTCGGAAAAGTTCGTGTCTGCAGCTGTCGCCACATGACCGCCTGCCTCTTGTTCAGCTTTTGGTGTGGTGGTGGAAATTTGCACCTGGCCAGTCTGTAGTGCTGCGTTATGTCCCTCAAACTGGTGAGGCGATCCTCCCACTCCCACTCCCCGCTCGACGTCGCGGCGGCGGTGTTGACAGTGGCGGCTCGGTCCGTAAGCCCTCGAGCCGCCCCGTGCGCCGCCTCATTCCCGGCGAGCGAGCTGGTGTGTGCGGGCGCCCACAAGATGTAAACGTCGCTATCCTCGTTTTTTCCCGCAAGCAAAATTCGTAACGCCTCAGGGGAGACGCGGCCGTTGGCGAAGTTGCGGACTGCTGTCTGCGAGTCGCTAATGACGATGTCGGCCGCGGTGGTGGTCACCGCGAGTGCGATAGCCACTTCCTCCGCCGTCTCCACGTGCTCTGTGCGTACGGTGACACTCGTGATGCAAGCGTTCTTGTGATCTACTACCGCGGCTGCGAAGCCGCGCCTGCGCGCGTATCTGGCCGCGTCTACGAACACCGTGTCTTTGCTGTTGCCGTACTTCCTTTGGATATCCTGGGCTCTTTTTTCTCTCCTACCTCGGTGGTATACTGGATGCATGTTCTTCGGCAAGGGAAGGACGACTAACCTATCCCTGGCGTTACGTGGGACGTCAAGTTTGATACCGTGTTGAGCGTGATACCCGATCCCCAACTTCTCTAGTATGTTTCTGCCCGTCGTGCTTTTGGAAAGGCGTTCATATTGCGCTATGTTCTGCGCCTCTATCAACTCGCCCAGCGTATTGTGTAGGCCTAGATTTAGTAACGCATTCGTGTTTGTGGTGACCGGGAGCCCTATCGCCTGTTTGTAAGCCTTTCTGATTAAGCCATCCAGCTTCGTCCTCTCTGCTACCTGCCACTTAAGGTAGGGTGCCACGTACGTTATTCGGCTCATTACGAAGGCCTGAACCAGCCGGATCATGTTGCCCTCTTTCATGCCGCTGTGCCGGTTAGCTATGCGTCTCAGTAACCTGATAGTCTGAGCGACCGCGCCTTCCAGTCTTCTGATGGTCTCGCCGTTGTGGCCATTTGCGGTGATGTGCAAGCCCAGAACGCGTATTGTGTCTACTCTGCCAACGAGTTGCCCGTCGGAAGTCGTCAGTTGTATACCGGGACCTTCATCGTTCACTGCGCCGTTCGGCTTGCGGCCTCTTCACGTTGGTTTGTAAAGTAAAAGTTCTGATTTTTCCGCAGAACAGCTCAGACCGGTGTTTTTTAAGTATTGCTCAACTGTCTCGATCGCACGTTGCAACGTTTGTTGTATGTGCCCGTCGCAGCGCTCCGATACCCACAGCGTAATGTGATCGGCGTAAAGGCTGTGATTGAGCCCTTCGATCTCTTGTAGCTTGGCTGGCATCCCCACGAGAGCTATGTTGAAGAGCATAGGCGATATAACCGATCCCTGTGGTGTGCCGGCGCTACCCAAATCTATCTCTTCGGAAGTGAGCTCTCCAAAAGTAAGCTTTGCCTTTCTATGCATGAGAAAATCTCGAACGTAGTTGTACGTTCGTTCGCCGAGGCCGAGTTCTTGCATTTTGGCCAATATGGTTGCGTGCGTTACGTTGTCAAAGGCCTTCTTAAGGTCCAGGCCTAGTATGGCCTTGGTGGACCTGGTTGGACTATCTATCACCTGGTGTTTTATCTGCAGCATCACGTCCTGCGTAGAGAGGTTTCTCCTGAACCCTAGCATCGTGTGGGGAAGCAGGTCGTGGTCCTCGAGGCAGTTTGTCAGCCTTGTCAGGACCACGTGCTCCATTACCTTCCCCAAGTACGACGTCAGCGAGATTGCTCTGAGATTCTCTAGCTGTAGTCGCTTGCCCGGCTTCGGTATGAGCACTACGTGTGCAGCTTTCCATTGTTGTGGTACCCGTCCGGTTTCCCAGCACGCGTTGACGTAATTTGTGAGTTTTGTTATCGATTTATCGTCGAGATTCCTGAGTGTTTTGTTTGTGATCCCGTCGGGACCCGGCGCTGATTTCGTGTTAAGCTTTTGTAACACAGCCCTGATTTCGGACTCACTGATCGGACTGTCCAGATCCTCGTTGACTGCGCCTCCGTAATCAGGATGCAGTTCTGATGCGGCAGAGCTAACGTACCGTTCCGTGAGCTCCCATAATATGTCCTGTTCCGAGCCTTCGTACGCATGTATGATTTTGTTAATGTTCTTCCTGTTAGCGGTTTTCGACTCTTCGGGATCTAACATGTACCTAAGCAAGTTCCACGTCTTGGCGAACCCTAGCTGGTTCTCCATATTACTACAGGTACTTTCCCACTGGTCTTATAATGGATAAGGCAAAGAAAATGCCTTATTTCTTGGCGCAAAACCTCACAAACTCAAGCAGCCGCAGGTTCTTGCGGAGTAACAAGGTTGCGAAGCTCCTCAAGAATGATCTCGCTCACGAGGTCTCGCGGGAAACACTCACTGTTGGCAGTCACTGCAGAGACGCCGGTGGACTCGTTGTGTAGTCTGTCATATGGCGGCCCCGTTGATGGAGCCTCCTTTATAAATTAGGATTGTAGCCTCCTTTGTCCCTCTAACGCTAATGCCGAGACAAACAAAGGAGGCTACAATCCTAATTTATAAAGGAGGCTCCATCAACGGGGCCGCCATATGACAGACTACACAACAAGTCCACCGGCGTCTCTGCAGTGACTGCCAACAGTGAGTGTTTCCCGCGAGACCTCGTGAGCGAGATTATTCTTGAGGAGCTTCGCAACCTTGTTACTCCGCAAGAACCTGCGGTTGCTTGAGTTTGTGAGGTTTTGCGCCAAGAAATAAGGCATTTTCTTTGCCTTATCCATTATAAGACAAGCGCTCTATAAACTTCGCGCCAGCCGTTCGTTATCAGCCCACGGCACCGCAGAGCTCCTCACCCGTCGCCCGTCCTGACAATGAGGTGTTCACTCCGACTTATCACGTGTCACGGCCGACCCAGCAGGCGAATGTACCGTCGAAACGTCGTCTCACTGCCCTCCGTCACCTGATGCAACTTGCTCTCAAAGGACGCCCATAAGTCGACCACCTGTTTGTAAGGTGGCTCTTTTTTGCCCCTATGTCGACCCTGCATACTCCTTTACAACCGCCTACCCTCCTGCTCGTCGCTGTGCCAGCACAGCCGTTCACCCTATCTTATCGTTGACACCGCACTCCGTCACTTGCTCCGAGTTCTTTACCGAACCGTCGCCCTTACGCCGATACAGTCCCAAGCCGATCTCCGAGCCTTCTCCAGGGAAACTACCAGCAGCGACGCTTTGGGGGAAGGTTGCTTCCCGTCTAGATGCCACAATTCCCCCGAAAACGACAGGACGACCGAAGCATAAGATGCTGCCGTCTACAAAGGTAATCGTAACAGGCCAAGGAACTGCTTGCATCAACGGACGGCCTAGCCGCTGCACTTGTAGATACTGGAGCGGATTCCTCCGTAATATGCGAGGAACTCGCAGACTTCCTTAAGAAGGTGAAGACTACAAAAACGGGGCCTCACATAAAAACTGCTGGTGGTCAGGTGATCATGCCTACAGGCAACTGCACGCAGCTAGAATTACAATCGGTAGCTCGGCTTTCGTTGCCAATTTTGTCATTCTGCCAGAGTGCTGTGAAGACTTCTTCTTGGGAATGGGCTTTATACGTGAATACGGCGCTGTTATAAACATTCCTGATAGATCAGTCACGTGTTTGACGGGCGCAGATTCAGTCCAGCCCTGTACAGACCAGTGTGACAGCCTTTTTGCATTTCTCACGACGGCGTAACAATTCCACCACGATCAAGCGTTCTTGCGTCCGTCACATGCTGCACGCCAGACGGTTCTGACAGCGTCGCCGAAAATTTTCCGGGATTGGTCTTCAGCCACGCCGTCTTTGTTGCAAGGGGCGTTACCATTGACAGTGGACGCACGCATGTTTTGCTAACAAACTTTAGCCCTCAGTGCCGACACCTCAAGAAAGGTATGACCATTGCTTATGTTCACTCGGCTGACAATCTGCATGAATGTGGAACAAGACCATGCCGACTAGCCGCCTAGACACCATCCGTTGATGCTGGCCCCCATTTTCTCCCTGCACTGAAGGAATGACTCCTGGAGCTCATCCATTTGTTCCAGGACTATTTCCGGTCGTCGCCCAGGGTCGGTCAAACGACGCTGACCAAACAACGTATTATCACAGAAGAAACAGCCAAGCCAATCCGACAAAACCCGTACCGCGTGGCCCCGCGGGAACGCTTGGCCATCGGAACTCAGGTGCACATGTTACAGGATGATGTTATTCAGCCGTGGAAGCGTCCTTGGGTATCGCCGGTTGTATTAGTGAACACAGAAGATGGCAGATTGCATTTTTCTATTGACTTTCAGAAGCTCAATCATAGTACAAAAAGAAGAGGTTTACCCGCTTCCTCGTATAGATGATTTCTCGGACCGACTTCGGCATGCACGCTATTTTTCTTCCGTGTATTTTAGCAGCGGATGTTAGTGAGTAGAAGCTCACGAGAGAGACCGACAGCAGACAGCATTCGCAACGCCTGACGGGGTCTATGAACTTCTGGTGCTTCCATGCGCCTTGTGCCCCGCACCTGCAACATTTCAGCTGTTAATGGACACCATATTGTCAGGCCTCAATTAGCAGACATGTTTAGTATATCTGCCCGACGTGATTGTATTTTTTCCAGCATTTGACGAGCATTTGAGGCGATTATGAGTGGTTTTTTAGGCCGCACGATCTGCTTGTATCACGATAAAGCCGGGGAAATGCCATTTTGATTTGGAAGAGCTTCTTGGCCATGTCAGCAGCAAAGAAGGTGGGCGGCCTCACCCCGGAAAAATAGGTAAGGTCGCAAATTTTCCGGTGCCATCGGCCAAAAAGGCACTCTGATGGTTTTTAGGTCTGTGCGCATATTACCGACGTTTTATTGACAATTTTTGACACCTGGCATCACCATTGGCATGCCTCATCAGACAAGACGTCACATTCTTATGGGGTGAAGACGGGCAAAGAGTGTGCAACGAGCTGCGGCATCACCTTCAACAGCCGCCTGTGCTCGGACACTTTGTCGAACGCGCCCCGACAGCTCTCCACAGCGATGCCAGCCACGTCTGCTTGGGAGCTGTATTGGTGCAGCGGCAAGACGGTGCCGAGCGACGAATTGCTTACGCATGTATAACCCTTTCTCTTGAAGAGAATTATTCTACCTTGGAAAAAGGGTACTGTGCGGTAGTTTGGGCGGTTAGAAATGTTAGCCCGTATCTGTACGGGCGCTCTTTTAATGTTGCCAGTAACCATCACTCCCTGTGTTGGCTGACGAACTTAAAAGATTAATCAGGACGCTGACACGTGGCAACACTAAGATCCAAGAATTCGGCGGGGTTGTAGTCTACAAGTCGAGTAAGCGGCATACGGATGCCGAATGTCTTTCTCGCGTCCCATTCAAACGAGCAAATTCAGAGGACGGAGAAGATGCCGTGTTTATTGGAGTTACTGACACGAGTACAATCACCAAAAAGTAACGCGACGACCCGGAATCGGAGCCAGTTATTAGCTTTTTGAAAGGTCACACTTTCACCGTTCCGAAAACATTTGCAAGAAGAATAGGTGAACTTTTCTCCTAACGGGAACACCTACTTACTCGTCATCCCAACGCCTCTTCAACGTAAATTATTACAGGGATGTCATGATGAAGCAACGTCCGGTACCTTGGGCGGCACCCGAACGTTATGTAGAGTGAGACAGAAATATTACTGGCCGACACTCGCAACGAAAGTTCTACAGTACGTCTGCACTTGCCTTGAATGCCAGCGGTGGAAAATTCGAGCAGTCAAACCAGCGGGCTTCCTCCGACCTGTTGAAGTACATGTAGCTCCATTTCCTCAAGTCGGCACGGACCTCCTAGGCCCGTTTCGAACTTCTGCTTCGTGTCGCAAGTGGATAATAGTTGCGATAAACTAACTCACTTGCTACGCCGAAACGAAAGCTGTGGAGCGGGGCACAGCAAGTGAAACTGCCAGATTCTTTACAGAGAACATTGTATGTAAGCACGGTGCTCCAAGAGTAATAACCTACAGGTGTACTGCATTTGCAGCCCAGTTGTTGAACACAGTTTTAAGACTCAGTGGCACGTCTCATCGCCGAACAACTGCATATCATCCGCAGACGAACGGGCTGACAGAGCTTTGCATGTATGTCGATGCAGAACGTATGAACTGGGACGAGGCATTGCCGTGTGTCACCTCTGCGTATAATGCGGCTCGGCAAGAGAGCGAAAGAATGACGCCGTTCCGTATTTTGAATGCCTGCGTAATCACCAACATACTAGATGCAATACTACCACATGAATGCGATAGCGACGAAATGGATGCTTTTTACACTACTCCGCGTGCTGAAAAGCCCCGGCAGCTGCCACGCGCACGTATTCATCGGGAGCTGCATTACGATTCGAGACGCTGCAGCCTTCGTCATCGACAAGTCTCATATGCACAGCGAGAGATAGTGAGATAGTTTGGGATTCGACGCCATTTCGCCACCGCTGCCTCTCCGAGAAGCTGCTGAGGTGGTACTCTGGGCCTTATAAAGTTCTCCGACGCCTTAGCGATCTTAGTTATGAAGTCGACCCCGAGAGTTCACATTGCGCAAGCAGACAGCGGCATGTACCGGAGGTTGTTGACGTGGTCTGGATGAAGCCTTATTTATCTGAATGAGATCCACTCTACCACCAGCGTGTACAAGTGCGCACAGGTTCCACGACTATAGTGTGCAAGAAAGCATTCGTGAAAAAATCACCGCTCAAGCACTCCGTACAAATGGTTAACCAGAGAAGCTGAAATGTGTGGCCCCGGTGTTTAGCATTGGGTTCAAAACAACACAGATGTCGCAGCCGAAGCCAAAGTGCCGCTGGAGAAACTCTCGCAGAAAGCGGCGAACGCGCTCCCGCAATCATCACGTCGACGCTCTTCTGCCCGCAACGCCGCTTCTTCGGCGCGCCGTTGTTGCAAGCGTTTGACATCGCGAGCTAACTCGGCGGCGTGGTTTGCAGGATCCGCCCGCCACCTGCGCTTGCATTTCCGTTCGCGGTCTAGCGCGGCTTGGAAGGCTGCCGGATCTTCGGTACGCAGTTGCTGCCGGCACTCGGCGTCACGGGCCTGTTCTTGTGCCCGGACTGCAGCATCGGCCCCACGAATGCGAGCTCTCTCACGTTTCCACTGTCGGCGCTCTTCTAAAGTTGTCCGCTGTTCGGGAATTCGTAGGATCCGTGGCTTACCCATGTGGAAGCTTCTCAGTCGAAATTGACGCGCGCGTGATCGGCGCCACAGCTGCGACGGGATGGACGACGTCACTCACGGCTCAGCCAATAGGGCGCGCTTGGGTGCGACGCTCAGAAGGACGCAACTGATAGCACAGCCAATGGAGACCGCTCGCGACACAGATTCCGAGTGGTTTTTTCGTTTCTGCTAGCCATTACAGCTTTCGCTGTAATACGAACTGTGAAGCACTAGCGGCGCCCACCGGCATTCGGATGAACATGAAGTGGCTGCGGCGTCTCTGGTAGCATTGAAATACACATCTGGTTCTGCTTTGTCGCCTCGTGGTCCTATGTCAGTTTCTTCTGCGTCGGGACAAAACGTAGGCGTAATGGCTAAAGTGCAGATAAAATCGGTCGAGTTTATCACAGTTCTAGCTTGAAAATGGGCATGCGATGCGGGATCTGGAAAAGAAAACCACTGACAACAGCACTGCTGTATTTGTCATTGTTTTACTTGTCTCATTAATCATTCTCCTAGCTAGCCCCGAAGTTCTCTGCAGCTTCGTGGCATGAAGATTGATTGGATTTGTGGGGTTTAACGTCCGAAAACGAGCTGGGATTAATAATAATAATAATAATAATAATAATAATATATTATTATTATTATCACCTCATACGCCTGTGAGGGAAGGGGTTTTACATGAGAGGTGGGCTTATCTAGTGAAACTGCTCATTGATGAAGTGCTTGAAGATGACTGGGTAACATCGCATCATTGTGTTGGGTGAAGGTCATTCCAGTCCCTTGATGCCCGGGTAAAAAACGAAGGGCATGCGAGACTGTGCGAGCTTCAGGAGGGTACACGGTCTTTTCGTGGGTTGTCTGGCTTGAGTGACGATGTGCAGGGAGAATTAGGTGTTTGAGGTGATTTGTAAAAGAATTTATGAAAGAGACAAAGACGGGTGACATGACTGCGTGATACAAGGCTTGTAAGGTTGGCTTGCGTTTTGAGTTTGGACGGCCTGGAAGAGTACGAATAATCCGAGAAAATGAAATGGACATCACCGATTTGTACAGATTCGAGCATGTTAATCTGGTTGTCTTGGTAAGGATCCCATAGAGCACATGCGTACTCGATTTTGGTTCTGACTTAACTGCAGTAGGTCAGAAGTTTGACAGTAGAGGGCGCTAAACGGATATTACGGCTGTAGAAAAGTAAGAACGCGATTCGCAGAATATGTTAAGCTGACTATGTGTGAGTGCCATGATAGCTCAGGGGTGAGATGAATTCCTAAGTACTTATAGGCGCAAACAGATGATATTACAGAGCCACATATCATGTAATCGCGAGTAGGGTTTGACTTCTTGCGATGAAAAGTAAGAAGGGAGGTTTTTGCTGCGTTTAATGACATCAGCCAGTTGTGGCACCAAGTTTGAACTTGACAGAGGTGAGATTGTAGGGACGAAACATCGTTATTGCTTTTAATAAGGTGGTATAGTACGCAGTCATCTGCAAACAGCCGAATTCTTGAGGAAATATTATTTGGAAGAGTGTTGATGTAAATGAGAAAGAGCAAGGGGCCAGGGACTGTGCCTTGAGATAGTCCGGAGGTAATGGGCGCGAGGGGAGAAGAGTGTTCATTAACGTAGACAAATTGCTGACGGTTACTTAGAAAGGTTTGGATCCATTTGAAGACAAGATGATGAAGGTTTAACCGCGAAATTTTTAGAAATAAACGGTTATGTGGTACCTTATGAAACGCCTTTTCAATTGTCCAGAAATAGTGCGTCTACTGGAGTGTTTGTATCAAGGTTAGAGCTGATGTTGATGAACAGAGCTAGTTGAGTGTAGCACGAAAGGGCTTTTTGAAACCAGGCTGTCTGGGATGAAAGAAATTAGCAGAGTTAAGAAACTTCGCAATGTGTGAATGAAGAATGTGTTCCATTAATTTTGAGCATACACTTGTTAGAGAGATTGGTCGATAGCTAGCTGAAGCCGGGTTACCTTTATTTGTCAGTGGGATGACCTTGCCCACCTTCCAATTCTGTGGGACGATACCAGTACAAAGTGATTGCTGGAATATGCAGGAGAGATTGACACTGGTAATTTGCTTAGTGGTTTTCCGTATTTTAATGTTGATGCCATCTATGCCAGCTGAAGACGTAATCTTTAGATTGTCGATTATGGCGGCAATACCAGTCGCTTCAAACGTGATCTCCTGCATAATCGGGCATGCAATCGGGGACACATTGGGCAATTCACTATCAGGTTCATCGGTGAAGATAGAGCAGAAAATGCTATTTAACACATGTGCAGTGTCGTGTATTGGAATGGGTCGATTGTATTCGCCACATAGTGATGATGTTTTAGAAGTGCTTCGGTTTATGACTTTCCAAAATCTTTTGGGGTTAGTATTTAGCATGTTCTGTAATGTCGAAGCAAAGAAGTCACATTTGGCTTTGGTGGCAAGTGTTTCGAACAGTTTTTCGGTGGCTCGATACTCTTCCCAGGCGCGTACTGTATTCAATAATTTAGCAGGCGGGTAATGACGCTTCTTTTTATTTTTAGATGCTTTAGCGCCGCAGTAAACCATGGGGTCTGTGGCCGCTTTGTTAATATTACAATAGGGATGTAAGTACGGATGAGATCATGCACCTTGTTCTTAAAAAGACATGAGTTTGTTTCGACGGAGCAGTAGTGATGATAATGCCGTAGTAGAGGGCTCCCGAAATTTCGGCCGCCTGTGGCTCATTAACGGGCACTGACATCGCACAGTACACAGGCCTTAACGTTTCGCCTCCATCGAAACGTATAACCGCCGCGGCCGGGATTCGATCCCACGACCTTCGGAAAAACAGCCGAATACCATAGCCACTAGACGAGCGTGGCAGGGCGTGGCTACAAGAGGATGACCTCGCAACGTGCGGTTCTGTAGCGCATTACGTACAGTAGATTTGTCCTGGTAATCTATCTGCACAGTTCAGGGTTTGTTGAGGACCTTCAGCCGTATGTTAGAAAAGAGGACGGAGAAACATGAAAAAAAAATGTACGTAGCTTCCTGTAGGTCGCGGAAGGCCAGGTCGCAGTGACGCTGGCCGATAGTATTTGGGACAAGCCACTTGATAGTATTATGATATCTTGGCGGGAGGATGTCACGTCACATTGTATTAAGAGGCTTTGGCGGAAACGCATCAAGCCACTTGGCGTTACGTGATTGTGCAGACACATGTCGAGTGATCGACGAAAATTACTTAGCGCAACATCACGTAAGATGACCACCATATTCACGTAACGCCATGCCATGTGACATGTTCCGGCAAAAATCAGGCATCCAAGTATAGCGGACATTCTTACAGGAAATGTCACGGAACGAAACATCACGTGGGATGTTTTTGCCCAAATCACGCAATGCAATGTCACGTGGTATCGCATGATGCCTGACAAATTACGGCTACCTTAAACAGTTTCGCTGCTAAAGCTGGCACGGAACATATTTTAGGGCGAACTTAAACAGCCTTCGCTGTTAAAAGGTGAGCCAAGCATCAGTAGCACGCTCGGTACCAGCAGGATCAGAAAGAGCGATCGGAAGGCTCAGAAAGCTGCCGCATGCTCAGATAAGATCGAAATTCGGAAGATGAAGATAGAGTGCGTGTCGGCACACTGCGCCGCCCTTGGCGCTCCCGTCGCAGTTTCTTGGCGGGCCAGAAGACGAAGCGCTGCCCGGTTAGTTGTGCTGACGCTGAGAGGCCCCTGCTGTGACGGCGTGTACAGAAAGCGCCGGTGTCGGCTGCCCATCGCCAAGTGCTCGAGCGGCTTCTGGTGATAAACAAGACTGGTCCTAAGGGAGACCGTTGTGCTGACAACGCCTCTTCCCTGAGGTGGTCTACGGGTTCGCCTTCCTCAAAGCAGCGCGCCTCGGTCACACAGCGGTGGCTGGTCGCCATCCCCACTAGACGAAGAGCACCACCGTGTCGTGGCTCGCCTGCGATGAGAGTCAGCGAGACCCGACAAGCTGTCTTCCATTGATCAAAGAAAACATCGGACTGAAGTTGTGAGGCGTCTTCTTCCCATTTCCTTGAACATTGCAACAACTTTATTTCTCAATGACCACGTTATTGCGGCTTTCTTTATTTCAGGGTTCGTCATTCTTGCAGACCGCGACTCGCAAAAGAGTTACACGAGCCGTTATCTGGTTCCATAGTATTGTTACAGTGGATTTACGGTACGCATAAGCTGTTATCCACTCGGTAAGGACTGCGGAGTGAAGGCTTGAACCAAGTTGCTCGGCGGATAGTGCAGGATAGAGATGATGGGGTGACGAACAACGAACTAATTTAATACGTCGCGCTATTAATGAGCGGTGTGTTACGAGGACCTATACAAGCATGTGTGGATGCGATCTGTTAATCTTTTTATTTTATATTACGGGGCCGCCAGCTTGTCCGGTGCCGAGATCTAGCGGTGCATGCCTATTACTGCATGCCTACGACACTCAGGCGCCTCTAGTGTCTGTGTGTGTGCGTCTCTGTGTGTGTGTGCGTGTATACGACAGCTGCTTTTCTTGGTTTTTTCCCGAGCTCCGGTTTATCGTTAAATCAAAGCCACAGTGCTATTCAAGTTTTCTGCGGCACGTTCTACACTTTCCTGCTACCCCGCTACATTCTCGCTACCCCATGAGCCATATTTCGTTGCATTGTACTAACTTCACTGTTACCTTGCTATGGAGGGCAGTTTCTGCAGGCAAAATTGAAGCCACAGCGAAAATTTGTTGACGCTATGCGCAGTTCTGCTGCGCAGTCTTTGTATAGCGTGCCGGTCGATCGCGCAAGGTCCACTTTAGAAAAGGAGCCCTGTAACATTCGGAATCTCCTTATCGCAAACGATACTGAACAGTCGTGGAACCATGCATTTTTTTATTTCGTTTCAAACACAGCTGTAATTCACCTGCTCTTCTTTCCAACAAATGACTCTTGTCCGTTGAGTGCTTTGCTCGGGGTAGAGGTACAGCCGCCAACTTCTTTAACTGGACTACGCGAGCGGCGACCGTTTTGTGCGTCAGTGCCGCGTAGTGGGGCCAACTTGCAAAAGGGTCGAGGCTATGCGCCCGCCGACGCTGCGCGCTCGGCTTCGACCGTCGTCTGCTAGGCTGTTCTTTTTTACGCTTATCAGCATGACATCGACGGCTGTTTTCGCAACACCAGATACGAGAACAACAATTCGCCTAGTCATGCTGTCTGTCCATCTCAGTCAAGCTGATAAGGGCGTGCCTAACGTGAAAAAGAAGGGCCTAGCAGACGACGGTCGAATCCGAGCGCGCGGCGGCGGCGGGTGCATAGCCTCGACCCTTTTGCAAGTTGGCTCCGCCACGCGGCGCTCACGAACAAAACGGTCGCCGCTCGCGTACTCCAGTTAAAAAAGTTGGCGGCTGTACATTGGCTGAACTTATGATCACGGAAAGGTAGTCTGGAATGTGTTATTTGTTCATTTTTCATTAAGAAAATAAAGGCAATCTTAGTACCTGTCTCTAAGAAGACCGACGTGAGTGAAGCTACCTAGTCGTTGGCTGCCAGTGATGTTACTTGTTGAGAGAAGAGCAGGCAATTTTGTGTTGGTGCTGCTGGTAACGTCACTTGTTGAAACAAGAGCAGGCGATTGCATGCTGTATTTAAAATGAAACTGGAAATCCACTGTTGGGCTTGCAGCACAATAATATTTCGCTCACACGTTCACAGAAGCCTCAACGACTGATTGGTACCTTTTCCTCAGTGTGTTCAAAAAGTATTCACGATCCCTCTCATACCGACTGCGCAGTGACCACGTAAGCACGCCCCGAAGAAAATTCTCACCCTGTAAGTGTGAAGCATTTGTGTCACTCGATTTCTACATGATGAGTATGGGAATGCATCCAAAATAAACGACGAATGTGTAATGTGTGTAGCATAACGCTCTCGAGTAACGTAATATTGCGGCAGTGGTAGCATCAGCAGGTGCATGAAGTTTCCAGTGGGGACGGTCCGGACACCACTACATATTCTAAATGACAGAGACATAGACACAGCGCCTCTGCCGCAGGCCGGCTGTTCTATTCTGACTTTTCCTTCTCTTCATTTGCCTCGCTCGGCAGCTAGCGCGAGCGTACAAGCTTCGGCGGGAGCTCATTGACCTTCCTATACATGCACATAGAGATATGTACCCAGGCAGCACAACAACATTGGACCGACCTTCGCGCAACGTTGGAAAACATTGGATACAATATTGGAACTACATTGGATTTCAGGGTCCCATGCTACACTTTTGACTAGATTAGTCCAATGTTGGATACCAGTCGTATAACGTTGGAAAAATTGGGAAAGAATGGCTTTGGCCAACATTGTCCATCGTTTGTATTTTCAATATTGGTAAGCTTGTATAAACAATGGAAGCTCTAACCGTTCTTTCCAGCCTTTATTGATGGCTGTCCATCATTTTTTGCCAGCATTCATCGTTGGATGAGGCAGCATTTCTTGCCAGCCTCCTTTATTGGCTGATTCTATATTTTCCCCACCTTTTTTATTGGCTATCATGCATGCGCTTAAATTTGTTTTGCCGAGGCTTCTGGCTCTAGGCAAAAAGCAAGAATATCCAGTAAATTATGGGAGTAACAATAGCTTTATTTTGTACTTAGTATGCATGTATGTATTGCCAGCTTGGGAAATGAATTTGGTTATGTTCACGATTCGTGGTTATGACGATAGCATAAAACAGACATAAATGGTCAATGCACTCATATGTTAATGGCGAAACGTATCTTTCGAACACATACACACATACAAATAAGCAAAATGTTTTATTTGTGACACATTTTATTCGTGAGTATAAGAGACATGAGAAGGGATTGAAAAGAAAGTTCCGATAAAATCAACAAATCAATATTCACTCTAAGTTTGAAGTCCATTGTATATCGTCAGCGTCGAGAAAACTAAACGCATAAGCACCATAAGCAAAAAGAAGAGGCACAAGAAAACATACGCCTAAACCTATGCGACACGTTTTGGTTTACGTGTTTACGTGGAGCAGCTGAAGCTTGAAAGGTTCCTGAAATGATTCCACGAAACAGCTGAATTGTAGAAATTCAACAGTTCCTTAAGTAACACAGCATAAGTGAATGTTAGGATATGGTGATATGTTTCTGCATGCAGAATCCGGAACGGAGGGTATGTGGGGACAAACCGACGACTTCGAAAGAACCGAAAACCAGGAACAAGAAATGACCGTCAAAGAGCACAGGGAAAACACGCGTTTCACGCAAGACAAAAACACAAACATGAAAGTCACACGAACCAAAACAGCTTTGCTAGAACCGATTACTTCATCTGCCGCGACGTATTCAACAAAGCCCACCACGTGTGTATTTACAAATCGACAAATATAAAGAAAATACGCAGTAATACATGCTATAATAAACCCGGCACACGCCAAAATGAGGGTGCGAGCACAACAGTATACGCAATGAGTAAAATAAACGAATGGCTAAAATCGGTACGAAGCTTTCAGGAAAACCTTTAGAACGGTCGCAACACGTCGAGGCTCATCTGTTCAGTTCACTTAAAATGTCCGGTGCAAAGAAGCCCAGGGCTGCCACTTTTTCACTATGCAGAAGTTTGCAGCCGCAAGGTCCGTGTCCGTAGATTACTCAGGTGTTCTGACTTCGTAAACTCGCCAGTTTCAGCAGATACAGGATGCCCGTGCGACACAACCTGTGCGTCCGAAAAACCTCTGCAGAGTGAAAGCCGCTTCGCCTGCCTCACCCCCAGCTCGCTGCCGCAAAACATGTCAAACAGGTATGCGAAGCAAAACGGATTAGTGCCGCCCACGCAGCTCCCCCCTGCCCCCCCCCCCCCGCCGTGGTACGCTTCGCTTCCATGTTCGGCGGGCTCCTGTGCCCCCCGCTCGAGGTAGAAAGATAACAAAGGCTTTTTTTTATCTTCCAACTTTTTGCATATGCCGTATTTGCTCATGCATAACTTATACCGTGCTTACTCGCAAATACCACGTAACTCGTGTTTTTTTTTTGTCCATGCATTTAGGAGTTCCAAAAGGTGCGTAAATTACATGCGAATTTCGCAAATACTTTCGGATTATCGCGTAAGGAATCTTTACGCGTGCTGATCTGAGATGCGTGAAATGAAATGTATCACAAAAACGAATGCAGCTTTCACTCAACACAACGCGTACCTTAACAGCCAAATGCATTCGTGGGCTACATTCAAGCATTAGCGGATGTGCGACTCGGAATCGTGATCACTGGTGCTGTCAGCGGCATCTCTAAACTCCAGTATCAAGAGCGACTCGTGTTCACGTGGCAAAATTATCGTGGCGGAACGGTTCTCAGTTAATCGGCAAACACTATGTTGAATTTGTTTTATAGGAATCGCCAATATGTGCTATTAAACAATCAAAATGCGACCGGCTATGGCGAAGCCTGGGCTACCGAACACTCAGTACCGAAAAAGGACAACACTAGCCTGCGCCACGTGGCACTGGGTGTCATGGGGAGAGCATGCAAGTAATATTTTTGCGTAAACCGTACATAAAGTTGGGAGTGCAGAAATTACGCGTGGGCGCTAATTATGCGAGTGCACATGGTACGTACATATATATTAACGTTGTTTCAAGTGAAAAAGAGATCATTGCTTCTAATATGTCATGTACTTCCCAATGTGAACAACATAGGCACGACAGTATTTACGTCTGGACAATATTGTCTCGCAAGCAGCATTGGCTGTCCTTTATTGAAGAAACCAGACAGAATGTCTGGACAGTATACACAGCCTACTTCTATTATTTTGGAAATATTGCAATGACAACAGATAAAGTGACCTGTTAGGCCATGCACGTGGGCTCGGAAGCCACTAACATGCTGCTGGGTATTTTGGACCATATGATGGCGTTGTAGAATGTAGTTTGCTCAACTTCCAATGTGCAAGTTCTAGTCTAGTTCACACACACTTAGCTAGAACTTGCGCAAATAAACAATTACGTAAATTATAGAGATAATTTTTCCTGCTGCACTGAATACATACACAATGATTTTTCTGAACTCATTTGCGGCACCGAGTCGAGCTAGTGGTCCCTTCATATTGGTAAAACAGGAAAACAATCATGTGTACTTGCCACCATGTGTACCTGCCTCCCGATATATCATGTGTACTTGCAAATGTTACCAACATTGATGCTACAACTTTTGTGTGCGGACAATACTGTCCGACACAGAACATTGGAAGTCCAGCATTGGCTATACAGTGAGATTGATTGGACAATATATACAGCCTGCCGCCATTACATAACCAATATTGATAGGACTATGTAGAAACTGACCCATCATTACCATCCTTGTGCATTGGACGCACCAATAATGTATGCTGAGTGGCAACTATGGCCCACATTTGCCTTCTTTACAGGATGGCAGAACCAATATTGCAAATTGAATGGTTACGATGGGCCATTGTTGGAGGCCTTAATAGATGGAATTTCCAATGCTGGCTTATGAGTGGTATCACAGGGCCTTTATTGGACCTCCGTAAGCCAACAAAAAAACAATATTGGCCCGAGCATCTGTGCTGCCTGGGTACATGCACGCCGGGGAATGTTAGATTGTATGTGCATATATACCCATTAAAATGGACTGGGGGGCGGCGGGGGCGCTTAGATCATCGGAGGCATTATCCGAATGTCATGGGTTCGATTCCCACCGAAGGCAGATTTGTCTTTTCGCCCACTTAAATTCCTTTCCACTTACTCCACAGTTATAACACTACAATTCAGAACCTCAATAATTTCCTTATGCTTTCCTAGGCTTCATAATTTCTTGGTCCATTGAATATATGTATATATGTACGATCAGAAAGTCAGTGACAGACATATTATTTAGAATTTATTCTGACGTTGCGGGTTTAGACCAACCTTTTTCAAAGGTGAAATTTTTTCATGGGTGCATGGTTTTTAAGGGGAGAGCTCACAAAAAAGGGGGTGTGGAATACAGAGGTGTGTCTCAGAAGCCAAGGAAAGTGCAAGATGACGTCTGCATCTGCACGGCGCCTCCATAATACCGATCGGGTGGGCCGAGGTCGTCTGGCGCTTGTAAGCCCTCGTTAGGAGACATTCGCGCTGCCCTCACCATAGTCTATGCTGCTGCAACCCCCGCAGTGCAGAACAGAACCGCTAAAGCCAAATGTTGTTGTGTACGGAGTACAAACAAGCGGAAGGGGGGGAGGGGGAAACAGGTTGCTCTGTGTCATTAACAGCTATTTCATTAAGGTCATTTACAGCTATTCCTGCAGAGGGCGCAAATCCTATGAAAGAGTTACATTTCAAATTTCGTTCCTCGATACCCAATTGCAAAACAGCTTTGTAGGAAAAAATGGCCCCATTTTTTTCCTTGGTAGGAATAGATGCGGTTTAATCGGTTGCGTGGATAACCTGATCCATTCCACCAACTGCGTTCTACCACAACCGGACTGCGGTTCTACATAGAAAGCATTTCTACAACTGCGGTTTCAGCGTGTCATACGATGCCAGTAGCATTGTATTCATCAGGTGCACTAAGCCTGGACAATACAACTAGTTTCTGATGAGTGTGAACGTGAACTAGTTCCGCGTTTGGTAGAGGTACAGGTGCTCCCAAAATAATTCGGAGCGCCGGAGCGGTGGCCGCTCGTCGGCGGAGCACACGCGCGGAAATATACAGCCATGGTCTGCGCATGCGTGGCGTCCCTGGCAAGCAAGATTCGTTCCCTAGTTTATGTATATAGGCGTTGCCTTGTGGTAAAAGGATATCGTTTGTCCCTGTTAGCGCTGCGACAACACATCCCATGCAGCCGCCCATCCGTTCTTCCTTGTCTCGCATGACTATCGTGTGCGATCAACTGATTTTAACGGGCGCTGTCGGACGCTGGCAAGTAAACACATAATGAACAAACCAAAAAGCACTGCGCGTGGCAATATGGTGGCCTATCTATGCAGTTTAATACCATGCTTGCGCCATGGACAAATATAGGCACGTTGGGTGACAACATCAATATCGCGTGCATGCACCATCCACGCGAATCGCAGCTTGCATACGGCGTGGAAGTGACTCGTAGAGTGACTCTATAAAGTCTTTTTTCTCGCCAAGGCGCTGCCACTCGCCAGCTATGGCAAACCACAGTTCGTCAGCACTGGCGTCTCCTAGATTCATGCGGGACATGGTTTGCTTCAATTGTCCCCACACGTTCTCGATGATGTTAAAGTCAGCGCCTTTTGGAGGCCACGGAAGTGTGAGAACAGCACGTTCCTCCAGGAGATTCCGAACAGCTCTGGCGGTGTGCACTGGGCTGAGGTCTTGCTGAAACCAGAAGTACCCGTCTTTAAATGGCCCGTCCAGAGCATACGGAAGCAGATGGCTGTCGAGGATTTCGCAGTAGGCCCCAGCTGTGAAAGATCGTGACAGCCGCACTAGCGGGCCGAGGCCATCTTTGCTTACTGCTCCCCAGACGTTTACAGCACACCGGCCGCTGCTGTGGACCTCGGAAATATATCCAGGGTCGTATCTGCAAAAAGAAAAGGAAAAAAAAAGGTGTGCCTCTACGTAGGAAACGTCTGGAAGAAATATGGCCACAATCAAAAGACACACACCTGCACTTGTATGGCCTCCAAACGTGGAGCTCCTGGTCCCACCTTGAACAAAATGTGCTCTCATCTGAGAAGATCACCTCCTTCCAATCTTCCACCGTCCAATGCTCATGCGCTCTAGCAAATTCAAGGCGCTGACGTCTTTGCCGCTCCGTCAGGTGTGGTTTTTGGGCGGCGATAAACCCGTGAAGTCCGGCTTCTCGCCGGCGCCTTCTTATGGTTTCTACACCGACTTGAAGGCCGAGAGCGGTCTTAATTTGCTGGGCGCTCTGAAAAGGGTCCGCAACTGCTGCAGCAACAATGAGGCGGTCGGTCTCGTCCAATGTGCATCGGCTGCGTCCTGGTCGAGCAGCATCTTTCAGTCGGCCATCTTCAGACCTGTAGGCCTGAATAATTCTGTTCACGGCACTCATAGACCTCCGTGTGAGGCGGCATATCTCGCGTTGAGAAACACCTTGAATGGATAGGTCAACTATCCTTCTCCGCTCGTCGATTGGCACTCTCTTCGGCATGCTGCCTCGACAGGAAAAGGGCTGAATTTCGCGACAGTTCGATGGTTTTTATATCTTCACATCTCCTTATCAATCGGGCGCGCAAACTGCTCACGAATACGTCGGATGAAAGTGCACCTTTTGCCGCGCTACACACAGTCACGCATGGCAAATCTATAGTAAAGTATCATGCAGGCGTATCTGAAGAGACAGAAGTGCCATCGCCAAAAATAAAAAAGAAAAAAAAGCTATATAGGCCCTCTTATCGATTCTCAAAACGACTTTGACGACAAAAACGTTACGCGTCGTTGTCATTCTGTTTCCAATTGCTTCATTCTGGTTAATTAGTTGTGACTATTGATTGACCGTCATATCGTTGAATTTACTGACTCGCTGTTGCGGAGCCTTGAATTGATTGTAATGAGTGGAACTCGTAATATTTTTTTAATTTGGCGTGACCAGTATTAACACGCAGTCTGGAATTTATGCTTCATTCTTTATATTATCGTGCGCGTGTCAAAAACATTTAATTAATAATTACGTTTACTTGCCTAGTAAAACATATTAGCTAGCTGTAATAAATGTTTCGTGTGGTGACCGTGTTGTGGTCTTCCTAATTACCCTAATTACTTAAGATTAGCCGTTGCACTATTGAATTACTCGAAGTTACTTGGTGCTTAATACACTTTTACGTGCTTTATTGAACGGTGGAGGTGCAGTATGCCGCTTTCTGATTTTCGCTACCGCAGGTGTTGTCGAAAATGAGCGGCGGGATGGTCACATTCCGCCACTAATGAGCCAGTTAAACTATTGACTTTCAAAAGCACTGATGCCCATTAACGCGCATGCACGCGCACGTATGCTCCACGGCGTGCATACGCGGGCGCAGAGCGTTGAGACCGCATCCGCAAAACGCTAAAAAGCACCCAGCTCTATTCTTCTGGAGCAAACCAACACCTATTTAGATGCTTTGGGGAACAAGGCGCGCTTGCTAGGGAAACCGCGCACGCGCAGGCACTGGCACTACTTTTTCACCGGCGCGCTCCGCCAACGAGCGGCCACCGCTCCGGCGCTCCGAATTATTTTGGGAGCACCTGTACATGCTCAACGGAGTTGGCCATTCGAAGTGTTTTGTTTAATGACTAGGTAGGGTGTAACAGCCTTTTTTTATCCGAAACCGGGTACAACTCGGCGATTGCACATGTGGACCTGCTGGCTATTTGAAGTCCTTTTTAGGAGTAGCCTATATGCACTGTGCAAAAATGTTTCTTTTTCCTTTTCCTGTTTCTAAATGATGCTTGCCAGTCTGATAGCCGTTCATGTCAGTTTTGCATAGAAGTGCATAATACACTGCTTTGTAGGGAGCCATACTTGTATTTTTATATGTAGGAGCGAATGTTGCTTTTTTCGTCGCCCCAGCACTATCTCCGGTGTATTCGACTTCAAGCACGCGAGTGTGTAGCTGCATTGTGAAACCGAGGTTGCTTCGATGTAACGTTTCTCGCTCTGACAGATTGTGCACAGCATTGTGATGTTTCTCATTATACTGATTTTGTTATTACTTCATGCACTACTTCCTTTGAACAGCTGATCCTAGGAAAATTTTCACTTTCATATCTGAGTCATATTGGGGTTCTTTTGTTTATATTCATTGATTTCATGTGGTGAAGATACTGCAAAACATGGCTGAAGTGTCGGTCACACAGTCATCCATTGTTTTGTCTGTGCTCATATAACAGGATGCACTGCTCTTGTGCTGAAACGCACATAGTCGTTTCGCTTTTCGTTATTGTGTGACTACCAGTGCTCTTTCTGTAAGCGTCTAGTCGTTGATAAGTTCCAAATATATTAAACTTAGCTCTTCTTGAGTTCGTCTTGAATATTTGCGGTTTTAATTTTCTCGGGCACTTCTCGATTTCTCTTTTTTGTGAAACTTGCACAATTTAGTTTATCAATAACATGTTGATGCAACAGTGTTTCGACTTCATGATCGTTGGTAGAGGAGACTCCTTGTTAGGCCGCTTGCCAAGAACTGTTGTTTTTGTTATGTGGGGTTTAACGGACCAAAATCAGCTCTGATTATGAGAGACGCCGTAGCGGAGGGCTCCGGAAATTTTGACCACATGGGGTTCTTTAACGTGCCTTGACATCGCACAGCACACGGGCCTCAACATTTCGCCTCCATCGAAATGCAGCCGCCGCGGCCCGGATTCGATCCCGCAACCCTCGGATCAGCAGCCGAGTACCATAGCCACTAGACCACCGATTGTAGATTGTAGAAAGATGTCATTACTTTTTTTGGCAGATTTGTTTCATACTATACAAAGCACATGCCACATTGATATTTGTATGCATTACAACTAATAGTGACCTAACTGGTAAGACTGATGAAGCATTTGCAGGTAACTGCGCCTACCTTACTGCACTATTATTCCTCTGTCGCACTCAATGGTGATGCTTTGACCCACCAGAAAAGAAAAAAGAACGAGTTCCAGGCAAGTGCGCCGCCAGGACTTCTTCCTAGGTGTAACTACGAAAAATATTCAGCTGGCACTACCCCCACTCTGCGGCACCGAAAAACATATTGTGCCGCTGGTAATATAGCAGGTCGTAGCTACTACCACAGGGCAGGGACGGCGTCCGCGAGTGGAGGGTGCCCCTCCCCCCCAAATTATGATCCCGATGACACCTTCACAACCACAGAGTTAATGTCTTAGGGGATGCAAAAAATGCTTGGGGTCATTTGTTCCTCTAAACCGTTAACTCTTAATTCACATTTTGATTTACGTATTCTGAGGGTGGCAACCAGATAAAAGTTTTTGTGGGCGCGCCCCTTTCCCGAGCGCGATTCCTGCTTTTTTTCAGATTAAGGCGAACGTTTCAAAAACTGCTTTTTGACGACGTCTTTGGTAAGCCTTTAAACAGATACAGAAATTCCGGTAAATGGTATTATTTGAGTCTTTTCTAAGCCGTCGAAATGACCAGCTTTTTCTTTTGACGTTTGGAAGACGTTAACGAAACGTCTCCCTTATGTGCAACAAACCAGACATTAGACGAGATAGACAAAAGGACAGAAAGTTGAGCGAGTTGGTAACATTCCATAATCAAAAGAAGAGGCGTGCAGGACACGGACACAAGAAGAGAAGTGAACACCACGAACGCCGTGGTGTTCACTTCTCTTCTTGTGTCCGTGTCCTGCACGCCTCTTCTTTTGATTACGAGATAGACGATGCATCCTTGACTAACGCTTCTTACGCGTGCCGTGTACGCGACGTCGTTAACATCTCGGATATCCGTTTCGAAGACGTCACAAGTCCTTTGTGTGCTAGCTGGGTTACTTGCGGTGGTTAACGTCCCTAAACCACCTCTGGTTCTGAGATATACCCTAGTGGAGGCCTCCCGCAATTTCGACAACGAGGGGTTCCTTGAGGGGCCTCAACATTTAGCGTGCATCTAAATGCCACGGCCGTGGAGAGGAATCGATCCCGCGACCTTCGTATCAGCCGCCGAGTGCCATGAGAGCAACATCACTGCGGTGCGACGCACCGCACGCATGGCACATACGCAAGTTTTTTTTGGGTGGTGCAAAGGCACGCGGCCACATAGGATACAGGTTGCATGCAAGTTCTGAAATAAATCTGGGAAACTGAAGCAAAGGAATGTTATACTCAGAAACACAGGATCGGGTACCTTCAACACATCCATCTCCGAGTTCTCTCTTGCAAGTCTCTCTCTCTATTGCTAGTTTTACAGGAATAGAGCAAAACAGTGGAAGCCCCGCCACGGTGGCCCCATGCCATGGCTATATGGTACTCGACTGCTGATCCGAGGGTCGCGGGATCGAATCCTGGCCGCGTCGATGGAGACGAAATATTGAGGCACGTGTGCTGTGCGGTGTCAGATGCACGTTAAAGAACCCCAGGTGGTCGAAATTTCCAGAGTTATCACGATGAAATCGTGGTTTGGGTACGCAAAGCACCTGAAATCAACCAGCAAAACAGTGGAAATATAAATGAATACTGGTAGGGCTAAATCTTCGAGATGCGTCAGACAACGGTGTTGGAGAAAAGCGATCATTCAACACCGGCTAAAACGAAATATTCTGTATTGGTATCTGATGAAACGCAGTCTCCATTGTAACATTCAGCCGCCTATGGCGCATATCAGCTTAACCCGGGCCGGACCCTGCGGGTATCAGCCACATGTAATCGCGTTGTCATTAGGCCTGACCTGAGGAACAAGTACACCATTTTAGTGATGCTGTCTGAAGTCCGTTATTCAATACCATTCCCTCTCATTACAATAGTGGTATGTAACGAGTGAGCGGAGACAGCCAGGAGAGCACCGACATGATGTGGTAAAGGCAGCTCAAGTTCACCAAGAAATGCTTGGCATTTAAAACATATGCATTTATCAGAAACGAAATCTTCGGTGTTTAGTGAAAAATTTGTCGTAGGCCGCGGTTGGAGCCTGGGACCAACTCCTGTGCGGGACGGTAACTCTGTAAACGGGGCTAGCGAGGAGACTGGCGAATGGTAGTGCGATGGCGAATTGATGGACAGCTGCAAACACATCAACAATTACTCTAGCAAATCAGTTTTGCGCAATCCCGCAAAGTGGAGTAACGGTGCTGAAAGGGAAAGTTGCATTTGGGTAGCACCAAACTACAAACGAACCCATTGTGTTTTCTCAGATACGAAAGCTACAACACACGCTGAAGCAACACTGGGGTTAAACTTGCATCGCCATTCCAGGCGAGAATTCCTCAATAAGGACAACCTTCACTTGCAATCGGTGCTATGTCAGTGTAAGTATGACCGCTTTGCACCTGTACTTGCATACCTTGTCCAACAAAAGTATACTGAATATGTGAAAGCACTGCGCAGTGTAATGCACCAAATGTAACAGGCTCCGTAATGGGAAGACGATCGATATGGTTGTGCACAACAACAAGTTGCAGGTGATCGATTGTTCACCTGTTCCACACTGCAATCGATCGCGTTCGATTCTCGTACGTGCAATGACTAGAGGTGTGTCTCGGGCGGGGCCTGGGATAACCAGTGAGGCGTTTTGTCTTGCCTTTTTGTGGTCACAAACCTTGTCGTTTGCGCAGCATCATACCCTTAACATCACTACACGCCCCATCTCTCCTTTACCCAATGCCACGAATCTTCCGCCAAGATTAAACTTTGCAGCCGCAATCGCAGTTATACCTTGCCAAACTCCTCTTTACAACCGATGAGGCAGCAGTGATAGTCCATTGTGCAACTAATGCATCCCTCAAATCGATTAGTGGAGTAGCTGCCCTTATCCACGCTTCCACCGATGGCCTGTTTCTGAACTCGTCACCTCCCAATTTTGAAAACAGCTGCTCATAGTGGCTGTTTGCGAATCTGGTGATTTCTAAATAATATAAAACGCTATACATACCGATAGAATTCCGTTGGGCCATACAAAGACCGAAGGAGGAAGGAGAGAGCGGCCATGAGTATTGAAATTTGCAGTTATACTAAAACGGCTACGACGCCACTGATGCATTTCCTTCTTTTCGCAAGAAACTGTGTAGGAATCATCACGCCAGGGTCATTCGCCCACTGGTATCCAGAGGTAAAATTTTCTATCCACCAAGAAACACTCATGGGCGAAGCGTATCCCCTTCCGGTGGTCAATGCTAGTTGTTTTTTGCTAAACGCGCAAGAAGTATATGAAGCTAAGGTGGCTCTGTATTTTGTATCTGTCTTTTGGCTGACGCCATCCAGAGGTGCCACCCCACTGCATCCTCCAGTTGTTGGTACAGTGTTTATCATTCGCTGGCAAGTAGAGCGATCAAGGCAGGGCCTATCGGATGTACACGTAACAAGCAGACACAATCCGTGGTGACGGAGCCTGTATAGTGTTAAAAACAGGTGGATGCCAATTCCCTTTTCACATCCTTTACTCCACCTTGGCGGATTGCACAGAACTGATTTACAGTAATGTCCAATTCAACGCCAAGGTAATACCATGAAAGACCTTTCCAGGACTCCCTAAACGCGAACGCGAGAAATTTCGTGTGTATGTATGTATGTATGTATGTATGTATGTATGTATGTATGTATGTATGTATGTATGTATGTGTATGTATGTATGTATGTATGTATGTATGTATAACCATGCACAGATTTCTTCCAAACATGCAGTAAATAGTATTGGAGAAACTGTGCCTCCTTTTCTGGCACTATTCTGTGTTGGTATGTTCCTGATTTTCCTATGAAAGAATTGGGATTCTGTGGAATCTTTATGGGGTATATTGGCTATTATATTTACGTAACCATCGCATATTCCGTGACGGCGCAGTTCCTCCGGAACTTCTGTTACCTCTGCCGAGAAAAAAGGCTCTTCGTAGTCTCTGAAAGCCATACAGAGGGGTCTGTTGATTTGAGCGGATTTCTCAATTACTTGATTGGTCACATGAAGGTGGTCTATTGCGAAGGATCCTTGTCTTAAGCCAGCTTGCTCTCTCGGTTGATTAAATTCAAGTGTCGCTCTTATTCCATTTGAGATAACCTTTGACTGCTTTGTATAGTGTTAAGAGTAGACTGATAGGCCTGTAGTTCGTCTTTTACATCTGCCTTCTTGTGTAACAATAGAATGCTTACGTTTTAGGGGCGAAGCTCCTTAAGACATGGGTCGTTCGTCCCTTGTAGTCGTAACCACCTCGTTCTAGGATTGCGCTCGATAGCTCGCGCGCCGGGACGCTCGCGCTCGCCCTCGGCGCGTTCCTCCCGGCGCGCGAGCTCTCTCACTCTTCAATCTGCTGTCTTGTGTGAGAGAGACAGAAAGAGAGAGAGAGAGAGCGAAAGACTGTCCGTTTCTAACGATGATGATGCGTTTGTGCTAGCGCGTTACGGCGCGTGTAAGAAGCTGGTGTAAGACGCTGTGGCCTCTCCGCCTTATACTCTTTCAGCAGTCATGTGATGGCGTCGGCAAACGCGGTGCGCGTTCCGGCCTGTGTAAGGGGCTGCGTAAGACGCTGTGGCCTCTCCCCCCTTACTAGAGAGTACTGCATGTTTCTAACGCGTTTGTGCTAGCGTCCCCTTAAACGCGAGATCCCAGCGTTCGAATAGAGTGTTTCTCACGTCTTTACATGATGATCGACTGGCGAATTACACGGAAGATTAACGGTTTACCGGTGATTCACTCCGGAGCTTCGCCCACTCATCATCATTCACCCCGTGGATATGCTGTGAATTTTTTTTGAGCTTACTGGTACCTTCGAAGCCTCGAGACATTGGGTTTGCAGTGTCGCGAGCTTTCTAGCTAGGAAGTCTCATCAATCTTCGATCAAGTCGGCGGTTATGCCGCCTTCTCCAGCTGCTTTCCCGCTGGACATCCCCTGAATTGCTTTCCTAACCTCGTCTGCAGTGACGTATGGAACTTGGCTGTCATGATAGACGCTTATTCAAAAGATCAGACTGGGACGAAACAGAACTACAGATTAACGGCGAATATTCGAGTAACTTACGCTTCGCCGGTGACATAGCACTCTTCAGCAATGATGAAGCCGAACTACGAAAGAGGATTGTGCACTCAAGCAAGGAAAGTGCTGAGGTAGGATTAAACTTGAACATGCAGAAATCGAAGGTAATGCTATAGGTGGCACGCCGAAAATGTATTCAGGATTGGAAACCAGATATTAGAAGTCGTACGAGAATGCACATATCTGCGCCAGCTACTGACGGGGGAACCAACTCATGTAAAAGAAGTACACATTATAATAAGCATGTGATGGTGCGCAAACGGGAGATCTTCCCAACTCAGGAACAGAGACTTACCGCTATCGCTCAAGCGGAAATTAAATAACTACTGCGTTCTGCCAGTAGTGACCTACGGGGCCGGAAGTTGAAGAATGAGGAGGAAGGAAGCAAACACAGGGAGGTTACCCAAGAAGGCGTCCATTTGGCTGCCCTGCTTGCATAATTACAAAGAAGCTAGACAGGAAGTTAAGAATCACGCAGTGGGCGATAGAACGAAAAATGATATGCGGTACATTAACAGATGGATGAGAGAACCAACAGGGGTAGCCGACATAATAATCTAAGTTTAGAAGAAAAAATGGAGATGGGCAGGTCACGCGATGAGAAAGCTACACAACCGATGAACAGTTAGAACGACGGAATGGATACCAGGAGACGTTAAGCACAACCGTGCACGAAAGAGGGTAAGATGGAGTGAAGAAATTAAATTCGCAACCTTCAAATGGAATGAGCTCACACAGGACATGACAGGATGGAGAGCGTTGGGAGAAGCCTTCGTCCTACAGTGGACATAAGATGAGTTGATTGTGACCATGATGATGTATGAATGTATGTATGTCACTCGATTCAACGGGCTGGCCAAAACTAAGCCAGATAGTAGAAGTGGTGGCACGGGATCGCACACGCCAGCATTATACTTCCCAAAAGAAATCTCAGGCCTATTTGAGACGAAATATATGTACAGTCTGTTTCACACTTCGGGGAAATCTCGGAGCGCCTTGCAACGCGATGCGGCCACGATGCGGCGAGCGCTGTAGTCGGCCGGCAGCGGCTGCTCCTGCAGGCGCAGACGCGCGATGCGTGTGGCCTTGAACCGTGTCGTCTGCTACGACAGCGCGTGCTGGCTGTCTTGTCGGGAAGCGTGCTACTGTGTGCAGCATCGCGCTGATTTCATCGTTAACGTGAGAAGTCAGCCGATATTCTTCTCTAAAGGTTGTGCGGCGCCATCGCCTTTGGCCTGCATTGGCAAGGAAGGACAGCTGCAAACCTAATTTAACAGACTTGCTTTGTGCTGCTGATGGCCGGGGTACTGAGCGGGTGCACGTATGCTTCGTCACCGCGTCTGCTACCTAATGCGCAGCGACAATAAACGCTGCACCAGTTTTACTCAAAGCACCCTTATATCCCGTGTCTACAGGTAGTCTTGTGGTTGTAGCCTGGCCAAGAGATGAAGGAATGCGGTGCTATTGCATTTTGTCTTTTCAATATCATTTGAGCCTTTTTATCTCACGCAGTTTAAAGAGCGCCGAATCACCAACAAGCCCAACATCGTCAACGAGTGGGCCACGCTCCGACGGGACACATTGCCCACTCAGTCCCTTTACGCCTTCCTTCCGTTAAGAATGAGCGCTCTCATGGCTTCCTTGGGACATGACCCGACAAGACTAAGCGCAGTTGGGAGTGCTACGCGTGCATTTTGCGCCGACGGAGAGCGCCTGTCTATTGTCACTGGAATGTTGCTGAGAGGAGCTACTTCCCTCTCAATTTCGTCACCTCAAGCGTTCCTTTATTCAGATTCATTTATCTGGTCGTGTTCGACCTGCATAGTTATTACTGTCGAATGCTTTCTTTTCATTTTTTTGTCCAGAAAAGACCGAGCACGATGTGCACACATCGCAGCGTTTATTGTCGCTGCGCATTACGGTAGCAGACGCAGTGACGAATCATACGTGCACCCGCTCTGTACCCCGGCCCTCCGGCAGCTCAAAGCAAGTCTGTTGTCAAATAGTTTTGCAGATCTCCTTTCCTGACAATGCAGGCCAAAAGCGATGGCGCCGCACAATCTTTAGCGAAGAATGTCGGCTGACTTCTCACGTTTACGATGAAATCAGCGCGATGCTGCACGCAGTAGCATGCTTCCCGACAATACAGCCAGCACGCGCTGTCATAGCAGACGACGCGGTTCAACGCTGTACGCATCTCGCGTCTGGGCCTGGGCGAACAGCCGCTGCTGGCCGACTCCGGCGCTCACACTTAGGGGAAATCTCGAAGGTGCTCGGAGATTTCCCCTAAGTGTGAAACAGACTGTACATAACCTGATCTGTAGCATTCATTTAATTAATAGTACAAATATTGTACTGTTGCTTACATTAGTAAATGAAAATCAACGCATTATAAATCGTGTCGAAGAGACACTATAGAGTTTGTTGACCCATCTCATTGCATCCTACATATTCTGTGCACCACAACAGGAGCACAGATACATGTGCACCACATCAGCCTCAGAGGGGCGCCCGCTGAGACAGCGCCTCCTCGTTTTCTTCCTTCTGTTTTTCTTCTTGTTCGCAGTCAGAAATAATTCTTCCCTCCCCTTTCTCTGCTTTCGTCACTTCCCTTGTCATCCCTGACAAAAATGGCAAAATGTTGAGACCTGTGGATTCCGCGATGACGGTGCATAATTAAGAGCCCGAGGTATTCAAAATTTTTGGAGCCATCCAATACAGCGTGTCTTATTATATTAAATAGTGGCTTTGGGGCGTAAAACCTGAGGTATTATGAATTTCACTGTTTACAATGGCGTCCAATTTTTACGAGTTTTCTGCGAAACTTCACTCATCACGTGCTCTACACTTAACTGCATGGCACCAAGGCGCACATCACAGCTGTTCACTTTTCACCATTCTACTATCACAGCAAATGCCTTCTCGTTAAGCCTCATCAGGTCATAACAGTGCGCAAATGTCCAAGAGAAGGAACACAGAAAACTCAAAAGTGGTCACCCTGGTCACAAAGCCTTGTTTTTAAACAAAACTGCTGATTCGTTAGCAAAGGCATCGCCTCATGCGCCAATATTTGGGGTCCTTCATCGAACAGCATACCTAAGTGTTGCTACATTTCGCATGTTTACAGTGAAAAACAAATTTTCGAAGGAAGTTTCGAGGGCGCCTCCAGGTAACAAACATCTATTTATTCCACTGGCATAGCGTGTTAAGCAGCACAATGGTTATTGTGGTCCGCATCACGAAATTGCGTTGTCGAGCTCCCCCTCTCATTTTTTATATGCACAGGCCAGGTTTGCATGCTACTATTTTTCATCTTGTCGTCGCTTCAAAGATTAAAGCTTGAGAATTCTCGGAATAATACCTATACTAGGCCCTACCGAAAGGTTCACCGAAACGACTCTTCTCTCGTTTGGAGGGACTTATTTTGGGAGTAGACACGGGACCGTCTGCTTGACAGTTGTGAAATTTCTAGCGGATAAAAGAATACTCTCTTGATTATTATCAGATCCACCTTTATACTTGGTAAATAAACTTATATAAAACTAATAAAGATCTTATCTCGGCCAATCCCATTCATTAGTTATGCCCAGTATAGACAGAACAAGAAGATTCCATCTAGGGGAACTACTAGACGGATTAGAAGAGAAAGAACACATCGCTTGTTGTTGGCTTACACATGTATTTTTTTTTCTGTTCCTGTTCAAGGTGATGGTGTCTTCAGCTTGCGTTTGTCGCGACAATATTCTTAATATGATGACGAATCGTATTCGCAACTTCAATCACAGTGGATATGCTGGGGCAACTAGCGTGCCAAAGATAGCCCACTGCACGTTGTAGTTGGTTTCGCAGAAGCCATCTTGCGATACATGGGAAACCTTTAACAACTACAACATATGCTCTGCTGGGAACAGCAGCGCAGCCTGCACCACTTGCTCCAAACCTGCACCCCGTGTTTCAAAGGCTTATCCCACGTAATATTGTGTGCATGGAGGTTTTTTCTCACGAGACTGCTGATGTGTTTCTTGTAGATGAATATTTCAAGCGGGTTGAAATATATGTGGCCGATATGTGGCATTTCAAATAAAAGGACGATTGAAAATTTCATAATCCGGCTTATAGTACACCGATTCCGGGAGGAATTGCTGGAAAAGAATGAAGCGCACTTTACTGCAGATCAGCTTGCAGATATGAGATATTGTGACCACGTAGTGCACCACGGCGCTGCATAGGAAACGCGGCGGCCTTAAAAAATGCTCTGTATTGGCGGACGCCCAAACTACAAGAAAAGCGGCGCGCACGGAAGAGGCGCCCAAGGTCACGCCGAATCTCCAAGGGGGCAGATTTTTGCCCAATGTTGTGCGTGTATCACGTGGGCCGCACCGCAAACGCGGGTTCGATCACGGCCGCGGCGGCCCCATTTTCGATGGAGGCGAAAATGCCATAGGCCCGTGTGCTGTGCGTCGTAAGTGCACGTGAAAGTCCCCTAGGTGGTCTAGATTTCCGGAGCCCTCCACTATGGTCTTTCTCTCCTTCCTATCTCTTTCACTCCCTTTCCCCTTCCCCACGGACGCTTAGCCGTGCTCCCAACATGGGCTGCAGAAATTAGCGTCCTTTCCTCAACCAAATCACAATCATCATGCGCACCGAAACTTCTGCAGCGGCTTTCCAAGGCTATATAAACAGTCTACCATGGGCTGCGAGCTGTAGGAAGTAGAAGTAGCAGTAGCAACAATGGAAGTCTTGTGTGACTCAGCGAGTAGACGCTGTTCCACGAGCCAGCTGACAAGCCCTGCCTGCAAGTTTCGAGTTCAAAGGCACCTCGAGTGACTTGGTGAAGAGGACTCTTTCGTGTTTTATTGCTTGTTGCAGTGCGTGAACTTGTTCGTGTTGGTTGATTTCGTGTAACCTTGTAACCCGTCTGTGTTTGAGTTTGGAAGAGCCGTGTTTGGTGTACGTTTTGTGTAACTGCCTGCTTTATGAGAATATATTTTTGTTTGATCACCCTCGGTTCTCGCTCGGTGTTTGCACCACTCCTGGCGTTTGGCTAGTGTGCCGAAGGGGCCGAGACCATCATTGTCCAAGCTTTCGTGGGATCTTTATCGGGTAACCAAGACGTTGGTGCTTGGAATTATTTGCGGCGATCGCGTCCGGTACGTCTCAATACGGGTTTGGCGACACGGACAAGGCATACGTATTTACTCTGTAAGAACGTTTTTTCGTTGTCGTCATTCGTTAGCACTACTCAGCACGTGCCTTGCTCAAACTTGCCTTCGCTTTTTCACGGCAACCGTTCATGTACGTCTACCGTCGCTTTCAAACGAAAAGAAAGAAATGGTACTTGGGAGTGAGGAATTGGGAAGATGGATTATGAAAGAGTGCGTGATATGCGGGATTAGTGAGAGGAAGGCACAGGCAAGATGGGTATCGTTCTCGTTATTCTTTGGCGAGTCTGCTGTTTACTGTGCCCCCTTAAGTTAGAAATGTGTTGTACCACCTGCCGTATTCGTCCACTTTGTTGCAGCTTTGTGTTCATATTTAATGTAAGTAGGACCGAAAGCCTCTAAGAAGGCGAGCCAGCCGGAGTTGCACACTCGAAGTAGCAAACAAATTGAAAGGTGAGGCCCGCGCCGCACGCGCAGACAAGCTGGAGACTTAAAATACGCAGGAGGACGCTATCGACAACAGCGCTGTTCCTGGAGTTCCTGTTTCCGTTCTTGGGCGTACACGATAATCAAGCACTGCCTGGTTGGTGTTGGCGGCGCTGCAAGGCTGTGAAGCAACCGTGGATGTTCCCTCATTATTGTCACATGCTCAAGCGCCTTTTGGGCATGACCAGGATGAAGCCTAAATGAGGCTATTGTGGTAACGGGGGACTCCTCTTGCTGGAAGGGGCCTCACATCGCTCTTCCAACGACCAGACGAGTGCTCGCACTACCTCATCCCGGTGGCGCGCCTTGGTTCCGTCGCGTGGTGAAGAGGACGACTACTGCCACAGTGCCTTAGCCCGACTGCGACGACAGTCGGTGACACGAAATCTTTCGTCAAAAAGAGCGTCGGAATGACCTCTTGTGAGACGTCTTTTACTGATTTCCTTGAACACTCTGCTGTGAAGGCCTTTCGCTTATTTCTGTTCAGTGACGTGTTCAATATCTCTCGCTATTGGTACACATGCTGAACGCACAACAGAGTGATGTCATGCCCATTTGTTCTGTCCATATTCTGAAGTTAGACAAATTTTTGTTTTACTTTCTTGCAGCTCGAGCCCCTCGTCAGCTGACAACCACATGATGTCACGCGCAAGCATAGGACGGGAGGAAAAACTTTCATTTCTTGCGAAGTTTCTCGCTAAGTGCGTGGCGTCCTCAGTCCAGGGCTCGCGATGAACATATGACTCTTCCGTAACAGGGAACAGGGCCTCTTGCCGAATCCTCGGGGATGCGGATTCCATTCCAGGCATGACAACAGCGTTTCTAGGGGTCGACAGGCAGATACACCTTATTGCTTAGGTTTAACAGCACCTAATCAACCCTAGCTTGTCGAACTTATTCGGCTGTCCGCCAAAATGGTGTGCCTCATTACACTAGCCTGGTTCTGACACTTCCGCCCGGAAATGTTTTTACGTGCGCAAATCGGTTTTAAGAAAATGTTTTCCTTGGCGCGCGTGCCTATCTGAATGAACATGTCAGTGCTCTCGTGTCATGCAGTGTGTATTTCAGCACATGTTACAGTTACGCATTCGCTCTTTCAGCAGCGAAGCTGCTTAAGCTAACCGTAAAAATATCTGTCCTGCCACTTTTAACAATAAAGCAATTTAAACTAGCCGTAATTTCTCAGGCATCATGCAATACTACGTGATATTACGCTATGTGACTTTGGCGGAAAGCTGTCGGGACAATCACGCGATGTTGGTGTTACCATGCCTCATGAGGTTTGGTAGGTGAGTTCGGCTCCCCCCCCACCGACGTTGCGTCACGTGATCTTGGGCGATTACGTAACAAGCTGGCTCCAAGATATGACGTGACAATCAAGCGACTCCTTTTGGTAAACGTCCAGCTTCGCTGTTATCTGGCTTTGGACACCTAGCTGGAGCTGCGTACTTTTTGTGCCCTTGTGATAACAGCGCCTTCTGTATATGCCTGAATGAGTGTTGGTTCGCATATTCCATCCTGCAAGACGTTGAACGGTGCTACCCTGATCCAGTTAACGGATAACTCTGCGCTAGCATTACCTAGGAATAAAATGCACAGCCTTTCTTAGATGTTCATGTAGTGTTGTCTCCCAATGTCGCAATGTTGCAAGTTTGGATTGTTCCGCAGTTTTCGGCAAACGAAAGATGTCGCGCCATTTGTCGTGGAAAGCAATGAACATGGATGGTAACGACAATAGGAGAGTATTTTGCGGTGACTCAAAGATAAGCGGCAACAGTTCTTTCCAGGCTCGCCTTTATTATGGTTCATTGACTTCTTATAAAATGCCACATTTTATTGCAGTCCTCCTCTTTCTGGACACCTTCTGGGGCTCGTTACGAAGACGACTTCACTGGCTATTATTTTTAATAATTTATGTCGGTTATCATTACTGGTCTTTATGCAATGAAACAAGCCAATACACAAAAATACCTTTTTTGCGCGGATATGTTGCCCCCAGATGTTCTGTTTCCGTAACGCCCCCATTCTCGTGTCTTGATCTCTTTGAAACGCGGTGCTTCTTTATTCCTGGTGATGCAGGAGGATATCTCTTATCAGCACAGTTAATAATCAAACTGTACATCCACATCAAAAGCTGCAATGCCAGTTGAAATTGCTCTCCATTCTAGGCAACTAAACAATGCAAGAAAATGCTCTCCACCCTCACGTGCTCTTCCGAAAGTTAAGACATTCACGGCAGCTGTGTTGATCTGCCGCATACTTCCGTTTTTCTTCAATAACGTAAGCAGATAGGCGCGAGTTGTTAATGAAATTAGCTACCCAATTACAAATGCAACGGACATTATCAGCCATTCTAAGTAATTCAATATTTCATTGGCACCAAGTAATGTCGACATCAAGGGTAAAATGTGGTGTTGTGCTAATTTGAACATTTCTCTCTATTCTAGACGCGCCGAAATCTTCTGCGGAACATCCAAGTGGCCTGCCTCTTTCGGACATCCTCAGAGATGCATCGCAGCACTCTATGCAAACGGCTTGCTTTGTTAGCTGATCGATTCTTCATGATCTTGAGACTTGTTAATGTAACCATCTGCACTGATGACTGTTACTGATATGTTATCTTTGAAACGTGGCATCGTATATTTGCTTTGTGCCTCGGCCTGTAGTCATTTTGAAAAGCTATAGAAATTTTATTGCAGTGCATAAGTTCCCGCCCTTGGTATACAGCATTTTCGCCTCCAATACATTGGCCCTCGCTAAGTAGCAATTACGCCTTACAATTGGACGTTTTCAGCTTTATGCATTTTTGTGTTAGTGTAGTGCTGAGAAGCGGTTTTGTAGGTATGTTACCGGGGCACATGACATAGTGGTGCATTGCTGTCAAACTGCTGTATCTTACCAACAACCCTGAACTCTAAAGCAAAAATCTTGTTGACTGTTCTGTAATTTATCACTGCAGTACTTAATGTTCTTTCCAATGTTATGCCTCAAAATGTTAATACGAAAGTGTTATTCACCACGCGAGTGTCGGTTTTCCTTTCCCCTGAAGTGTCACCAATCGCGAAGCAATGATTTTCTCATTGCACTCGCATTTTGTTTCATACTTTTCCCCACCGCATATTTCGCCACACTCACTTCTATGTTTTTAACCACTTACACGAACCATATATTGCATTATAAATTGGTTCACTTGGTGCGCCAGTGGTACGAATTCTTTCGTGCTTGAAATGCATGTAGTGGTTCTAATTGACGAGAAATCGCACATTCTAATACTTCAAGCACTTTGTTCATTTAGGGTATCTGTATAGGGCCTCATAATTATTTGTTCAATATATGCAATCTATTCATTCGTGATGTTTTTTGATGTAACACCGATAAATTAGAATATTTACTCATTTCTCTAGCTTTGTAGGGAGCGGAATAATTACGTGCCGAATAAGCTTCTTTCATGATTTCCTGGTGTCTATATGCATTCTTTCAAGCAATATACATAAACATTGAACAGACATGTGTGCAACACGTTGCGTGCTCCTCAGTTTCATCTCTAGTTTTTTCGTTATTCTCCATGTTTCTGCACCGTACATTAGTACTGGGAGAATGCAGTGATTGAATACTTTTCGCTTTAATGAGAGCGGCAAGTGTCCGGTCATGATTTTGTAATGCCTTCCGAATGCGCTCCAGCCCAGCCTTATTCTACGGAGAATTTCATTTTCCTGGGTAGGAGTTCCTGATATTAACTGTCCCAGATATACATATTCGTTTACACATTGTAAGGGTTCATTGTTGATTTTAAATTCCTGTTCCTTAGCTAAGCTATTGAGCATAACTTTGGTCTTTTGCCTATTCATTTTTAATCCAATTTTAATGCTTTCCCTGTTTAGGTCGTCAATCATGTTTTGTAGTTCGTCACCATCATTGCTAAAGAGCACAATGTCGTCTGCAAATCTTAAATTGTTTAGATATTCTCCGTCTATTCGAATGCCCCTTTCTTCGCAGTCTAGACGTTTACAGACTTCCTCTAAACGTGCAGTGAATAGCATCGGTGATATTGTATCGCCCTGTCTCACGCCTCTCCTGATCGGGATTTCTCTGCTTCTCTCATGTAGGAGTAGTGTGGCTGTGCAATCTTTGTATATGTTGTTTATGGTTCTCACGTATACGCCAGGTACCCCTTGACGATGTAGAGCTTCTAGAACTGCTTGCATTTCTATGGAGTCAAATGCTTTCTCGTAGTCGATAAACGCCATGTAAAGAGGTTTGTTATATTCCGCGTACTTCTCAATTACTAGGTTGATAGCGTGGCTGTGGTCCATTGTCGAGTAACCTTTCCTAAAACCAGCTTGTTCTCTCGGTTGGTTAAAGTCGAGTGTTTCTCTTATCCTCGTAGAAATTACCCTTGTAAATAGCTTGTATATTACTGGGAGTAGGCTGATTGGTCTGTAATTCTTTAAGTCCTTTATGTCACCTTTCTTGTGGATAAGGATTGTATTAGCATTTTTCCAGCTGCGCGGTACGCTACATGTCTTGATACATTTCGTGAAGAGCGATGCAAGTTTTTCAAGTACAATATCTCCTCCGTCTTTGATCAAGTCGGCTGTTATACCATCGTCACCAGCTGCTTTACCGCGGGACATGCCTTTGGCAGCTTTTTTGACTTCGTCAGCGGTTATACATGGAATTTCGGTGTTCTCCTCTGGTTCTATCTCTATTAAGGTTGTATGGTCTGTCTGAGAGCTGTACAGTTCCGAGTAGAAATCTTCTGCTACCTTTACTATTTCGGTGAAACTGTTGATAACGTTACCTTGTTTATCTTTTAGTGCATGCATTTTGTGTTGTCCTAAGTGCAGTTTCTTTTTGACCGATTTAATGCTGGTGCCTTTCTCCACTGCTTTCTCTTTCTCTCATGTTAAAGTTTCTTACATCTCTTTGCCTGGCTTTACTGATCAATTTCGATAGTTCTGCGAATTCTATCTTATCTTTTGATGAAGTTACTTTCATTTGTTGGCGTTTTTTTATTAAGTCCTTGGTAGATTGGGACAACTTACTTGTTGTTTGCTTAGTTGTTTTACCCCCGACTTCTATCGCGGTTTCAAGGATTGTTTTCGTTATGGTTTTATTTATTTGTTCTAAATCGTCACCGTTTTCGTCTAAGGCGTCGAACTTGTTGCTTAGGGCGACTTTAAATTCGTCGTCTTTCGCTCTGATTACCTCTACATTACATTTTTTTTAGTAAATAATTTAGTTCTTGTTTTCTTTAGGTTAAGTACAATCTTTGCCCTTACTAGTCTGTGATCGCTGCATTTTATCTTCCCCACTACTTCTGTGTCTTGAATTATACCTGGTTGTTCGCAAATTATGAAGTCGATTTCATTCTTTATTTCCCCGTTAGGGCTTTTCCACGTCCACTTCCTATTCTTGTGTTTCTTGAAGAACGTATTGATTATTCGAAGCTGGTTCCTTTCGGCAAATTGTACTAGCATTTCTCCACGGTTATTCCTACGGCCGACGCCGTAGTTGCTTATTCTGGTATGCATTCTTTCAAGCAATATACATAAACATTGAACAGACATGTGTGCAACAGTAATATGTGAGCGAAACAATTTCTTTTTCGGAATGCGACTGCGTTGTTGTTTTTATTTTGCCATAGACTGCGATGCCATTCTCAGCATCATAAATCTTCTTTCATTTTCATGTATTCCACCTTTTCCTAATAACTTCATATACTTAAATTTTGTGGGCATTCTTTCGTGTGCTAATGACCGTGTCTCGGTATCGCAACAACAAAAATCGAGTCTTAGGCCTAACATTGCCTCACCGACCATATATAAAAGCAAGGTGACGCGCAAACCACCGAACAGCGAGAACGACACCACGTGTATTTCGAGACAGTCACCGCGACTGTGCAAGACCCGGATGTTAGAGCCATTAACTCTTCAACAACGCGGACATGGAAAGATAAATATTCGGAGTTGTTAGAAGAATGGAAATTGTATATCTTGCAGGCCCACGGCACTGCACGTTTCACCTAGAAAGTTCACATCACCCTTCTCAACAAAATATGAGCATTTAGGCTGCAAAAACATTTTTTTGTTGTCGCCATGCATGAGCACCGCTGTCCACGTGCATTGTTCACGCATCCCATCTGTATCCATGTCTTCTTTTTTCACGGCTGACGCGTTCATCTAGGTCAACCGTCGCTGTCGAAGGAAATAAAAAAGCTGACTTTTTTTCAATATAATCTACACTGATATGGCCCAGTCAGACCATTGATAGGTCCAGCACAAGAAAATGGTAGCTAGGTCTGATGGATTAAGGAGCTGGAGTTTGAAAGAGCCCGTGATATGCGGAACCTGCGATAGGAAGAGAAGACACTGGCAAGATTAGTGTCATTCCTGTCATTTTTGACAGGTCTGTTGTTGTGCTCGTTTAAAGTAGAAGTGTGCTGTACCACCTCCCGTAAGGTTCCAAATTCTTGGCAGGTTTTGTCTTCATTTTTAATGCACGGCCGAAAGCCTTTAAGAAGACGAGCCAGCGTGAGCTGGCACGCTCGAAGGAGCAAGCAAATCGAAAGGTGAGACCCGTGTCGTACGCGTAGTCCAGCTCGAGATGAAGACGCAGGAAGACACTATCGAGACTGCGCTCTTGCTGCTGCTTCTGTTGCCGTTCCTGGGCCTTCATGAGGATCAGGCGCTCCCTGGCTGTTGCTGGACACACTGCAAGGCCCGTGTTGTGACGCCGTGTGGAGCAACCGTGGCTATTGGCTCTTTATCGACTCGTGCTCGAGTGGATCTAGGCCATGATCAAGACGAGGCCAGAGCGAGGCTATTGTGGTGACAACTCCTCTAGCTGGAAGTGGCCTCACACCGCTGTTGGCAGTGGAATCCGAAGTCCAAACGAGTGTTTTCACGGCCTCGCCCCGGTGGCACGCCTTGGCGCACTCGCATCGTGCAGAGTACGGCCACTGCCACAGTGCCTCAGCTTGCCTGCGAGGACAGTCGACAACAGGGAATCTCTCAGCCAAGGAGAGCATCAGGCTGGACATATGTGACGTCCTTCCTTCATTTCCTTGAACACTCAGCTGCGAACACCTTCAGCTTATTTGTGTTCACTTGCGTGTTCAGTGTCTCTCGCTATTGGTACACCTGCTCACGGCGCTACAGAGTTGTGTCCTCCACATTTGTGGAGTAAGACAAATTTTAGTTCCCGCCTGCTCGACCACCTCTGCCGCTAACCACCACCTCTTCCGCTAACGATCACCAAATGACAATTTGCATCACATCGGATAACGTTTTGTGCCCAATGATCGAGGAGGCGGATTCGAATCCCGGGCGCGGTAAGAACGTTTCGAGGGTGTGGAAGTGCAAATACACCATATTGCTTAGATTTAAGAGCAGCTAATCATCCCCAGGTTGGGGAACTTATGCGGCTGCTCCGCCAAAATGGCGTGCATCACTACACTAGCCTGGTCCTGGCACTCATTCCCGTAATTATCTGTTTACGTGCGCAAATGTGTTTCAGGAAATTCTTTTCCTTGGCTTATGTGCCTACCTGAATGAACATGTTACTGCTCTTGTGTCCTGCTGCAATGTGTATTTCATCATATGTCATGGTTACGCATTCTTTCTTTCAGCAGCGAAGCTCCTTAAGATAAGCGTAAGAACTTTGTCCTGCGAGTTTAACACCGAAACTGTTTAAGCTAGCCGTAATTTGTCAGGCATCACATAATGCCACGTGGCATTGCGTTATGCAATTTTGGCGGAAACCTGTTAGGACATTGCGTTACGTGATGTCGACGGAAGCATGTCACGTGACAGTTCATTGCGTGATTTTGGCAGGAACATATCACGCGGAATTGCGTCGTATGTTTTTAGGGCTTAACTGAAATGTTGCCGCTCAGATATCACGTGATCGTGGAAACAAGTCACGGGACAATGTGTCGCGTGATTTGGTAATATTACGTGAGATGTTGCCCCCAAAAACCTCACGTGACCTTTAAGTGACCTGTTTTAGTAAACTACCTGCCAGATTCGCTGTCGTCTGGCCTCGGACGACCTAGCAGAAGCTGCGTACTTCTTGTGCCATATTGATAATAACGCCCCCTCAATGCGTCAGCAGCAGCTGTGGTTCCCATATTCTGTACTGCAAGACGTTGAACAATGGCATCCTTATCTAGTTAGTGCACGCCCATGAGCTCGCATTACGTCGGAATAAAATGCGAACCCTTTCTTAGATTTTCATGTAGTGTTGCATCCCACTGTCATGACATTGTAAGTAGGCTTTGTTCTGCAGTTCTTGAGAAACAAAATGCATCATGCTATTTGTGTCGTGTAAAGCAATGAATATAATGGTAACGACCATGGGAGAGTATTTTGCGGTGACTGGAAGATATGTGGCAAATATTTTCAAGACTCGTCTTTTCCTATGGTTCAATGACTTCTTATGGCAAGTCTCAGTCTATTGCTGCTGTCCTCTTCAGTGCATCTTCTGGGGCTCATTACGTAGACCTTCGCTGACAATTATTTTTCATAATTTCTGTCCGTTATCGTTACTGGTGTTTACGCAATGAAAGAAGGAAAGACACAAAAAGAATACCTTTGGTGCGCTAAGATGGTGCCCCCCCCCCCCGCGCCTAATGTTTCCTTAAAGTCCCCATTCATGTATCTCGATCCTCTTTGAAATGCCGTGCTTTCCTGGTGCTCCGGGAGAAGATCTCCTTACAAGCACTGTCAAAAATGAAGATAGGTAATAATCATACTCTGTGCATCTACATCAAGTGCTGCAACACCACTTTAAATCGCTCTTCATTCAAGGCCACTAAACAAAGTAACCAAATACTGACCACCCCGATTTGCTCTTCCGAAAGTTGGCACATTCGCGGCAGCTGCGTTGAACTGCGGCATACTTCTGTTTTTCTTCAATAACGTAAGCAGAAAGGCATAACGTGCTCATGCGATACGTTAGTCAATTACAAATTTAACGGTCATTGTCACCCATTTGAAGTAATTCAATGTTCATTATCTCCAAGTATTGTTGACATCAAGGGTAAAATGTGTGGTGTGGTGATTTGAACATTGCTCTCTGTTCCCTTCCAGATGTGCCGAAATTTTCTACAAGAAATCCAGGTGGACTCGCGCGGACTTTGTCAGAAATTCGTCGAGCACCGTAATCATGCAGATGAATTGCTGTTTTGCTTATTGATTATTCATGAATTTCGAACTTGTTACTGCACCGATTCGCACTGATGGCTCTTTCTGATGTGAGGGCCATCAGATTTGCTTTATGCCTCGGCCTATCGCCATTTTGAATAACTATAAATTCCAAGGTCCAGCCCATGGCACAGAGTAATGCGGCCCCATTTCCTGTGCACTGATCCACGCTAGGTGACACTTAAACCTTGCAATTGCACGTTTTCAGCTTTGTGCATTTTCGTGTTAGTGTAGTCCTGACAAATGTTTTTGTAGGTATGTTACCGCAGCATATGGTGTTATTGGTGCATTGCGGTCAAACTGCTGTATCTTACCACCGGTTCTCAACTCTACAGCAGAAATCTTGTTGACTATGATATAGTTTATCACTGCAATACTTCATGTTCCTTACATTCTTATGCTGCCAAGTGTTAATGCGAAACTGTTATTCACCACGCAAGTGCAGATTTTCCTTTCGCCTACAGTGTCACTCTTCGTGAAGCAATGATTTTCTTATTGCACTTTCTTATGGTTTCATACTCCCCACCCACACACACATTGTGTCACTGTCACTTCTTTCTATTTTTTAACCATTAACACAATTCATATATTGCATTATAAGCTGGTTCAGTTGGTGCGCTAGTGGTGCGAATGCTCTCACGTCTCAAATGCATAGAGCGCTTCTAATTCATCAGGCATCGCACGTTGTGCCATACTTCACGTACTTTGGTGATTTAGGGTATGGAAATATGACCTCTCAAATATTTAATCAATATACGCTATCTATTCATTGGTGATGATGTTTTTTTGATGTGACACCGATAAATTTGAATATGTACTCATTTTTGTAGTTTTGTAGTGAGCGGAATACTTATCTACCGAACAAGTTTTTTATGATTTCCTGGTGTCTATATGCATTCCGTTAAGCAATATACATAAGCAATGAATACACGTGTCCTCTGCGGTAATACATGAGGGCAAGAAATAAGATCTTTTTTCAGAATGCGCCTGCGTTGTTGCTTTTACTTTCGCCGTACGCTGCGATGCCGTTCTAATCGTGCAAATTTCTTTTTTCAGGTTTTGAACTTTTCCCTCTAATAACTTCATCTACTCGTGTATCGTTTTTCTCGTGGCTTACCTCAGTGTTAAAACGGAAAGCACACCACTTCATTCTGTAAACTTGGGCTGGGCAAAGCATGTGACCTCACGCAGTTTTTTCAGTTAAGACTCGCACAAGACCGACAACGGCGAACATGCTCGTTGATAATCCGCCCAGCGCCAAATTTTATGCGTGTGGATATTTCATTCAGGCGTCAGCTTTGCGAATCGCTTAATTTCCAAAATCTTGTCGCATGTACGCCGCGTGCATTCAGTGTTAGTGGGTTAATTGGAAACATTTGAGAAGCTGTGTGCGTGTGTGTGTCCAGGAGCTGCAAGGCCCGGGATACAAGTCAGAACCAGGGTGATGCTGTATCAGTCGCCACAAAAAAAGACAAATATGAGTATCGGTATGCTTCAGGACTTGATGTGCCGCCATACGTCGCATCGTAGGGATACATGCGTGGAAAAACTTTATTAATCAATTTAATCGGTCTTTTCTGTGGCACCCGTACAATTAAAGAGGTGTTTGACTGCAGCACCGAAGTCTCATTGAAGTGAACCCATAGTAATTGGCAGCAGATGATTACATGTATTAATCGTATAGTAAATAGTGTACAGCTTCATAAGCTCGAAGCCGTGCAAAGTCCATTATAGGTGACTCTAGTCAAGGTGATAGTTTACCTTAGAAACACAGCAAAGCTTTCGATTGCTTGGTTCAACGTTTCAGTTTAATGAAGTGCTTCACACGTGATTCCAAATTTTACGTTTGGTCTCTACCGCTTTGCAGGTTCCTTGTCATTGCCATCCTCAGAGCTACAGTACCATTCCATGGTGTCCAGAAAGGGCAAATTGCATTCCTGCCGGCAGTGCACATATGCGAGTAAGAACAAGGGAGACATGACCAAGCATCTTCGCATACACACGGGAGAGCGCCCCTTTCGGTGCCACCTCTGTCCAGCTGAATTCCATCGGAGTGGTACCCTCAAGGACCACTTGCGCACCCACACAGGAGAGCGTCCCTTCTCCTGTGTACACTGCAGTGCATCCTTTACGCAAAAAAGCACCCTCACAGAACACATTCGCATCCACACAGGAGAACGTCCCTTCTCCTGTGTCCACTGCAAGGCATCCTTTTCGCAGCGCAGCACCTTCAGGGACCACTTGCGCACCCACACAGGAGAGCGTCCCTTCTCGTGTGTACACTGCAAGGCATCCTTTTTAAAGAAATTCAACTTAGAGAACCACATTCGCATCCACACAGGAGAGCGTCCCTTCTCCTGCGTCCAATGCAATGCATCTTTTTCGGACAAAAGCACCCTGAGGAACCACATTCGTACCCACAAAGGGGAGCGGCCTTTTTTCTGTGTTAGCTGCAACGCATGTTTTTCAAGCAAATGCACCCTAACGCGCCATATGTCCAGCTGCAATACAAGGAAGGGCACGTAATAGCCAGGGGCACGACGCTGCTGCGCGAGGCTCATTAAGCGATGGATTTCGTTTGAAGAGGCTCCTTTCTATGCCTCGAATGGAGCCTGCATCTCCCAGCCATGGAAGTCGGCACCGCATTAAATGTGAATCATTTCTTCTCTAGCCGGCAACGTCTTGATGCTCTTCTTGTCATCTCATTCACCTGGTATGCCCTAGTACTTGAGATGTAGGGTACCGAAGCATATGACAAGCATAAATCACTGACCTTCACACACCGCCAACGTGAAGCACTTGTGTATGTCACGACTAACGATGTTGCAGTCATCTGTGGCTCATACCCGCATGGAGCGCGGCCTGTGGTGGGGGGCATGCGCCGCAGATGTTTGAAGTTTATAGAGCCTTGTCAATGAAGGACACACTAAAACTGACATGTGACGTGTCTTCAGAATACACCTGAAAAAGCCACACCGCTTCCCGCAGCTTCCGATATAAATATAAGTAAAGAAACACACGTAACCAACCAAGCAGTAGAGGGTATTGAACCTAGACCCCCGATGTGCGAAGTGCGCAATCGCTAGAATACGGCGGCTCTTCCCATAAGTACGCATACCTATATAGTAAATAAACCCATAGTATCAGTAGTTGTGATGGTGGTGCTTGTGGAACATAAGCTGCGCTTGTAATGTCTGTTAAATGCTATCACATCTATGTACTAAAGCATACATGTTTTAGTTTACAACATCATGACTTTGTTCAACTCTCCTCTATCCTGCAGGAATACTTCAACGAACAACGCTTACGACAGTCATGTCAGTGCACCATTGTGTGGAATTTTCTCCCACCAATGGCCTGAGCCTTGCACTAACGTGAGTGTCAGCGTTACGACTTACCTTTCGTGTAGCCACGTTGCTGTCAACGTTCCTGGTTAACCCTCGTTGCGCATGCGACAGACCACTGATGCGCTTTGCAGAAAGACGTTAAGCCTACTCGTGAGACTTCGGCTAATGCCAAAAGAATTTTTCATGGGCAATTACCTCGGGGACTTTTAGCATGATGGCCATTCCCGCAACCTCCTAAGCAGGGAGAAGCTGAAAGCGCAGATCGCCGTCGACGCCGCGACGAGAGTTGGGCTCGTTCTCGGGAAAACGACGCGGAGAGACTAAGATATGCAGTTATACTCATTTACAGGTTATAATATTGCAGTAATTATGGCGCAGTGGGTACTTGCCTATTTGGCCAAATCATAACTGGCGGGGGGGATACCTACCGCCTTTGCTTGCACTAGTTTCCTCAAGCGTTTTAAATGGCCTCTGAGAAGGTCGCTCCTCCAGCTTATGCTGTGACTGTCCTGCGGTTCCGCGCAGGCCTGGCTCTTTTTATAATGCGTAGAATATCTTGCTCTCATCATGATTAGTTCTGTTGCCCAAGAGTGTGCATGCACTTCTACGCAATGCCCGATCTGCGGCGTTCGCACGCCCGGGTCTTGTCTACGCCCCCAGGCCAATAGCAGCTAGCTCGCCATGGCAGCTAGCAAGTAGTGGCTTGGGGTGCTTGCACGTGTTGCACGTGCAAGCACCAGAAGAGACACACTACGTCGATTTGCCCCTCGCACAGCGTCTCACGAGGCTGTGAGTTCATGTACGGTATGGCATAGGAAAGCGGAGGGACGGCGTCAAGCCGAGACCACTCGTACCGCGTCACCACCGCGTGTGGTCGGATGCACACACTTCTTACGCCGAGTTCGGTGCGAAACTTTGAGAAGTGTTCGATGGGCCTCGCCGTGCTTTGGGAGGCGTTTGTCGAAGCCTCGGACCACAACGGAATCCGAGTGTGCCGGAGGCAAACCCGGACCAGCTAAGTGCCATTCAGTTTCACTAGGCGTGAGTCACTAAAGCAAGCTTCACTATATTTAGGGGCCAAGCTCCTTAGGGTCGAAGCTTGTCCCCCGGCGCGCCGTTGTAGCCACGCTCGCGCCCGCTGTCACCGCGTGCCTCCCGGCGCGCGATCTCTCTTCGACAGGGGCAGTCATGAGAGCAGTTACACTGTGTGTGTGCATATTTGGGCGTATGTCGGAGGCCGTGCACCAAGAGTGTCACCTGCTGTCGTGAGAGGGCGAATGGTGCGCGTTCGCTATTGAAACAGCTTGTCTCTTGTGCGTAGTTGAACCAGAAAATTCGCAGCCTGCGCGCCAACTACATTATTCCCGAACTCGGCACGAGCTATGACGTGCGAGCGCAGGAATCTCATAAAGAGCAGCGATTTTCCCGTAAGGTGGCCACCGTGTGCGGTGTGTTTTGCACGGGCTTCTTTTTTCGTACGTTTTTCGGATCATCCTAAACTGGGCCACGCGATTCCTCTACGCAGTTCGACCACCTTGTTGACCGGAACTCCTCTTGCCGTTGCTGTCACTGTGAGTCTATTTCGAATTGATTCACAAGGCTTCCAAACCCCGAGCTGGCAATGCCGCAATAAGGCTAGCTGAGCCGGCGTCTGCTCCACCTAGGCGCGGCGGCGTCGATGCATGCCGCCGGCGACGGGAAGCGTTTCATCTCAAGCTATTGACAACCGGTAGAACTTCAACGCAGACATCGTCTCGTTTCCTTATCGCTACCATGCACCGTTTCTGGGGGCAGTAACGCAGGAACAATGGCCACAATGCTTAGCAACGCCGAAGAGACTGTACCAAACTACGACAAAGCAGCAATAATCGAGGCAGCGGTGGTGTAGTGGTTACGGTACTCGGCTGCCACCCAAAGAACGCGGGTTCGATCCCGGCCGCGGCGGTCGCATTTTCGATGGAGGCGAAAATGCCAGAGGCCCGTGTACTGTGCGTTGGCAGTGCATGTTAAGGAACCCCAGGTGGTCTAAATTTCCGGAGCCCTCCACTACGGCCTTTCTCTCCTATCTCTTTCCCTCCCTCTGCCCTACCCCTACGGACGCTTAGCCGTGCTCCCTACATGGGCTGCAGAAATTAGCGTCCTTTCCTAACCGAACCACAATCAATCAATCACCGACCACGACGCTGACAGTCCTCTGAAGGCCGAACGGACGAAGGACCCGTATCTTGCAGAGGGAATGGACGCAGAGTCCACCCTTTGCACTATCATCAGGGATATACCAGAAGAAGACACATACAACGGGGCTTGCTAGACGGTGGTTCGCTACAAGAGACACGCACGCGACGCCGCTGCTCTCGAAGTAGTGTCGCTCCCCAAAACAGCCTCTGAACACCCTCTTACCGAGGCCAGGCCCCACGGGGCAAAGCGCCTGCCTCTTCTTCCATTCCGAAATGAAAAAGTCATTTTTCTCCCGCTCGGAGGTCTCAGATTGGGTGATTGACCCTGACCAGAATCCTAGAATCTAACAGAAGCCCGGAATCTAACAGCTTACCCTTGCGTGTTAGCTTGCTAAGTGTCATCTGCTGATCTGCTCAACGCAGCTCCCATTTTCACAACCAATTACGTGCCTCGTCACTACTGCTTATTCCGCTGATGCACTGGACGCAAACTTCTTTTTTTGACATCTTTACAGTGTTATTTAACTCCCTGCACGAAAATTTCCCACTTCGGTAGCAGCTGCTATTTCGGACTAGGCACTGTCGGTCATTCTCCCGGCGGGCACCGTACTTCAGGTCATAACGATTGGTTTGGGCATAGTGCTGATAAGTCACGTGGGCTTTTTCTCTCGCATCTGCTTCAACACCTGATACATTTGCCTAGATTCAGCAGAATGAACGCATGAACATCATAGGTGTGGCATGCGTACGACCTGTGATGGCACACTACATACATACCCTAGAAGGCTACAGATCGTATTCGTACTTGTAGAGACAAAAAACAATGGGAACTACAGCACCCCACTTTTCGGACGAGCTGTATAACTTTGTGTACGGTACCCTTTAACATCGATGTGGCGAAAGAGCACAGCAAGTGGAGCGAGAGTTTCGTGCTACGCCACTGTATTTTTAAAGTCAAGATGCTACAGAGACCCGCGACCCAGCATGTATTGGTCTAGTGTGAGTTCCCAGCCAGGCTACAATACTGCTGCCGTTGCGTATTGTTGCGGCCTCTGCCACCGTAACATATGGTGACAGAGACCGTTGCCGTCTACCACAGCGATCGCAGTCAATCCTGTGCAAGTGTAGAGTCTTCGGTGAAAGTACGTATGCGTGTAATCAGTGGCTATATCCTATAAATAAAGGGCATACAACTTAACAAAGGGTACGTTCACCTAACATTAACGTCAAAAAAACTCAATCATAAACGAGCAATCTCTGGACATATGCACCGCGTCTTGTCGCTCAACATTTCGTAGATTCGTTGCATGGCGTTGTGGCTGACTCATTTATTTCGCGCGGTGTGAACGCTTTGCGCTCAACCATCTTTCTTTAAAAAACGGGCTTTAATTTTACGTTGTCCTCGACCGCTTCGGCGATGTTAGGCGCGCAGTCTTCACATTTACTCAGGATAGTCGCAATTTTTGCGAAAGGAAGCTGATGCGCGTTGTCACACGCTTTGAAACACGTGACCGTGATGAGTGCGTGCGCGACCAGTGCAAGTGCGGTGTACTTGCACTGGTCGCGCACTACAAATACAAACTGAAGCACAGACTTACAGCCACCCGACCCATATTGCCAATGCGTTCTGTCAGTATTTCAGCAGTAGATGTGATTACCCGGCAAATCCCCCATTACCAACACTACCTCGCCAACCACATTCTTTCTATACTTGCGACCTACAAGTGCAGACGAAGTTTTTCATGTCATATCTTCGCTCAGGTCTACGGGACCTGGTTTGGACTCTATTCACCCATGTCGTATTAAGTTAGTTTCTAGTGAACTTTCTCCTATCATCGCTGATATTGTTAACAAGATGCTTAAAACAGGCATATTTCCCGAAACTGAAAGTTGGCAAAATAACACCTGTTCACAAAAAGGCGATCCCGAACTTCTCAGTAATTACAGACCTATTTGCATCCTTCCATTTTTCAGTAAAATAATCGATCGTCTTTTTCATACACGGTTGGTATCCTATCTGACGAAGTGTAGTCTCTTATCATCTAAACAGTATGGTTTTCGGCCTGGCTACTCAACAGAGCTTGCGCTTCTAACCATCACCGATAAAATAAAAAACGCAATCGACCAAGGCTTGCTCGTTGGTGGAGGATTTATAGATTTAACGAAGGCTTTTGATACAACCAACCACAAAATTCTTTTATATGAACTTGAATCGTATGGAATAACTGGACCGCCACTTCAATTTATCTCGAGCTATCTGAGCAATCGCACGCAGGTTGTTCAAATTGATGGTAAAATTTCATCTCCAAAAAAAATAAATCAAGGTGTTCCTCAGGGCTCGATCCTTGGCCCACTGCTGTTTTTGCTATTTATCAATGATCTACCCAGAGTTTTGACTACTGCAGACTGCATCTTATATGCAGATGACACGACTATTTTTACTTACGCTAATAACGCTGAAAAGCTACAGCAGAACATTAACGCTGACTTCCATTATATAAGTTCCTGGTGTGACAAAAACATGCTAAAAATTAATCCACCTAAAACCGTTTTTATGGTGTTTCATTCCTTCCGGACATAAATTTCAAATTCCATATCTGTGCGCCTCGGTGACGAGTTGATACGAATGTCTGACAACACGAAGTTTCTTGGTGTAGTTCTCGAGAGGCATATGAAATTCAACCTTCATGCGCAATCGCTCATTCGCAAGATAGCCTTTGGTATACGTGTCCTAATCAAAACACGCTCATATTTTCAGCCACATATTATTCATGCACTTTACCACGCACATGTTGACAGCCATCTCTCTTATTGCATATCATCTTGGGGCAACACATATTTCACCCACCTCCAGCAACTTCAACGCCTGCAAAATCATGCACTTCGTCTCATGACATTCAGCCATTACTTGTCCACTGCAACGCCACTTTATTGTGATTTACATATTCATCCTCTTCATCAACTCTTTCAGCTCAAGTTATCAATTTTGATGTATAGGCTTTTACGTAGTATTGTACAAATAGATGGCTTTGTCGTTGAAACATTTGTCAATAAAAATATTGGTAGGTTCTGTGAGCTTGATAACCGTCTTCTACCTAAAGTGCGCACAAAATGCCTTCAATGGAGTGGCAGTTCGACTGCCTTCAATGGAGGTGGCAGTCGAACTGGCGTGGGGAGACGAACTTTTTTTATATGAGCCCACTTGGAAAGGAGTGCCAAAACTGGTTGAGAGGAGCAGCCAGTGTTACCGATGCCGTTGAGAATGTTGAATGCTTGGCAGGGACACAACGGAAACCTTCCTGACACACAGAAGGAAATCTCTTAAGTGTAGTGGGGAAGCACAAACCAACGCAGTGCAGTGGGACACGGCCTGAGGAAGAGGCACGAGCCCTGGTCTCGAGCTGACGACGCTGTCAAGAACTACGGCTGCTGCTATCGTCGCACCGCCTGTCCACACGCTATCCAAGACCAATAAACCGCCTTCCAAAGTGGTGGAAGTGCTGGGTAATCAAACCTGGAACTACGAAGTCGGACGCTACCCATGAAGGCGTTGGCAGCTGGATATTATGTGGCTAACTGTATTTGGGCTCCGCAGGAGAAATGCTTTGAAAGCAACGAAGCTGATGCTTTTCAGTATATGGCGTATACGATCGGCCTCCGGCATATCAGATTGAGCTCGGCGCCATAGCACCAGAATGTCTTCGATATAAGTGGTGTATGATATATCAGCTCCCTGGATACGGGGGCGAGTTTATTTTTCGCTACTTCGGAGCGTCGGGCTGATGTGCGGGCGCCTTACGCAGTAGCTCAGTGAATGCTGACCAGTCAGGTAAGTCGCCTACCTGATTGTAAAACCACGTTATAGCGACCTCTCTGGGGTAGAAAGGAAAGTTGCGTAGTTTATGTTGCTTGCCCAAGGGGTTGTAATCGCTGACCCTATCATAATTGTCGAACCACTCTTCCACCGTCTTCGCCGCGAAGTCCAGAAAATACTTGAGGGCGCGTTGCGGTGCGTAGTGAGTCCGAGTAGGCCCAGTTGGCTGAGCTGAGGCGTCGTTGTTTCGTGCCATCAATGCTGCTGACAAACACAACTGTCGACCAGAGCAGGGCTCCAGGGATGACCGGTGGAGCATGAGGACCACTTGTGGATGGTGTTTGAGGCATGCAAAAGTTCAGGCAAAACATGCGAAAGGAACGTCTTGCCATGGTCGCTCAGGAGAACACGGGGCTCCACGCGGCGTATGACAGCGCGCAGGACGAACTCCACAATTTCTGAGGCAGCACCATAAGCAAGAGCTGCCATCTTAGCCTAGCATGTTAGGTGGTCGACGGCGGTTCTTACGACTACAGCGTCCAAATGGCATTTGCAGAACACGATCTGTGATGCACGAGCTACGCCCACCGGCATTCGGAAAAAGATGAAGTTGCTGCCGCTGCATAGGATCATTATCATCATCCTCACAGTCTCTTCTGTTTGGAACACAGATCCAGCTCTGCTTTGTCGTATCGTGGTGCCGTGCCAGTTTGTTCAGAATCACGAGAACATATTGTAACGAAGATGTCAAGAGGTCCAACGAGAAAAGGCCACAACCTTCTTTAATGGCGGCGAACCGTTCTGAAAAACCACGTGCGCCAGAGCGTTCTTCGTCGTCATCTCCCTGGCGATCGGTGCCCATAGTAGGTAGGCAGCTTACTGCGCGTCATTACTACCCCCGTGAAAAGCGACCGTCCCGGTCGCTGGTGGAGCTGGGAGAGAAAGAAAAGGGAAGAGGGCGGAGAAAGTTCTTCACGTGGTCAGTTGCTGCGGGCGTAGTACGGCTTCATCCGTACTACGTGAACAGTCTCTGGTCGTGGGCTCCATCGGATCGAACTTGAGGTAGTACCCTCAGCGACGACCTCGTAGTTTACGTCGCTAAGTCGTCGGACGATCCTGTACGGTGCGAAGTATCGGCGCAATAATTTCTCCGATAGGCCCTGACGACGGATAGGCGTCCACACCCACACGGCGTCGCCGGGCTCGTATTGGATGTGCCTTCTTCCACTGTTATAACGGCGGGCGTCGACACTCTGCTGATCACGGATGCGGTTGCGAGCAAGCTGTCGGGCTTCTTCAGCTTTATGTACGATGTCTTCGGCGGTGTCGCTTCTCGTTGTTCCGTTGTCGAAAGGGAGTATGGCATCTAAAGGCGTTGTAACATGGCGTCCATAAACGAGCTCAAACGGGGTGAATCGCGTGGTTTCCTGCACCACAGTATTGTCGGCCAACGTCACATATGGGAGAATTTGGTCCCAGGTCTTGTGCTAGATGTCAGCGTACATTGAGAGCATGTCGGCCAAAGTTCTATTGAGGCGTTCCGTTAATCCATTAGTTTGCGGATGGTAGGCCGTAGTTTTCCGATGGTTCGTGTGGTTTAGCGTGACGATTTCCCGGATTAATTCAGCAGGAACGCTGTCCCTCGATCCGTTATTAAGACGGAAGGGGCCCCATGACGTAGGACGATGTCATGCACAAAAAATGTGGCGACTTCTGTAGCGGTTGCAAGGGGAACAGGTTTGGTTTCCGCATACCGTGTCAGGTGCTCGGTTGCGACGACTATCCATTTGTTTCACGTGAACGATGTGGGGAATCGACCAAGGATATCCATTCCAACCTGCCGGAATAGTGCGTGGGGAGGTTCCAGGGTTTTCAGAAGACCAGCAGGTTTTAAAGGTGGCACCTTGCGTCGCTGATAATCCCGGCAGCTTCTGACGTAGTGTTGAACGGAGGTGAATAGCTGCGGCCAATAGTACTTTTGGCGTATGCGCGCTAACGTCCTCGTGAATCCTAGGTGACCGGCACACGGGTCGTCATGGCACGCCTACATTACTTCGTCGTGCAGAGAAGCTGGGACGACAATATATAATTACGCGAGAAAGTGCCCGTCATTGGGGCATAAACTCAGTTCAGGCTAGCAAAAGACGAGGAGGTTTTACGAGAATGCCGAGATCGGAAGCAATGGCTTTCGATTAAAGAAGTAATTTGCGTTTATTATCCATTTGTGCTTATCGTTTTCGTTGCATTTGATGGCAGCGGTGGGATTCGACGACATGATAAGTGCAAAGGATGCAGTCGGCAACCTCAAGTACATTTTGGAAGCGTATGTTAGCAAGAAGGTGGCGCTAATATAGCCAATGAGCGTCGCAGTCGCAAGCGTACAAACGCCTTCTTCCACAGGCAGTGTGTTGTTGCCGAGAGGTCGAATGGCCAAGTATGAGGCGAACGAATCCAACAGTGCATAGTTGGCAGCGAAGGAGGAAGTGCGCGAAGCGTTAGCAGAGAAACGGTAGGTGTTAGATGAGATTGCAGTTAAAGAGAACGCGTGTGAGTTCATAAAGAAACAGGACAGTGGGAAGCACTGTGTCAGAATCCTGTTTAATGCTATGGTTCAGAGGCTGGCGGCATATGGTCACGACGAATACATAAAGGAAAGAGGGAACGAAAACAAGGTATATAAGGTACTTCCGAGCCTTTGCCTGCGGCAACAGTTCCAATTGTTGCCTTGAAGACAGAGACAGATACACCATCATCATACACCATGCATTCCACTGAAGAATTCAGCTGGCCTTATAACTGGAGCAGGAGAACGACGTCCATCTGCAAGGCTGTGTTGCAAGAAAGCGAGAACCTGGCGGCTGAGAGCTACCAATGCTTCGACAAACGAACGTAGTCCTTCAAAGTGCTGCTTTTGGCAGACCAGTCAGAGAAATGGTCCGCGCCCACGTCAAATTATTTGTTACTCAAAACCTGCCAGAATGACCATTTTCGGCGGCCACAGCATCAAAACAGAAAGGCCGTTGCCGTGAGTGTCCTACGGTGTCGGGATAAGGACGAAAGGAATTGTACATAGACAAGTCGAAGGTCATGAAAGGCGTTATAGTGGTCAGGAATATCCCGACCAGCACAGAGGAATAACACTACCGAGAAGCTGTTGCTGAAGTATTCCGTAACCAAGCGACCAATGACGACAGAGAGTACCAATGTGTCAAGAAACGTCGAAAAGTTTCTCACTTTCCGGTCTGACACGGTGCAATACCCGCGAGCACGTGACGATGGTGCAGTCGGCACATTGCGTCCAGCATTAGATTGATAATGGGGGCGACGTGTCTTCTGTGCAGCAAACTTGGGTGCCACCACAAGGAGAAACCAATGAGCAGCTCGAGGAATTAATGTCATGACGTTTTCTCGCCCTTAACACTGTCATGACCAGAACTAACACGTAACCGGGTCTATTGAGAGACCAGTGCCTTTGCTAAGATTGCTTCAGTACACACATGCCAATTCTATCAGCAGCGAAATTTTCTTGCGTTTGGGGCTAATGAGCGTGTGGGCTTGCCTTTCTAGTTCACTCTGTATAAATACGAATGACATCCAGAAAAATGAAGTGGTGCGTCCCTTCTGTCGATGAATATGCCTGTTCTTACATACTTTCATTACTCCAGGCGTGGCGAAGCATGTCAGGATTACAAAAAAATTCGCAATAATAATTCGATTGAGTTTCAATTTATTCTTGTCCTTTTATGCGCCCCAATCTTACCAAAACTTCTCTTATTTGTTATTGTCCCCCACGGCAGTCTAGTGGTTATGTGTTCGAATTGTAATCCAGGAGGTTTTTCACGAACCCTGGCCGTGCGGCCGCCATTCGAACTTGATCAGAAAAGGTACAAGCGCGAGCAAAAGTATACGAACCATGGCATCGCGTGGCTCACAGGCTCTCGCGACACTTCCGTCACGTCAGTTGCGATCGACATAAGCGCTACGTGCAAGAAGCATCCATCCTTAAATCTAGGGCCCGTCTGTTTTTCCAATTGTGAACAAGTATTTTCCACCTTTCTCTTTCTAACGCTAAGCGTTCTTCGGTATCCGAATCCACGGGTTCATATGACGATAGCGCTTCGCGAAACTGATATCTCTTCATCGGCATACCGGTCGATGCAGGCCGCGACGGCTGTGATACCGCTATCAAGGCAGATATGTGGCGTTCTTACCACCGACGAGCGCTGCGCATGGAAGCAGCAAACTAACAATGCGGTGCACGGCACTGAAAAATTTACATGCTAGCGGGTAGCGAGTAGACTTATTTCCGGTGAAGCTCTCCGGTGGCCGTTAGGCGGTGTTCTTCTAGGTGGAGCGGAAAGCCAGTTTGGCACGCGCTCGCGTGGTCCGTATACTTTTGTTCGCGCCTGTACATGGACTTGTACTATGCGATTCAAGTACACGTCAAAAGAACGCAGGGTGACCAAGACTACAAAAAAGCTCACCAATGCAACATATTTTCCTGAATAAAAATGAATTTTTTTCCGGAATGACATTACAGATACGTTTTGCACTTGTGGGCAGAGACTACCACTGGACCGAATTTGCTCCCATCTCAGGTAATGCATGGAAGCATTTTCATCACGACTGTTATTACCCTTCGGCATGTCCGGAAAACCCGTTATTTATCTTTGAAACTCGAAAACCAGGAAGAGCTACCGGATATTTTCAAAGGCGCTTATGTTATGGCATCCCACACAAGTCGGTTGGCACCTTTCAGCCGCATAGACCACATGCAAGCGCTGCCCACAAGCAACGAATTGGCAGATGTTCAAGCTACAGCCAGGAAAAGGGCTCGAAAGCGCGACCTTGAAAGCGAGCCTCTGGCTTCAGCAAAGGCTCGTCCGAGAGCACGTGCGCATCCAGGAACATCATTGTTCTCGCTTCAAGCGGCTGGTGGCACCGCTTTGCAATCTACCTCACGTCACTATGCGATTCCAGTGCACGTCAAAAGAACGCAGGGTGACCAAGGTTCTCTAAACACTCTCCTACAGCGCTCCTCATAATCATTTTGTCTTAGCGCATAAACTCCATGAGTTATCGTGATGATGAGTCAGGTATGCTGAAGTGATGAAGTGGCTCTCGCAGCCAGCGTGACAGATTTGCCCCACAAAGTCTGATCCTGTCTAATGTAACAGCAGCGCAGGAAGCAAGGACGAAAGAAGACACACAGTACTGACATTCAACAACCTTTATTTGCTAAACACGGCCCGTGTATACCTACTTTCTGTTCAGTTGCCCTATCGCACGAAAAATTGCATGTTGGAACTGTTGTGATTAAATACGTCGTCTTCGGTTCCACTCTATCAGCACCTTAGAAGTGAGTTTAGTCCAATTTATCAACACAGGTTGACAACCGCCTCTTCTACGCATGTTGCGTCAATATCTATACATGGGCCATGTTTGCGGTGTTGTTACATATGATTCACCAAAAACCACAAACCTACACACTTCTGATCCTAGGTATCGCATGTATATGGCAAATCTTTAAGCAGCTGTCGACTGGGGCGGATACGGCTGGCAGGCCGCGGATCGAGAAGCACTGCATAGCTGGCGTCCTAGCAGGATGTGGCTGACCACCATCAACACGCCTCGTTGTACTGTTCCGCATATTGTGTAGAAAGCCTTGAGGCAGGAATGATAACGTAGTTTTAAGATATCGCCTTGTTTTTGAGCGTGATTTCGCTTTGATATCTCTGAGAAGTAATCATTATCACGCATGAATTACGCAAATAGCGGCGCATCCTGCTGTCCCTTCGTACTCATCCATGAGCAAGGCTCGAGTCTAACGTGCAATGTTTTGCACGTCTATGCCCTATATTATCAACCACTGCGCTCACGCTAGAGTTTACTTACGCCCGGTATTCACTTGCGCATAGGCATTAGCTTTTACGAGGCACGACCGCGAAGATGGCCGACGAAAGCAGTCACGGAAACACAGATCCATCTTCGAAGAACATTGACAAAGAATCCAGCGTGGGCAGTGAATGTTCCGACCATGACTCTGACACTCCGCTGGACCTCACGTGGTGAGCTCACCACACCTTCACTAGGAATAACAGTAAGCTAGCATTTTTATAATTACGTACCAGGTTTTATGGAAGTACGCTTCATCGAGCATTCTTGGCTACATCGAGCACTTTCCTTCTCCGTTTGTGAGATTATGGCAGTTCAGTAAGATTTGGGACGTTATCTTGATATTTTTACAGCTTGCCCATTTTACAACGGCAATAGTAAGATAGAATGTCTAAGTTTACTATAGTGTGACGACGTTTTATAGGCGGTGGATGGGAGACTTTGCTAACGTCTGTAACCCGCAGAAAGGCACCTGGTAATGAGTAATTGTCCGCTAACGGCGTTCTATTTTTCTAAACAGGCGGTTATCCACCATAAAACAAAAAGAAATGGCAGATCAGGCGGAAAAGATGCCACAAGGAAAAGAAGCTTTGCTACAAAAACACTCCCACCGTGAGACATGCGTTCATCTCATCTTGCGCTGCGCGTCGAGGTGGTTAAACCCGACGGCACACAGGACTCTGCCTGGGATCGTGCGAACTTCAGTTAGCCTCAAGCGGTGTGTCACTACGTAAATTACGAGGAAAATTTGGACTACCGAGCCACATTCAACGCCGGGCACAATCCATTTGCACCAACCATCCTAGGTTATTAGGTAAACTATCACTATTTTCATTACCCAACGCGCCATTCATATTTCGACGGCGGTGATATGTAAGCACGTCCATTATACTGTCACCGCAAAAGCTTGTGGCATATGCATTGCGTGGCGGAGAAACGCAAACAAGGATTCCTCGATCATAGAGATTCCTACGAAATACTACATGTAAATGTGGAGCTAGAGTCTATGGGTGTTTCAAACAAGGCGGCTGAGCCAGCATGGCATGGATTAATAGTATTAATTCATGTGGCTTCACCCACCTTTGCGACAAAAAAATGGGTTGTTTATGACAAAATATTGCACTAAAACGGAAGAGCTTGCAGTAATTATATACCTGCAGAGGTAGTTGTTGTTTTTTCTCTGTTAGAAAAAAACCGAGCGCTCGAAATTTAGCAATATGATGCGATGATGAGTGTTCCCTCCTCAACTTGAGGCCAAATATAGAAAACTCCGCAAATGTTGAAGTTCGACATATAATGTTGTTCGAACGGAAAATACATACAGTATTTGTTCCCTTCTAGGCCACGTGCTAATGTTTTCATGTATGCAAAAAGGCAGGTTCACCTGAATTTCACGCATTTGCTTTCGATCGCTCCTTTAAGTGCTGGGCAAGTGCTCTACTCCATTTTTACAAACTATGTGGGTCAAGCCGCCGTAGCATCAACGAAGTATCGCCACGCGTTTGGTGGTTGGCTTTCAGCAAAAACGTAGTGTTAAACAGTCGCTCTATTAAACTGCGTCGGAAACTGCGCCTGAACCTTAATCTGAGCCGAATTTTTGAGGGTCGTCAGCGGTTCCGTTTGCTTATAAACCTTCCGGCGTCTGCTAGGCACAATAAATGTACGTCTGCTTGGCGCCTTTCGTTGGCATTCAAGTAATCAGATAGCGAAATGGAAGTGCAATGGTACAAGATATCGCAACAGCCCTGTCACAAGGAATGCATGTTAGTCGTGAAACCGGTCCCAGACTTACAGCTTGTGTGGCATCTGATACAAAAAAAAAACAGCAAAAGCTTTCGCCAAACGCCGAGGAAATATTTTAAAAGTTAGGTCAAACACCTCTGCAAATGCAGCCATCCAGCCTGCTTCGGTGTTGTGCTTGTTGAACACAAGACCGAAAGAAGCTGCATGGCTCCCCATCACTACAAACGACGTCAGTAAATGCGGGAGTCTGGCGCTCTCTAGGAGTATTTAAAGCGTGCACTACAGACGCTGCCTTCATCGTGTAGGAAAGAGGGCAGTAATGCCACTCGTCTCACTAAAGCTACAAAATAGCAAAAAACAAATCCACCAGAACGTTGGAAGCCGCAAGCACGAAGACTAGGGAAATCCATGTTCTACCCATCATTCCCATGGCAGGTGAACTATTACAGCGCCCGAAGTGACTGTAGTATTTTGTGGGAAACTGTGGCATCGATGTCGTCCCTCCCCGCTGCTCCATGCAGCGTGTCGACGTTCTTTGCTGGTACTTCCGGCCGATTTTGAGCGCCTCCGCAATGTCAGTGTACACGCTATCACTTGCGCTTGCGCCGCTGCAAGCTACAACGTTGGTTTCGTGAAGGCGTTTCGGAAAATATGGCTGTATCTTGCATGCACGTGCGAACGCACCACTCTAGGACTGCTTCGATGATACTTACATCATCGGGTGTCCAAAGTAAAACAGTGGCAATATTCGAATTTCTCGCCCCTATGCACTGCGGCTACAACGCAATGAGCGCCGCATCCTTTACGATGCACGTGTAGTGCTTTGCTCGACACTCTTACATACTCGTTTTTTGTTTCCTCTACCTTCCATGTAGCAATTACATTCAAATTTTGAAGTTCTCGCACGCACACAACTGACGCTTTGTTAGCTGAGCTTTCTTTTCTTTCTTCCTTTCCAATTCTTGGTTGGCTTGTCCAGGCCCTGAAGCATGTAACAAATGCAAAGTAAGCATCAATGCGATTAATCTTGGGGGCGGAATGTTGTTATATCTGAGTCCTGCCGCATGTCACTAATAATTTCAATAAAATTGTGTAACTGCACAAAAATCCAGGAAGTTGCGCTTGTGACGCGACAGTTCTGTAGGCGTACCAATTGCTATAATCTTAGAGACATTGCTCATGAGACAAACAACACGCCTATTTCTTCAGGACACCATCTAAGCTGACGTGTACGAGCTGAATAACAATGTAGTCCCTTGCAATTCTGCTTCAATTTACTCTATGCATTCTTTATTTCCAAAAGCTTTTTCTTCTTTGGTGCACTCAGGTGTTCCTTATCTGTTGGAATAACATCCTTTTTTCTTGAAGCACTCGTTGACGCTGGGAGTTTCTTAAAGAATTTATTTGCCATGAAAGATAGTCCACTAAAATTTGTTGCTGGGCTAGTTGGTGCATAGTTAAAATATAAGACGGTGGCGCAAAATGGGACAAGGACGAAATAGGAAGAAGCGACGTATACAAGCGCACACTACCAACTGATTTATTTTCGAAAAGACACTCAATATATATGGCATTGTTTGGCAATATATATGGCAGCGCCACTCAGCCATCCCTTTTAAATGCGAAGAATTTCTTAGCGAACTTCGGCCAGTTTGAACGTATCTATCTATCTATCTATCTATCTATCTATCTATCTATCTATCTATCTATCTATCTATCTATCTATCTATCTATCTATCTAGCCGCCTACGATTATGTGCTCTCCTGGCCGTTTCGCTAATCGGATGTTTACGAAAATTGGTATGCCACATCATGACTACATGTCGAAAATAAATGACAGGTCATAACATGAAAATCATGATATGCATGTCATGAGCGGCAGGATTTACATGCCATGGTCTTAGTGCTCTCCTGGCCGTTTCGCTAATGGGATGCATGCGAAAATTGGTATGGCACAACATGACTGCCTGACGAACATAAATGGCAGGTCATAACATGAAAATCGTGATATGCATGTCATGAGTGGCATGATTTACATGCCACGGTCTTAGTGCTCTCCCGGCCGTTTCGCTAATGGGATGTATGTGAAAATTGGTATGGCACAACATGACTGCCTGGTGAACGTAAATGACAGGTCATAACATGAAAATCATGACATGCTTGGCATGAGCGGCATGATTTACATGTCACAGTCTTGGTGCCCTCCTGGTCGTATCGTTAATGGGATGTATACAAAAATTGGTATGCCACAACATGACTGCATCACAAACATAAATGACAGGTCATAACACGAAAATAATGACATGCATGTCATGATTGACATGATCTACATGAGACGGTCTTGGTGCTCTCCTGGCCGTTTCGTTAATGGGATGTATACGAAAATTGGTATGCCACAACATGACTGCATGGCGAGCATTACTGACAGGTCACATGAAAATAATGATATGCATGTCATGGGAGACATGATTTACATGCCACGCGTTTCGTTAACGGAATGTATACGAAAATTGGCATGCCACAAGATGACTGCATTATGAACGTAACTGACAGGTCATAACATGAAAATCATGATATGCATGTCATGAGCGACATCTCTCTTGGCCGTTTCGTTAGTGGGATGTGTAGGAAAACTGGTATGCTACTATATCATTGCATGACGATTATAAATGACAGGTCATAACATGAAAAGCATAACATGCATGTCATGAGCGGCATGATTTACATGCCAGGCGTTTCGTTAATGGGATGTACACCAAAATTACTATGCCGCAACACAACAGCATGACGAACGTAAATGACAGGTCATAACATTAGAATCATGACACGCGTGTCATGACCGGCATGATTTACACGCCATGGTCCTGACGCTATACTGCCGTTTTGTTAATGGGATGTGTGAGCTCCGTCTACTGACCAGAGGGCGCTACGTAGCTCTCGTCGGACGGCTCACCAACGAAGTTTGTCTAGGTGGCGTTGGGCTCACTCGCGCACGATGTAAACCGAGGCGACAGCGACACGCGCGTTTCTTCGCTGTTTTCCGGGCGTGCTGCGAACCACACGAACGCTCGCGGCGTCGCCCTTTGGAACAGTTTGCCGCAGGTTTGGAGCGCGCGTCTCATAGGAAATAAAACGAAAGAATGTGGGACGGGCAGTGGCTGCTGCTATAGATTTGGGGACGCGCATCACGTTCGCGTATTTCCCTGTCACAGTCTGCCTAATTTTGCTTCTCTCCGCCAGGCAGTGCATTCTGGCGCTGATGTCGCGCATGGAAAACTCGACTGCAGGGAGAAATACGAAAATTGGTTTGGCACAACATGACTGCATGACGATCATAAAAGACAGGTCATGACATGAAAATCGTGACATGCATGTCATTAGCGGCATGATCTACATACCACTCGTTTCCTTAAAGGGATGTATACCAAAATTGCTATGGCACAACACGACTACATGACGAACGTAAATGACAAGTCATAACGTTAGAATCATGACATGCGTGTATGAGCGGCATCGTTTACATGCCACAGTCTTCGTGCTCTTGTGGCCGTTTCGTTAAATTCATATGTACCAAACTCGGTATAGCGTGACAACAATGCAAATCCATTTTACGTTCCTTATGCGTGCTTCGCATTTCCTTGATTCCCACTGCACGTGGGATCTGCCAATTTTTTGTCATGCGCTCCGCTGTCTCCTCCGCTCCTTCGCAGAACCCGCTGGCCCGCTGAGGCGCTTTAGCTATAACTCACTAGTTGCGGCAAGTCTGTGCACTTGGCTGCGCACCAACTTTGTGTGAAATGAGATTCCCTGATATTGCGCTGGCGCTACTAAAACAAAGTTCTTGGCGGCTGAGTTTCGCGGTGACATCTTTGGTGGGACGTGTGCGACAGCAGCAATGGCTTAAGCAGCTTTGTTCGAGAGGCTTTTGCTTTCGAGAGAACGTTCTCTGCGATGACATTGCCATTTTGAATAAAGCCGTGTGGCAGATAGGGGCAAAGAATACATAGCGTCTTAAGATGCGTGAGCTGTGATACGCTCAACCAAAATACATCAACTACATGCTTGATTTGACTTATTGGTTTGTGGGGTTTAACGGCCCAAAAACAGCTCTGATTATGAGAGACGCCGTAGTGGACATCTCCTGAAATTTAGACCACTTGGGGTCTTTAACGTGCACTGACATCGCGCAACATACGGGCCTCAACATTTGGCCTCTATCGAAATCCAGCCGCGACGGCCGCGATTCAGTCCGGCCACCTTCGGATCTGAAGCCGAGTGCCATAAGCACTAGATCACCGTGGCAGGCCGACTACATGCTTCATCAAGAGATTTCGGCGCAACATACTGACATATAAACGGAGCCTGCAACCCGCGAATTCCCGCAATCAAGAAAACAAGGGAGCTAGAGGAGGAACAGAGTGCATTTGCTGTCAGTGCCTCTTTATGCCACACTAGACACTGTAGCGGAACCTCTATTCGGAGCACTATACCATGGTCTCCTGACAAAAACATGCCAAATATCCTGCTATTAGCAGCACTGTTATTTCCCTGCCGGCACAGTAACCATCATAATGGCGCCTGCAACACCGGACGAAAGGAAACCGAAGCGATTGTCAAGTGAGGCTGAGAGCTACTATGGGTTGAGAAATGTGGAAGACGATGCCAGGTGAGCACTGCCAGAAAATGTTACTTGTGAAGCGCGCTTCCGAGCTTCTACCGAAAGTTAGAGTACTTATAGTGACAGCAGCGTATTTCTCGTCCTAAAAATAAAACCTCATGCCTTCACATAGGCTATTCAAAGGATTTCGCAGGCGTTCAGAATACTCACTCTTTCTGGACTTTGCTCTGGTGCTACGATGAACTACGTAAGCGGCTATGATTAGCAGATTTCATAGAAATAATTATTATGCAATACGAGAAAATGTGGAGCGTATGGTTTATTCCCCTTATAACGAAAGCTTCAAGAAACATGCCGTCCATCTCCACCTTCTTTTGTATAGTACGCCCGATTGCGCTGGTGATTTCATTAACACTGCGCTCCATTCTCTTTCTCTTAAGCAGGTCGATGTCAGAATTGCCTGTTTCTTGCATATGCGTTCCAAGGGCACTCAGGCGGTGGACTCTAAGGATGGTTCCTCAGAATTCTTCTGATGGAGCCTTTCAATAGAAATCGGTGGCAGTAATGTTTATACGTTCATGTACTGAGTTGGGCGTTGCATTGTATTGATCTGGTTTGAAATACTTCAACACAGGATTATTTCTAACCTGCCTATGCCCATGCGAAGATCTGGTGATCCAGATCATAATGTCGCCGATTGAGGTTGCCGCACGAGGTCCCTATTTCCCAGCAACGACACGAGAGCACAGATCTCGAATTCCTACATTCAAGAGGAGTGCGAACGTCCTTCGACATTAAAGAGCCCGACAGCGAAATATATGACGTAACCTAAATAGTTGTAAACACAATCCTGGGTTCTTTCTCCCCACGATGCGCGTCACCAGCTTTCTGGTATTGCGGAGTGTGATGCGTCATTTAAGTTTGTTTGACGGGTGAGTGCCATAAGTGTTCTCTCAAGGCTTCCACACTTTGTCGTTCAGCGAAGTAAATGCGCTGAGTGCATGGAATCGCCTATAAGGGCCGAAAATAGTTCCTGAGGAGCTTTTGTGCTTGACGTGATCCCGACAACGTATTACATAACCTTTTCAAAGAGGTTTCGCCTACGTTATATACTCAAGGTTCAGGATATCTGGCGGCTTCTCCGATTTTAATACGATGTTGGAAGATTTCCGTGGCCCTCGTACCTAAACTACCTCCGTCCAGACTTCATCAGTCAACAAATCAACAAGTTATTCAAAAGATCTGCGAGTAAAATGCCAAAATGTTGGATTGTGATTACAGTGGGGTCTTGCAACGCAAGTCATTGCATTTTCGCCTGCTGTGTCGAAGTTGAAAGAATGTGATGAATGGAAGGATACAGACTTTCATTGGCTGATATTATTTCAGTCCTGTATGATTTCAGAGGTGTATGATATTCACATTTGAATTATTACAACAAAGCAGTCTTCGTTCCTTCGTATTCTCCAGTTAGTCATCAGGTCATGTTAGACGTCTCCGTGCGCGTAATGCTCAAGTCCAACAAGCATCGCAGTAAGGCTTTCGTGCTCAGTGTGGTGCTGAGGAATTCATCGAAGCTGTGCTGGTTATGCATTCGCGTATGCGTTCGCACCTGCCAACACTCGGACTACTCGTCGCATTAAGTTATCCTTTGTACCCGTATTTTCCTAATTCTTAGTGAAGTGTGCTTCCCAAACATGGGAACGACATGTGAACTGCACCCGTTGCTGATATGTTTGGTGTGCTTTCCTCACTCGCCAAAGGAAGTCTATGTCACGTCCGCTTCATGACCGGGATCGGAAATCGAAGGCAGATGCAGCATAGCGTTGGAGGCGAAACACGTTGAGGCCGGTTTCCTGTGCGATGTGAGCATACGTTAAAAACGCCAGACCACGATTACCCTTATATTGATATGGTAGTTTGGGAACCTAAATGACAGAAATAAATCAATCCCTATAGGGCTATGTCGTTTTACATGCAAAACACCTTATGGTGGGGGCTCAGTCCCTCCGTCCCGCGGCGTCCACCCCCACTGCTCATGCGCGTCCCCCTCTCTCCTTTCCTTCGCTCCCCTCTCCTCTAAGAATCCTCTGTACTCTATGGAGCGGCGCCTGCGTCCCACACCCCCACAGTGCTTGCGCGTCCCCTCCACCTACCTCTCCTCTCCTACGCTCCGCCCTCTCTCTCCTATAGACCTATTCGATGTTGGTAAACAGTGGTAGGCACCGGCGATATAACCAGGGCTTGTATCGACGTCGCGGCGTGGAGGCCCCGCCCACCGCTTGCCGCGGCCCTGCATGGTCGCGCCACCGCCGCCGGCGAAGCGTGTGCGAAAGCTGCCTCCGAGCATGGGGCGTCGGAGCGCCGACGGCGTGTTTACAACAGTTTGAGAGGGGCAGCCGCGTGAGATGAAGTTGCGTTAGCTCTGTAGGAAGCATTGAATGAATATAGAAAAGAATGCGCCGAAGCCCAGCTATGCAAGATGTGAGAAACTGATTGAAAGGACAAGCACCTTGCCACATGACGCGAATGATCGCGAGTTATCATGTGGGCATCGCTCCATGCGCATGCTTAAATTCGATAACTAGCGCAACGATGAACAACCTGCAACAGCGAGACTTGTTTAACTACGACTTTAAAGTACCTCAGCTAAAAAAAATTACAGCATATCCACGGAGTGAATGATGATGAGTGGGCGAAGCTCGGGAGGTTCATCGTAGATCGTGCCGAGTTCCGGATTAATTTAGTCAACGCGCACGCTACGAACCCTTATGGTTCAACTATGCACAAGTGAAATCTCCCACCGGCACTTCATTCCAAGTCAAGTTCCAGTGCATATATATATATATATATATATATATATATATATATATATATATATATATGGGTTGCCGGTGAACGCTTCTCCAACGCGAGCAGTCGGTATTTCTCAATCAAGAAACTCGCTAGGAGACGCTGCCTGCGCCAAGTTGTCTCTCGCTGGTGAGGGCGCGTTCTCCTTCTTTGCGAGCTGGTACAGCGTTCCTCTAAGAAAGATGATGATGATGATGATGATGATTGTGGTTCGGTTAGGAAAGGACGCTAATTTCTGCAGTCCATGTAGGGAGCACGGCTAAGCGTCCGCGGGGGTGGGGGAAAGGGAGTGAAAGAGATAGAGAGGAGAGAAAGGCCGTAGTGGAGGGCTCCGGAAATTTAGACCACCTGGGGTTCTTTAACGTGCACTGACAACGCACAGTACACGGGCCTCTGGCATTTTCGCCTCCATCGAAAATGCGACAGCCGCGGCCGGGATCGAACCCGCGTATTTTGGGTGGCAGCCGAGTACCGTAACCACTACACCACCGTGGCAAGCAAGAGCGTTTCCATAGCCAACGCGCGCCTTTCGCTCTCTCTCTGTCTCTCTCTCTCTCTCACACAAGACAGCAGAGGCACGCGCCGGGAGGCACGCGCCGAGGCGAACGCCCAGGGCGAGCGCGTGCCGGGAGGCACGCGGGTTACGCCTGAGGCGTGACAAGGTTAGACTGAGAGGAGCTTCGCCCCTAAAATACTGTTTCGGACTAAGGCCTGTAATCCCTACACGAAATCCTTGCGCAGAAACAAATGTAACGGAATAGGTACTCAAGCATGCGACATTGGTGACGCTATCACCTATGTAAATAAGGCTGTGGTAACGCACACACACAAAAAATGTTGCAGTGGCTTAGCTCGGCTATGCCAGGATATACGTAGCGTTAGCGAAGGTTCAGCTGATTATTCTTAGCTTTCCTGGTTGTCTATATTGTCTAGGATTAGCTTGATTGTCATGCTTACTGCTGCTCCAATGACACACACGCGTATACGTATTATGTGGCACATGTATATTTTTGCTCAACGTCACGTTGCTTCTCTATTGCCACAAAGACGGCTCGGTGATCAGTGAAGTAACACGCTGCCGTATCTATGGCCCCAACACTAATTGCCAGGCAACTACTTCGGGATCCGATGAGTCAAGCTTCTCCGCTCTTCTGCGCTGTTGAGCAGCATTTGCGCTCTCCTTCTCCATGGCTATACCACACTGGCAAACACCAGTCAGAAGCGCAGCGGCTCCAGCGCAGTCAGAAGCGCAGCGGCTCCAGCGCAGCGCAGCGCAGCGCACTGCACAGCGAGCGCGCGCCGGCGCCAGTGCGTCTACCCCGGCTACGACGTCAGTCCTCTGGAATGCGCAGACCGGCGGCAGTGAGTCGCGCGCGGCCGCGGTGGAGTGCGCGAGAGGTGCCGGCTCCGGTGCGCAAGCTGTGTGACATAACTGATCCTTGCGCATGCGCAGCACGGCTCGTGATGTGCCGCGCGAAACGGGCTTGGCCACAGAACACCTATACTATGACCAACGTAGAGAAGGGAAACTGTACCTTTGACAGCGCAACGAAAATAAGGGTAGCGCTGGCGTCTGAACTAAAGAACCGAGAGATGGCGCTGCGCAAGCTATCATCATCACCACGTAATACAATATGGCGGCTGCGTCGCTGCTGCGTGCGGCTGGTCGCGCTGCTCGCTCACTGGTCCTAGGCGTGCGGTTACTGCTGTCCCGAAGCGTTATTCTCGGGTACAGTACTCTAATACGAGTACAAATATTTCTGCTATGTCGCCAGGTGACCTAGAGGCCTCAACTGGCAATAAACGCATCAAGCAAGTAAGCTTACGTCCTTTATTGGCAATCGTGATGGATGCAGCATACATATAAGCAAGCAATGCTGTCGCTGGCAGATTTGAAAGTACAGGCAACATAAATATCCGTCTGTTTAATAAAATTACAAGCTAAAATTTATCTCATTCTGTTCGTAAGCAGAGCGATGTTTCAAACAACCATGTTTACGCTGGGCGTCCCTTGAAACGCAGTACTCGAAGCGCGCGGCTGACGATGCTTTCTGCGTCGTCGCTTTGCTCTGAGGCCATCGAGCTGATTCGTTCGTGTACTCAATGAAAACAGTAGGCTTTCTGAAGCATTGTGATTCACTTCGGTTCCTATGTCATTATCAAACGCGCTCCAATAGCACGGAATGCGCCGGCCATCGCGCGATTCGAGTATCACGTTTCAGTCGCATAGCACTGTATACATACTGTATTTGTGCACGCTGTCGCCCGTCTCACTCTACACGTCTGTGTTTATCGACTTTGGCGTTATTAAACAGGCAGCATCAAAATTTCGCCATAGGTGTAGTGTCAGCAGATTATCCTGATACACTATTTTGACAACACTTGGCGAGGGGCACATGGCCTTGAAAAAAATAAAATAAAAAAAGTGATAATAAACCACTGTTTTTGTGTACATACTCTGTGATCTTGATATTGCGTTCAGTTTCCCGTCTCCTGCGTCCCTGTCTGAACTTTTTTTGTTACAACCAAACTGCTACTAACTAGCTAATCTTCCAGTGCTTCTCAACTCGTATATTATATAGCACTTGTAAAGCAAAATTTACTTTACGTTGTCTCGTTGAAAGATTAATTTGGTTTATGTATTCGAAAGAGGTCGAAGGGTTTGCTGTGGTATAAACACTTCAATCAAGTGAGAGTTGGCTAGCAACGAAAGCCTCAGTCCGAAGCGAACATTTCAACTGGCACACATATTTCTCAAGGCCGTTACAGAAGACAGTTTCCAAAGATCAAGCTATACCCTTGCTTGTCCATTGCTGATCAACTGATAAGTAAATGAGTCAATCTTTCCTGGTTCTCTGAGTGCATAATCGTCAGAGTGGCTGCTAGATTTACAGTTTTATTGTTCACTACCCTTTAGCTGTGCCTCACTCTTAGCATGGGTGTCACACAAAACCAGAGGTTTCCCCAGGAACTGAAATTAGGAGGTGGGTCTAGACATCAGTGGGAGGTGTGGAGCACCAGATATTTTGAACTTGTTACAAACATTTAGAAATTAAGGGGGTTTGGTTAGAAAGACGAGGTGTGAACACCTTCTCTAAGGGGTCTATAGGGAAATCTCTGCTCAAAACGGGCCTTTTTGAGCTGCATAGTAGTTCAAAGAAATAGCACTCAGTACTCTTTCAGATATAAAATACAAGCAAATGCTAGCCAAACAGCTCTAACGAGATCTAAGTCACCTCTTCTGTGTACTGTATAAACTTACTTTTTAAAACTTGATGTCGTACTTTAGGTCTCTTGTCTGGACCTGATTTTATTATTTACCGCATTCCTGTGACTAAACCATACACAAAAAACAAGTTGCTTGCACACATGCAACAGTGCTTTGTGGATGGAATGTCTCTCCTCACATAAGCCCTTTAACAGACCAGAAGAATTCATTCACTGCAACTAGGAATGACCTTTGTAAATGCATGACAAATTACACAGCCTGTATAACAAAATACTACCTAAAATTTTATGTGCAGCTTTCCTTCTGCCCTAATAATCAAACTGTACTTGGGAGTAGGGTCATGGCTGTTATTCTCCAGGTGACCACTACATAGCATGTCTCTTTTAACAAAGGGTCAAGTGCCTGTATACATTTTTCACTTTCAAAAACTTTCACAATGTAGCTCACGAGAAGACAGCATTATGCCTTACGGTATCATTCCTTGGCATTGCTGTGCAAAATAATGTTCACATTTACAACAATCTACACTCAGTGCAATGAAGAAATGCTGCGCTCAGACACGCTACTGCTGGCTTGTTTTGCACCATGTTATATGCAATCTTCTATACAAATGTGGACACACACTTACAGAAGGATACCATGCGACAGTCACTATCCAAGGAATCCTAAGCCGGCACATTTCCCTTGCGCTGGTTACTTCTTGCACTAAAAATCACTTGTGCAGCCAATCTTGCACTGGTTCAACATACCACATACTACTGCTGCATTTTGGTGTACAGTTCCCATTCCTTTCACATGTTGAGCTTGTAAACTGTTTTTGGTGACGGATGGAGTTCGGGAAAACCTCTCTTCGCTATGGCGACTTTTGAGCTTCTTGCGCCTTGGTAAGGGTGGCTTGAAAACTAACAATCCTTTTGTTGTCCATTGTCCTGAATAGAAAAAATAAACGAGGTCATGAGGAAGCCATAAAAAAGTAATGGTGAGCCAAATCTCGGTCTAACAAATAAGCGAAGCATAAACATAAATTAAATGTCCACAAATATACCGTGCGAGGATTTTCGGTCCCTGAGGTTACTTCCGTTGGCAACACAATCTCTGCTGACTTGAGGTAGGTTCAGAGATTACAGCAGCTAAGTGTGTGCAGATATGTGCAGTTTCTTGAAGGCTGTGGTTGATAAACAAAAACGAAAGAGCCACTGTTACTATGGTAGAAGCATGGATAACTTTGTAATTTATGTCTAACAATGCATACAACAATGCTGCAAACATGAATCATCATCATCATCATCATCATCATCAGCCAATTTTATGTCCACTGCAGGACGAAGGCCTCTCCCAATCCTCGCCATCCTTGCCTGTCCTGCGCGAGCTGATTCCATTTGATGCCTGCGAATTTCTTGATTTCGTCCCCCCATCGTACTCTCTGCCGCCCACGGCTGCGCTTACCCTCTCTTGGTATCCATTCCGTCGTTCTAACTGTCCATCGGTTATCTAGCCTTCTCATCACGTGGCCTGCCCATGTCCATTTTTTGTTCTTAATATCGTTCATTATGTCGGCGACCCCCGTTTGTTCTCTGACCCACTCGGCTGTCTTCCTATCCCTCAGTGTAACGCCTATCATTTTCCGTTCCATCGCCCGCTGCGCGGTTCTTAACTTCCTCTCTAGCTTCTTTGTAATTCTCCAGGTTTCTGATCCGTAAGTCAGTACTGGCAGGATGCAGTAGTTATATAGTTTCCGTTTGAGTGATAGTGGTAGGTTTCCGTTCATGAGTTGTGAATGTCTTCCATATGCGCGCCATCCCATGTTTATTCTACGGTGGATTTCTTTTATATGGGTGGGTTCTCCAGTAAGTAGCTGTCCTAGGTACAGATATTCTTCTACGACTTCTAATGTATGGGTTTCGACCTTGAATAGACGTTTTTTCGCCGTGCCACTTACCATTATCTTTGTTTTCTGCATGTTCATCCTTAATCCTACCTTAGCGCTTTCTCGGCTTAAGTCTTCAATCATCTTTTGCAATTCGTCGCCATCATTGCTAAAGAGTACTATGTCATCTGCAAATCGCAGGTTACTCAGATATTCGCCGTTAATCCTGAGCCCTGTCTCTTCCCAGTCTAACCTGTTGAAGATTTCTTCCAAACATGCAGTAAATAGCATGGGAGAAATTGTATCTCCCTGTCTGACACCTTTCTGTATTGGGATTTTTCTGCTTTTCTTATGGAGGAGCAGGGTGGCTGTAGAATTTTTATAGATGTTGGCTATTGTGTTTATATAGCAATCACATATTCCTTGACGACGTAGTGCCTCCAAAACTGCTGGTATCTCTACCGAGTCGAAAGCCTTTTCGTAATCTATGAAAGCCATATAGAGGGGTTTGTTGTATTCAGCGGATTTCTCGATTACTTGATTGACCGCATGCAGGTGGTCCATGGTAGAGTATCCTTTTCTGAACCCTGCTTGCTCTCTGGGTTGATTAAAATCAAGTGTAGCCCTTATTCTGTTTGAGATAACCTTTGTGAATATTTTGTAATGTGCTGAGAGTAGACTGATCGGCCTGTAGTTCCTCAAGTCTTTAACATCTCCCTTCTTATGTAATAATAGAATATTTGCGTTTTTCCAGCTTTCGGGTACATTTGAAGTTTTGAGGCATTGAGTGTATAGTGTCGCGAGCTTTCCAATAAGGAAGTCTCCGCCATCTTTGATCAAGTCGGTGGTTATGCCGTCATCTCCAGCCGCTTTTCCGCGGGACATGCCCTGCATTGCTTTCCTAACTTCGTCCGCAGTGACGCATGGGATTTCGTAGTCCTGCTCGGCATTTAATACACTCATGGTGGGGAGACTCCTATTTGAGATATAAAGTTCGGAATAGAAATCCTCGGCCACTTTGGTTATGCCACTAAAGTTAGTAACGATGTTGCCCTGCTTATCTTTCACTGCATGCATTATGTTCTTTCCCGCACAAAGCTTCCTTTTGGTTGTTTTGATGCTGACTCCTTTTCTGACGGCTGCTTCTATTTCTTTCACGTTATGGTTACGTACGTCCCTGACTCTACTTTTACTGATGAGCTTAGATAGCTCGGCGTATTCTATCTTGTCTCTTGAGTCAGTTATTCTCATCTGTTGGCGTTGCTTGATTAGATTTTTAGTAGACTCTGAGAGTTTACTCACAACATGTCTTGGTGCTTTGCCCCCTACTTCGATTGCTGTTTCGGTGATCAGATTAGTAATGTCTTCGTTCATCTTCTCTATATCCTCATTATCTCTCTGTCCTAGAGCCTCATACTTGTTCTTAAGTGCAATGCTAAATTCTTCTCTTTTCGCCCTGACGCTATCGAGGTTGGCCTGTTTCCGTGTGATTAACTTTGTCCTTGTTCGCTTTAGATTGAGGGATATCTTCGCCCTTATTAGTCTGTGGTCACTAATACTAATCTTATTAACCACTTCTGTGTCTTGTACTATACCTAGATCAGTGCACATTATGAAATCTATTTCGTTTTTCGTTTCTCCGTTGGGGCTTTTCCACGTCCATTTCCTGTTCCTACGTTTCTTGAAGTATTCGTTACACGGAGTTGGTTTCTTTCGGCGAATTCTACTAGCATGTCCCCTCTGCTATTCCTGTCTCCCTCTCCGTAATTACCGACGGCACGTTCTCCTTTTAGTTTCTTTCCTATTTTCGCGTTGAAGTCCCCCATAACAATCGTATATTGGGTCTGTACCTTGTTCATTGCCGTTTCTACATCCTCATAGAACTGTTCTACAGCCTCGTCACTGTGGTTGGTCGTTGGTGCGTAACTTTGTACGAGCTTTAGTTTGTATCTCCTATTTAATTTTATCACGAGCCCTGCTACCCTTTCGTTGATGCTATAGAATTCTTCGATGTTGCCTGCTATGTCTTTGTGTATAAGGAACCCCACGCCGTATTCGCGCTTCTCTGGTAGTCCTCTGTAGCAAAGAACGTGTCCCTCATTAAGCGATAAGTACCCTTCTCCTGGTTTCCTAACCTCGCTAAGGCCAATGATATCCCAATTAATACCCCTTAATTCTTCTAGTAGTTCCGCTAATCTGGCTTCGCTTGAAAGGGTTCGCGTGTTAAGAGTCGCTACGTTTAATTTCCAATGACGGCCTGTCCGAGTCCAGAGGCTCTTTGAGTCCTTTGTTCCAATACCCGTGTGGTCGCATCCGTGGCTGGAAGCTCTGTTGATGTCGTCGTCGTAGGTCCTGGGTTTGGTTGGTCCGGTAACTATGTATTTCAGTGATGCGCTTAGCCAAGCCTCACTCAAGGGACATTTGTTTCTTTAGTAAGCAATTAAATTGTCCCACTGCATAAAAATGCACTATTAACGCTTATGAACCTATTTTGTATATTGAAATATAGAATTCCTTCTCCATACTCTTATGTGCATTTGCCTCTAACATACCATGGATGTATGTGCATTTCCTGCTATAACTCACTTGACAGAGGGAGGCAAAGCTTATGCTGCGGTCCGTAACAGACGTTTCACGGTAAAGATATTTATACATTTGTGAGATATTTAAATAAACATTCTTATACAACATCATTGGTACGCAGAAGCCGTGCTTCTGATTAGCTGCACAAATAATAACACTTCATGAAATGTGTTCTTTAGCCGTTTTGGAAGCAAAAGCGGTGTTACACGGGCACTTTTGATCGCGACCAGGACTGATCTGGATCGAGTTTGGCACTGACATTAGCCAAATCGTGATATGGCTTCCAGATCGCGATCATCACACGATTCCTATCGGGCCTGATCACGCTCAAGAATAACCATATAGCAGCAGCTGAGCACCATAGAGCGTAATCGAAATCCGTCCTGATGGTGATCAAATGTGCGCGTGTGACGCAGGTTTAACAATAATCAGTGTTGAAGATGCAAAGCAGCGCATTTTTACTCACCGGTGCTTATGGCCACATGGTGCAAGATGAATCCGTTTTCCTAGGTTGTCTTCCGGCACTGTGCTCAGTTCTGGCAATCAATTTTTCACGCGAAAGCTATGCAACCGTTATGCCAGTGAACTGTCGCAGCTGGTAAAATTCACCGTTGTTAGACACGCTCGCTGTGTGGCAGCGGCTATCTAAACAAGGTAACGTAAAGCGAACGTGCGTGGTCGAAGGAAATGACCGCGGTACAATTTGAATCAAACAAGCGGCCGAAACTCAATCGATACCAATGGGCTGCTGCTCATCGCACGTCAGTGTAATCTCAAAACTTAGACTCAAGCACGTACATCATACATGAAGTCCAAGAAAAACACATCTTTACTTACTTCACGAAAAATTACACTGTAACCAAGCTTGTCAAATACTTTCAATACGTTTTTATATCAATTTTTTGCTCACGTTGAGCGCCCCTAGCAGAGAAAATGCAAACTAAAGTATCCGACCGCTAAAAGAGGAGTCAGTAGCTCCAATTTGCGCGCAACTCGATGGAACGCGCCGCGGTTGATTTTTTCGCCCTCCGTGGCGATCGCGGGAACTTGAGACTTTCCCGGGCCTGGCTTGGCTAGGCCAGTGGAGCTAACGCTACAAAGAAAAATTACAGCATATCCACGGAGTGAATGATGATGAGTGGGCGAAGCTCAGGAGGTTCATCGTAGATCGTGCGGAGTTCCGGATTAATTTAGTTAACGCGCACGCTACGAATCCTGATGGTTCAACTATGCACAAGTGAAATCTCCCACAGGCACTTCATTGCAAGTCAAGATCCAGTGCATATATATATATATATATATATATATATATATATATATATATATATATATATATATATGGGTTGCCGGTGAACACTTCTCCAACGCGAGCAGTCGGTATTTCTCAATCAAGAAACTCGCTAGGAGACGCTGCCTGCGCCAACGTTGTCTCTCGCTCGTGAGGGCGCGTTCTCCTTCTTTGCGAGCTGGTACAGCGTTCCTCTAAGAAAGAGCGTTTCCATAGCCAACGCGCGCCTTTCGTTCTCTCTCCGTCTCTCTCTCTCTCTCTCACACACACACAAGACAGCAGAGGCACGCGCCGGGAGGCACGCGCCGAGGCGAACGCCGAGGGCGAGCGCGTGCCGGGAGGCACGCGGGTTACGCCTGACGCCTGACGACTCACGTCTGATGCGTGACAAGGTTAGACTAAGAGGAGCTTCGCCCCCAAAATGCAATAACGTGCCCAGGACAAGGCTCTCAAATAACGAGGGGCGCTGCGAGCGCGCGATGGCGTAGGCTGTGCTGCGCTTCGGCTCCGCCGATTTTCGGCTGAAAGCACGGGCAACTTCACTGTACCCCGTCAAGACCAGCTGCAACCGATTCGCCAACTCAGAGGCAACACGTGGATACCAGTATCATCCAGGTGGGCTGATTTTTAACAACCTTACGGCCGATTATCATCCGACCACGTGGGCGACGCCGACGCTCGGCTGTGTGATACCGGCTTTCCGAGGCAACATGGCAGCTTCTACGCTCACCCAGCGTGGATACGACACACATTCCATGGCATGGGAGACGATTACGACTTCCGAAAAGCCAAATTCTGCTTCTTCACCGAGATTTAGGAGTCAAGCTCTCAACGACGCGGTTGAACGCCGCTTGCAAGCCAACGCCAAGAAGTTGGCGTCTACCACCGACTCGGCGTCCGGCACGCTGACCGACAAGACAGAGCCTCCCGCGTCGCGCGCTGCGGGACGCAACGGCAAGGTTCTCACCAAATGGAAGTCTCGCCCGTTCCCAAGACCGAATCCCGAGGACTATGTAGTAGTCGTAAAACCCCGTGAGAGCATCTCATTGCATGAAGCTTTCTCAGAGAACAGGTACGGAACGGCGTTCAAGGCGTACCTCGGGCCCTGGCGCGCCGAGACTTTGACTGTTCTTCCCTCTGGAGAGCAAAATTTGATCGTCATTCACACACCGCATCCCGATGCGGCAGACAAAGTTATCGGGGACTTCGCGGTAAACACCGAGCGGGGGCAAGTCCTGCTGCACGGACACCTGCGATAAGATGGAGGCAACGTCTGCCATGGAGTCATCGCAGTCAGCAATGCCGACACGACGGAGACGCTCCGTGAGAGCGTACGCTGGAGATCAGGCACCATCGTCGAGGTGCGTAAATTTGGCACATCGAACAAGGCGCGTGTAACCTTTGCCGGCAAGGACAAGCCGCGCTTTGTTCACTATGACACAATGCTAATCCCCGTCCAACCTTACTACCACACGATTCTGGCCTGCGACAAGTGTGGTGTCGTCGGCCATCGAAAGGACACTTGTCCCAACCCAAGACCGGATACTTGTGGCCTTTGTGCACAGCAGGTTCCGCTTGTGAAGGAGGGGGTGCGGGCCCCTCATGAATGTGTACCCGTGTGTTCTGTGTGTGGCGGAGCACATGCCACAAACTCACGTGCATGTACGGCCAAGTACCGTAATCCAAAGATGGCCGCCCAGCAGGGCGGGAAATCCAAAAGTGCGACCAAGAAACGTCGCCAGCTTCAGGCTCCCAGTGAGCCATCATGCAGAGACATCGCCAAAACAGACAAGACAGGCACCCCTACCGGAGGAGTCGGGAAGCAGTCGTCGACGCCACCGCCACCTCGCGGCGGAACTGGAAAGCAGCCGCCAGCGAAACCAAGTGGCGAAGCCGGGTCATGGGCCAAAGCCATCAAAAATGGAAACCAGGTGAGTGGCACGGGTAGGGTTGCCTCCTCGTCCCCCCCTGTCCCTCCCTCTTCGGTGCGCAACGCCGAGCAAAATATTATTTCGAACCTTCAGGCACAAATTGAAGCGCTGCAGAAAAGACTAGCAGCAGCCGAGGCAAAACAGGCTCAACTCGTGTCCCCTTCCCCTCTCCCCGCAGCAGAGGCAATGGAAAGCGAGACGGGGGCGCCGGCGACGGACGCGGTAGCTGCCCTCGAGGCTCATATGAACACCCTTGAGGCCCGTCTGGACAGCCGCATCACCGTCCTCGAAAACCAAATCTCGGCGGCCATAAATGCCGCGATCGCTAAAATGACAAAGGCCATCCCCACCCTCATAGCCCAACAAGTCGCCCGTTTCAACAAACGCGCCGGCCCCATTAAGGATGTGTCCGGCCGGCACCTTAAAACATCTCGACGACAGATTGAATTTGCGGATGATGACAGCTGCTCCCTCTCCGGAGTTGAGGACACCCCCCTTCCCGCGAGTGCTGGCTCAGGAGCGCCGCCACCACTACCATCAGAGTTAACTTCACCGACAATGGCGGGCACCCCTAGACTTCGGCAATCCCCGCGACACAATTCGGCCACCCCCATCCAAATCACCCAGTGGAACTGCCGGGGCTTTAAGGCACGCACCAAGCGCGCCAACCTCCGACTTTTCCTCACAACATTTGAAATTCTTCTTGCTGTGGTAGCCCTCCAGGAGCCAGGGAGTGCTGCCACGCTCACGAATTATACTACGTTTCAGCAGGACCCCTTGTCCTGCATCTGCGTGCACAAAAATTACACGGCAAGCCTAGTTGACCTCGAGCTTAAGCCAGCATTTTCGTATGTGATGGTGACACTTCTTCCGCTACGAAAACAGGACTCGCCACTACACGTGCTAAATATCTATTGCTCCCCGCGATTAGCCAACATAACATTCGCAGAAATCTTTAGCCGCGCCTTAAAGGCTGCGGGCAAGGACCCCCTGGTGATCGTAGGCGACTTTAACGCCCCCCAGCACACTTTGGGGGTACGTGCGTGAAGAGAAACGTGGGCGTAAATTGGCGGAACTTATGTCCACGCTGGGCCTAACTCTTCACACTGACCGTGCCTACCCAACTCGCGTGGGTAACTCCGTGACCCGGGACACGTGTCCGGACCTTACCCTCACCAAAAACATTCAGTATGCGGAATGGGTCAACACCGAGGAAACACTTGGAAGCGACCACTGCATACTCAACACCACAATTCGCACCCATCCCTTGGCAAGACCCTACGGAGAAGCAAAATTACCCGATTGGACTAAATTTCGACAACTATACACCAATTAAACCTCCATTGAGCAGCAAGGGTACCACGCTTGGTCCCAGCAATTGGTTTCCGCCATTCACTCCACAGAAACGCAGGTCCACCTCTCGGAGGCGACTCCGGAGGTCGATAACCACCTCCTTCACCTTTGGGAGGCCCGGCACAGCCTCGTCCGCCGATGGCGCCGGCAAAAACACAATCGACAACTCAAGATTCGCATCGCCGAGCTCACCCAGCGAGCGGCTGAGACGCGGCCCAGCTCGCCGACTCTAACTGGGTGGACAGATGCAACACGGCCGCTCGACAGATGTCGAGCAGAAGTACCTGGCGCCTCTTCCGCGCCTTGATCGATCCGACCCAAACTCGAACAGAAACACAAAAGCATCTCCAACGAGCGATTCACAGTTTCGATGGAGACACGGCAAAATTGGCATGTAAACTCCGAGACCAATACCTATGCACACAGCAGGACCCCCGAGGACCCGCGTACTCGTATGCAGGAACCGAGAACGCGGAGCTGGATCAGCCGTTCCAGCTGCATGATCTGAAGGCGGCCCTAGCAAAAATGAGGCGTGGAAGAGCACCGGGAAGGGATAAAATCACAGTGAAATTACTTGCCAATCTTGCTGACTCGGTCTACACTGTTCTCCTTGCATACATAAACTCCATTTGGCTCGGGGAAACACCCCTGCCAATTGAGTGGAAAACCGCCCTGGTCACCTTCATACCCAAAGCGGGCAAAGCCATTAACACGGACAACCTCCGCCCCATCTCTCTTACTTCTTGTGTGGGAAAATTAATGGAGACGATGGTACGCGACAGGTTGTCCGGGTTTCTGGAGACCAAAAATGCATTTGCAGACACCATGTTCGGGTTCCGCCCACACCGGTCCGCGCAGGATGTCTTGCTTCAGCTCGGTCGTGAGATCCTCGATCCGGTCGAGCACCCCCTCAATGACAAAGTTGTGCTCGCTTTGGATTTGAAGTGGGCCTTTGACAACGTGACCCACGAAATTATCCTAACACACCTCTCCCAAGTGGATTGTGGCGAAAATACTTTCAACTATATTAAGCAATTCCTAACCGAACGACAATCACACATTCGGATTCAGGACACTGAACATGGCCCTTACCAATTAGGCACGCGAGGGACCCCGCAGGGAGCGGTCCTCTCGCCGCTCCTATTCAATCTGGCTATGATGAGACTCCCCGCTCAACTGGCGAAAGTCGCAGGCATCCAGCATGCGTTGTATGCCGACGACATCACCATATGGGCGTCACACGGCTCGGCAGGAGACATGGAGGCCAACCTGCAGCAAGCGGCGGACATCGTAGACAACTACGCCCGCCGCTGGGCCTTCAATGCTCCCCATCCAAATCGGAATTCGTGCACATACGCCCCTCACCAAAGTGCACCACCAAAATTGACATTGCCCTTCATAGCGGGCCCATACCCGAACGCGACGAAATCAGAATATTGGGGCTCTTTATCCATAAACACCGCAGAGCAGACACAACATTAGCCAAACTACGTAAGGTGGGGGACCAGGTGGGCCGCATGGTCCGCCAGGTTTCCAACAAGCTCGGGGGGCTACGATGCAAGGATGCCTTGCGGCTGGCTCATGCATTCGTAACCAGCCGAGTCCTGTACTCGGCTCCATACCTCCACCTACGCAAGTTCGACGAGAATGTACTCGAAGTCATTCTCCGCAAAATTTACAAGCGCGCCCTCGACCTTCCGGTCAACACCTCCAACCAGCGCCTCCTGGGCCTGGGAATGGTGAACACCTTCAAGGAGCTGCGAGAGGCGCATTTGACGAACCAATACACTAGACTCTCTAACACGCTGTCGGGTCGCCGCCTCCTTGCCCGAATACACATTCACCACACGATACGCACGGAAGAGCGCGTACAGATTCCGGAAGTCTGGAGATATGCCCTGCACGTGCGCCCTCTTCCGGCAAACATGACACGAGACGACCACAATGGCTCGTCATTATGGTCACAAACACGGAATATTCTACGTGGACGCGTCCGGCCCGCACCACGGGGGTTGGTACACGGCCGCGGTCGTCCACCAAAACATCGCAGTAAATGGACTCACCTTCCGTGCACACAACATTACACGCGGAGGAGATCGCCATTGCGCTAGCCGCCGCAGATCAGGACTCGCGATTCATCATCACCGACTCTAGGGGGGCCTGCCGCAATATCGAACAGGGGTGCATTCCGTACTTAGCTTACAAAATTCTGCAAAACAGCAATTACATCGGTGCCCCCGCGCACCGAACGATCATATGGGCACCGGCTCACACTGGCCTCGAGGGCAATGAGGCGGCCGATGCCGCTGCCCTCGCGCTCACTCTCCGGGCACCACCCTCGTACCCTACCGATCCGGACCCCGAACCCAACCCCGCCTACACCTTCAAGGAGATCACACAATTCTATCAATCCGGCCATCAAATTTATCCTAAACACTGTAAGGGTCTCACGAAGGTGGAGGAGCGAATCCTCCTTCGCCTTTATACCCGAACTCTATTGTGCCCGGCAATAGTGAAACACTTCGACCCCACTTGCACGGGGAAGTGCCCGCACTGTGAGGAAAGTTCTTCTGACATTTTCCACATGGTGTGGGCATGCCAAAAAAACCCAAACTTACCCCCTCTACCCAACCCTTCCCGGGAAGACTGGGAGGCAGCCCTGCTCGGCTGCTCTGACCTGACGGCCCAACGGGCCTTGGTCGAGCGGGCCCGGGCCGCGGCCGACGCCAATGGGCTCCCGTAAGAGGGAGCCCACCTAGTGTTTGTACGGCGCGGCCCCCTACGGACCGCTCCGAACTCTTCCTGTAAGAAAATTGTTTAATAAATGTTTTTCAGTCAGTCAGTCAGTCTCAAATAACCGCCAGCAAGGCACATAACCGCGGCTTGCGGCTCGCCCCATGCGCTCAGTCCCGATCGTGAAGGCGTGAAGTCCTGTAACGACGCGGCAGATTTCAAGCGTCTAGTTCATTCGAGCAGTCTGACAATCGAAAAAAGAAATGTAAAGCGCATCACAACCAGTACAGCATTGCCAAAGAAACTTCTCGTTTGTATGCTATCGCAGCTGCAAGCGACTTGCAAAAGCATCGCTGTAATCGGCCTTCGCTCACGGCTACGTGAATTAAGCTCTTATTTATTTGTTTCACTTGAGCAAATGAAATTCGTTTTGACGCATCTATAACGTCCCTACTTAAATAATACACGGCGACCGCGATTACTCCTACATATAGAGCTAAAGTAATGTAGTGCACGCTTTGCGGTGAGCGTCATCGCTCTGTTTCCGCACTTTCAAATGAAACAAGCCGTACTAACGCTAAATAATTACACATATGCTTAGTCATGACCAAAATATTTGGCGCACAGCCGATGAGCCGGCATTACAGGTTTGTCCCTTTCCTTAAGACAGATATAAGCAGGAAACCGATAAATACTTATCGCACATATCTTGTGCGTTGCTGAGCAACCAATTAACCCACGGCGCAGGTCATCGGTGAACACGTTTTTCTTCATTTCACGGCGACGAGAAGCGCCCGCACCAGCGAAAACGTAGCGGCTGCTACGGTAGCGCGCCGGCGGATGCCTACCACGCGAAACCAAAACTCCCGACGATAGCGCCACCGCATCTTCGTGATGTAGGCAGGTGGAACAGGTCTATAGAAACCTCTCTACCCTACGAAGCGGCACCCGCGTCCCACACCCCCGCAGCCCATGCGCGTCCCCTCTCCCTCTCCTCTCCTACGCTCCCCCCTTTCTCTCCTCTAAAAGTCCTTTAGTCTACTGAGCGGCGCCCACAACAGTCGGTGAAACAGGTGGTTCTGCGGTATGAAAATGACGGAGTGCGCGTGCCTCGTTCTGAGCGCTGGGCCATCACACAACCACCGCGTTCTCTCTCTTCTCTCGTACACTCTCATTCGTGCTCTCTACAAAATTACACAATCTCCCGTTCAAGCTAACCATCTCTACGCTGCTTCGCATCCTCACATAGTTCCCTTTAGCGAGAGATGGCGCACTTTTTTTTAAATGGTTGCTGTTACCGGGATAGGTCTGTCGAAGTAAGGCCATAAATCCTCATGGGTTTCAGCAGAGGTCGGCGCACTCACTCATGAGTGCACTCACTCGCACTCATTTCATAGACGTGAGTGCGAGTGCGAGTGAGTGCCAGTGAGTGTGAGTGGAGGTGAGTGCGAGTGCGAGTGAGTGCCAGTGAGTGTGAGTGGAAGTGAGTGCGAGTGCGAGTGAGTGGAAGTGAGTGTGAGTGGAAGTGTGTGCGGGTGCGAGTGAGTGCCAATGAGTGTGAGTGCGAGTGAGTGTGAGTGGAGATGAGTGCGAGTGCGAGTGAGTGCCTGTGAGTGTGAGTGGAGGCGAGTGCCAGTGAGTGGAAGTGAGTGCGAGCGCGAGTGAGTGCCAATGAGTGTGAGTGGAATTGAGTGCGAGTGAGTGCAAGTGAGTGTGAGTGGAGATTAGTGCGAGTGAGTGCCTGTGAGTGTGAGTGGAAGTGAGTGCGAGTGAGTGCTAGAGAGTATGAGTGGAGGTGAGTGCGTGTGAGTGGAGATGAGTGCGAGTGAGCGCCTGTGAGGGTGAGTGGAAGTGAGTGCGAGTGAATGCCAGTGAGTGTGAGTGGAGGTGAGTGGAGGTAAGTGGACGTGAGTGTGGTGAGTGCCAGTGAGTGTGAGTGGAAGTGAGTGTGAGTGGAGGTGAGAGCGCGTGACAGTGAGTGCCTGTGAGTGTGAGTGGAGGTGAGTGCGAGCGCGAGTGCCTGTGAGTGTTAGTGGAGGTGAGTGCGAGTGAGCGTGAGTGGAGGTGAGTGCGAGTGAGTGGAGGTGAGTGAGAATGAGTGTCAGTTAGCGTGAGTGAGTGGAGGTGCAAGTGATTGCGGATCCTGGAAAATTTGGGTGAGTGTTCTCTCACACTACTGAACTATGCCGCTCTCCCTGCCACGGCGGTCTATTGCTTATGGTACTCGGCTGCTGATCCGAAGGTCGCGGGATCGAATTCTGGCCGCGGCGGCTGCATTTGGAGGCGAAATGTTGAGGCCTGTAGACCTGTGCGATGTCAGTGCACGTTAAAGAACCCCAAGTGGTCGAAATTTCCGGAGCCTTCCACTACGGTGTCTCTCATAATCAGAGCTGGTTTTGGGACGTTAAACCCCACAAATCAATCAATCAAGACATATGCCGCTCAGTGCATCCCATGTGTGGGCCTGGGCGTCAATGGCATTTTAAATGCGAAGCATTTGTTAGTGCACTTCGGCGACATTGTGCGTATCTATCTATCTATCTATCTATCTATCTATCTATCTATCTATCTATCTATCTATCTATCTATCTATCTATCTATCTATCCCTGGCCGATTCGTTAATGGGATGTATACGAAAATTGGTATGCCACAGCATGACTGCATGACGAACATAAATGACAGGTCATAACATGAAAATCATGACCTGCATGTCATGATTTACGCTGAGCGGCATGATTTACGTGCCACGGTTTTGGTGTTCTTACGGCCGTTTCGTTGACTGTATATATACCAATACTGGTATGGCGACACTACGTCTTTCGACCATGGTTGACGCGCTCTAAGAACATGAAAATCATGACATGCATTTAATGAGCGGCATGATTTACATGCCACGCGTTTTGTTAACGGGATGCATACCAACATTGCTATGGCGCAACACGACTGTATGAAGAATGTAAACGTCAGGTCATAACATTAGAATCATGACATGCGTGTCATGAGTGACATGGTTTATATGCCACAGTCTTGGTGCTCTTGCGGCCGTTTCGTTAACTTGACATGTAGCAAAATCGGTATAGCTAGACAACGCAGATCCATTTTACATTTCTGATGCGTGCTTGGCATTTGTTTGATTCCCACTGCACATAGGATCTGCCAATTTTTTTTTTTTACGCAGGGGACAGCTCGGCAAGGCAATGCAGACGAGCAGCGGCAAATGTTACAGTACGGAGGCTATAGTTACGCCCTCTTGCGAAGTCAAGGTCACGTGACGTGGTTAGCAGGCAGGCAAGATCTCGATCAACATAGCTGTGCTCGGGCTAGCTACACGTAGTAGTTGGAGTGTCGAAAAGATCGGGGCGAAACTTGAAGAAGCACGTGCAGGTATGGTAAATTTATTGTTGTTTCTTATTCGCATAACGAAAGGGAGCTTTGAATTCTAAGCGTAAATTGGTCCATTTGTTACCTTCTTGGTCACATTAGATATAATTTCTATTACTTATTGATCTTTTACGAACTAGAGCCACGCTCAGTAGCACGTGGGCACGCTTTTTCCTATTTGGGTTGCGCTGCTGTGCTGCTGCGAACTTTTCATGTGTGACATACGTCATTTTTGCTTGAAGATTTCATTTCTTGCTTGGTCTCCGATGAAATGATGCACGTGAGCATTTTATTTATTTATTTAATTATTTATTTCTTTATTTATTCCCCGCACATCAATGTTATTTCTCCATTGCATGAAAGTAGAGCTGCTGTACAAATTGAACAGAAAAAGCATACTCCTTAAGACGCCACAAGAAAAAACAAAAATACTCCCACGTTATATAATTCCTCGGTAAGCTCATCAGATTATCATGTACTTAGGATTATCCACACTGACACACGCTGCGCACCATCAATAACAACAAAAGAACAGCATCACAAATGCTTTAAAATTCTGAGCACTGAAAAGGCTACAGATTTTGAGGGCACAAGTTTAGGACAGGAAAGGATGACGACATATCGGGAAATTTTGCTCTAGTATTTATGCACATGGGTGAAGCAGAAGCTATTATTATGCGAATGTAAATCGACTGGTCTACAGTATTTATAGCTTTTAGTGTTAAATGCAGGCTTGCTACTCACATGCATTGGTGAATGTGAGTGACTTTCTATTTCCACACCTGAGCGTACTATTCTCACTGCTCATTGGAAGACCCATTATGTGTTGCACTTGTAATAGACTAGAGTCAAAGTAGCAGTGAACATGTCTGGACTACGCTCGGTACTCCCTGAAAATATCTCTAAAAACATCGATTTTCATATTTTTTATCTTCAAATAATCTGCTGCCGGTAAGGTTCAAGTTCGCGCAATGTACGCAGCTGGAAGTGAATTTTAAAGTGTTTAATTCACTTAATTTGAGCTCACAATTATCAGACACTATTTTCAATTTTAAATATTAAATGTAACCTAAATGTAACGACACGTCTTAATTTACGTAATGTAACTGGAACGCATTCCTTTCTGATTAAAGGAACTTGTAACGGGAACTCGTTACAAAATTGTGAAGGAACGAGGGACGAGCTTTTGTTCCTGTTTTGGAGGAACGTGTACAACACTGCTTACGGGACCGAAAACAGCCGTAAATATACGGCAAAAACCTTCAAAGGGCTAAACTGGCTTAGTAGCAAAGTAAAATGAAATCTAAAAAATGTTCCGATTCACTAGTCCCCTCAGGGCTGGAAAAGTAAGCACAGCGACATATTTCCGTATCCTAAACTCCTCGCAGCTCCGCTTCCTCTCGTCACTTGTCAATCGCCTTCCAGTTTCGGCGCTTCCTCGGGAGGCGTGGAGCCGCTTCCTACAGTTTCAGGAAATTGACACATTAAATAATACGCTACGTTGTTTGTACGTGGGTTTTGACTGTATTCCATATTGCGTAATACTGAGGAAACAACGAGAGAGCGCTGTTAACCTGCCCGGATTTTATATCAGCAGCACTCCTGCAGTCCGCTTTTCTTTTTTTTTTCGCGCTCTGCTGGCTGGGTCCTGCCAGCGGGAAGTGTTTAAAAGCCAGGTAGGTTTCTCCAGCCCCGCCAAACTTGCGCGTACTACATTGCTGTAGTTTGTACAGCTTTGTCGCGCTCTCAGCATTTATTTATTGTGCATACAGCTCTTCCGCGGAATACTTCTCGTTGTTAGGCCGGCCAAGGGTGACAAATATTTCGTTTCCTGCGGCGATAACAGCGCGGATTAAATGCGTTTCCGTTTATTGAAGCAGGTGAACGTAACTAGCGTAGGGTTTATTTTTATGGAAATACTGCCGATCTCACCAGAGATCGTTGCAGGGAGGGCATGCATGTAAATCAAAAAGAAACAAAATCAAGCAATTTATACAATAGAAAACACTAGCAGAATTAATGCATGAAATGAATAGTGGCACTAAGCTCGGCGTGAGTAAAAAATAGAAATCACGAGAAATACATGACAGGATGCGCGGTGATGTGATCACTTTATTCAACTAAAATGCCGATACAGGTTTTTAATAAAAATGTTCACCGAAACTGCTGAGCATGCACACTCATTCCCTCTAATGCAAATTTTACTTTTCGCTTGTGCGGTAACCGTTAGCGCGAGCGCAAAGCGCAGAGATATCCGAAATCAAGCAAGCGAAGACCTACGCAGGCGGCTCCAAAGAGCCGGGAGTCGTAAGACGCCTCGGCCGCCTCGGCGCCTCGGCTTCGGGGAGGCGCCGACGAGTCGGCGAGACATGCGTGTTGGAAGTCACGTTGCTGTGTGTGTGCGTGCGTGTGTGTACAAGCGGCGCCTATTCCTCCATCGGACGCACACCTCTTCTTCCTTTACTTCTCCCTTGCCGACGCGCCATGTTGGCGCCGGTTGCTTGCATGTGCGCCCATGAGACGGTTGTCCCCACTTATTGTCCGATCTTGCGCCTGCGTTTCTGATTGGACCAAGCCGGGGAAATGCCATTTTGATTTGGAAGAGCTTCTTGGCCATGTCAACAGCAAAGAAGGTGGGCGGCCTTACCCCGGAAAAATAGGTAAGGTCGCAAATTTTCCGACGCCATCGGCCAAAAAGGCACTCGGACGGTTTTTAGGTCAGTGCGCATATTACCGACGTTTTATTGACAATTTTTCACACCTGGCATCACCATTCCCTGTCAGAAAAATCACCATGATGGGTGCTGGAAAATATGGTGGTTATGGTGGAAATAATGTTGGGGAAGCTGGAAAAGATGGTGGTTATGGTGTACGATGCAGGGAAGTGGTGGGCGGCGTGGTCTACGGAAGGTGGGTAAAGTGGAAAGGATGATGCGCAATGTTGGTTAGTACCACCGCGATGTCGGGAAGAACTGGGAGGCTGCTTTCACCATCGTGGATATGCTGGGAAGCAGCGGGCACACGACGAGGGTGGTATAAACGATGGTGGCACATGGTGTACAATCCTGGAAACTTTTGCCCAGCACTAGTGTCACGCTCGAAAGCAGTGGGCGATGTGGTGGGTACACTGTGAAAGATCATTGAAGGCAATATCCTACGCTAAAGAGAACCTACTTTGCAAATTAGGACCCAATGGAGAGCTCAAGTTGAGGTGGCTGTCATGAACGTCACATTGAAAGCAGCGGATAACAAATTGGTCATGAAACATTGCGTATATGCTTATGGCAGTTTCTTGTTAGCACCCTTTTTCTTGTCCTTTTATGAAGATATCTAACTGCGCTTAATGGCAGTGTTATCAGTGCTTTCGTCCAATGCTACGTTATCGATAAAGTGGCAGGTTGGGCGAGTTGGTGATATAGGTAATGGGCATGGTGCACAGCGCAGGAAAAAAAGAAAACGAAAAATGAGGAGAGAGACCTTGCTGTGTTTCGTTGTATCTGCCCTTGTTTTTTTTTCCTGCGCTGTGTACCATGCCTACTACGTTGTCCTCTCCTTCTTTTCTTTTTTTGTTTTTTGCTTGTTGCCATCAATATTTGTACGACCACCACACGTACGGCTCAACAGTATTAATTGCTAAATAACATCATTTTGGCTGCAGCTGATAATGCTCAGAATATGCGCTACAGGGCAACTGTGTACTGTTGCGCATGCAATCTGGCGTTACACATGCCACATGAAGTGGTGCGGAACACGTTGGACCGAGGCCGAGGAAAACGTCGCGAAAAGCAAGCTCGCATAACTTGCGGAATCTGCACAGCTATGGCAAATTCCGATTGCTGGATGGTATGTAAAATAAATACTACATTGTGTTTGCAGTTTTTAGCCTTAGAGCATCTGTTTCCGTATTTCCTTATACATAAAACATAACTGGTCCGAAATTTTGAAACCGAAACGCGTTTTTTTTTTCTTCCAAACATGGCGGTGCATTGCGGCTGTCGTGTTAAACGTGGTGGCGATATTTGTTTTCGTACGGAGGATTTCTGGTTGCGCTGCATGTCGGTGTCTGTTTAGTGTTGTGCTCATTAGCTCCAGTGGACCTTCTTGAGCCAGGGTGAGGTGCGGTGTGCGATAGACTGAGAAAGCAGCAGCCGGCAGCGTCGACACCTCGGAGATCCTTTGTTGACATCCATTCGCCGAGGGACGTGAGTCGTCGCGACACCGTCGGTCAGTGTGTACGCGGATCAGTGAGAAGCAGTGCCGGAATGCTTTCTACGTTCCGTGATGTGTGTTCCTAGGAAATGCCTTCTCGTTCGCACACATCGAGGGTCGGCACATCGCTTCTCGACCTACGGACGAACGACGCGGCTCGGCACAGCGCCTCAAGGCCGTCGGACGACGCAAACTGGAATCAGCATGTTTCTTAACTGAGGTAGGTGGCTGTGAATGCTGCGCTTTGTGGCTTATCATTGTTGTGTGCGCTCTTTACAGCAAAAAAAAATCGAGTAGTTTGGTGCAGAGTAGCAGAGTGCTGATGTAGCAGAGTAACGAATTCCTGTTATATAAATGGCTAATGGCAGAGGAGCTGCTTTGCACACATAAAAATCCTCCTGAAATTTACTTTTGTGTGTGCATGTCTGTTTTTTTCTTTGCTGCTGATTGTTTTGCACCTATGGGCAGCGAAGGTTTGCATTATAATTCTTGTCTACACACCTTTGAGTGCATCTGTGTGGCCGTATTGTTGAAAAAGAGTTCATACTTTCATAAATATTTTCGTGCAGGTCAGTATTGGGCATGAAGGACACCACCAATGGAAAGTGTTGCCTATAAGCGCGGTACTTCTGGCCCCCTGCTGATGCTGCCAATCGCGGCTTGATAGGTAAGGCATGCCGCAGCCTTTCTAGTGGTGTTGCGGTGCCGGTATCAATAGTCGCGGCAAGCATGAGAAGGCATACTGCCGAAATATTATGTGGTGAGAACGGATACGTCCTGTTTAAATGTTCATCTGCTTGAATTGTTTATTTGGCTACATTCGTCTATGAAACGGATAAGAAATATTTTTATCCGCACCATTACTCTACAATATCAAAATTCTTTCTGAAATACATGCTCGTACAGCCTTCATATAATGGGAACTATTCAAAAAACCCATAGGAGTATTGAACAAATAGCACTAGACACGGAACGGTGGGGGAACGACAGACAGGATGCCTTAGAAGTATTTCGTGAAGGGACAGTTGGTAAAGCATATTCAAGAAAAAGGCGCCTTTCCTTTCAGGGTTCGAAACCCATCTTAAAGCATGCATTTTGGTAATTTTCACCTTGCAGCATGGAGACAGATGAATAGCAGCTTCTTTTTCTTTTTTTTTTCCTGGGACATTAAGGCTTCCCGTCTGTCTCTGAAGAGCGGCCGATTTTTCAACGTTCTCATTCTTCGTTTCATATGCAAAATTACTTCATCTAAAAGCATAACTTAATTCGCCCTCCAAGTGCTGCACACCTTGATTTTTCAGCTTTACATTTCCAGAACATTTGGTTCCTTTTTTACGTTTTTCATTCCTCTTTGCAACATTTTTTTTTACTTCGATCAGGATCATTCGGAGATATTTGCAGGCTAAAATTCCTGTGCATTTCTTGTGGTGAAGGGTTCTAACGAAACACCCTGAGAATACACGTCCATAAGTCCCTGAGAATACACGTCCCTGAGAATACACGCCCATAATCTTACGAGCCTGGGGAATGAATAGCGAGTTGCGCGTCCAGCCTCGCCAAACAGCGAAGTACAGCCCTTCGTTGTCATTACTATACATGACAGCGAAGCTGTCATGTATAGTAATGACAACGAAGGGCTGTACTTCGCTGTCATGTATAGCAATGGTCATATGGCGTGACACGAACTTGTTGCTGAAAGGAAGAACGCAATATTGCTCCTGCGCGCGGTCTCACTGCTCTTTAAAAATTTCATGCATTGTTGAAATACTTCCTCTCTTTTCGGCACAACGAACAACTACTATACTTATTAGGAGGAAAGACTGAGATATATTGTAACGATGGTAGAAGAAGCAGGTTAGACGAATGAGAGAAGAGGAGGACGAAGTGCTGAGAGTCCGAGCAGCGAGATCGCCATCATCCATCTGCTGTAAATAAACCCATTCCTTCACAACTCCGTAACAGCTGTGGTGGAGGTGCTGGGTAATCGACACCCGAAGACGGAGGTCGGGCCGGAAGCTCTTCGTCTGCCATTACTCGTACGTTCCCCGACGCGACAGACTTTAAGAGAGAGCAACGAAACGATCTCAACCTGGATCCGCTGTTTGCCACCGCTCGTTCTTCTCAAGGCAGTGGTCGCTTTACCATCCGTGATGAGTTGCTCTACAAGAGAAATTACTCCGGGACTGGAGCGCGTTTTCTTCTAGTTGTCCCCGAGAGTCTTCGCTCCGACGTCTTACGCGCCATGCATGACTCTGCGACATCTGGCCATTTCGGTTTCGTGCGAACGTTACACCGCATACAAGAGCGCTTTTACTGGCCCAACATGCACCTGACAACGAAGCACTATGTGGCTAGTTGTGAAACATGCCAACGTCACAAGCGACCGACCACTGCTGCACCGGGTCCCCTTCGGCCATTGACACCGCCCACTACGCCATTCGAGCAAGTCGGAATAGACCTTATGGGACCATTCCCCTTATCGAACAACCGGAACCGTTGGATCATCGTTTGCGTGGACCATCTAACACGGTACGCTGAGACGGCAGCCATACCGACTTCTACAGCTGCCTGCGTAGCGGTCTTCCTTCTGCGTTCCGTAGTCCTTCGCCATGGCCCGCCGCGTGTTATCATCAGTGACCGTGGTCGCCAGTTTACTGCGGACGCCGTTGAGGAGCTGCTTCGTCTTTGCACTTCTGAATTCCGTCACTCTACGCCGTATCACCCGCAGACCAACGGCCTCGTTGAAAGGACAAACAGGACACTGACAAACATGCTTGCCATGTACGTCTCTTCCAATCATAAGGACTGGGATGACGTGTTGCCTTTCATAACTTACGCATATAATACGGCGAAACACGAGACCACGAACTATAGCCCATTTTACCTCCTCTATGCAAGGTTGCCGCCAAGCCCTCTGGACACTTTCTTGCCATTTATTCTGCACGAAGACAATTCTGTGTTAAAGAATGTGTGCCTCGCTGAAGAAGCGCGTCGAATAGCACGTCTTCGCACTTTAGCCTCGCAACACCGGTCGAAAGGCAGATATGACGAGCGTCACGGACAAGTATCGTTTGCCAAAGGCGACTTGGTGCTTCTTTGGACACCTCAACACAAGCGCGGAATGTGTCAAAAGTTCCTTCCTTCCTATTCCGGACCATACGTTGTTCTGGAACGTTTAAGCGAACTTTGTTATGTAATCGCTCGTCTTCTAGGAAATGGCCGACGATCAAGCAGGACGCAGGTGACTCATGTTGCTCGCCTGAAACGTTTCCACCCCCCTGATTGCTCCTGACTCGCCCCACGGGCTTGGTCTGCTGGTGGGGGAATGTAACGATGGTAGAAGAAGCAGGTTAGACGAATGAGAGAAGAGGAGGACGAAGTGCTGAGAGTCCGAGCAGCGAGATCGCCATCATCCATCTGCTGTAAATAAACCCATTCCTTCACAACTCCGTAACAATATGTTTTGTATACGTCTATGATATTTGTGCAGCGCTTACACAAAAAGCAAAAAAAAAGGACGGTCAGTTGGGTACAGTGTATGCCCGACTGTTTCGTCGTTTTTATGCATTGTATTTACACTTTTCGGAGCTAGATATGAAATAGCAACTCACGGGTGGTGGTGTAAAAACGTTTATTGTAAGGGATTAGACAGGAGGTATGCTGGGACCAGGCCGTAAAAGGCTGGCCCTCACAAACACTAGGTGGAGCTCCCTAGTTCGGGACTCCAGTGGCGGTAGCCGCCGCCCGTGCGCGCCTGACTAAGGCTTGTTGCGCCTGTAAGTCGTGGCAGCCGAGCAGGGTCGCCTCCCAGTCCTCCCGTGTTGGGTTGGGGTTGGGGGAATGGCCGGATTGGAAGGGAAAGCCCACACCATGTGGTAGGTGTCTGAAGACACCGCACTACAGTGCGGGCAGCTGCCGCTAAAGGAGGGGTCAAAATGTTTTAAGGCTGCCGGGCACAGCGCGCTCTTACTCTTCAAGGCAGCAACAAATTTGCACTAAAAGAAAGAAAAAAACACTAGAAGCCACGCGCGCAGATGAGTATACAAGTGCGCATTTCATGGGGCGGCCTGACGTGTATGCGGGAGAGCGCGCCACCTAGCGGATGCATCGCCACGTGGCGTCAACGCCTCCCATACGCGCCGCTTGGCGGTAATCACACTTCCCTATTCTAGCCACTGTAGTGCGGCGTGCGATAGACTGAGAAAACAGCAGCCGGCAGCGTCGACACCTCGGAGATCCTTTGTTGACATCCATTCGCCGAGGGACGTGAGTCGTCGCGACACCGTCTGTCAGTGTGCACGCGGATCAGTGAGAAGCAGTGCCGGAATGCTTTCTACGTTCCGTGATGTGTGTTCCCAGGAAATGCCTTCTCGTTCGCACACATCGAGGGTCGGCACATCGCTTCTGGACCTACGGACAAACGACGCGGCTCGGCAGAGCGCCTCAAGGCCGTCGGACGACGAAAACTGGAATCAGCATGTTTCTTAACTGAGGTAGGTGGCTGTGAATGCTGCGCTTTGTGGCTTATCATTGTTGTGTGCGCTCTTTACAGCAAAAAAAATCGAGTAGTTTGGTGCAGAGTAGCAGAGTGCTGATGTAGCAGAGTAACGAATTCCTGTTATATAAATGGCAAATGGCAGAGGAGCTGCTTTGCACACATAAAAATCCTCCTGAAATTTACTTTTGTGTGTGCATTTCTGTTTTTTTCTTTGCTGCTGATTGTTTTACACCTATGGGCAGCGAAGGTTTGCATTATAATTCTTGTCTACACACCTTTGAGTGCATCTGTGTGGCCGTATTGTTGAAAAAGAGTTAATACTTTCATAAATATTTTCGTGCAGGTCAGTATTGGGCATGAAGGACACCACCAATGGAAAGTGTTGCCTATAAGCGCAGTACTTCTGGCCCCCTGCTGATGCTGCCAATCGAGCCTTGATAGGTAAGGCATGCCGCAGCCTTTCTACAGGCATTGAAAAACTTCCAGCAATACCAGAAAAGGTGGATGTGGTTAAAAGTAAGTGAATCATGCTGCACACATTCAACCTGCGCATTGCTACACATACTGATTGCAGCGCACATGCTGTTTAGTTGGGATGTCAGTTTACTAATATGAAACAAAAACGATTGTATCAGTTCAGACAGTACAGTGATTGTTCTTCTCAAGTGCTGTTCTTTTTTGGCTTGATGTGGCTCTTAATATTTTGCAGGTTGCCTGGAGAAATATGTGGCACTTCATCCACGTGAAGGTCCGCCAAAGCATATCCGCTTTGTTACCGTAAGGCGGTACTTACGGAGCTCTTTCAGCGAAGCAGCACAGCAAAGAGAGTCCAGGTGACTCAAAAAAAGAATGTGTGAAGGCAAAATAAATAAATTTTATTAGCCAAATTATCCGCTGCTTTTTATAAGAAAGGCACTGAAATGCCTGCTTGGCCTTTTAACATATTTAGAATAAAATGTGGGGGCCACAATGTCTTCCGTGTACTTGATTTATGTTATTTATTTCAGGCATCGATGTAAGTTCGCTAATGTAGCGTCATGAGCAAAAATAGAATTCTTAATTATGTCCGTCCTAGAAGCCCGTGGCTCTCTGCCTCTACCGCTGGCCAGCCACCCAGCTTGCCCCGTCTGCCACCCATCTCACCCGTCGCCCACCATCCACCCATTTTGCCCAACACAGCCAACACCCGGCACCACCCAGCACCACCCACTAGATTAATCCACTATAGTGTTTTCCAGCATGCCCAACATCTGTTTTTTTTTTGTTCCGACAGGGAGGCTACCCTCGCACAAGAGCTAAAGCAAACGCAGTATCCTTTGGCTTACTCCACATCGGATGTTCCGAGAACGTCGGCGAAGGCATTGGAACTCTTCCATCTCATCCAGAGACGCCGGCTCCTTGACCGTTACGAAGAAGCACAGCGCGAAGAGCGCGATGCATCTTCGGAGGCCATGGAAGAGCGCCACCAGCAAGAAAGTGACGAGAAAGGTGAATCGTTTCTGCGCTGTTCCTAATATTTTATTCTGGAGAACCGCTCATGGCGCAAAGCGTCCATTCCCCTATCTTTCCCGCTATTGCATTGCGTAACGAATGATGTCTTGAAGGATCTCGCCTTTGTTTCACCATGATGAACAGTTAAGCACGATCTTCAGGGCAGCAGTATTTTGGTTGATTGAGAGCTAGCGTGGTCACACGTATGCTTGTATGCTGCTTGATGTGGGCTTTTTGTTCATATAAGAGTATAATTATATTCATTAGCAAGGTATTTACCAATGCCTTCGCACATACGCCCGGCATAGACGGGGCAGGGCAATTAGGCAAGAGGCTTACGCCAGTGCAGCATCCACCTATTCCCCCCCCCCTCCCACACACACACACCTTTCCACAGGCATTGCAAGCGCCACCTAGTGGTTGACTTTTGTTCGTGCAAAGTGGTGCGTAATGCTAGACTGTAATTTTGGCCAAACGCTATTCTAAATTTTTGTACATCTCTGACAAATTCGCCTTCTTCAATGTCAGTGACAGCTTCACTTCATTGCTCCACCGATTTGGCCTTGGCTACGCCTGGTGCGCAGAGCTGCCACTGTATTGCCATGTGAGCCTCGATGCAGAAAGAATTCGGTGCTTCACGTGACAGGTACGCTACAACTAAATGCTGAAAACTTGCCGGCAGTTTAGTGCAGCACAGCCGCAGAAAGTGGAAGCGAGCGGAGCCTATTTCTGCGTTTTGTGAGTATTACAGGTGTGGTTCTCCATTATCTTGGCTCCTCCAGCATAACTCCTTTTTCGTTCGAAGATATCTAGCTTATATTTACGGCCTCGTGGAAGATAACTTTTAAAAAAAAGCTTGATAGGCTCGTGGTGATGCTTTCGTGTTGCTGTACACCTCTACAGCGCAGCTCACCCTTGACAGGTTGGACAAGTGACCTACTTTGTAGTTTATTCTTTTTAGAGGGTTGGGAAATGGACTGTAGCGAGACACAAAGATCTGGATAATGGGAGGAAGGGAACTTTGTTCTGCACCCTTATTCAGGAGCATGCCGCTTATGCTAGTGAGGGAAGGAAAATGAAGTGAAGCAGCGGACATCGCAGAATGTAAAGGTCAGCTTCTCCACTGTGCGCTTAATCACGCCGAATTGAGAATGCTGGTACGGCTACTTAGATTAGCAATTCGGATGGGTGCGCGGGACCAGTGAGAATTCAAGCGAGCCTCTCCTGCACATCTACGGTGATCAAGCTTTGTTAGAGTGCTCTAACTCTTAAAGAAAATGAGGCAAACAAGATAATTAGCTGTTATGCGTAGGTAACGCTTGCGAAAATAAGTTATTGTCATGACAATGTCGGAATATATTTCTAACTTACTTCCACAGGTGGAGCTTGTTCATATTTACAATGAAAGCACAATCTGCGTGGCCACCGTAGTATCGCTAGCTGGTGAGGGTGAAGTGTTCGCACCACGTGGGTTTGTGTACAGGCGTGAGAAATGAATGTTTTTTCTCGCCATATAAATTGATAAGTGTACTTTTAGTTCTTTTTCTTTCAGCTGAATGTTCCGCCCTTGTCAAGCAGGTTTGCATAACGCGAATCAACCCATTTGATTTCTGGGAGTGTCGAAGTTTTGGAAAGCAGAATGAGGTTGCTACTTGCAGAGAGGAGTAGCAGCACTGAGGATGATGATAATGATTGGGGTTCGGCTACGAAAGGACGCTAATTTATACAGCCAATGTAGGCGCAGAGAGAGTAAACAATTATTTAAACGAAATGAGGGATCTTCCTCGTAGGGTGGAGCCCTTAGGTCAGGGCCCCATTGGCGCGCGCGCACGGCTAAGCGCCCGTGGGGGGAGGGGGCTGAAAGAGGTGAGAGAAAAGCCGCAGTGGATGGCAAATTTAGACCACCTGCGCTGCTTGAACGTGCACAAACAACGCATTGTCGCCTCTATCCGAAATGCGACCGCCGTGGCCGCGATCGGACCCGCTTTTCGGGTGGCAACCGAGTACCATATCCACTACACTAAAGCGGTGTCCAATGAGCATGATGGCGTCATGCTAAATACAATCCGAGCATGACTGGTGTTTGCGCCCGTCGGTTCGAAAGCGAACGCGCGGTGAGCGGAGATGTTTGTGTTCAGGTAAGCAAAACTATACTGCACGCGTCTCTGCAATCGGCTTTTCTTTATATATCAAACAAAAATACGTCGCGAGGAACGTCACGTGGTCGTGTCGTGTACTCGGCCAACAGCATGTTGTTGATCTTGGTAAACATAGTCCATTTTCTTTAATCTCACGTCTATCACAGCAACCCCAAGCCATTTTTCGAACTAAACTTGTTCAGAAACGTACCGGAGAGGCTTTCTCTGCGGAATATATCTGGGTTGGAATATGCCAGAGGATCAGCGGCCATACATTAGTGGGATCTTCTGACGGCACGACTACTACAAATATGCCCGCATTGCAAGCCCCACTGCTGCTTGTTCTGTTCAGGATATGGCTGTATTTAATGTCGGTACCACTAGGTGCCTCCAATGGCAGTGGGATGCAAATATCGCCCGTGTGATAAGATTTAGCCGCAAATCTGTCCACATCGCGAAGCTTGCATCCGAAATCCCCCACCACTACCGAAATCATTAAATGCCAGTCGTTTCGCTAACAGGAAGCGTATAGCATCGAAATTACCCGATCTCTTTGTTTACAGTTCACTGGCCACGTCTAGTAGTAAGAAACCGTCACAAATGTAAACATCTGCGCCGCAAATCTCCGAGAAAGGGGACGATTGGGCAGCTGGCATTTATCTTTTTTTTTAATTTGATCAATCCCCTGATCAAAACTTAGGCAATTACACAGCCACTATACGGGCCCCGCGTTCCTTGTGTCTAGTAAAGTTCAGCGATAGGGAAAAATTGACTTAGTTTCTCTAATTCAGTCATTTTTTTCTGTACATTGATATATCAGTCCATGCAGGATATACACTCTAAAAACTCTACATTCTTAGGGAAAAAATCACAGCATATCCACGGGGTGAATGATGATGAGTGGGCGAAGCTCCGGAGGGCATCATCGGTAAACCGTGAACCTTCCGTGTGATTCGCCCAGTCGATCATCTTGTAAAGACGTCTTACGCAGCCCCTTACACAGGCAGGAATGCGCACCGCGTTTGCCGACGCCATCACATGACTGTTGAGAGAGTATAAGGCGGAGAGGCCACAGCATCTTACACCACCTTCTTACACGGGCTGTAACGCGCTAGCACAAACGCGTTATAAACGCGCAGTCTTTCGTTAATGTTGGGTATTTACTGTCACATGTGTCCATGTGCGCTTCGTGGCGTTGCGGCTAGCGCCGCGCGTTCGGATGCGTGGGGTCCCTGGTTCGATTCCGCGCTTCGGACACAACGTTCGGAATTTTTTAGGGGCAAAGGTCCTTAGGGCGTGGGGCTGTACATCCCATGGTGTTTGTTGTTGGTGATGTACGTAGCCACGTCTACTTTTATGAAAAAAATAATTCCGAAAGTTGTGTCCTCTGCCTGGATTCGAACCCAGGCTCTCGGCGTGGCAGTCGAGCGTTCTACCACTGAGCTACGCCTGTGGTTGAAAAATTATCGCTAAAAGACCTAAACAGGTATAATGTCTCCCGCGGAATCGCATTAACAAACGTAATGTTACGTTGAAAAATAGTAATGCACCGCTACACGACGCGAAAATGGATTGTATAACGAGGTCGAGGCATCATTTGAAAGAACACAGAGCTGCGTGCTTTGTAGCTTTAAAATGATAAGTTATGGCGCAGGAGATACCTACCACTTCTACTTGCACTAGTTTCCTCAAGCGTTTAAAGTGGCCTCTAAGAAAGTAGCTCCCCCTGCTTACGCTGTCACTGTCCTGCAGTTCCGCGCAGGCCTGGCTCTAGCACAGCATATCCCCCTTAAACGCGAGATCCCAGCGTACGAATACAGTGTTTCTCACGTCTTTACATGATGATCGACTGGGCGATTTACGCGAAAGATTCACGGTTTACCGATGGTTCCCTCCGGAGCTTCGCCCACTCATCATCATTCACCCCGTGGATATGCTGTGATTTTTTTCTCATCGTCCATGGTGCACCAAGCGAATGAGAGGAGAATGAGAGGAGCGCTCCCCGCGCAGCCCGCGCAGCAGCCAATCGGAGAGCAGCAGCACCGCCGCCATCTAGCGTACCTTCACCCAACCGTCATGTTGTACGCGTGTCAATGGGACAGCGCCCTCTCGGAAACGAGACGAGAAATGGAGATGACGACACAGAATGCGTACAGCGCCATCTAGTGTATCGTCACCCAACTGCAGTTTGCATGCATCTTTATGGAACAGCGCCATCTATTGTATGCTATTGTAGGCTAAGGGAGACTCTACTGGCTACGCAGGATGCATCGATAACCGAGAACCGCCCAGGTGATGCCATAAGGAGCTTCGCCCCTAATAAATGAGTGCCGGGAACACGTTGGGAGACTGTTGTCGGGGATCGTGATGACTGAGGACGCTGCACAACTGCAGGCGTTTTCAGTAGAAGTTTTTATCTGGGACAAAACTCTGCCCAGCAAAGTAAGGCAATACACACTGTAAGACGACAGCGGCGTGAAACGAAGTACAATAGGGAATGTTGCTGCCCAGCTAGCACTCAACGGAATTATCACGTCGGAGAAACAGATATCTTAGACGTTAACGACGTCGCACAGACGGCATATTTGAGAAGCATTAGTCTACAATGCTCCGTGTATCTCGTCTAATGTCCGGCTTGTTGCACATGCAAGAGACGTTTGGTTAACACCTTCGAAACCTCTTCCAAAAGCTGATCTTTTCGACTGCTTGGCGGAGACTCCAATAAACCTATTTTCCGAAATTTCGGAATCTGTTTAAAGACTTACAAAATACGTCATAAAGAAGGTGTTGCTTAAAGTTAGCCGTAATCTGAACGAAGCAGGAATCGTGCTGGGGAACGGGGTGCACCCACCAAAATTTTGATCTGGTTGCCACTCGCAGAATACATGAATGAATTTCTGACCTAAGAGCTAACGTCTTAGGGGTTCAGGTGGCCCCAAGTCATTTTTTCCGCACCTAAGGCACTAACTCTGTGGTTCTGAGGGTGTCAGTGGGATCATAATTTTGGGGGGCAGCCCCGATCTGCGGACGCGGTGCCTGATATGTTACCATCTGCGCCTGGCGTCGCACTTGCCTAGAACTCTTTTTTTATGGTTCGTCAAAGCATGAGAGTCTAGTGCTAGGGAGCAAAAATAGTTCAGTAAGGTAGGCACACAGTCGTCTGCAAAGGCTTCATCAGTCTTAGTATTTAGGTCACAATTAGACGTCTTGCATACAAAAATGAATGCTGCTGTGCTTTGCATAGCATGAGGCAAATCTGCCAAAAAGTGAAATGATATATCTTTCTACAGTGCAGGATAGAAAGTTTCTGGGCAAGTGGTCTAACAAGGAGGCCCCTGTATCAACGATGATCAAGTCAAAACACTGCTACATCAACAGCAAAATGTTGAGAAAATAACCTGTGCATCTTTTAAGAAAAAAAATGAGAAATGCAAGAGAAATAAGACCGCAAATACTCAAAAGGATCTACAGGAGATAACTTAAATACATTTGGAACTTATTAACGACTACAGGCTTGCAGAAAAAGCACTAGTAGTCACATAATAATCAACAGCCAAACGACTATGCGCTTTTCAGTATGGGAGCAGCACATCCTGTTGTAAGAGCACAGATAGAACAATCGATATTTGTATGATAGCCACTTTCAATTACGTTATAGAGTATCTTCGCAACATAGCAATGAATATAATCAAAAGAACTCAAAAATGAATCAGATACGGAAGTGAAAATTTGCCTAGGACATCAGCTGGTGTAGCGAGGCAAACTTTAAAAGAAAACCAAAAGCATCAGTCAAGTGACAATAAATATTTACCCAAGTGCTCTTCGAAGAAGTTGTCATGAAATATCAACAAAATCAGTAACATGAGCAAGATCATAATGAAGTGCACCATCTGTCACAGAGAGCAACGTTACATCGAGGCAACCTCAGTTTCACAATGAAGCTACATACTTACGCACTTGAATTAAAAAAAAAACGCAATATTTTCACTTACATATACAAAATACAAATATGGCTCTCTACAAAGCCCTGCATAACGCACATTTATGCAAATCCCACATGAATATATATTGGAACCTGTATATATATATACAGGATCCAAGCGCGCAGTTATATATATATATATATATATAAGCAAACCAACAATCTATGAACCATAGGAAATCAGAGGAGAAGTTATTGAGGTTCCGCATTGTAGTATTATGATTGGGAGTATGTAGAAAGGAATTAAAGCGGACAAAAGACATTCTGGCGCCTGACATCTCGGCGACGAACGCTGTTCCGACGCCCGCCGACGCTTTCAGCCAAGCACTCCGGTGGGGAGGGAGGGAGGGGGTCAAGAGGTAGTATTGTTGTACGTTTACTTTTGCTCTCGCTAAGACCTTTCGGAGACGCCTTCATCGTCCCTTAGATGTTACTCCCACTCGCGATGTCTGAAACATCAGCCACAAGAACTAAGACATGAATCCCCAATAAGATGTCTTTTTCGTCTTGTGTGCTAGCTGGGTGGCTCGAGCGACATTCCTTATTCTATATATTTTAGGGGCGAAGCTCCTTAAGGTTTCGGTCTGTCCGTCCGTTGTAGTAGCGCGTTACCTACTAGGAACGCGCTACTAGGAGGGCGGTGTGGGAGGCGCGCCCTCGGCGCGTGCCTCCCGGCGCGCGAGCTCTCTCACTCTTTCATCTGCTGTCTTGTGAGAGAGAGAGATAGAGAGAGCGAAAGGCGCGCGTTGACTATGGAAACGCTCTTTCTTCGATGAACGCGCTACCAGCTCGCAAAGAAGAACGCGCCCTCACCCGCGAGAGACAAGCTTGATGCAGGCAGCGTCTTCAAGCGAGTTTCTTGATTGCAAAAACCGACTGCTCGCGCTGGAGAACCGTTCACCGGCCACAAACATATATATATATATATATATATATATATATATATACAATTGCAGTGACGTCAGTGGCGATGGCGCCTAGAAGTACAATTGCAGTGACGTCAGTGGCGATGGCACCTAGAAGTCTGTGCCTGGACGGGCAAAAACGTGCACTGACCTGCCTACGCGTTTGGTGACATCCAGGAAAGGAGGAAAAAGAGGAAAGGAAAGTTTCAGAGAAATAATTAGAATAAGGCATGTAAAAGATGAATGGTCAAGAAGTTAAAAAAGAAGGAAAAATCATCAAACAGGTTTACATGATTCGCTTTGAAAAACACGTCATATTTCAATGGTCCGGTTCCCGCTGTACATACGGTGCCACAGGTTAACGCTTGCCAATGATTATATTATTGCGATGGTTCCCGGGTTCTCATTTATACCTTTCTCGATCGTTTTGAACCAGTATATTAGGGGCGAAGCACCTCTTAGTCTAACCTTGTCACGCGTCAGTCGTCAGGCGTAATCGCGTGCCGGGAGGCACGCGCTCGCCCTCGGCGCGTGCTTCCTGGTGCGTGCCTCTGCTGTCTTGTGAGAGAGAGAGAGAGACAGCGAGAGAGCGAAAGGCGCACGTTCGCTATGGAAACGCTCTTTCTTAGAGGAACGGTACCAACTCGAAAAGAAGGAGAACGCGCCCTCACCCGCAAGAGACAACGTTAGCGCAGGCTCCTAGCGAGTTTCTTGATTGAGTGAGTGAGTGAGTAGCAACTTTATTCGTAGAAGGGGCGAGGGCTGATGGAGCCTAAGCCACATAGGCTGCAAGGCTGTGCCTTTCAATGACCTCTTCAGCACGTTCCAGGACCCGTGTCTGGATGTCTCTGTCGGTGCTGGAGAGAAGGGCCTCCCATTGTTCCTCGGTCGGTGGTGAGCGAAAGAGGTCGGCGGGCGGGGGATCGTCCGGGCAGCTCCAGAGGATGTGGTTCAGCGAGGCTAGTGCCGCCGCAGAGGCAGCAGCGCGGGTCGATGACACCTGGGTGTATGTACGAAAAAATGAGGGGGCACGGAAACGTCCGGGTCTGTAGGCGCCGCCAGGCGATCTCGGACCTCTTGGGAAGGCTGCCGTGAGGCGGAGGATAGGCGTATCGCTCGAGACGGTAGTGCTGGGTGATGTCGTGGTAGGTGACCAGGGGCTCCGGCACAGGGGTGTCCGACTCTGAGGGGCCCACCGCTCGGTCGACGAATCCTCGAGCGTGTTGGTGAGCTGTCTCATTGCCGGGGTGACCCGAGTGGGCGGGGACCCAGATCAGTTGAAAGCTGCGCTGCTCGTCGTGCAGCAGTAGTGGGTGAGAGTCGTAGGGTGGTAGGCGATACGAGACCGCGCGCGAAATTGGAGATGGCTTGTTTAGAGTCGCTGAGTATAACGCCAGCGTCGGTCGAGATCGCAGCCAAAGCGATGGCCGCCTCTTCCGCCTCGACGGCAAAGGGTGTTCTAACAGTGCCTGCCGTGACTGCCGGCCTGGAAGGCGCTGAAGAGGACGACACGGAAACGACTACGAAGGCGAGTTGTATCGCTGAAGGTGAGTTGTATCGGGCTGCATCCACGCACATGACTGCCGGGTGGTCGGCATACTTGGCGTGAAGCATAGCCGCACGGGCTTGGCGGCGAGCGCCGTGGTGGCCCGCAAGCATATTCTTGGGTAGCGGCTTGATGGAGAAGGCCGCTCGAACGGCGTGAGGTAACGAAACCAGATCCGGTGGGTGGGAGGAGGTGTCGTGGCCGATAGAGGAAAGGATGTGGCGACCGGTCGGCGAACGGTAAAGGCGTTGCGCCTGAGCGGAGCGGTGAGCTTCTGTCAACTCGTCGACGGTGTTGTGTACACCCAGACGGAGAAGACGATACGTGGACGCGTTGGCGGGAAGGCCGAGGGCTGTCTTGTATGCCCTACGGATGAGTGCGTCAATTTTGTCGCGTTCCGCGTTGAGGAGACGAGTATAAGGAAGGCCGTACGTGAGGCGAGAAACGGCGAAGGCGTCGACAAGCAGATCGTGTTCTCGCATGCCCGCACGCCGCGCACGGAAAATACCGACTGCTCGCCTTGGAGAAGCGTTCACTGGCAACCCATATATATATATATATATATATATATATATATATATATATATATATATATATATATATATAGGCACTGGATCTTGACTTGCAATGAAGTGCCGGTGGGAGGTTTCACTTGTGCATAGTTGAACCATGAGGATTCGTAGCATGCGCGTTAACTAAATTAATCCGGAACTCGGCACGATCTACGCTGAACCTCCCGAGCTTCGCCCACTCATGATCATTCACTCCGTGGATATGCTGTAATTTTTAGATATGATTCTCGCCGCTGACGTTCTAGCTTTGACTTGAAGCCCGTTTCTAATAGTGTCACTGTTTATCGAATGAATGGTTTGGGATGTTTAGATGTTTCGAGAGAGGTAGATTTGGAATAGAATTGCCATAGGCTTTGTGGTTGTTGAAGCGGAGCCTAAATGAGGTTTCTGCTTGACCTATGAACTGCATTCTACGTACAGTACACTCCAGCGGATAGAGAACATTCGAGGAATCGCATGTTAAATTCCCGCGAATTTTCACAGAGTACTGTGATTGGGAGCTGTGGGCAGTACTCGTCTGCTGCATTGCTTTACAGACAAGAAACCTTGGTTTCAGGCATGGCCTGCATCCGTTGTGTGTCCGTGATGTATTTAATGGCGAGTTCCCAAGGGTGTCCCTGAGGTTACGTGATCGTCTGTAGGTAACAGAAGGGGCGGATGGAAATGCACGCTTATGTCGCTCGCTTTGTTCTATAATGTTGTAGTGGCGCCTTAGGATTTTGTTGACATTAGGGAAATCCGCGCTGTACGTTAAACACAGGTTTGTACGTTGAGAGTCGCGTTGTGTGGGACGGTTCGAAATGAGGTCTTGTCGGTTCAGTGTTTTGGCCCTCTGGATGGCGTCGTCGATAACACGTGGCGGATACTTTTGTTTGTGATGGACGGTTTTTACATTCAGGGCGGCCGAGTCAAAATCTTCATCCTTTGAGCAAATTCGTTTGAAACGGTGTGCTTGTCTGTATGGAATATTGTTCTTACAATGGCGTGGGTGGTCGCTGTGGTACACTCTTAGTCAAGTCCCGTATAACGTCCTGAACATAAACGGCACATTTCCACTCAGTCGCAATGTGCCGCATATAGGAGGGCTTTCTAACTCCGCTAAGCGTGACAAATCATGGGGCGGCAGGCTGGGCCCCATGTATGCGGCTCCGAGCGCACGCAACGTTTGTATGCGGCCGCCCTTAGTTTTGGCGCGAAAAAAGCTGCCGGTGCCGCTGCGACGTCGGCGAAGTCTCTGCACGCGAGGAGGAGGCCTTCAGCATTGAGCGCATTCCCTCCCTTATCCGACCTTCCCTCTAGTCGTCTCTCCCTCACCCGCGAAACGAACGACTGGAACGACAGCCGGCGGTTTCTGCCGCCTCCGCTCTTCGTGCGGTGTTTTGTTCCAACGTTGAGTGTTGTTACGCCATTTTCTGGAAGTTCGTGGTTTTTGTTGGTTTGTTGACGTGCTTCACCACCTCATGCATTGATGCCGTGCCGCTGAAGTTGCGTGAAATCCTTGTGCGACTTAGCCAACTTAGTGTTTTGCGTCAAGATGTACTACGCAGTAGACATGAAAGGCGCTGCGAGGGGAGCCTGCAACCAAGAGAACCAGCGGCATCGCGGCGGATACGTGATACCAGTGATACCGCCTTATCGGCCACAGACAGCCGTGAGCCGGGCGTGCCCGCTGAGAAACGCCTGGCTTGAAGTGTCGTTGTGCGCAACTTTAAGCCACATGCTTCGGCCGCGCAGCACCCGTGAATCACGTCTCACTGGGTAAGTTTCGATTCTTGTAAAACAGTGTCGGTGAAAGTGTGCGTCATTTACTGCGTGGACCTGTTCATGAAATTAGCGCGTTCCTGGTCAACCTCGCGTCATTTAAATGTGGCTCTTGCATTGAGAAGCCGCGGGGAAAGAAAGCATTAGCATGGTGGCTCTCGCTTAATGCATGCATTCAGAGACCGTTTTTTTGCGGCAGTCCTCCAGCCAAGTCAATGTAGTTTATTCAGCTTAATAGAAGACGTAAAGGGTTGGTGACGCTCTGTAAAATGCGTACTTTAGGCCGGCAATTTTATTTGGACAAAAATCGAATCTGTGGTTATTGTTTGAGTACTGTTGGGTAACGGGTGTCTCAGCTTGCTGCTGCATCTGCGCAGAGCTGATGGTCGAAGCGGACAAGGCGACGGTGAGTTAACGTAACTTTATATACAGAATAAACAGAGGCGTTACATTTTCGGCACTGGGGCCGACAGCTTATTGGGCTCGCACTGAGGCGCGATGACGACCCGGGATTTCTTCAGTCGCTCTCTCTCGTCACTCCGCGGCTTGCTTCTTTTATAGCCCCTTTTGGACCCCTTGCATCAGCCAGTTGAAGCCTCCAATCAGGATCCGCCGTTGGTTGCTGGCCGGGATCCGACCCGTGGGTGAGAGGGTTTGCCGCGCAGGTGCGTGGGGAATTGCCGTCGATTGCGTCAGGCGCACCGCAAGAGTGGCCGCGGATTGCATCAGACAGTCTGCTGTTGTCGACGCCACTTGCATCAGACGTTCTCCCAGCTTGAATATTTTGCCGGAGCAATGAAGGTTGGAGTTGAGATCCCTGGCATTACAGTACGCGACTTGGCAACGTCACTAAACATTCTTTACATCTAATTATACAGTACATCTAAATGCGAAAATATATTTCTCCTTCTGCAAAACGGCTTTAATTACTGTAAGAAAGACTGAAAAATTAACGCATGGTGATGCCACCTTTCATTTGCAACACAAGGAGTATTTGAAAAGATGCGACATACGTACTAGCATTAAGTAGACCGCCCATCGTATACCATCCGTGCGCACGAAAGAATTCATTTTGAGTTGCTGAAGTGATATGATGCCATCCGTTTTAATATACGTCAATCACTCAGCGTTCCTTTAGATGTGAAATGTTTTTAATTAAGAAATTCCTCGCGCACGATGGTTTCTTTTCTTGGTTCTGCAAGCAGTATATGTTGAAGACTAATGCCTGTCATTCTCACGCAGCACAACCAAAGGCATTTACGGCAACCCACCGAATCAAGCAGAAGCACCTGCATATCTCACTGGAGGTGAGAGTCTTGTCAGGCAACAAAAGGATATTTAGTTTGTGTTGCATACAAAACATTGTTCATCACGTCCTACAAACTATACCTCAGAGGGTAAGTGGCTTCTTTTCAGGGGACCGCAAATAACTGTTCAATTGTAGCATTCACTCCATGCCAATGTGCAGGGCCGAGCCCACTGTCAGAATCCACAGGTATCTAACAGATGGAGTAGGTCAAGCATTTATCACCTAATTGCTGCTAAGAATCCTGTTCGGATACTCGTGTCTTGCTTCCCTTTGCAAAGTGCAATTCCTAGAGTAAAGAGTATAAGTCACAGATTCTCATTTTTGGGCAGGTGTATATTGTATAGCTACATCAAATAATATATAATTGCACACACACCTGTATAAACTGCCAGAGACTGGATGCATCTGAATGGGGTTGTGTTCAAAGTGAATGTGCATGCACAAATAAACTGCCTTGAATGTTGCAGAGCACATTTACTCGTTTATGAAGCAACATTAATGCTAAGTTTATGTTGAGTAATTTCGTTTAGAAGGTGGAATAAATCAGCTTTATATTCAAGTATGCATTTCTGTGAAGCCTTTCACAATTAGCTGTCTCATTAAATGAAAAGTTTGTTAATGATAACTGCATTGAATCACGAGCGTTAATGACAGTTATTACGCTGTCTGCCTTGTTTTCTGCCACTTTTGTGCCCTCTGAGAGCTGGCATATTTACTGTCTGGTTCTCTTCACTGCGCCCTTGCCAGCACACCTTATACCATCTTTCATTAGGCGTACCCACTAACTACCTCATTATTTCAGCATTTAAAGTGGCTATTGACTGACTAGTAAGTCTTAGGTTATGTCTCAAGGATTTTTATCTACATAAGTCAGCTAACCAGCATATAGTGCAGGATGTCCTGCATGGGTGGACGACATTTAAGTTTCACGTGCATGCACATAGTAATGTGCATGCTGTTGAGTGTAGTACAGATGGAATGGTGGTGTCCCGTTCATGACAACCCTGCATCTTTGCATGGGTGAGGCAATTTTAATTCTGTGCAATGATATGCATTTGTTCAGTGGAGCAGAGGTCCATGAATGTCAGCGTGGATTATAGTGTGTAACGTATTGTTTTTACACGTGTTATGGTAGCGTGGCTGGCTGGTGGTATAGTGTGGTGGAGTACTGTCACGCATCAATGGAGCATTTCATTTGTATAGTTCAGCAAATTACGTGCTGAATTCGGCTAGGTGAACACATCAGTTTTGGTGGCCAAGATGTGATACGTTTATGAGTTTCATAATTCTTGGCAGCCCCTAATGTTGAACTCTTTTTATTGTTTCTGCAGAGTTCACCTGTTCAAGACAACAATGGGTAAAGGAACAACAGTAATGGCACAGCTGACATTCAGGACAATGACTGATGAAGCCATGGATCTCCTATGCCAAACATGGGAAATGATCAATGAAATATGCAACCACTTGATAAAGATGTTTACTTATAACTTCATTGATTGACCTAACGCTAGAACTTTGGAGTGCCATTTTGTTTTTACCCACACAAGTGTTTTATTCTGTGTTCTATCTCTAGTGCAAAAGCACTGCTACCCTACCTGTCAGTATTTCTAACCTGTTTTGTTCCTACCGTAAAATCTTGAGAAAGCGCATCGCTCCCTTTTTCGAGAGATTCAAAATTGATGCTATTCTCCGAGCAAGCGCTTCCACCCCTTTTTAAGCCCTGTTTACCACCGATCACAAGAACTTTTCAAAAAGTTCCACAATAAATTATAAGAAAAATAAATTTGTTAACTGCATTTTTCCCAATGCCTGACAATAGTGGCACCACAGCTTCATACTCATGTGCATAGCCATCCATGACTATAGGTCGGAAGTGATAGCCCTTAGGAGTTGCCATTTTCATAGGACTAGAGTGAGCTAGAACAGTTCTAGGTTGCTCTAATCAAACGGATGGCTGTGAGCTGCATCAGTTGCAGGCCTGTGGGCTGCTCGAACCCATAGGCCTGCAACTTGTGCGTCTGGTTTCGAGGAGTCGTTTGGCAGCTTCAAGAACAATGACATCAAATAATAGCAGTAAATGCACCTATTCTACAGATATTCATGAAAAGACCTATTCCTTGTTCTTTACCTCTGGCAGTTCTGCTGCCATTCTGAATTTGGGCTCATGACCGAGCAATGCCCCCTCCCCATGAATTTATCGTGCTATCTCTCGCAAGGGGAGGGGACCACTTGCTCAGGATTTTATGGTTGTCTGTTTGGGCAGTGCAGCTGTCACTCTTGTGCCGTATATTTAAAGATTCGAACTACATTTGACATTGTCTGCGGCTCTTGAATGTCCTTGCTGTCAGTGCTGTGTTGTTTGGTAAAGCCAGATTGTGATGCAAATTTACACTCACATCGCCAACTTGATCAAATTGCCAAATGAGTATGAGGAGGGTGAGGGGGGGGGGTACACATGATTTCAAAGTGGAGCGGGACATAGAAGGTAGACTGATTTGAAGGGACATTGCGGGGAAAGTCTCGTAATGTGTATTCTAACCTCACCTGAAAATCCCATCCACTCGTCTGCCGCTGTTTGTAGATGACACTTATAAGATTACGTGTTGCTACATATGGCACTGTGGAACTTTCAGTTTGTACAGTACTTTTCATCCATTCAAGCGCAGTGACATTAACCTTGCTGGATTCTTGACTTCTCATTGTGTCGAGAAGGAATGCCCTCAGCATGTAGGGAATGACATGTGCCTTGCCTATGCAACATTTAGCTGTGTTGTGTAAATGCTTTACGTTGTAAATGGATCTGCATTTGTCATGGCCCCTGATCAAGAAATTTGTTGATGAAGGACTGCCATAGATTGTGGTCCATTAATGCATTTGTGTTTTGACCAAATGCATACTAGTGAAACTTCTGAAGTGGAAAAACAATTTCCAGCATTTCCTACTCAATGCACATATCTGGCTTCTGTTGGTGCAAGCACTGGGCTGGCGTAGTAGACAGGGAATGTTCTTATAGAATTGCTGCTTGTAGGCACTTCCCACTTTCATCGCACTGGATTGAGAACCTTGTTTTAATCAGGAAGTAGGCCAGGACCAGTGTTCCTTGATACATTCAAAAACTCCTGCTTTTTCTTTTCCCTTTACCGCGTCCACTTACTATTCTTCTTACTCAGTATTCTGCCTTCATTACTGCTGACATGATTGGTGAAAATTTAGTGCTGTAATTTATCGTGCCAAATTGGGGGAGTGCATTACATGTAATGCACTCCCTTACCAGAGCAGGATTGCCCACCATCATGCAGTAACAGCCACCGCCTCCCATAGGTATGCCAATAACAGTGTGTCCTGTGCAAAAAAAGAGCGCTTTCATTATTGTTGGACTAGCTGCAAAAGATTATCGATAAGCAGAATAAGATTCCATCAGCATTCTTTGTTTTCATGGACTTCTTTGGTGTCTTATTCTTTCTCTTAACTAAAGAGTGCAATTGCTTTATTCCTGACTAGCAAGGTTTTTGACAACCTACCCAGCTTTCAAGTATTTTTTTTTACCTTTGCCACGTATTTGACAGTGTTGTTTCCCTACAACGTGGACACACACACAAACACCTTTTGGCTGAGTTTTTTCCATAGCATATATAACATTGGCAATCCATTTTCTGATTGTGCATGTTTTTAGGAAAAGTTGTATTATTATGATAATATTTTTGCCTTGGATATCTTTTATCGTGCGTGTAGGGACTGTTATGGATAACGTAGGCATGTGATGGCAGCTCAAAACAGTGCCGCAGAAACACCAACACTAGGAATATTCAACGGGAACAACGTCATTACTGTGTTGTTTATTTATTCATACTTTTGCATGCATTTCTGTCATACTGCTTTGAGTTTTCATCGTTTACCGTATGGCTGAGTTTCATTTCAAATAACCGAGCATGCAGTTAGCTTTCGACGTAATGTGTTCAATGTGTCGTTTCCATGAAAGATTGTGCGTAATGTGTACACCGAGATATTTATAATACAGCACATGATCAAGCGAATTCTATTGATTTACTTTAGCCCCTCCCCTCTACAATGCTTCTTGTAAGCCCTGAGGGTATCAATAAATAAATAAACTCCCAAACGGTAGCTCTTATGGAGTAAGCATACAGCTGCACATGCACTTTATGCCCTGGTGATGTAGCTTATTTGAAATTTTCATGTGAGCCGTAAAAGAAATGTAGCCCCCTCAGTGTGAAGGCCTGATGAAGCACATTCCACTTCACTGTGGATTAATTCTGGTCAAATATCAGTGACACTTCTGAGGCATAACAAAACAGTGGGTCTCCTCCAATTATTTTTTATCCGTTGCTTTTATTTTTCCCTTTTAATTACTTATCTCTTGTTTTTTAGCTCGCATGTTGTCAAGAGTGCAGGATTCACTTGCACATTTAAAAATACAGTATTGATCATTTGTACATTTGGAAACGCAGTGGTGCTTATAGGTTGTGTGTTTTTTATTTGTGATTGAAAATAAAATCTTTAAAACTGGAAAAGTGTATGCTGAATGTTTGTGCAAGCTTACTCACCACAAAAACAGAGGTAAGTCATGTGCTGTGTGAAAAGGCAAGCTACTCAAAAGTTTTATAGCTTTTTCAGTGCAATGATATTTAAGTATAGCTGGTCATGACACCGCCAAGAATTCGTCCATTCTTAAGAAGAGTTGACATCAGCTGCTGTACTAGTAAAATCTGACATTGCATGACAGTTGATATTTAAACAGGGATGCACTTAAAGCTGCTTGTTGAGCATAAGGAAGGCCCACTGGGACGCATTGTGAAGCTAAAGTTTCAAGCACGTTCCGTGTGTGGGAAGCGTGTTTTTAATTGGCGGCTTTTTGCACATTATGACACCTATTCAGTATAGGGAAGGTTGTGCCGAAGTACCTATATAGTGTGTATTGATATGTCGCGTCTCGTGATCCGAATCTAGCAGGCGGCTTACTATTGCACATTGCTAGGACCCACGATTTTTTCCTTGAAACCAACATCGCTGTGTGAGTTGTCTATTTCAGCGTTTAGTGTACCTAGTAAACTGTCGCTAGGCCGAAAGCATGTTCAACTGGATGCTTCGGCCACACCTGGTACTCGTCGTAGCCAAACTGAGAATCGTTTTCACCATCGACAACGCGCGGAATATGAGAACCTTCTACCGGCCGTTCTCCCCAACAAGGGGCCTCCGCCGGATCGCTCATCTCCGTTGCCAGGATTTGTCGCTTAATCACGGGAGTGTGCAATTCTCTCTGTACGAATAGCTTTTTTTTTTAATTTTGTACCTTCCTCGCGCGCCTCGGTGGAAGCTGGCGCGCCGCTGTACATGCCTGTGCTGCGTGAACGTGAGATTCCTTGAGCGGAAACGGTCAAGTGAAACAGGGCATCGAATTCTGATAATACGAGACGCGAGCGCCGCATCGATGCGATGTTGACGAAGAACTCGGAAGACGTGAGAACTTCGCAGCTAGACGAGAGGCGTTTACCAGTTACGGAGTCTTACGGTCCTTTCGAAAAAACATTTCCAAAAGCAGTCATTTCGAAGCCGCAGCAGCTCATGAGCTCACGATCGGGCAGCTGCAGTATGATGCCGGTTCTCGGAAATGCACTCGAAAACTGATCATGACCACTTTGCGTTGCGAACGCTGTAAAGAACCCGTGATACCGGTGTGTATCTCGCTTGACAAAGCCCGGATTTACATATAGTCAAACCGTATGGTGTCATTCACACAGCTGACACAGTACCATTTATACAAACTGCACTGGCATTTGGGCAACTAAGGCAGCATGCCAGATAGCTCTGACTGTCTATGATGATCGACAAAGACGCGTCTGCGCATCTCATATCCATATTCTGGCGAATGGTGAGAGCATATCATCAAATATAAACAAGCTAGTTCACAATTATTTGGATGTGCATATATATATATATATCCACGCAAATGCTACACAGACAGGTAAGGGGTTGTGGCGTAATGGTTAGAGTGTCTGCTTCTCACGCGGCCGACCCTGGTTCGAATCCTCGCTGTTACATGTTTGTGTGCATATATGGTTGCTTGTGCAGTGTGTGTCGTTGATTTGGTTAAATTCATGTGTGATGATGGCTCAAGGTATGAAAAAAAAGTGTTTGCGTGAAAAAATCAGCCGCGTGACAAAGTATTATTACGGGAGAAAAGACGCTTGACGATATATTGACAGGATATGTACAGAAGGCCGAAGGTGGGCATACAAGGAGCCCGAGCACGAGACAATGAGCAAGCTTCGTCTTCGTCGGTTGTGTCTGCTTCGTTCCCCACTGCATAGCCTCGTTGCAGTATTTTTTTTATTTTAAATATATCCAGAACTACCGCTTATACTTGGAGCCGCATAATTTTGGGCCGCATGGTAAGCCGGACAAATTTGACTTAAAATACCGCTTAACCAAATCTACGGTATGCGTTATTTCAAGTGGTACCTTTAAGCGGCCTTCTGACAACAAGATGGCCGCGCATATAGGAAGGCCGCATAGGCTTGGGCCACAAAATATTGGGCCGCATAGAAAAGAGCCGTTTAAATGAGCCGTTTAAAAGAGCCGCTTAAAAGAGCCGTTTAGAGAGCCATTTATAAGCGTCGAAATTTTGACTTACTTTCCGCCTTATATGCGTTGTTTTAAGCGGGCATTTGCTAAGAGTGTAGTGAATATATTGTTGTCGATCGGTAGGTTTCGAATCAGTTTTGGTGATAGTCGGCCGTTTTCAATTTTCACAGTTACGTCCAGGAAGTTTGTTTGTGCGATAGTAGGAATGGGTAAATTTAATATTCGGATGTGCGCAGTTGTAGGAGGTTATAAATTTTATCAGTTCATCCTCGCTGTGCTTCCAGACAAAGAAGATATCATCTATATATCTCTTGTACAAAAGTGGTCTTAGAGGGATTGAGAGAGAAATTTTGATTCCAGTTGTCCCATAAAGATATTGGCATATCTAGGGGCCATCCTGGTGCCCACAGCGGTTCCGCTAACTTGCCTAAAGTATTCATTGTTGAATTCAAACGAATTAAGTTCCAAGAGTAGTCTGCTAAACTTTCAATTGTGTGGTCGTCTGGAGTATCTGGTTGTCTGTGAAGCCCGTACATGCTGATTAGAGCGGCTATTCCGTCTTCATGCGGGATATTTGCGTAAAGGGAGGACACATCGAGAGTTACCAGGTATGATGCTTCCGGCACAGATATGTTTGAAATTTCTCCGAGGAATTGCGTAGTGTCTTTGACATATTCGTCATATTCTTCACTACCACAGCGACCACCCACGCCATTGTAAGAACAACATTCCATACAGCCAAGCACACTGTTTCAAACGAATCTGCTCAAAAGATGAAGATTCTGACTCGGCCGCCCTGAATCTAAAAACCGTCCTTCACAAACAAAAGTATCCGCCACGTGTTATCGACGACGCCATCCAGAGGGCCAAAACACTGAACCGACAAGACCTCATTTCGAACCGTCCCACACAACGCGACTCTCAACGTACAAAACTGTGCTTAACGTACAGCACGAATTTCCCCAATGTCAACAAAATCCTAAGGCGCCACTACAGCATTATAGAACAAAGCGAGCGACTTAAGCGTGCATTTCCATCCGCCCCTTCCGTTACCTACAGACGATCACGTAACCTCAGGCACACCCTTGTGAACTCGCCATTAAATATATCACGGATACACAACGGGTGCAGGCCATGCCTGAAACCAAGGTGGCTTGTCTGTAAAGCAATGCAGCAGACGAGTACTGCCCACAGCTCCGAATCACAGTACTCTGTGAAAATTCGCGGGAATTTACCATGCGATTGCTCGAATGTTATCTATCTGCTGGAGTGTAGTGTATGTATAATGCAGTAGGTAGTTCAAAGAGCAACCTCATTCAGGCTCCGCTTCAACAACCACAAAGCTCATGCCAAATCTATTCCAAATCTACCTCTCTCGAAACATCTAAACGTCCTGAACCATTCATTCGATAAACTAACAGTGACACTATTAGAAACGGGCTTCAAGTCAAAGCGAGAACGTGAGCAACGAGAATCATATCTAATATACCGGTTCAAAACGATCGAGAAAGGTATAAATGAGAACCCGGGAACCATCGCAATAATAAAATCATTGGCAAGCGTTTAACCTGTGGCACCGTATGTACAGCGGGAACCGGACCTTTGAAATATGACGTGTTTTTCAAAGCGAATCATGTAAACCTGTTTGATGCTTTTTCCTTTTTTTACCTTCCTGACCATTCATCTTTTACATGCCTTATTCTAATTATTTCTCTGAAACTTTCCTTTTTTTTCTTCTTTCCTGGATGTTGCAAATGCGCAGGCACATCAGTGCACGTTTTTGCCCGTCCGGGCGCAGACTTCTAGGCGCCATCGCCACTGACGTCACTGCAATTGTACTCACCCCCCCCCCCCCCGTTTTCTTCCTTCCTTTTTTCTGTTTTTTTTTCTTCTTGACATTGACACACCTGAGGGGGGCCTGAAGTGTACACTTGACTATTGGGTCCAGCCACGGAAACCACTTCGTAAAGAGTGGAGGGAATAAAAAGGGGGCAGAGGGGAACACAAAATAATAATAATAATAAAGGGCGGGGGGGGGGGGACATGATGCCCGCGTATGACGCACGTCGTCTGCTTTTCCTCCACTCTTTGCTCCGTTTCTCTCAGGTTCTAGATCTTTCCTGTCTTCTTTCTTTTCTTATTCTTTCTTTTTTTCCATGTTCTTCTTCCTTGCTCTTTTATGAAAGTCTCTCTCAGATAGGTATAAATAGAAGCGGAAATACAACCATAGGCATTCCTGATGAAGGCCGGTTTCCGGCTGAAACGTTGAATAAACGCTTTCCGCATTCTGAATAAACGCTTTACGCAGAGAGAGAGAGAGAGAGAGACAGGGAGGGACAGAGGAACCTCAGATAAGTACACCACGGAGCAGTCCCCACAACGGTGCTAGTGGCACGCATTATACGTATTGTCACGTGGTTGTGACACACGCAGCTCTTGAGACGAAGCACGCAGGACTCAAGCTGATGTCAGGTGAACTGTTTATTGGGCGAACTTGCGCCCAGCAACACAAGGCCAATCACAATTCGCAGCAACAGCGGCGTGAACAGTCATGAGTCGACGGAAAGACTAACAAACGGCGTAATGCATCGGCTTTTATACCCGCGTCATAAGACGTTCTCGCATTATCCCTGGAATTCCAGAAGTTACTGAAATGTGCGCGTCAAGCACGCAAGTTTCCAACAATGGGCGACACTGTTCTAGAAGTGGCACGCAAGATAAACGTGGCCTGCGTTGCGCGTAACAGAAAGTGATAACAGCACTCCCCGCATACAATCAAAACGAGCGCTCGTGTCACTGGGAAGCGATAGCGCCTTTCCACTTAAATCAAAACAACCGCACATGTCAGTATAAAACTTCGGGCTGCCAAAGACGCCACCGCGTCTCATCAGAACGCTCGCGGAAGAGCTCCAGCAGAATGCTGCACGCGCTGTATAAAAGCACGCTTTATTTCTCATGTGATAATGGCAAAAGTGTCATTCAAAGCCCATTTGAGCACCCAGAAGGAGTAACTCCTCGCTATTGTACCCCGGGCGGCGCGTCCGCAGATATGTGCAGTGTTATCTACTGCGGCCCGCACCGCGGCCATAAGAGGTCGAAAGTGAGCCCAGGCCGCTGGACGTGTTCTACCTTTACGACGCTATTTGTTTTACTCCTACTTCCACTCTCCCCGATAGGGTTCTTCCGTTTCTGTTGCCTGTTTTTCTGCTTCATCTTGTGTTTAGTCTTCCACTTTTCGTCATCTTCTTCTAGTTCGTCGTTGTCGTCTTTCCCGTCGTTGTCGTTCATCAAAGCACACATTACGGATGACAACATGTAACATGAAGCGGCATGTGACCCTAAAGTCCACTATTGCACAGCAGATGGCGGCTGAGAACACAAAATCCTCAACCGTGTGGTCACAATCTCCGGCAGCTGTGGTAACACCACCGCTATTAAGCTGGGCGCAAGTCTGCACAGCCATGGAGCTTCTCCAACAGCGAAGCTTATGGCGGTTACGTACCTTGGCGGCGACAGCGGACACCATCGCCACCAATTTGGGTCAATTTGGGTCATACAAGCTTACACGGTTTAAACTGCTATGGCGACATAGTGCACAATGCTAGTGTAAGCATCTCTCTCTATTACATGTAGCACATGCCGGCGTCTCCATATCGGGTATGAGGCGCACGTGTCTGTAATTAGAATTGTAGGTGCAATATCAACCTAATTGCGTGTCACGATGTTTAAATGCTTCTTTAGCATAAAATATCTCTGCGGTATTGTATCTCTACTTTCATTTGATATCACTTTTGCTGGTTGCTTCGATTATTCTTCGTTTAGGTTCGGAGCAGGAAGTGTGAGAAAAAAATGATCGCAGAAAAGCAATAGTGTCACTGGCTACTCGTTCCACTAAATGCTTAACCGAAAGTTTTAGTTTCTCACTGCATCACGTTGTGGCTGCAATAACATATCTGGTCAATTGTAATGGCCACAGTTTTCAGATACAATACCCCGAATAGTTGTTTATTCTGGACGCATTGCCTCCGGCTTGGTTCTTCCTCTTCTTCGTCCTCCATGCTTCTCTGTAGTGAGCCAATGGTCCACTGCCGTTCTTTTTGCCCTGTTACAATGCAAATTTTGTTATATTTCTTACCTGTCATTTTCCATTCGTGTTCTCAAGAGGTCATCTGATCAAAAATTGAAGAGCGTCATTCAACAATCGTTTTATCAGTAACTTAGAGACTTACTGAGAAAACTCTAGAACACCAACTGGGTCCGTCAACTTATGTCATCCCATTGTTTACATTCATGCCATCCGTCGCATGGTAGGTATGTCACTGAGAATGCTCTCCTTTCCTGTTAGCGCGGGCCATCTTCGTTTGTTTTATTGTTGAAGCAGAACTACATTGACCACTGGTTCCAGGTGGACCAACAGAGGTATCACCGTGTATTGCGAATATGTTTGCCAAAATGCTGCGTTTTCTCAGCGACTCCATTTACGCATCTCCGACCCTTTTGTAATCAGGCACATCATTATCACTGGTGCGGTGAGACGCTCCTTTGCTCAGTCTATGTTTCCTTATGCCATTATTAGTGTAGCAGTTGTTATGAAGCCATACGCATGGTGGTTCAAATAGCGTCCCAACGAGAAGTACAAGAAGTAAAGACACGGATTTACATGTCCGACATTTCTCGTGTTTGAATCTACCAGCGCAGCTAACAGCAAACCTTCTACAGCGTCATGCGGACTAACTTGAAGATCTGATATTTGTAGTACTCAATCCCTTCCTGTTCACTAGTGAGTAACCACGTGCACATTGTTTGTGAAACTGTAGGGACTGAATTAACCAGCCATATATCACGAGCAATTTGTTATGCTCAAGTAAGGTTCATCCAAACAGCAAATTTCTTTGCTATTGTGTTCATAGTGACACGGATCATCCTGCTGTCCCAGAGGTGCCGATTTCTCCTACAGGGAATCCAAGAGGTGTCGTGGTTTTGTTATTGCCAGAAAAAGCATCGCTGCATCCCCTTCGTAGAAGTGGCTCACTGGTTTGCTCTAATGTATTGTTGGTTGACTTTGTAGTGACGTCACATTTGTGCGACACTCTTATGAGGGAGGTGCCTCTTATTCGCCATTTTGAAGTAATGAAGTCGCGTATTTTCATTTAGCACAGCCACCCTATTTGATTCCAAAATGAAGTAAAGGAATGTTTAAATTTCAATCCCTATTATACAGTAATTCAGTCCATCTTCCTTATGCATTGGCTTAGACAGTGTGGCTTGCCAAGCTTCTGTCATTTCATGTCTGTTTAAAGGTGCGCATCTTCATGGAAGCATGGCTGAGCGATAGCCGAAGTTCTGTCCCTGTTAAATTGATATCAAATGGGTATGCAATAAATGACTTTGAGGTAACATTACTGAACTGAACTTATTATGTTTGACACATTATACTCTGTAGTTTGTTTTCGTTGTAGCTCCGTATGCTTTCAATTGATATCATCACAATAACGTTCATCACGCGACTTTAGTTTTCCGATGCCGCTTGGAATTTTCGTTAAAATGTCGTACTTTACTTTCACAATTTTTACACGTCTATCATTTTTCTAAGAATATAGCGGTCGTATTTACACGCATTGATTATGCTCGTGTACTATGTTATGTTTACCTCTCTGGTGATAATCTTCGTGCCAACTAAACATGAATACCTTGATCCCCAAATCCACGTTGTACTATAGGGTGATGAAGGGTTACTAGGATGTGAGACGAGCAAGTGCAGCTCTCTTGTACAACTATTTATTCATTGAAGACGATGACTTACACAGATTGTCAGGTTTGCACCTGCTCATACATGTGCTGGAAGACTCGATTGGGCGGCTGGTTATGCCTGGCAAATATATTTCTAATTATTCCTCGCTGAAATCTTTATGCTTCCTTTGAAGCCGCCTATGGCCATTTAAGGAAAACACGCTCGCTTTCTCAAGGCGTACTGAGAATTAGGAAACTTCCCCATAAACAAAAAAATGTCAGTGTCTTTATCGCAAACAGAAACTGTGATGTTTTAGCGCTTGTAGATTTTCCTTTTTCTATTCATAATTCGAACTGTTTATTCGCATTAAATTTTATCCTGTATATTTCATTACATTTTATCACGCGTTTCTCCTGGTAAAATAGCAAGCAGTAACGGATCCGTTAAACACGTCGTTGTATACTGGCAGAACCACCAAAGCCACTCACAATTTGAGGAGGCACCGCTGTTAGCCAAGGGACAGCGGGGAGGCGCCTCGTCAGATGTACCCTGTGAAGAAACGCGCCTACTTTAATTCCTTCATTGTAGCGTATTCATGGGTTGCCATTGGTGATCGCATAAGTATATAAATTTAATGAAATGCACACGTCCAGCATGGAATTCTTGGATAATACCTGGTAGTATTAGAGGAGCTGCGCGTAAGTGAAAGGCGATATCAGCACTGAAAAAGTACGTGCGAGGATGGTGATTGAAAGCAGCCATAAACACACAGAAGCACGAGGAGAGAGGCGCTTCACGTGTATAATACCAAATGTTTTATTTTTTTATTTGCGGGTACGAGTACTTCTCGTCGGAAAAAGCAAGATCAAAACTAGTTCACTAATTAAAAGTTATAGAAATATAACGCATACACTTCGAGCAGCACCGCCTACGTACACGTATATTTTGGGCAGACGGTGTTCGTATCCGTCGTGACAGTATTTCCGTACCCGTGAACGAAAACATGAGATACATGCGTCATATAGTAATCCAAGATTTTCGTGCGATCTGCAAATGCGGGAAAGCTTCTTTCTTCACTGGTGCTGCGTTTATGCTTCATATAGTACGTCACACATTCTTGCAATTGCCTTCATATCCTATACGTGTCTTTGCAGATTCCTTGTCCTTGGCATCAGTGCAGCTACCGTACCAATCGCTGGTGTCCATTAAAGACGGACTCCATTCCTGCATACAGTGCACTTATGTGACCAAGCACAAGGGACACATGAACATCCACCTTCGCCGACACACGGGTGAACGCCCCTTTCGGTGCAACGTGTGTGCGGCTTCATTTACCGCGAAGGCAATCCTCACAGACCACATGCGCGTCCACACAGGGGAGCGTCCATTTGTCTGTGTGCACTGCCGTACAGGCTTTTCGCAAAATGGCAGCCTTGTGAGGCACATACGTATTATTCACAAAGGAGAGCGCCGTTTCTCATGTGTCCACTGCCATGCATCTTTTGCGCGCAAACAACAACTCATTCGCCATATGTTGAAGTGCGTAGCAAACAAGAAACCTTAGAGGGAGGGCTCTGGTTCACATAGTTCCTTCGTGGCGATTAGGTGATTAATCTATTTTTATGCTATATCATGCTTCTTATGTGTGTTTGACGGTGTTTTTGCAGCTCTCGGCACTACAGCGTCGTTATACAGCATTAACTAACACTCTCACTGTTTGTAACAATCACCTTTATAGGATATATGAGTAGGCGTGTTAGTGAAGATTCATTGTGAAAAAAAAAACAGACCGAATTGCATGGGCGGGGGGCCCAGCGATGACTTCCCAGCGATAGCTTTCAACGGATAAGAAAGTTACATAGATATCATTTCTACCACGCTAAGACTAGCCGTGAAATGTGCAGTCATGCGGATACATTGTCTGCTTCCCAGCTCGTATGCGTTATTTCTGGTAATTCACTGTATACGTTGTTTTTAATTGAACATTGCTTCGATTGTAGCCATAACTCTTCATGTTCTTGAATGTATTTAGTTTTGCAATATCACGGTAAATGTATACGATATTATTATCTATAAAATATAAGTTTCTGCGTGAGATACGTGACCCAAATTTCTAATTTGCAGCAGCAGGGGCTAGGAAGGAGCTTTAGAGTGAGGCCTCTTACATGGGAGTGAATGACGGTCGTCATCACTGAGTGTATAAAGTCTAGTACAAAAGCATCTCCTGCGATTCTAGAATTATCCGGACCCTGTGCTACGTGTGGTCATGGTCGCAGCAGAATCTTGAGTGGGCAAATGGGATATAAGGCACAATGGAAGAATAAGGATTGTGCGATCGATATAGTTCCGGTACAAACGGCCGTCACCGCTTTCTGCACAGCAGTAAACTACCTTTTTGCGCCGAATAGAGCTAGCGAAGATGGCTCGCACTACTCATTCATGCCATCGCAGCTAGCACACAAAGAATTTATGACGTCTTGGAAGCGGATATCCGAAACGTTAACGACGTCGCAGAAACGGCACGCGTAAGAAGCTTTAGTCTAGGATGCGTCGTATATCTCGCCTAATGTCCGGCTTCTTGTACATAAAAGAGACGCTTCCTTAACGTCTTCGAAACGTCATCAAAAGCTGGTATTTTCGAAGGCTTAGGGGAGACTCCAATAATCCCATTTATCGGGATTTCTGAATCCGTGTTCGGGAACGGGGCGCGATGACCAAAATTTTGATCTCGTTATCACCCTAAGAGTATAAGCTAACGCCTTAGGGGTACAAATAACCAAGAGACATTTTTTGCACCCCTAAGGCATTAACTCTGTGGTTCTGAAGGTATCAACGGGATCACAATATTGGGGGGCACCCCCATCCGCGGACGCCGTCCCTGCCTTTGTGGTAGTAGCTGCTACCTGCTATGTTACCAGCTGCACCATAAGCTTTTCCGTGCGGCAGAGTGGGCGGTAGTGCCAGCTGAATGCTTTTGTAGTTACGTCCTAGGAAGAAGTCCTGGCATCGCCCTTGCCTGGAACTTTTTTTTTTCTGGTGGTTAAAGGCATCAGCACGGAGTGCAGGAGAGCAAAAAGAGTGCAGTAAGGTAGGCACACAGTTCTTTACAAAGGCTTCATCAGTCTTAGCATTTTAGTTACAACCGGGTCTCATGAATACAAAAATCAATCTAGCACGTAATTTGCAGAGTATGAAGCAAATCTACCAAAAATAGTAATGACATATCTTTGTTCAGTGAAGGACAGACAGTTTCTTGGCAAGCGGCCTAACAAGGAGGCCTCTGTTACAATGAAGTTGAAACACTGCTACATCAATATATTATTCAATAACTTACTTGTGCAAGTTAAAAGAAAAGTTCTACAATCTCTGTGCATATTCGTATCAGATGAGAACGCGAAAGGCTTTATTTTGGCTAGATTGTTCTTGCGGAGGGGTGCTGCAAACTGGTGTTGCCACGTTGCGTACACTTAACATGTCCTCTTCTATTGTGTCGTCGAGGCAGTATATGCAGATATGCCCAAGGCAGGTCTCGGGCATATCATAGTGCGACCGCCGTGGCGTTTTGGGCGGCGTCATTGGACAATCACCGGTGTCGTCACCCTCTTATCGTTCCGATGAGCGTACTTAGGCCGGGGTACATACCGTACCATGGACTTGTGACCTAGTAGCAGGTAGAGACATACATGACATCTCGCACTATGTATGGGTCGTTAGTGAATGCGAGATCGATGCATGTACATCTCCACGTCGTGATGGCCCCAGAGGGCGTCTTTAATTCGAGATTGAACTGGGCACGCATGGCGACGAGGAATGATGGGCTAGCTGGCGTGTTCGCGCGCCGAGTGTTGCTACGGCGACGCCACGGAGCTGTCCGCGCTTTCGTCAACCCAGCGAAGAAACAACGCGACGCGACCGTACGCCGCCGCAGGTAGCTCCATCAACGGCCGGTCTAGAAGACTGCGTGCAGCGCGCGCGTGCATTCTAGCCCGGCCGTGCTCCAGCGGAGCGCGGCGCGTGCGTGGTCTGCCGACTGCCGCTGCGGCGAGGGCTCGCGCTGGCGTCACTTCCGGTGGGAGAAGTCACGTGTTTTCCGGGCACGGCTTTTGCGGACGGCAGCTGCATAGAGTTTCCTACTAAAATGCTAGAGGGAAAACTAGCGCTGCGATCGTGAAGATGTCATGGGAATGATGCACTCTTAGAAAAAAAGTTAGTAAATGGTTAGTAACTGCTTGTATTTACTAGTTTCCAGCGTATTTTACTGCCTTCGAGAAATCTGTTTACTAGCCAGCAGTTAGTAAAGGTCGTAAAATCTGCCTTTACTAACAAGGAAGGTTTACTTGGTCTTTTTTACTAGTTGACTACTAAGACACTCCAGTGTTGCGGGCTGCAGAGCTATTGGCGCGACGAAGACGAACATCCACACGAGACAAGTGCTCTCCTTTATGCGCTTTTTGCAACGAGCCAGAGACAATTGAACACTTTTTGCTGGAATGCAGGCGCTTTACCCACCTTAGGAAAAGTACTACAGAGATGGAATTGCGAAATCTGGGCATTCCATTATCAAGCACTGTTCTTCTTTCATTCGGGTCTTCCGTGCTGGGAGACACGAACAGGAATATATGCCTTGCTCTGCAAAAAGTTCATTACGATTCGAATCGATTTGCTTGTTCAGTTATTAGATCCTAATTACTTATTCCATTATTCTCTATACCATTGAGTGATTGGCTACGTTTGTAATATCCAAATTCGACATCAAAGGACGAATAAACCTTTCAGGTAGCATAACTCCATAAATTAAACTCAAATCCGCCTGAGTCTTGGCTAATCCCCCAAGTGGGTAGATGCCAAAATTGAAGGATCATCATCATCATCATCATCATCGAGGAGGTGGAAGAGTGATTGCAGAAAAAGAAAGGCATTAGACGTCACATGGAAGGCAACGGCTAGCAAGCGGTCGTGAAACATAATTGCGTGTATGCTTATCGCAATGTGTATATTTATTGTTAGCACCCCTTTCTTTTTTTTTCTTAATTCACAAGAAAGAAATAAACGTGCCGGCGTTAAATGGCAGTGTTATCGGCGCTTTCACCTAATGCTACGTTCTCCATTTCTTTTTTTTTTTTTGCTAACGACCACTACACGAACACCTCAACAATATGAATTGCTAAATTACCTTTTTTGCTTCGAGTTTTACAGCTGATAATACGCAGAATATTCGCTACAGCACAGCTGTGTACAGTTGCGTATACAACCTGGCGTTACACACGCAACATGAAGTGGTGCGTAACACATTGGACCGAGGACGAGGAAAACGTCCGTGAAATGCAAGTTCGCATAACTTACGTCATTTGCATAATTTACGGCAAATTTCAATTTTAGAAGTGTATGTAAAATAAACACTACATTGCGTAAGCAGTTTTTAGCTTTAAAGCATTATTTTCTGTAATTTTTCACATCGAAAGCATGACAACTGGGCTAACATGTCGAAACCGAAACTGCAACCCGTGGTGTCGCCACCGTCGGGCGAGTGTTTTCTTCTTTTTTTCCAACAAGGCGGCGCGCTGTCGTCGTGTTCAACGTGGCCGTGAAATTCGTTTTCGTATGGACGATTTCTGGTTGCGGTGCATCTCGTTGTGTGCTTAGCGTTGTCTCATTAACTCTAGTGGACCTTCTTGAGCCAGTGTGAGGGGCCGTGTGCGACTAACTGAGAAAGTAGCAGCCGGCAGCGTCGACACCTCAAAGATCCTTTGTTGGCATCCATTCGCCGATGGACGTGAGTCGTCACGACACTTTCTTTGAATGTGTGCGGGCATCAGCGAGAAGCAGCGACGGAACGCTTTCTACCCTCCGTTATGTGTGTTCCTAGGAAATGCCTGCTCGTTCGCACACATCGAGGGTCGGCATATTGCTTCTCGACCTACGGACGAACGGCGCGGTTCGGCTGCTCGGCACACCGCCTCCACGCCGTCGGGCGACCCGAAGTGGGATCAGCATGTTTCCTGACTAAGGTAGGTGGCTGTGAATGCTACGCTTTGTGCCTCGTCATTGCTGTATGCGCTCTTGGCAGAAAAGGAAATCGAATAGCGCGGTGCACAAAGCGGTTGTAGTAGCGTTGATGTCTTTGGAGAGCTTAGTCGCATCAGTTCCAGAGTACTGTACGCCTGCATTAGCCTGCGTGAAAGTTCCATGAAAGGGTGCGTGAAATTGTCGCCACGAACATTATCGTCTTGCTTTTTAAGCCGAAACCGCATGTGCGCGACCGCGACGAGCGACGCGATATATGAGGAAATTGGCTGTCGCGCGACGGGTCACTTGGTGGATCGCTCGATTTTTGGAAATCTAGAAACTGTCGCTCGTCGCCCGGAAGTCGTACGAGCGATACCCAATCGCAAGCAGCCGGCCGTTACAAGGTTTGCGTGAGTGACGCACTGTCGGTTTTCACACAAGCGCGCTTGCAAACAACTGTCAGCAATTGCCGAATGCCGAAAAACTAATACAGTACACCCAAACCTATTTAATGGTACTTTGCGCGGCTGAACAGTCGACTTTATGTTTTTACTGCGTGCATCACCCCAGTTTTGCTACAAAGTAGCTGGCAACACCGGGGAGCCGTCGCTTGCATGGGGTTTGATATTTCAGGCGACGAACAGTGCGACGGGCACATCGGTCGCGTCGCCGTCGCGCACGAAATCGCGTACATGCGGTTTCCGCTTTATACGTGCGACTGCATGACCCGCGATACATGCCCATTGCTGTGCTTGTCGCTGACATGAGCATGCCTTTCTGCATTTACTGCACTTTTAGTGCTGCGGACAACTGCGATCCAAACTGATTATGCAGGTATTAATGTGTTTTAGCTGCCATGAAAAAGGACAAAACCAAGGAAGCTAGAACGCATGACACTAGTGTCATGGAAATAGCTGCCATCAGCAATGTGATTCCCTATATCCAGCGGAGGGACAAAACAAAGCCAGGGAGAGTGTAGCGACTAAAAGACGACGAAGAACTGCTTTGGCGGGGGAACGGGGGAAGAGAAAGAAGAAGAATAAAATCTTCTGTCTCTGTCAGTGTTGGAATGTTACATTGAAGCAGTCTTCGGCAGGATTAAGAACGCAACTATGTGGATAACTTTGACTTTATCCCGAAGTTCAAGTGACAGGCCATATTTTTAGACGTGCGACGTGGATGAAGAAACGTATGAATTGCCTGAAAGTATCACAACGTCCGAACTACGTGAGTTCGTCGCTCAGAAAGCTGGGAAGACGCCGGAGGAGATCGACAACCAACCATCAGTGAAGATGAAACAGAAGTACTCCTAGTTTCAAGAATACATCATGCGGCCGCTCTTGAAAGCGTCGTCAAGGGTTGCGCCAAGTAAAGAAGATTATTCCGTTAGCTCATGCCTCATGGAAATTCTCCACCGTCAACAACAGCACGCAGAGCGACAGCAGCAGTTCATGGATAGTCTTCTTGCCGTCATCCAGGCACAACAAAGACCCAACAAGGAGATAGGAAAGCCTGATCCATTTGATGGTGAAAGCACAAGGCCGGAAACCTGGATCAAGTTCTACGAACACGCGTGTGAGGACAACTCGTGGCAAGAATCCAGTGAACGCATCAGGAACATGCGTCCATTCCTTACCGGACTGGCTCGAAAGTGGTACGAGCTTCACTACGCTGGACACGAGACCGACACGTGGGATGAGTGGAAAAGCAGTTTCCTTGCAGCTTTCGACGAAAACCGGGTTGAAAGGTGGGACCGAGCAATTATTTACAAATTTCGATCAGGAAAGCCCCTCGAGTATTTTTATGAGAAAAGGCGGCTTCTTCAAATGGCAAACCCGGAACTTCCGGTGTCGGCGATAGTTCCGCTCATTATTCACGGTCTTCCTAAGGAACTCCAGAGACAGGCACAAGTGCGATCGCCAAAAACTGTCGAGGAACTTCTAGTTTCTATCAGGAACCTCTCAATTGATTGCAATTCCCAGAACCCACGTCGACCAGATTACCATCCCGACAGGGCACCTTGGAGGTCACGTGATCATGACAATTGGCATGGTCGAAACCGAGCGGTTAATGTAATCTCCGATGCCAGTAACTACCGAGAGCAAATGGCTTCTTCGCATCCAGATGCAGCTGAAACAAAAAACGAATAAAAGAGGGTGCACAGTCCCACCTGACGACAAAATTGGAGACTGTTTTTCTAACGGTACTTAACCTTCTGTATATCAAACTAAAGGTAAATGGTGAAGATGTTGATGCTCTCGTAGATAGTGGGGCATCTGTGTCTGTCATAAATGAGGCACTTGTAAAGAGGAAAGAAATTATTCGAGGGAGGTCGGTACAAGTACAAAGTTTTGATGGGACGAGACAAATTTACGATAAATGGGTGAGAACAAGTGTCTCTTTTGAAGGCCAGAATGCTGACATTGACGCTCTCGTAGTAAAAGGGTGTGACTACAAATTTTTACTTTCCCGACCTGATATGAAGACCCTAAAGTTAAACCTTTATTGGAATGATGAAGTGACTGTGGCGAAAGAGACGTGCGCCTCCTTGATTATCGCAGATCGCCTTATTACATGTGAAGACGACGTCCGCCACAAGTTCCCCGAACTTGTCTGCTTAAGCAACTACCCACCAGCAACAACAAAATTTTCGGTTCCTTTCAAGCTGTAAGACGTTACACCGGTCAGGAGAAAGCCTTACAACATGTCACGCGAGAAGGAAATTTGGTTGAAAAACGAGATCCAAAATATGTTAGATACTGGCATCATACGACCATCGGTGTATACGTTCGCCTCACCAATTACGCTGGCTCCCAAGGAAGATGGATCTTTGAGACTATGTACAGACTACCGAATCTTGAATCACCAAACGGACCTATTCCCTTTTCCTATGCCAAGAATTGATGGCATAATTGAAGAAACGGGAGGTTGCAAAATCTTTTCCAGAATAGATCTTTGCAAAGGATTTTGGCAGGTACCACTCGAAGAGGAATATAAAATGTACACGGCTTTTGTCACTCCCTTTGACGTATATGAGTACAATCGCTTACCTTTCGGGTGGAAGAACAGCGCGGCCTGGTTTCAAAAGATCAATGGCGTCTTGAAACCCTTTCTTGGAGTATTTTGCAACGTCTATGTCGACGATATTTTAGTCTATTCAAAAGATGAAACGTCTCACGCTGAACACCTGACTGCTGTTTTGATCGCACTGAGCGAAGCTAAACTGAAAGTAAATTTTAAGAAGAGTGAGTTCTTCAAGACAAAAATTACATTTCTTGGACGCGTCCTGGATGGATTTACTAAAAGCACTAAGGAAGAATCCGTGGAGCGCGTAAGGCACATGAAGAAGCCAGATAGTGTACACGCGCTCAGCGTTTTCCTTGGGCTTGCCGGACACTTCAGAAACTTCATAAAAAATTTTGCTGCCCGAGCAAAACCATTGAACAATTTGCTTCACAAGAACACCGATTTTATTTGGACTGATGAATGTGAAAAGGCTTACGACGACTTAGTATCAGCCATATCATCAGATCCGATCCTTACGCTACCCGATTTCAGTCTTCCCTTTGAACTGACGACAGATGCCTCCAACTTCGGTGCAGGTGCTGTTCTGTATCAGCGAAAACATGAAAGAGGAGCCCAAGTTATTGGCTACTATTCGTATACGTTTACGAAGGCAGAGCAGAACTAGAGCACAACAGAGAAGGAGGCATTGGCTGTTGTTCTCGCAATGAGGTATTTTCGCTCTTACATCGAAGGTGCAATATTCAAACTATTCACTGATCATCAGCACTTACCCATTTGCTGAATGTTTCACAACCAAAAGGGAGAATAGCCCGATGGATCAGTGAAATCCAGCAGTTTGACTTCGAAGTCTCACACAGAAGCGGGCAAGAATTATCAGATGCTGATGCACTTTCTCGGCTTCCAGTAATCAGTGAATGTGGGAACAAGGAAAGCGTGAACCTACTCAAACTCTGGGAAGGTACAGAGCAATTGGTCCCCATAGGAAGAAAGTTCCAGGTTCGAGCTGCGTTGGTACGAAAGGTTCTTGAGCTGTATCATGACAGCCCACATTCAGGAGGACACGATGGGTTTTGGCGAACCTATTACAAATTGAGTAGGCGATTTACATGGCCAGGAATGAAGAATGATGTCGCCGATTACATTAGATCCTGCCGCAATTGTCAAATCAACAAGACTAAATACAAACAGAAAACAGACACTATGATATTCCCACCTCACGCAAGTGTGCCGTTTGAGACCATTCATGTTGACTTCGCTGAGCTAAAAAAAAAAGCGAAGGCGTGAGGCGAACTCAGGCTTTCTTAGTATGCATTGACGAATGCTCAAGGATTGTTGCGGCCAAACCAGGAAGAGAGAATGCGCAAACCGTCATAGCACTAATGAGCAGAGACATGTTTAAGGGACTGAAATGCATAGTATCTGACAATGGATCGGCATTTAGGACCTGGAACTTGCAAAGTGGGCACAAGAAAAAAACATCACTCTGAAGTTCACAGCCCCATACCATCCGTCAGCCAACGGGCTCGCAGAACGGGTCATACGAGACATAAAGCAATACATAAGCATGTACCCGGAATTCCCAGGAGGGTGGAAATGTTGCCTACAAGCAGCAGTGTCGCATCATAATAGATGCCATACAAGTGCTTTGGGATGCAGTCCCCAATATGCGGCCTTCGGTGAACCGGCGTATCTGCCTGCAGACGACACGCTGGAAATCAAGACAAAACTACACCTTGAGGAGACCAAGAAGACTGCAGAGAGCCAAAGAAAACACAGGGAGTCGCTTAAACGAGCGTTTGACAAGCGGCATAACAACAAGATCCCCAATATTACTCTAGGTGATCTAGTTTTGATACGGAAAGGCTATGACAGTCATAGTACAAAACTGTTGGGACCATTTAAGGTGACCAAAACGGCTACAAAAGACGGAATACTTAAGACCATTGGCTACGTAACGGAAGATGGTGTCATGGAAAGAGCTGACATCAGCAATGTGATTCCCTATATCCAGCGGAGGGACAAAACAAAGCCAGGGAGAGTGTAGCGACCAAAAGACGACGAAGAACTGCTTTGGCGGGGGAACGGGGGAAGAGAAAGAAGAAGAATAAAATCTTCTGTCTCTGTCAGTGTTGGAATGTTACAACTAGTAATAGGATTGAATTGCAACAGCTGACACGGTATGTGAATCAGTAAACAGCAATAATATGACTGAGTTTTTTTTCTTTGTTGTTTTGGAAGCGCAGTTTTCTATAGTCGGTCAGCTCGGTAGCTATGCATTTCTAGGTAAAGATCGCATTCGCTACCCTCTACCTCTGTAATTCTTCACATTTGTCACAGAGGGGAATCAGAGATATTGAATATGCGACAATGAAAGTTGCTCTAGAACAAATTTTCCCCGAAATAAAATTGTGTGCTTTACAAAAGCAAGATGAAGTGTAAAGACAGAAAGCTGAGCCAGTCGGTATGAATTCATAATGAAATAAGGCAAGCCGGGCAAACATGGACACACGAGAAGTAAGTAGACAACACAAACACTGACGAAAAAGAAAAACGGCCCAACACTTATCAGCACATGCCTCCCATTACATTTTCCAGAACGATGAAAAACTGCAGTCTACATGTTGCCCTATTTAGAGTGAATCAAATGCCTGCAAATAGTTTCTGGATGATGTCAGTGGGTTCATCCAGAATTTCACATGATTCAAAACAGCGTTGCCACATCCAGGTAATCATTTTTTTTTGTGAGAGCAGTTGACGGCCTGCTCACACATATTTCACCCACCTTTCATTCTCTTCTGTTTTGATTATCTCCCTTGTTGGATGGTTTCTGTACTGGCGCACTATTCCGCACATGTTAAACAGCAGAACACAACCGCATTACGTACAAAGCATTGCTAGAAAACCACCAGCCACATTCTTGATATTGTATAACTCTGTTCTCTTAAGCACTCATTGCGGCAATGGCTCGTTTGACCAACATAGCAGTGACCATATGAAATATTGTAGGCAATACATCACACATTCAGCGCATCTCACAAACCTCTTATTTTTTGTGTAGTTTTTTCCACAGCAACGATTGATGTGTGCATTTGAAGCTGTGACCTTACGCGGCCTTTTCAGCTTGTTTGGTGTTGAAAAGACCACGCATGTTTGCTCACTGAGCAGTTTCTTTTTTTTAATTGTGCGAGCCCTTTTGTATGTAAGGTAACACACTTATGCAGCTCCCCCGCTGAAATGGTTTGGCTTGTCTTTGACCAACTTTTTTCAAATCTCTCCAGATATGCTCAGCTACAGAGACTAGTAGTCTTGAGGATAGCCAGCATCAGTCAGTCTCGTTCTTTGTTGATCAAAGATTACAGGAACCGAATGGTGGCGCTACTCCTTTAAGGCATTCTTGAAGAGCGGGTTAGCTATTGCCCTATTTACCAGTTTTGAAGGAGCCAAGTGCTGACGGAACAGTGCCTTATTAGCACGTGGCTCGTAACACCAGTAGGTGTCATTTTGCATTATCGATAAGCGTAGATCCAGTTAGCTACTTGAGGACGGAGCTTTACGTTTTCGGAATCTACACTCGTCGATAGCGAAAAAAGCACACCTGCTGGCGTTATGAGTCACATGCTATAGGGCACGGCTCTCTTACCACTCGTTTCATTCGAAAATGGTAAAGAGGGCAATGTTAACCTGTGTTTCAAGAATGCCTTAAAGAAGTCGTGACACCACTCGGTTCTTGTAATCCTTGATCAACAAAAAACGAGGTTGACTGATGCTGGCGGTCCCCAAACTTTACTAGTCGCTGCAGCTCAGCTCTCGAGCGGTTTGAAAAAGGGTTGGACAAACTACAACCAAACCGTTTGAGCGAGGGAGTCGCATAAGTGTTATCTTACATACAAAAGGTTTCCCACAATTTGAACAAAATTGCTCAGTGAGCAAGCGTGCGTGCAGTCTTTTCAAAACCAAACAAGTTCAAAAAGCTGTGCAAGATCACGGCTCCAAACGCACACAGCAATCGTGGCTGCCGAAAGAACCACACAAAGGATAAGAGGTTTGAGAGATGTGCTGAATGTATGGTGTACTGCCTACCGATGTCGTGTGGTCACAGCTATGCTGGCCAAACCGGTCGTTGCCTTAAACGAGCACAGTTATATGTCAAGAACGTGGCTGATGGTTTTTTAGCAATGCATTGTAAGGAATGCGGTTGTGTTCTGTTGTTTACACGTGCGGAATAGTGCACCAGAACAGAAACTAGCTAACAAGGGGGATAATCAAGTCAGAAGAGATTGAAAAGATGAGCGAAATGTGTGTGAGCAGGCCATCAATTGTTTCGACAAAAAACAATTTGATTATCTAGGTGTGACAATTCTGTTTTTAATTGCGTCAGGTTTGGTGGTTTCACACTTATACGCATTGGATGTGGTAGATTAGGTGTTTATAAGTAGCGTGGGTACAGTAACAATAAAGTTTGTTGGAAGTAGCATCTGCATGTGTGTGTTCTTTGTGCCTTTCTCATCCATGTGTTCGGTGCACTTTTACTTTGCTGCAAGATGGTATACCAACACACCCAGATCGCCACTTTGTTGTTCATCCAGAAACTATTTGCAAGATGTTGACTTCAGTTTTTCAAAGTGCTGGAAAATGTAATGGGAGGCGTTAGGCATTCTAGGATAGTTTGAAACAGCCACTTTTATGTGCACAGACCAAGAAGCAAAGCCAGGCTACCAGATGAGAAGACGATGTGAACAAGGCCCAATATGCTATTGCCACTGCCGAAGCAGAAGCATCCTCCAAGTTTCTTACTTTTCATGAGCCCTCTGTCATTTGTCTTGTTCTGCCATGACTTGTTCTCGAAGCATAAGTTTAAATTTCGTGTTCCTTTCCTTGCACACCGCTTTGCCATGGGTGTGGTATATATCCTGGCATTTTTTGTCAAAAACAAGCCATACTTTTTAGAAGGGCTCGTAAGAAATTGCTAATTGCCTAATGCTAATTGCTAATTGCTTTTGCTTTCATGTATCAAGGTAGTGTCATTAATATTACAGGGCATCTACCCATCACCCAGCACGAAGGATGTTGATGGGTCAACAGATCTCTGTTCCGTGGTTGAAGGACTTGAGCTGGAGCTCCTGGACTCAGTAGCTGGTTTCGTATTGGTTATGGAACTATACTATACTGGGTGTTCAGCATAAAATATGACCCCCGAAATAAAAATACCTTTGGACTAGTTGAACATTTTTGTAAACTACCAGCATCTAAAATCTTTGTTCATCTTGTGGGCGATTTCCGCCATCAGAAAGGGTGTCACTGTGCATGAAGAGCAATATAATAAAATTTCTGCGTTCTCCGAATTGTGTCTTCTGTGTGTGCACTGCATTGCATAAAACCACTTTGTGAATCTTCACACGAGCATCACATTTTATTTTTGTGCCTCTGTCGAAATTTATGATGAATATTTTTCTGGTGACGTTTACGAGCCTGAGGAGACAAAAATTGCGTATTTGATAGGTACCTTGTGAAATTCATAGATTTGACGTGTCTGAGCATTTGGATTTGTTTTCTGAAAGCTGATTTACAGTTATTTCGGCGACCCAGAAACGCAGTGTTTTAAAGTGCCTTGTGTCTATTACTAGATGGTCAGTACTTTCAAGTAGCCTTCAAAGTAATGCTTGTCGCTACGTGATTAGTATTTTGGTTAGTGATGTCTGCTAGCTAGGGAGTACTTTGAATTGCCGAAGACTGCAGTGCCTTTAGCTTGTTAGGTAGTGTGCTAACTAACACAATGAAGTAGTGCCTTTAGCTGGCTTGGCAGTACTTTTAACTACAAAAGGAGGTAGGGCTTTTAACTACAGAAGTAGCGATTTTTACTACCCAACGCACTAGTACCTTTAACTACCGAGGTAGTAGTGTCAACTACCCATCGAGGTAATGCTTTTAACTACTAAGCTAGCATTTTAAACTACCCTAGGAGGTCGTACATTTCACTAGCCAGGTCGTACTTTTCACTACCCAACGAGGTAGTACTTTTCACTACCGAACGAGGTAGTACATTTCACTAGCGAGGACGTACTTTTCACTACCCAACGAAGTAGTGCTTTTGCCTGGCCTATTGGTATTTGGGCTAGTGTTTTGTACGACCCCAGTGAAGTAGTGCAAAGCACTAAGAGCACTTTTACTACCTACACTTATTAGCTGGTTAGTGCATTCTGTGACAAGTAACAGGTTAGTAGTTACTTCGTGAATATGCCAACCTGTTTTTCTAAGAGTGTGGGTATGACATGGATTTGTCTGGTCTTCTTGCTTGCGGCTTCAGACGTTCTGGTGGATTTGTTTATTTTCGTTTTTAGCGTCGGTGACGCGAGTGACATTACTACACTTTTTCATTACGTGACGAAGGCAGCGGCTGTAGTGTACACTTTACCGCAAGAGATCATCATCAGACTGTCGCATGTACTAAAGTCGTTTGCAATGATGAGGTGCCGTGCGCTGCGTCTCGCGAACCTTATCGACGTGATTTTGCTGCTCTTTCTTTCTTTTGTATCAGATGCGAAAGAGTCTGTAGGCGTACGTCGCTTTCATAAATGCATACATCCCTTGTGACAAGGCTGTCCGTATATCCTGTACTAGATCATTTCAGTTACGCTATCTGATTAATTCAACGCTGACCGAATGTGCCAAGCAGACGCACAGTTATCGTGCGTAGTAGACACCCAGTGGGCGATAGGCAGACGCGCCTGCGGTCGATGCTCAAAAAGTCAGCTCAAATCGAAGCTCAGGCGCAGTTTCCGACGGAATTTAACGGCACAGCTGTTTATCAAAAATCACGTTTTTTTTTTTGTCCCGAAACCAACTACCAAGCGATGGGCGATATTGCGCTCCTGCTACGGCCTTCCACAGGGGCTTGACCCATGCATATAGTTTGTAAAAATACAGTGGAGCATTTGCCCTGCATTAAAAGAATCGGGCGAAAGCCCGTTTTTTATATTTAGAAGACACATCTACATTTTGCACACTTGAAAATGTCAGCACGTCACTCACAAGAGCAAAAATCTTTACTTTAATTTCAAAGTCAAATATATCTGGAACTTAAACCCGTATTGACGCCGCTAAATCTGGGCATAAGTAGAGGAGGCAACATTGCCATATCGCATAATATTGTTACGAAGCATTCCTGCTCGGCGAAAGGGCGCCATGCTTCACGTGGCAGTGTGCGCAGATAAGTGACGAAGACGACGACTGGGCGACCGCTCGTGCTGTTGCTGGCTTTGCTGCTGTTCGTTCATCTTGGCTGCAACGGCCGCTACCTGTATAAATATAATTTGTAAATACATTCTTTCACCATTCTTGCTGGTGAGCCCTCTGTTCCTGCACGTGGCATTTTGGTGAAGGTGCGGGGTATCGATCCCGGGTATGGGCAATTGGAAAATTCCGACCGTATTTGTTTGGGCGTACCTTTTCGGTCATTACGGACCACCATGCACTATGCTGGTTGTCCTCCCTGAAAGATCCTACTGGCCGACTTGGTCGCTGGGCCTTGAAGTTGCAAGAATACAGCTTTGACGTCATTTACAAGTCATGCCGCATGCGCCAGGATGCTGACTGCCTATCTCGTCATCCCGTGGATTCCCCAGACTCGGAAGCGCATGATTCCGACACCTGTGTCCTGTCCATATCAGGCATCGCCGATATACGCAGCGAACAACTCGCATCGGCGGTCCATTATCCATCGCCTGCGCTCTCAACACCCTGACCCCTCGCTTCGTTTATTCGTGCTTCATGATGGCATTCTGTACAGACGCAACACCAGCTCCGACGGCCCAGAGCTTCTACTTGTTGTTCCTGACGCACTTCGTTCTACGGTCCTTGAACAACTACACGACGCACCCACCGCGGGACACCTCGGCGCCACTCGCACGTACCATCGCGTACGGCGCCGTTTCTTCTGGCCAGGCCTTCTCCGTTATGTGCGCCGATACGTTGCTGCTTGCGAATCCTGTCAACGCCGCAAACAACCGTCATTGTTACCAGCCGGCCCACTCCAGCCTATAGACATTCCAACTGTCCCATTCTACCGCGTCGGACTCGATCTCATTGGGCCATTTCCACCTTCACAAATGGGCAACAAGTGGATTGCCGTCGCCACCGACTACGCGACGCGGTATGCTATAACGCGGGCCCTACCTACAAGTTGTGCCACCGACGTCGCCGACTTCCTGCTTCACGACGTTATCCTGCATCACGGCGCCCCGCGACAGCTCCTGACCGACCGCGGTCGTGCCTTTCTTTCAAAAGTCGTCGACGACATTCTTCGTTCCTGTTCTACGCGTCACAAGCTGACCACTGCCTACCATACGCAAACGAATGGACTAACGGAGCGCCTCAATCGCACCCTTACAACAATGCTATCCATGTATGTTTCCGCAGACCACCGCGACTGGGATAGCACTTTACCTTATGTGACGTTCGCGTACAACTCGTCACGCCATGATACAGCTGGCTTCTCTCCCTTCTATCTCTTGTTTGGCCGTCATCCAATGCTGCCCTTTGAGACTCTGTTGCCGGTAGCGCCCGACGGGACCACGGAGTATGCTCGCGATGTCGCTGCTCGGGCTCAAACGGCCCGCCACATCGCACGGAATCGTCTTTCTCTCTCGCAGCTGTCCCAGAAGGCCCGGTACGATACCCGCCACAGAGAAGTTCACTACTCTCCCGGCTCTTTGGTCCTCCTGTGGACGCCTTCACGCCACGTCGGCCTGTCATCGAAGTTTCTTTGTCGTTATTCCGGACCATACAAAGTTCTCCGCCAACTCACGGAAGTCACATATCAGATCGCGCCGTTGGACAGTACCTCATCGTCTTCCGTAGCAGGCAGTGATGTTGTACACGTTTCCCGCCTTAAGCCGTACTTCTCTGGCCACGACACCGCTTTAGCTTGAGCGCCGGGACGGCACTCCGACCGCCGGGGGTTGTATGTTACGAAGCATTCCTGCTCGGCGAAAGGGCGCCATGCTTCACGTGGCAGTGTGCGCAGATAAGTGACGAAGACGACGACTGGGCGACCGCTCGTGCTGTTGCTGGCTTTGCTGCTGTTCGTTCATCTTGGCTGCAACGGCCGCTACCTCTATAAATATAATTTGTAAATACATTCTTTCACCATTCTTGCTGGTGAGCCCTCTGTTCCTGCACGTGGCAATATTGCCAAATTTCCGAGCGTTCAGTATTTTTCTAACCGCGAAAAAGCAACTGGCATCTGCGCACGCGCATAGTTATTCCAAAGTCTTCCGTTTTAGCGCAATATTTCGTCGTAAACGACCTATTTTTTGAAGCCGCAAAGCCATCAGAACGAAGACTAAGCAAATCCATGTCATACCCATCATTCCCATGCTGGCTCAACCGCCTTCTTAGAAACTCCCATAGACTCTAGCGCCAGTTTTCCCTCTAGTATTTTAGTAGGAAACTCTGGGCATCTCAGCGCGCTCTCTCGCCAACCTAGCCAAGAAACGCTTTCGCGTTAAAAAGACGAAAATGAAAAATGCGAGGAAAATAAAACCACAAATATTCAAAAGGAACTGCAGAAGAAATACTTGAAATATATTTGGAACTTACTGACAGCCAGAGGCTTACAGAAAGAGCACTAGTATAGTCACACAATAATCAACAGCCAAACGGCTATGCGCTTTCCAGCATGAGGGCAGCGCATTCGGTTATATGAGCATAGACAAAACAATGGACGACTGTGTGATGGCCGCTTTCAATCATGTTATGCCATATCTTCACCGCATAAAATCAAGGAATAAAAACAAAAGAACTCAAATATGACTGAGATATGAAAGTGAAACATTGTATAGGGCATCAGCTGATGTAATGAGGCAAGCTTTAAAAGACAACCAAAAGCATCAATAAAATCACAATGAATATTGACGCAAGTGACCTTCAAAGAAAGTAGCGCACGAAATATTAACAAAGTCGGTATAACGAGCAATGCCAAATTGAGGGCACAATCTCTCACAGACAGCAACTTTACATGGAACCAACCTCAGTTTCACAATGAAGCTACATACGTGCTTGAAGTCGAATGCACTGGAGACAGTGTTGAGGCGACGAAAAAGAAAAAGAAGCAGCAATATTCTCGCTTCCTTATACAAAATGCAGATGTGACTCTCTACAAAGCACTGTATTACGCACATCTATGCAAATATGACATCGATGGCGATCAGACTGGCATCATTTGGAAGCCAAAAAAAAAAGATTTTGGCACAGCGCATGAAGGTACTCCTAAAAAGGACTTCAAATTACAATCAGGTCTACATGTGCACTATCAAGCTGAGTGTCTTTGAATTTGGCCCTGTTTCACATTAAAACACAAAACACTGTTATCTTATAAGCAGTCATCAAAGCACTTCGAACAAAAAACACTTCGAACAGCCAACTCCTTTGACAATACAACCTCTAACAAACGCGCGACTAGTCACGTTCACAGTCATCGAAAACTAGTTGTAGTGTCCAGGCGTAGTGCAGCTGATGAATACGATCCTACTGGCATCATATGACACGCTGAAACGGCCGTCGCGGAAACGCTTTCAATGTAGAACCGCGGTCGGGCCGTGGTAGAACGCATTTGGTGCACTATCAGGCTATCCATACAACCGATTAAACCGCATGTATTCCTGCAAAGGAAAAAAAATGGTGCCGTTATTTCCTATAAAGGTGCTCCACAACTGTGTTTTCAAGAACGAAATTTGAGATACTTCTTCATAGACTGCGCCCTTTACAGAAAGACCTCAAAATATCCTACAACTTGCAATAAACACTCAAAATGAATTTCGCTCCAGAGCCTGGTTCTTCTGAACTGCTGCCTGCACCATATATATATATATATATATATATATATATATATATATATATATATATATATATATATTGTGAGCACTTTTAACGTACTTCATCGTTCTCATCTGTACACAACCATCATCATCCCTGTTCCTCTTCTTCTTCGTGTATTGATGCTTGGAGTGCCTGCAGAATAAACGTATCTGCTGGCGTTGTCTGGTCCGGTCTTCCTCGGTCTTCCAAAGTGGTGGAGGTGCGTCAAGATCTCGACGTCCTCCTGCAGTTTGTGATCTCCCTGGAGCTGCGTTCCGGTCGCCGTCTGCGCCCAGCTACCCCTACAGTTATGGATACATCGGACCCTCGCCCTTCCGCTAGCCCTAACGCTGCCCCAGTGGCGGTATCGGCTCCATCGCCTGCGTCTACCATCACAAGCCCTCAACGCGACCCTCCTATTTTTGCAGGCCTCCGCGGTGATGACCTAGATGATTGGCTCGACACTTACAACCGAGTGAGTTCAGTCAACCGGTGGACGGACACCCAGAAGTTGACCAACGTCCCATTTTACGTCACCAGTGTTGCCAAGACGTGGTATTTCAATCACGAATCTGACATCCGTGATTGGTCCATCTTTACCACAAAGCTGCGACAAATCTTCGCCTCTTTATCTGGCCGTTCGGAGGTCGCGAAGCAGAAACTGGCAGTACGTGTCCAACTGTCAACACCTGGACGAGTTGCAGTCCCTCCGCGTGCAACAAGACAACGACCCGCGGCTTATCCCTCATTCTGATTTGCGGGCTCTCATCCGCAGCATCATCCGCGAAGAGCTCCAAGAACAAGAGCAGAGGCGATCCGGAGTTGCTTCTATTCCGTCTCCAACGTTCAATTTGCGCAACATTGTCAAAGAGGAGTTGGCAGCCATGACCACACCGACTGCGTCTGTCGCTACAGCACCAGCCCCGCTGCCCACATACGCCGACGTTGCTGCTATACCACCCTCTGCACTCACGTCTGGGTCTGCCGAGCTTACCTGCGGTAACTTGGCTTCTGTCAGCGCAAGAGCACCAGCTCCGCCTTCCTACCCTCAATGGCGTCCACCACGTCCGGTTTGCTTTTACTGCGGTATACGCGGCCACATCTCTCGTTACTGCCGTCGCCGCCAACAGGACGAAAGACGCGGCTATGCCGAGTTCGAGCGAGATCGGATTCGTCGACCTGATCCTCACTACCAAGACCCGTACCCGTTCACGCAGCACCGCTCCCCGTCTCCCCCGGCGTCCCTACGCCCACCTGCTGGATCCCATTCCGCAAGACGGCGTTCTCCTTCGCCCTACCACCGCTCTGCATCCCCGCTTCGCCCCATGTCTCGCTTCGCCGACCAACACTCGGAAAACTAAGGATTGCAGTTTTTGGAGGGGAAACTGCATCCTATCGACCATTGGAAACACCTCCTGGACGACCCGCTAACATGCTCTCTGTAATTGTTGAAGGTATTCCTTTGGAAGCTCTTGTCGACACTGGTGCCGCTGTTTCTGTGATTCGTCGTGATTTGTGCGCGCGGCTCCGCAAAGTCAGGACCCCTTATCTTGGACCCGTGTTGCGTGGCGCTAATAGCGTACCCATTCTTCCCGACGGACAATGTACGGCTCGCATCTTGATTGAAGGCATCCTTCACCATATTGAGATGATTGTGCTATCCACTTGTGCTTATAGACTCATTCTAGGCTGGGACTTTTTGCAGTCTGCATCCGCTGTGATCTCGTGCAAAGAGAAAGTCGCCACATCGCAGGTACAGCTGTTGCGCCGATTTCGGAGTCCCCTTCTACCCCACTAAACTTGACTGCCGATGGTGATTACATCCTCCGCCCTCATCACGAACACGTCATTGCTGTCACGTCCAGCCAGATCGCGGATGGTGATGCCCTGATTGCTCCTTTTCCGCGCTGCACCACGCGGGGCATTCTAGTCGCTCCTGGCCTCGTCCGCTTTTCCCGTGGGCGAGCTTTTGTCTCCGCCAGCGACACCACCCCGGATGCCGTGCTGATGCCTAAGGGGATGACCGTGGCGACCTTCACCGACCCTGCACTAATATCCGTCGCAGCGCTTTGCCCTTCTTCATCCTCAGCCCCAGCAACAGGTTCGTGTTCTTCTTTTTCTCTGCAAGCAGTAATCGGTTCTGACTTAACAGCTACGCAATCTGACGCACTCATGGCCCTCTTGGACAAATCCTGCTTCGACAACTATGCCAGTGCTTTGGGCCAGACTCCTGTGGCTGCACATCGCATTGAAACTGATGGTTCCCGCATAATATGCCGTCGGCCATACAGAGTTTCACAGTCGGAGCGGAAGGTTATTGAAGAACAAGTTGATGACATTCTAGCACGAAATATTATCCGGCCTTCATCTAGTCCCTGGGCGTCACCCGTTGTCCTTGTCAAAAAAAAAAGATGGCTCCGTTCGTTTTTGTGTAGATTACCGAGCGCTGAATAAGATCACACGCAGGACGTATATCCCATGCCTCGCATTAATGACGCCTTGGACACACTACAGGGAGCGGAGTATTTTTCGAGTCTTGATTTAAGATCAGGATATTGGCAAACTCCCATGAATGAGGCTGACAAGGAAAAAACCGCTTTTGCCACGCCGGACGGACTTTACGAATTTAATGTAATGCCATTTGGTCTCTGCAATGCTCCAGCTACCTTTGAACGCATGATTGACACTGTTCTTCGCGGCCTAAAATGAAGACCTGCCTCTCCTATCTCGACGACATCGTCGTCTTTTTGTCTAGCTTCAGCCAACACCTCAAGCGATTAGACGAAGTCCTGCAGTGCCTCTCAAACGCCGGCCTCCAGCTTAATACAAAGAAATGCACATTCGCCAGCAAGAGCATCAAAGTGTTAGGCCACGTTGTTTCCAAAGCTGGCGTCCAACCAGACCCTGAAAAGATAACTGCTGTACTTCAGTTCCCGCGACCATCGAATCAAAAGACATTACGCAGCTTGCTCGGCCTGGCGTCTTACTTTCGACGTTTTATACGCAATTTTGCCGTAAAAGCGGCTCCCTTACATAAGCTCCTGGTCACTGGCGCCTCCTTTGAATGGTCCGAAGCGTGCGAGTCGGCATTTACGTCTCTTACGCGACACCTCACTCCACGCCCCGTGCTTCGCCACTTCGACGAGAGAGCGCCCACCGTTCTTCACACTGACGCAAGCGCACAAGGCATAGGGGCAGTACTTCTGCAACGCGATGCCTCTTCTAAGGAGCAGGTTGTGGCGTACGCCAGCCGCACCCTGTCGCCGGCTGAGCGGAACTACACCATCACAGAGCAGGAATGCTTGGCTATTGTGTGGTCGGTCCAGAAATTTCGCCCTTACCTCTACGGTCGCCACTTCACCATCGTCACCGACCACCACGCTCTGTGTTGGCTGTCATCGATTAAGAACATGTCCGGACGCTTGGGCCGGTGGGTACTGCGCTTGCAAGAATATGACTTCGCCATCACTTACAAGTCTGGAAAATGCCATCATGATGCAGACGCCTTGTCTCGCTGCCCACTTTCGCCTTCTCGTGATAATACAGACAACCAGTGTACCGCGTCTCGTTCCAATGCCCAGCCTGCTTCACACGAGCTCTCGTGAACGTCACTAGATACCACTCCGTGTCCTTACCGCTCCGATTTCAGTTCACTTCAGAAAGCCGACTCCTACTGTCGAACACTTATGGATCATCTTCGAGGCATCTCTCAACCGCCAAACAGCCGTTTGCGTCGCCAGCTGCAACGTTTTCGTCTACAAGATGGTGTACTCTACCGTCATATTTACCATCCCACGGGCAATAGGTGGGTCCCCGTAATACCTCGCCGCCTTCGCCTTCGAGTGTTACAGGTCTTTCACGACGACGTTGCTGCCGGTCACTGAGGCTTTCTCAAGACCTACGATCGCATCAAGACCCGTTACTTCTGGCCTGGCTTGTCTACAATGGTTGCCAAATACGTCGCCTCCCGCGACTCGTGTCAGCACCGCAAACGCTCCACATCCCCTCCTACCGGTTTCCTCCAACCTCTTCCCTGCCCAACTACACCTTTCGAATTCGTTGGGATTGATTTATATGGCCCACTGCCCTTAACACCTTCCGGTCACCGTTGGATCGTCACTGCGGTTGACCATTTAACAGGGTACGCGGAGACTGCACCTCTTCGATCTGGCGCCGCTTCTGAAGTTACTGACTTCTTTCTACAGTCAATCGTCTTGCGCCACGGAGCACCCCGCTTCCTTTTGAGTGACCGTGGCAAAACCTTCATTTCCCATATACTCGACGAAGTCTTGCGGGCGACTGATACCAAGCATAAAACTACTTCCACATACCACCCTCAAACCAACGGCCTCACTGAACTCTTCCACCGAACCTTATCTGACATGATTTCGATGTACATACGACCTGACCACAGCAACTGGGATAATATTTTACCCTTCGTGACCTTCGCCTATAATACTGCGGTACAACGAACTACCGGCTACAGCCCTTTCTTCCTTGTCTATGGACGCACTGCCTCCTCCGTTTTTGATACAGAATTCTTCTCCGCTCCTGCCCCGTCGACTGAATCACTGCCAGAAGAGTTTGCCGCTCGGGTCGCCCATTGCCGCGAAATTGCTCGTCGCAACATGGAAGCCACCCAGGAAGAACGGAAACGTCGCTGCGACAGTAAACGCCGCGACCTCGCCTTCAATTCTGGCGATCAAGTACTCCTATGGACTCCGGTTCGAACAGCTGGACTGTGCGAGAAATTTCTTCACCGGTATATTGGCCCATACGTCGTTCTTCAGCAAACTTCCCCATTTAATTATCTCGTCACGCCACTACACCCAGTCACCGACCACCGTCGTCGCAGCACAGAGATCGTTCACGTCTCCCGCATGAAACATTTCATTCCTCGGTCAGCCGATCTGTAAAATGCGGCCAGGTTGGCCGCTTCGAAGAGGGGGAGATATTAGTGTGAGCACTTTTAACGTACTTCATCGTTCTCATCTGTACATAACCATCATCATCCCTGTTCCTCTTTTTCTTCGTGTATTGATGCTTGGAGTGCCTGCAGAATAAACGTATCTGCTGGCGTTGTCTGGTCCGGTCTTCCTCGGTCTTCCAATATATTGTGAGGTACCGCTTTTATTCCAGCCGAGCGCGAGCTACAGCGGGCAAAAACGAACCGGGAAGCTGATGATGATATGTACAGATGAGGAAGATGTACAAGTAATGATGATATGTACAGATGAAGAAAAGGCGACCGTTCGTTGCGCTCACACTAATTCCCCCCGGTGGTGGAAGCGGCCGCCTGGCCGCTCGAAAGCATCACGGGATGCGCCGAATATACGGCTTTAAGCGAGAGACGTGGACGATCTCTGTCCCACGGCAACGGTGGTCAGCTGGAATCCTCAGAGGCGAAACGCGGTAATTCACTGGCGATGTCTGTTCAGTGACAACGTACGGGCCAATAAAACGACTTGTCAGTTTTTCACACAAGCCCGGAACGCGCACGGATGTCCAAAGAAGAACTTCATCTCCAGGGGAAAAACTGACTGCACGGTGAGCAGAATCGTAGCGGGACTTCCGTACTTCTTGGGAGATGCCGGTGTTGATGCGGGCGCGATGACGGCAGTCTGCAAGGCGAGACAAAAATTGTTCGGGGAAAGGAGCCACTGGGTGTACAGGTGGCGAAAGGAACGAGACATCCAGAACGAAAGTTGGTGAACGGCCATAGACGAGGAAGAAAGGAGAGAATCCTGTAGTACGTTGTGTGGCCGTGTTGTAGGCAAATGTTACGAACGGCAGGATTGCGTCCCAGTTTGTTTGGTCTGGGCTGATATACATCGCAAGCATGTCTGAGAGCGTACGGTGAAAGCGCTCCGTTAAGCCGTTGGTCTGCGGGTGGTAGCTCGATGTGGTCTTATGAACTGTGTCCGTGGCACGGAGAACTTCGGCAAGAACAGACGCGAGAAAGACTTTACCACGGTCGCTGAGCAGAACGCGGGGAGCGCCATGGCGCAGAAAGATGCTGCGTAAAAAGAAATCGGCGACTTCGGTGGCTGTGGCAGATTGCAGACACGCTGTCTCGGCGTACCGTGTAAGATGGTCAACGGCCGTCACAATCCAGCGGTTGCCGGTAGAGGTCTTCGGAAGAGGGCCGTACAGGTCTATGCCAACGACTTCAAAAGGTGAAGCAGGACAAGGAAGAGGCTGCAAAAGGCCTGCAGGAACAGTTGTAGGTCGCTTGCGACTCTGACAAGGGACGCATGATGCAACGTGCTTGGCAACGGATGATGACAGGCCAGGCCAGGAGCAGCGACTTCGTATTCTGTCATAGGTCTTGTGGTAGCCTAGATGACCTGCTGTCGGGTGATCATGAAACGCCTCGAGTACGTCACGTTGCAGAGAACGTGGTATGACGGGGACCCATTTCTTGCCATCGACGTGGTAGATGTAGCGATGTAAAATTCCATTGTGAAGTTTGAATTGCGCAAGTTGTCGACGAAGCCGGGCGTTAGGAGGTGGAGAACAACCTTTCATGCGTTTTAGAATAGTGATGCAGTATGGGTCGGCACTTTGGTGGGCAACAAGAACAGATGAGCTTTCGGGTTTAAGCCAATCGAGCGTCGAGATAGGTAAACCCGATGATGAAGACTCGTTGTGTATGTTGGTACAGAGAGACGACGGTGGTTCATCACTGTTTGCCAGAGGGTAGCGAGATAGAGCATCCGCGTCCTGGTGCTTCTTTCCGGATCTGTAGGTGACCTCGAAATCATACTCTTGTAAACGAAGAACCCAGCGACCAAGGCGACCCGATAAGTTCTTGAGCGATGAAAGCCAGCACAAAGCGTTATGGTCGGTAACGAGTGTAAAGTGGCGGCCGTGGAGATACGGACGAAATTTTTGCACTGCCCAAACAACAGCCAGGCACTCCAGTTCGGTTATAGTGTAATTCTTCTCCGAGGCGGTGAGAGTGCGGCTAGCGTAAGCGACGACTCGTTCGCGAGAGCTGTGATCACGTTGGAGAAGAACAGCACCGAGACCATGAGTGCTGGCATCAGTGTGAAGAATAGTGGGCGCGGTCTGATCAAAGTGGCACAATACCGGGTCGGAAGTCAGGGCATGCTTCAAAGCCACGAAAGCGCTTTCAATATATATATACCGGGTGTTCAAAGTTAAGCTTTAGGATTTTTTTTTAAAATTAGGCGCTCGAAGGCACGTAAGAACCACTTGTGCAAATATGTTAAGCGGCCAGGGGGACAGAAAGTTAGATGATAATTATCGCTGTCAGCAGCCCAATTAACTAAAATTAATAATTAACATTTTACTGGCTGCGGTGAGTTGGCATGTTTATATTGAAAAAATGTAGGCAGTGGTGTTTGTACACAGTTTCAGTTGGAAGATTTTTTCTAGCATGCCTGTGCTCCGAGATATCCGGCTCAAAAGTTTACTTGTCTTTCGCATGTTTACGCATGCAAGAGGGTGAGGGTCCGCGCAAAGCTCCTCCCTAAAGTGACGCATCTGTTGTGTGCGCTGTTTAGTGTGTGAAGAGGGTGGAAGCGTAGGCATAGGTGATAACAGTTACCCTTGCCCTCTCGGCCGGCGAAATCAAAATGTGACAGCGCGGTGCGCCATGAGCCTTACGCGTGATCCTGATGAACGCGATAACAGGAGACCATTTTTCGCGACGTTTTTTCGTGACTTTAGATCACACGGAGGCATCTTCTATTGAACGCGTTAGCTTGACCGTCCTGTACTAGGGTGCCTCCGGTAGCACAGCGTCTCTGCATTGAAGGTCTACCAAGGAAATCTACGTGCAGTCCTTTCGAGCTAATATGGCTGCTTCTGGCGTGAGTATTCTACCAAAGAAAAAGTAGACGTGCTGCTTGCAATGGCTGAAATGAATGGCAACGCTTCGTTAGCAATGGAGCTTTACGCGTCTCGCCACCCACACCGTCCCCTTCCAACAAGGCCCACTTTCATAAACCTGTTTCGGCGCTTTTGCACAACAGGCTCTGTCCACCTTCTAAGACGGACCACGAAGGCAATCGTCGATGAAGACTTTGAAATCGACGTTGTCGCGTGCGTAACCTCGATGCCAGAGCTCAGCATCCGACAGATTGCCGATAAGTGCGGTCGCAGCGTCGGAACAGTCACAAATGTTCTAAGAAAGCACAAGTTCCATCCATGTCACGTTTACCTTCATCAGGACCTAAATGCGGTGGACTTTGAAAGGCGAGTTGACTTCTGCAATTGGGGCCTCATCAAAATTGATCAAGAAAATGAGTTTTTGCACGGAATAATTTGGACTGATGAAGCTCAGTTTTGCCGAAATGGAAGTGTTAATCTTCACAACGCCCATTATTGGGCACAAGAAAACCCACACTGGCTGAGGCAGCACAAGCATCAAGTTCGCTGGAGTGTGAATGTGTGGTGCGGCATACTCGGGGACAGGATCATCGGACCTCACTTGTTTGAGCACAACTTCAACGGAAAGATGTACACAGAAGAAATATTAGGTGTTGTCATTGATGACCTTGTCTGCAGTCTTTCCCTGAATGACCTGCGCCAAGTATGGTTTCAGCACGATGGAGCACCACCACATTTTTCTACCAGGGTGAAGAACTGGTTGGACAGACGTTTTCCACAACAGTGGATTGGGCGCGCAGGAGCGATGTTTTGCCCACCAAGATCTCCTGACCTTTCTCCGCTCGACTTTTTCCTTTGGGGCTACGTTAAAGATCGAGTTTACGTAACAGAGCCCAGCGATGTTAATGACATGAAGGACAGAATAACATCTGCCTGTGCGAGTATTCCTGCAGAAGTAGTGCGCCGAGTCATCGAGTCGACGCGAGAGCGGTTCATGCTTTGCGTTGCTGCCGAAGGCAGGCATTTTGAACACTTTTTGGGGCATTGACGTCTTGAGAGGTGAAGAGTTTCGATGAGATTTGTGCATGACCGAAATAAGCTTATGTAGCAGCAGGAAATATGCGTTAGCAATGACAAAACTGTTTCAGTTATTATTGGTGGAGTTGTTGCTCTTCATTTCAATAAAAGTTACAGTAGTCGGACATCAGCAGTCACGCTATTCGCGTAGCCCAGGCAACGACCACGCACGCTTCTCTAGTCATTATTACGCACGCGCACTGGCATCCAGATTCTCCGCTGGCACCATTATCTCAGCATGGTATCTGCCACTCTAACGATATATCGTTAGAGGCTCTGCAGTTGCGTGTTACGACACTGGTTGCAAGGGTTCTTCGATATTTTATTTCGACGGCCGAGAGGACAAGGGTAACTGTTATCACCCATGCCTACGCTTCCACCCTCTTCACACACTAAACAGCGCACACAACAGATGCGTCACTTTAGGGAGGAGCTTTGCGCAGACGCTGACCCTCTTGCATGCGTAATCATGCGAAAGACAAGTAAACATTGGAGCCGGATATCTCGGAGCGCAGGCGTGCTAGAAAAAATCTTCCAACTGAAACTGTGTACAAACACCACTGCCTACATTTTTTCAATATAAACATGCCAACTTACCGCAGCCAGTAAAATGTTAATTATTAAATTTTAGTTAGTTGGGTTGCTGACAGCGATAATTATCATCTAACTTTCTGTCCCCCTGGTCGCTTATTTGCATAAGTGGTCCTCACGTGCCTTCGAGCGCCTAATTTTAAAAAAAATCATAAAGCTTAACTTTGAACACCCGTTGTGTATATATATATATATATATATATATATATATATATATATATATATATATATATTGTGGGCAATTAATGCGCTACTCTTCGTCATCTGTACATAATCATCATCACATCGGTTTCTTCTTCATCGATTGTGGGTTGTCACCTCGCATCTCATCTATGCTTTGGGCTCGGCCGGTTCGCCGCATCATCCAGGCCTAATAAATACCCCGTGGTGACTGCATTGTCACAAGTGGTGGAGAGTGCTGTTCGGTCCTCGGTCATCTGCCACGCCGATCTACCTCCTGGAGCTCAGATCCGGTCGCCGATTGTGCCAGCTGTCCGCCGTGATGTCGCAGGACGCGCCGCCCAATCCTTCTATATCGGCCCTCTCGGCCCCGACTGCCGCACCCCTTCCCTATTTAATTGTCAACGGCCACCAGCGGGACCCCCACCTGTTCGCTGGCCTCCGCGGAGAGGACGTGGAGGATTGGCTTGACCACTACGACCGTGTCAGTTCAACCAACCACTGGAACGAGCCACTGAAGCTACACCACGTCTCTTTTTACTTAACGGGAGTGGCCAAAACCTGGTTTTTCAACCACGAGATTGACTTTGCCGACTGGGCGTGTTTCAAGCAGAAGCTTCGACAAGCTTTCGGGACACCGGCCGTTCGATCCGCCCTTGCGAAGAAGACGCTTGACACGCGTAAACAGCAACACGGAGAGTCGTACACGTCGTACATCGAGGATGTCCTCGCCCTTTGTCGACGCGTCAACGCCGCCATGACCGAGGCTGACAAAGTTAGACACATTCTCAAGGGCATAGCGTCTGTTGCATTCAATGCGTTGGCCATCAAGAACCCTGACACCGTTGCCGATATCGTCGTCACCTGCCAGCGCCTGGACGAACTTGAGTCCGCACGTTCGCACTCGGACACAACCGACAACATATCCAACGCAGACCCGTCACTACGTACGACGATCCGCACGATCATACGCGATGAGCTGCAGTCCCTCGGCTTCGCAGTTAGTCCACTTCCTCAACACCCTTCCAGTGCCTCCTCGCGAGAGGTCGTAAAGGAGGAATTGGCGTCCGTGGCTGGGGCTGCTTACGCGGAGCCCATAAACCCGAGGCCCCCGTCAACATATGCGCAGGTTGCTGCAGTGCCACCAGTCATAGTACAACCGATGCCTCCGCAACCGACGCCCGCGCACCTGGCTGCCATCTCACCTGCCGCGCCTAGCGCTCGGCCCTATCCGCAATGGCGACAGACTCGTCCAATCTGCTACTACTGTAGATATCGTGGCCATATTGCACGCTTCTGCCGTAAGCGTCAGCAAAACGAGCGCCGCGGATACGACGTATCAGAACGGGACGAGTTTTCTGTGGGCGGCCCGTTCCAACGCCGTCCATATCCATTGCCTCCCACCCGCTCTGCGTCGCCAAGTGCAACGTGTGACACGACTCCCGACTACCGTCCCAGCAGACGCCGCTCACCGTCACCACTGCGTCGTTCTACGTCGCCCCTGCGACCAGCCTCTCATTTCGCTTATCGCCGCCAGGAAAACTGACTTGCGCAGCTTTTGGAGGAAAAGCTGCATCGCACGAAAAGACAGAAATTCCTCCAGCATGTCCGTGTAATGTGATTATGGTTATAGTGGAAGGTGTTCATGTGGAAGCTTTGGTTGACACAGGTGCTTGTGTATCAATTATACGTCGCGATTTGTGTTCACGTCTGCGGAAAGTTACGACCCCCTACGATGGCCCTACACTATTTTCTGCTCAAGGGGACGCCATTACACCTTCCGCCATGTGCACCGCTCGTGTTTACATCAATGGCATCCTGCATCACAAACAATTCGCAGTGCTACGTTCGTGCGCGCAGAAGCTCATATTAGGCTGGGATTTTCTTTCTGCAGCATCTGCTTACATCTGCTGCCGGGAACGTGTTCTTCATATGGATGAAACCACCAATTCGCTTTATGCGCAGGACTCTGAAAATGACGCACCTCTTCGCTTGCTTGCGGAAGCCGACATCGAGATACTTCCTGGCCTTCAGCGGATTGTTGCCATCACGTCTGATGTCATTGACACAGGTGACGGGCTCGCTCTTCCGTCTGCACGCTGGCTAGCAAGAGGCATTGTTTTCTCCACGGGCCTAGTTCGGTTTGCCAATGGCTCAGCACATCTCAGCGTGACCAATCCGACATCAAAAAAGGTGCTTATTCCTAAAGGTGCTACACTAGCTTGCACCAGTGGATCCGATTCTCTCTCCGTCGTTTCCCTCGAGACAGCTTCATCTGCAGCTCCTTCTGTTGCAACTTCCGCCCCTCACTCTACTCTTTCCGCTGCCATTAGCTCAGACCTGACGCCTTTAGAGTCAGAGCAGTTACTAGCTTTACTGCAAAAACATAAGTCGTTGTTTGACGTCCACTCGGCTTCATTGGGACAGACTCCCATCACCACGCATCGGATAGAGACAGACAGCGGATCCATCGTGCGTCGCCGCCCGTATCGCGTATCGCTCGCAGAGCGAAAAGTCATCGAAGAAAACGTTGCCGACATGTTACAACGAAACATAATAAGTCCATCTACCAGTCCTTGGTCATCTCCTGTCGTTCTTGTACGGAAAAAAGACGGCTCTGTGCGCTTTTGCGTGGATTACCGCGCAGTCAACAAGATAACGCGCAAGGATATGTACCCGATGCCACGAAATGATGATGCCTTGGATTCCCTGCAGGGTGCCGAGTACTTCTCAAGTCTTGATTTACGGTCAGGTTACTGGCAGATACCCATGCACGAGGATGATAAAGAAAAAACGGCCTTTTCTACGCCAGATGGCCTCTACGAGTTCAACGTCATGCCATTCGGCCTCTGTAATGCTCCCGCAACATTCGAACGCATGATTGATACCGTTCTCCATGGGCTGAAATGGAAGACTTGCTTTTGCTATTTGGACGATATTGTTATTTTTTCATCAACGTTCTTGCAGCACTTGCAACGTCTGGACGCACTTGCAACGTCTGTCTCGCCAACGCCGGCCTCCAGCTGAACACCAAAAAGTGCCGTTTTGCCAGCAAGAGCATCAAGGTGTTGGGCCACGTTGTGAGCAAGGATGGAATTCGTCCTGATCCTGACAAGGTTTCGGCAGTTGTGCATTTCCCTCGTCCTGAAAAGGCCAAAGATTTGCGAAGTTTCTTGGGTCTCGCATCTTATTTTCGGAGATTCATCCGAGACTTCGCCTCCATCGCTGCACCTTTGCACAAGTTACTTGCTGCTCGTGTACCCTTTTACTGGTCTCCAGAATGTGAATCGGCGTTCACACATCTTAAGCGCGCACTTACGTCTGAACCAGTACTTCGACACTTCGATGAAGCCGCGCCTACACTCTTGCATACAGACGCAAGCGGTCCCGGCATTGGTGGTATTATCTTACAGCGCGACGAGTCTTCACGTGAAAGGGTCGTACTGACAAATGCCGAGAAAAATTATACCATCACTGAGTAGGAATGCCTAGCTGTCGTTTGGTCAGTCCAGAAGTTCCGACCTTACCTTCATGGCCGCCATTTTACAATCGTCACGGACCATCATGCTTTGTGCTGGCTCTCGACGCTCAAGAACTTCTCCGGACGCCTCGGTCGTTGGATTCTTCGCCTGCAAGAATACGACTTCACGATTGTGTATAAAAGCGGCAGAAAACATATGGACGCAGACGCGCTCTCCCGCTGTCCGCTGCCTACGACACCATACAGTACTCATTCGGATCACTTCCGTGACACGCCCTCGAATACTCCAACCGTCCTTAGCGTCGCTAGATCCCATGCCCCCGGACAACCACCAACCATTTAGTTCTTATCAATTTTCGGATGCTTATTGTCGACACATCATGGACAGTCTTCAAGGGGCTTCCCTTCCTCCTAACGCCCGCCTTCGTCGACAGTTGGAAAAGTTTAAGCTCGATGACAGCATTCTATACCGCCATGTCTACGACCCAGACGGCCAACGCTGGGTGCCTGTTCTGCCTCGCTGCCTTCGGGCCCACGTTCTCAGAGCCGCTCACGACGACATGACTGCTGGTCACCTTGGTGTGCAGAAAACCTACGACCGCATCAAAGCTCAGTTCTACTGGCCTGGCTTATCTAATAGTGTGGCGCGGTATGTCGCTTCCTGCCCACTTTGTCAACGTCGAAAGCTCCCTACATCTGCTCCGAGCGGACAGCTTCAGCCGCTACCTTGCCCCTCTCAACCATTTGAAGTCGTAGGTGTTGATCTGTACGGTCCTCTTCCGGTCACGCTCAATGGTCAACGATGGGTTGTCACAGCCGTCGACCACTTCACACGCTATGCCGAAACAGCGTGCGTCAGTTCCGCCTCCGCATCCGAGGTCGCCGAATTTATACTCCACGCCATAATTCTGCGCCACGGTGCTCCTCGCGTCCTCCTGAGCGACCGCGGAAAAGCATTCCTGTCGCAACTCGTAGACGAAGTCCTCAGAGCATCTGGAACCACACACAAGACAACATCCAGCTACCATCCGCAGACCAATGGCTTAACCGAACGATTTCATCGAACGGCCGCGGCGGCTGCATTTCGATGGAGGCGAAATGTTGAGGCCCCTGTGCTGTGCGATGTCAGTGCACGTTAAAGAACCCCAGGTGGTCGAAATTTCCGGAGACCTCCACTACGGCGTCTCTCATAATCAGAGCTGGTTTTGGGACGTTAAACCCCACAAATCAATCGATTTTATCGAACGCTTTCCGACATGATAAGCATGTACATACGACCGGACCACAGGAACTGGGACGCACTTTTACCCTTCGTGACATTCGCATACAACACCGCCGTCCAACGCACAACCGGTTACTCGCCCTTCTATCTTGTCTACGGTCGCTCGCCCTCATTCTTCCTTGACGCATCTTTCTTCGCTGGGCCCATCAAATCCCCTTCGTCCTCCTGTGAGGAATACGTCTCCCGTCTCCAGCGTTCTCGCCAGCTCGCCCGCATCAACACCGAAGCGAGTCAACAGGATCGCAAGAGTTGCTATGATGCCAGTCGTCGCATGGTATTTTTTCGCCCAGGCGACGAAGTGCTCCTCCGGACACCAATCCGGATTCCTGGATTGTGCGACAAGTTTCAATTTCGTTTCATCGGCCCCTACACCGTGTTGGCCCAGACGTCTCCTGTAAACTATCGTGTGACACCCGTTGTTGCTCCAACTGACCGTCGCTGCCGTTCTACAGAGATCGTTCATGTTTCCCGCATGAAGCCTTTCGCAAGACGGCCTCCGTCCCTCTAAGCTGCGGCCAGGCTGGCCGCTCTCGCGCCGGGGAAATTAGTGTGGGCACTTAATGCGCTACTCTTCGTCATCTGTACATAATCATCATCACATGGGTTTCTTCTTCATCGATTGTGGGTTGTCACCTCGCATCTCTTCTATGCTTTGGGCTCGGCCGGTTCGCCGCATCATCCAGGCCTAATAAATACCCCGTGGTGACTGCATTGTCACAATATATATAAATTTAACGAAGCAACAAACTATGAAGCCTAGGAAGGCATAGAAGTTATCGAGGTTCTTAATCGTTGTATTATTATTGTGGAGTAAGTAGAAAGGAATTTAAGTGGACGAAACGGCAAACCTGCCTTCTGTGGGAACCGAATCCACGACCTTCTGATAAGGCGTCTCATGCCCTACTGCTGAGCTAGAAGGCGGTCGTCCCCCCGTCCCTTTTATCGGGTATATGCGCACATGCAATCTAACACTCCCAGAATTGTATGTACAGTCTGTTTCACACTTAGGGGAAACCTCGGAGCGCGTGGCATCGTAATGCGGCCATGATGCGGCGAGCGCAGGAGTCGGCCAGCAGCGGCTGCTCGCGCGTGCGCAGACACGCGATGCGTTCAGTCTTGAACCGCGTCGTCTGCTACGACAGCGCGTGCTGGCTGTATTGTCGGGAAGAGTGCTACTGTGTGGAGCATCGCGCTGATTTCATCGTTAACGTGAGAAGTCAGCCGATATTCTTCACTAAAAGTTGTGCGGCGCCTTACTTTCGGGCCTGCGTTGGCAAGAAAGGAGCTCTGCAAACCCAATTTGACAACACACTTGCTCTGTGTTGCCGGAGGGCCGGGGTATTGCGCGGGTGCACGTATGCTTCGTCACCGCGTCTGCTACCGTAGTGCGCTGCGACAATAAACGCTACAATGCGTGCACCTCGTGCTCGGTCTTTTCTTGACGGGAAATGAAAAGAAAGCATTCCACAGTAACAATTATGAGGGTCGATCACGATCAGACAAATAGATCGGAATAAAGTAACGCTTTAGGAGAAGAAATTGAGAGGGAAGCAGCTCTCCTCTACAACATTTCAGTGCACGAGACAGGCGCTCTCCGTTGGCGCGAAATGCACGCGTCGCACTTCCAACTTCCCTTATTCATGTCGGGTCCTGCCCCCAGCAGCGGCCATCACAGCGCTCATTCTTAACGGAGGGAAGCAAGGCGTAAAGGGACTGAGTGAGCAATGTGTCCCGTCGAAGCGTGGCCCACTCGTTGACGATGTTGGGCTTATTGGTGATTCGGCGCTCTTTAAACTGCGTGAAATAAAAAGGATAAAAAGATATTGCGACAGCACGAATCTAAAACCACCCGGCTATCTGTAGATACGAGATTCAAGGATGCTTTGAGTAAAACTGGCGCAGCGTTTATTGTCGCTGCGCACAACGGTAGCAGACGCGGTGACGAAGCATACGTGCAACCGCTCAATACCCCGGCCCTCCGGCAACACAGAGCAAGTGTGTTGTCAAATTGGGTTCGCTGAGCTCCTTTCTTGCCAACGCAGGCCCGAAAGTAAGGCGCCGCACAACTTTTAGTGAAGAATATCGGCTGACTTCTCCCGTTAACGATGAAATCAGCGCGATGCTTCACACAGTAGCACTCTTCCCGACAATAAAGCCAGCACGCGCTGTCGTAGCAGACGACGCGGTTCAAAGCTGCACGCATCGCGCGTCTGCGCCTGCGCGAGCAGCCGCTGCTGGCCGACTCCAGCGCTCGCCGCATCATGGCCGCATCGCGATGCCACGCGCTCCGAGATTTCCCCTAAGTGTGAAACAGACTGTACATATATCTATGTACATATGTGCGAAGCTTGGACGCCCGTGCTAGGTGCCCAGCGAAGAAAAGGAAGAGAAGAAAGAAGTCGGGATACAGCAGCCGGCCTGGAGGAAAGGCGCTGTGTCTATGTCTCTCTCCTTTGCAATATACAGTCGTGTTCGGGCCGTCTCCTCAGGAAACTTGATGCATCTGCTGACGCTGCCACCGCCCAATAGTATGTCACTCGTGAACGTTAGACTGCACATTAGTGATTCGTAGTTTATTTTGGACGCATTCACATACGCAGCATGTAGAAATCGAGTGACACACGGTGCCAATCAGTCGTTGAGGCTTCTGTGAACGTGTGAGCCAAATGTTATTGTGCTGAAAGCAGTCGTGGATTTGCAGTTTCAGTTTGAATACATCATGCACGCGCCTGCTCTTGTTCCAACAAATGGCGTCACTAGCACCACAGACCTACAAGTTGCCTGCTCTTCTTTGAACAAGTAACGTCACTGGTGCCAAGGACTAGGTCGCTCCTCTCATCACGGTCTTCTTAAGGACAGGTGAGACGCCTGCCGATTGACTTTAGCTTTTGAATGCAAAACGAACAAATATATAATTCTAGACTACCTTTCCGTGATCGTAAGTTCAGCGAATTCTATATCTGCCTCGAACAAAGCCGTCGGCGGCCTAGGGACATTTGTTCGAACGAAGAGCAGGTGAATTACAGCCGTGTTAGGAACCAAATAAAAAAATCCCTGGTGCACGCAGCTCAATAATATTTGGCTCACACGTTCATAATAACCTTCACGGCTGTTCGGCATCGTTTGCTGTCGAGATTCGAAATGTTGCAGCGCTCATTTATTAAATAGGACCTTCAAGGTCGCGCGATCGACTGACACCGTGTAGAAAGAGATCGCACCACAACTGCGCATATCGTCAACAAATTTTCGCTGTGGCTTCGATTTCGCCTACACAAACTGCCTTCCATGGCTAGCTTATAGTGAAGTTAGTACAATGCAACAAAATACGGCTCATTTGGGGTAGCGAGTATGTCTCGGGGTAGGAGAAAAAATGCCAAACGTTCCGCAGAAAACTGGTGAATAGCACCGTGGTTTTGATTTCACGATATAGGTATAGGCATGCACCGCTAGATCCAGGTACCGGAAAAGCAGGCGGCGCCCGTGATATATAATAAAACAATAAGCAAAATACATCTAAACATTCATATATACGTCCCCGTGACACACCGCTCCCCCATAGCCTGACTTACTAATTTAGTTCGTTGTTCGTCCCCTTATAGCCTCTGTCCGGCACTATCAGGCCAGCAACCTGGTTCAAGCCTTCACTCCCCGGTCCGTACCACGTGATACACTGGGCAACTTATGGCATACCATAAATCTACTGTGCACAACCTGTAACAATAGTATGCAAACAGATAACAGGTCATGCAATTCTTTTGGTATTTGTGGTCTGCAAGAATGACGAACCCCAAAATGCAGAAAACCACAACAGCGTGGACAATGAGAAATGATAATAACGAGCATTAGCAAATGCCCAGGAGGTACGGAAGTGGCGCTATGACTCTGCTCATCGTGCTGTGACTTTTTCTCCTGGCGGTGAGGTGCTTCTTTGGACTCCCGGGCGCACTACAGGCTTATGTGAAAAATTAACCAGTCGTTTTATTGGACCTTACACAGTCATTGAACAGACATTACCGGTGAATTTCCGCGTATCGCCCCTTACGCCCCCATCTGACAGGCGTTGCCGAGAGGCAGAAATCGTCCACCTTTCTCGCCTGAAACCGTATATTCGGCGAGTTTCGTAATTCCTCAGCGCGTCCAGGCGACCGCTTGCACCGCTGGAGGGAATTAGTGTGAGCGCAACATACGACTGCCTCTTCTTCATCTCTGCACATCATCATCACTTGTACATATTCCCTCTTTTACATGGATCATCATCAGCTGCTTGGCTCGCTCTCCATCTTGGTAGCCACAGATCGAGACTCCCCTACAATAAAAGCAGTTGCTCACAATAGCATTAATGCTCATTGAACCTGTTACAGACGGATTTGCCACATCCGCGGAACACATCAGTTATCTCACAGGCATCCTGCTAAGCCTTTCAAATGTGGTACTTGCATTTATTTTAGGCGAGACGTAGTTATTGATGTTACAGGATCCAGTCACAGAAGCGCTGGCGTTGAACTAGGGTTAACGCAAGGAGGAAAGTATAAAGAAAAAAATGTCACCGCACAAACACACGCAGCAGTTACAGCACGGTAACGGAATTTCCTCCAGAAACAAAGAAGAGCTAGCCGCCTACAACCCCACCGCCAACCAACCACCCCTACGAGCTTCGCCGGCTTTGCTCCGCGTAAGCGCCTGTCGCGCCAGCCTGCGCACTCTCGCCTCTTCTCCCCAGCGACCGGCGGGAGGAGCCAGACATTCTGGCGCCTCTCTGCCGGACCCGTGGCAGCGGGCGACATCTCGGAGCCGTGCACTGTGCCGACGCCCGCCGACGCTTTGAGCCATGCCCTTCGTTTTTCCAGTGGGGAGGGAAAAGGGGCGCAGTAGTCTTCCACGTTTACTTTCCGTCTCGCGTAGACATTTGGGAGACGGATTCATCATGGCTCATCGTGGCTTTGAGACGTCAGCCACGCGAACTAAGACATCAATCCCCCAATGAGACGTCTTTTTGGTCTTGTGTGCTAGCTGGGATTCTGCTTTTATTGTAAATTAGACCAAGCCCTCGACGTAGCGCGATGCTTTCCTAAATTAGTCATAAATGTAATCGGATTCTTTTTATTGGTGAGTTCCTTATAGTGTTCACGTCGATCGTAAATAGTAAAGGTAGCCGTTATTCGCAGCTTCGAGCATAAACAAATGGACAAAAGGAAAGCTCTCTTGACCAGGCGGAATTCGAACCCTTTAACCTGCCGTCCAAAGGCGTCCGTCTTATTCAGTGGGATACAGAGACACGCTTCGAGGAGGTACATTCATGCGAAATAGATTGGCAATGTTGCCAGTGTTGTCCCAGTGGGCGAGAGAAAGGCACAACGGGAGACAGGGAGGCTGTAGTAGGAACGAGGGACAGTGAGAGGTAAAGGAAGCCTCGGGCAGCGCACAAGGTACACACGCTTGACATGATTCGCAAAATGAATGAAAGGAGGAGGGAAGGAAGAGAGGAGGGAAAGAAAAAGTACACTCTCGGATAACACAGAAAAGAACACGTGGTTGCCCTCGACCCACTGCCCCCATAATTACTCTCAGCCTACTGCTATGTGCTTCTTGATAGTTTATCATGGTAATCATAGAGCTATGCGGCAGTAATATCATGATAGTGATGTCCTGTTGCTAGTGGTCGCAAGCTAGGTACGAAGAACCTACTGCAAGATTTGGCCACGAGCACAGCTGTTTAGCCAGTCTTCGTGATGTACATCAGTGAACCCGCTTCAATCTCTCCCGATTGATGTCTGGGCTTTTACATCCCAACCCCACAGATCATTACGAGAGACTTCATAGTGGAGGGCTTCGGAAATTGCGACCACCGGGGGTTGCTTAACGTGGACAGAGATCGAACAGCACATGGGACTCGGCATTTCGCCTTCATCGAAATGCAGCCGCAACGGCTGGCGTCAGTCTTTCTTAACATGTTCAATAAATGGCGGCTATGAAATGTTACATAGGGGATTAGAGCCTTCGTGGACTTAGAGCCTTCATCACGAGAACGATACTTAGCCAGTCATAATGGTAAAGCGAGAAAGGGGTAAGTTCTGACAACCGAGTGCACTAGATATCGACACATCTCTGCAATGGTCTTTGCTACTGTGTATACTAGTGTATACTTGTTCTTAAGTGCAATGCTAAATTCTTCTCTTTTCGCCCTGACGCTATCGAGGTTGGCCTGTTTCCGTGTGATTAACTTTGTCCTTGTTCGCTTTAGATTGAGGGATATCTTCGCCCTTATTAGTCTGTGGTCACTAATTCTAATCTTATTAACCACTTCTGTGTCTTGTACTATACCTAGATCAGTGCACATTATGAAATCTATTTCGTTTTTCGTTTCTCCGTTGGGGCTTTTCCACGTCCATTTCCTGTTCCTACGTTTCTTGAAGAAAGTATTCGTTACACGGAGGTGGTTTCTTTCGGCGAATTCTGCTAGCATGTCCCCTCTGCTATTCGTATCTCCTTCTCCGTAATTACCGACGGCGTGTTCTCCTTTTAGTTTCTTTCCTATTTTCGCGTTGAAGTCCCCCATAACAATCGTATATTGGGTCTGTACCTTGTTCATTGCCGTTTCTACATCCTCGTAGAACTGTTCTACAGCCTCGTCACTGTGGTTGGTCGTTGGTGCGTAACTTTGTACTAGGACAGGAAGATAATGAGGATATAGAGAAGATGAACGAAGACATTACTAATCTGATCACCGAAACAGCAATCGAAGTAGGGGGCAAAGCACCAAGACATGTTGTTGTGAGTAAACTCTCGGAGTCTACTAAAAATCTAATCAAGCAACGCCAACAGATGAGAATAACTAACTCAAGAGACAAGATAGAATACGCCGAGCTATCTAAGCTCATCAGTAAAAGTAGAGTCAGGGACGTACGTAACCATAACGTGAAAGAAATAGAAGCAGCCGTCAGAAAAGGAGTCAGCATCAAAACAACCAAAAGGAAGCTTTGTGCGGGAAAGAACATAATGCATGCAATGAAAGATAAACAGGGCAACATCGTTACTAACTTTAGTGGCATAACCAAAGTGGCCGAGGATTTCTATTCCGAACTATACAGCTCAAATAGGAGTCTCCCCACCATGAGTGTATTAAATGCCGAGCAGGACTACGAAATCCCATGCGTCACTGCGGACGAATTTAGGAAAGCAATACAGGGCATGTCCCGCGGAAAAGCGGCTGGAGATGACGGCATAACCACCGACTTGATCAAAGATGGCGGAGACTTCCTTATTGGAAAGCTCGCGACACTATACACTCAATGCCTCAAAACTTCAAATGTACCCGAAAGCTGGAAAAACGCAAATATTCTATTATTACATAAGAAGGGAGATATTAAAGACTTGAGGAACTACAGGCCGATCAATCTACTCTCAGCACTTTACAAAATATTCACAAAGGTTATCTCAAACAGAATAAGGGCCACACTTGAATTTAATCAACCGAGAGAGCAAGCAGGGTTCAGAAAAGGATACTCTACCATGGACCACCTGCATGCGGTCAATCAAGTAATCGAGAAATCCGCTGAATACAACAAACCCCTCTATATGGCTTTCATAGATTACGAAAAGGCTTTCGACTCGGTAGAGATACCAGCAGTTCTGGAGGCACTACGTCGTCAAGGAATATGCGATAGCTATATAAACACAATAGCCAACATCTATAAAGATTCTACAGCCACCCTGCTCCTCCATAAGAAAAGCAGAAAAATCCCAATACAGAAAGGTGTCAGACAGGGAGATACAATTTCTCCCATGCTATTTACTGCATGTTTGGAAGAAATCTTCAAAAGGTTAGACTGGGAAGAGACAGGGCTCAGGATTAACGGCGAATATCTGAGTAACCTGCGATTTGCAGATGACATAGTACTCTTTAGCAATGATGGCGACGAATTGCAAAAGATGATTGAAGACTTAAGCCGAGAAAGCGCTAAGGTAGGATTAAGGATGAACATGCAGAAAACAAAGATAATGGTAAATGGCACGGCGAAAAAACGTCTATTCAAGGTCGAAACCCATACATTAGAGGTCGTAGAAGAATATCTGTACCTAGGACAGCTACTTACTGGAGAACCCACCCATATAAAAGAAATCCACCGTAGAATAAACATGGGATGGCGCGCATACGGCAGACATTCACAACTCATGAACGGAAACCTACCACTATCACTCAAACGGAAACTATATAACTACTGCATCCTGCCAGTACTGACTTACGGATCAGAAACCTGGAGAATTACAAAGAAGCTAGAGAGGAAGTTAAGAACCGCGCAGCGGGCGATGGAACGGAAAATGATAGGCGTTACACTAAGGGATAGGAAGACAGCCGAGTGGGTCAGAGAACAAACGGGGGTCGCCGACATAATGAACGATATTAAGAAGAAAAAATGGACATGGGCAGGCCACGTGATGAGAAGGCTAGATAACCGATGGACAGTTAGAACGACGGAATGGATACCAAGAGAGGGTAAGCGCAGCCGTGGGCGGCAGAGAGTAAGATGGGGGGACGAAATCAAGAAATTCGCAGGCATCAAATGGAATCAGCTCGCGCAGGACAGGCAAGGATGGCGAGGATTGGGAGAGGCCTTCGTCCTGCAGTGGACATAAAATTGGCTGATGATGATGATGATACTAGTGTATACCGTGTATACTACCGTGTATACACTTCGCGGCTCTGGCCTGTATTGTCAAAGTTTACGTAACATGCATTGTACCTGTATGATGTAAGGATGGTTGATTAGTCTCGTACGTAGGTTGTGACGTCATTTTAAACTTACCGTAAGCCTCCACGAAGGCAGTATTCTGATTTCTCTGTTTTTCTTACTTTTGGTGACCTAATATTCCTGTATAATTACTTTAGTAGACTGTATATTGTGTCGGTTCTTTTTGTATCATGCGTAAGAGCTAATCTCGGAAGAGTACAGCCCATAGTCGCAAGCAATGGTCAGTTTGTTAGAATATAATCCTAGTCTTTCGGGCGAAAGGAGCTCATGTTGCCCCGATATATGACGCCGCCGAAGGTGAGCAAGACTGCGCGCAGAACAAGCGCTGACCACATATTTCATTAAGTTGTCATTTCAAACTGAAGTACCTCAGTGGGCATCTATCTGTGTATGCACCTGGGAAGACATGTGTGGTTGTGAGGGCTGCGTACACGGTGCTACATCACCGACCACTAAATGGAGCGAGTAACTCGCAAGAAACCTGCGGTCACACAAGAACACAATGCAACGCTGGCAGGTATAGATTCCCATGTTACGCTTTTTCTTTTGTTTTTCTTCATGTGTTGAAATCTTAATGATTCTCTAGTGGCCCCTTGTTGTCTGGAATCGTTAATGTGGATGATTGTACCACAAGATGTGCCAAAAGCGTGATCGGATTATGACACACGCCTTTTGTCAACGCGAAGCGACATTTCTCAGTACGATCTCCTATTGGCCTCGAGATCTACATGTAGGTGGCGGCACTGTGACCACGTGATTGTGGATAGGCGTTCGCCAGCGCGCTTTGAAATGTACACGACGGGGCTCTGTTGTCAGGGGTTTCAGGCAGGAGCTTGCAAATAAAGCATGAAGTGCAGTGAAACGGTAATACATGCGTCCTTAAATCTCACGTCAGTGTAGGGAGAACGCAACATCTTTCTATTGCTCGTGAAGGAAGCATGATATGCCATACAACGGGGCCCTGACAAATCTCAGACTCACCGTTAGACTTCGTCGGCAGTTCTCTCCATCTGTTTTGCTTTCATCATTCTTAAGTTCTCTTCTGGTTACAATGTTGGTATTGCTGTTACGCGAATTAAAGACTTTAGCATTGTGTTCTCGCTCATTTTTCACCATTGGCTACAACAATAAAGGAGTGTTACTGCTCATTGAGTTGAAGCAGTAGCCTGCGTGCTCCACTGTACCACTCACACGCATGCTTGCGTCAAAATGTCCTGCATGTCATGTTCAGTGAAACGCAACGTCGTTAACTGGCTCAATTAATCAAGCTACGTGACTCTACACGCCGCTTGAGTACTGTCACAATATTTGACAAACGCCTAAGTTGTGTAAAAGTTTTAATACTGAAACGCATTACTTTCCTCTAACGATTACTTGCGTGGCCGTGAGAAGACATGGTTCATTTTTTATGCGCTTAAAAATGATGCGTTCTTGAAGCGAAAAACGTCTGTTTTTTTTTCATGCTCACAGTAACATATCGCGAGACAATGTCCCTGCAACACTGCAGTGACACGTTGATGTTTACCGCATAATTTATTGAGGAGGTCTCTTAGTGTACTTTGTCGTATAATCCACAACAGGTGCCAAAATGAAATAACTGTGCCGAACCGGTGGTGCGACAGTGGCTTAACGCGCTCTGAGATTTTAAGAATGAGCCGACACTGCAGCGCAATAGACAAATAATATTATCGCTATTACTTACATGCTTGGATAAGAGTTCACGAAAGCATACAACACTGCACTTGCTCAGGGAACAAACGTATTGGAGAATATGTTTGACGTACACGCGCATGTAGGAGCGCCGGGGCTAGCAGATGACGCAAGGAGCTATCTACGCAAGGAAGCTTCATGAACTCGCCGCTAGGAGACGACTGTGTTCCATCTCGAGGCCTCGAGGCCTGAAACATCGGCTTCCACGGCAAGAGGTTCCGCTTCATTCAGGTAGCGATTCCGGCACGATAACGACTCGGCCAATGTAGCGAAAAAGCCTTACACTCATGCCAATGCCAATTTCCATCTCTCGAAACCATTGATAGGTAGTAAAAACCTAAATTCGTGCTACCATATGCGGGTCGTCAACGCCAGGCATGTAACACAATATACTGTGATGTAACAAATCCAGTTCGACGACTCAGTGAAGTACACCGAAGCATCTTTCGCCGGTTTCGTAGTGTGGCAGGCGATCCCGCAGATGGATTCTGACGCATCAGTCTTCGTTTGTTCTTATGCCTATACGTGCAGTGAGGGGTGAAGTTGAATGCTCAAATTTAATGCTTACGCTTCGAGTGAAACAAAATTCGGAGAAATAGGTATCACTTATTAAGAAGAGCATCGGTGTAGTACGGTTAATTATTCAACATTTTTCGCTTTCCGGCACATCGCGAGATATCTTGTAGCGGGTACACACCAATAAACAAACCGGTAAAATTAATTCATGTGCACCACCATGCACGCACCTTGCGCCTCTTATTCAGATCAGCATTGTGTCGCGAGAACCGCGTCGCGTAGAATGTTTTCTTGTTATTTTCTTCTTTTCCGGCTACTTTTGTACAAGGGTGCTCTACTAAACGAGCCCGCACACCGCAGGGAGCATTCCGGGAGACGGGACGCCGAGGATGAGGGGCATTTGTGCGCGCCGCGGCCAGTTTCTGGAAAGCGTTGTTTGTGTTGGTTTTGTGGCGAGGCCGGATGCACGCGATCGTAGAAGCTCGTATAACATCGTTACCGTCGACCTGCCTGACTTGTCCGTGTAAGGCGGTTTCCTATTGGTGGGAGGCGGTGGTGGTTCGAGCCGTCCGCGTCGCCGTGGATGCTGAAAAAGTGTTATTTAAGCGGCGACACTGGCCTTTTTTGGAGAGAGCGAACTCGGGGACCATGACGCTCGGCATCACCAGGGAGCAGTCCGGCAGGCCGACGGGGTATGATACCATTTTCTGTGTTTTATAATTTTTGCCCTGTGTGTTTTACAACTTCAAGATGTCTTAGCTAAATAAACCCCCCAATGAGTGCTTTCCCAATTCACCGTGTCGACTCCTCATCCCTTGCCTGCGCGGAGTGGCTCCCACGCCTCTTCGTCTTCCTGACCTTCCGATGCGTCTAACATTCACGGCCCCGACGTTTCGCTACAAAGTGGTGGAGGTTGCTCGGTAGCGATATTCCCGCTCTGAAATTATGCCCCGAGTCAATAAGCATCAGGAAACTACTTCGGACTGCTCCACTATGACGGAACCCCCTTCCTTTCTCTCTGCTATGGCTACCCCCCAAGCAAAACCTTTCGTCGGACCGCCAGTCTTCAGAGGCGCGCCAGAGGAATCTGTTTCCGAGTGGCTACTTTGCTACGAACATGTCGCGTCGCTGAACAACTGGGACCAAGCCACGAAAGTTAAATTTTTATATCTGGCTCTAGACGGTGATGCAAAAAAATGGCACACCACTCAAATTCTCACGGGTGCACCTAATTCATGGGAACAATGGGCGACGTCATTGAAAACGTCATTTACTAGCCGTCACTCAGTCGAGATCGCCAATTTACGACTACAAAACAGAACCCAACTGCCGTCCGAAAGCCCGGAGCAGTATTACTATGACGTCGTACAGCTTTGTGCAAGAGCCAACCCGTCTATGTCAGAAGATGACCGGTTGCGGCACCTTATGCGCGGTCTGCGTCCGGATGTGCAAGAAAAAGTGATAATCGCAAACCCGGAAACTTGCGCCGAATTCCTCCGAATTTTACAGCGCATAAATTACGCAGTCTTGATGAGCCGTATGTCGGGGTCGCGGCCGATTGACTACCACTATCCTACTGGATTGCAGTCGTGGATGCAAAACACCGCGCCTCCGGTAGGGATGGCATCCGCCGCCGCGGCAGTGCAGCCTACTCCTACATGTGTCGCCACGTGCGCCGCAGCTGAACTGCGTTGCCCGCGGGAGACTGCCGACCGCGAGGGAGACTTGAAGACGATTGCAGACTCCATCGTCTTACTGTCTGACCGGCTAAAAAGCATAGAAGACGAGATGCGTCGCCCCCCAGTGCCTTGGCCACCGAGAACGTCCCGTGCCAACGACGGGCGTCCCCGATGCCAGATTTGCCGCCGCATCGGCCACGTAGCACGGCAGTGCCGGCAACGGTTCCGGGATGGCAGAAATGATCATGCGGAGCCCCTTGGCAATCAGAACGGGCAGCATAACCCTTCGGGAAACGAGAACGGCCGGGCCTAAGGGGCCAGCCCGGCCGCCCCATCGGCACATTGTCCGAAAGTCAGCTTCTCGTAGTCCCCACACGAGCCAATGGTAGCGAGACAAAACTCGTAATTGATACCGGTTCATCCGTAAATGTCATCTCAGAAGAATTAGCCAACAAAATTTGCGCTGCATCCAAATCGAGAAAAGACATTTTCATCAGAGGAATTGGCGGAGGCTTGCTCACCCCTCATGCTGAAGTTGAAATAAATATTGAATTTGGCACCACCGAAGTTCAAGAAAAGTTTTTAGTGGTCAAGAATTGCCCGTACGAGCTGCTCGGTGGTCTCCCTTTTTGTCGAACAGTGCGACTTCTTATTGATTTTCACAAGAAAGAGCTCCAACTCAATGGCGAGGTTTTTCGACTACGGGTAGACTCAAGTGCCCCCGAACACAATGATGTGCTTACAGTGCGGTGCCACGAGCACATTCGCATTGAACCTCGCACAGAGGTCGCCATTGAAGTAAAAGTTGCAAGGGACGGAATACACCTCGTCGAGCCGAACAGCACGCTGAGAAGTGGACTCCAAGTTGCACGCACAGTGACGAGGATCGAGCATGGGAGAGGCCTGCTTCGTATTGCTAATCCCACCATGTCGCCAGTAAATTTGCTCAGCGGAACAAAGCTTGGATGGGCTTCATCTATTCACGACGCACAGCTGGCAATAGCGGCTCCCGAAAACGATCGAGTGCCTCATGAGCTTGACATACAGACTGGGGATAACCTGCAGCAATCTGAACGGGATGAGCTGCTGTCGCTCATTGAGAAATACCGTCATCTATTTACAAGCAATGATAACCCCATCCGGCAAACTCACGTCGCTGAACACGTGATCGACACAGGTGATTCTCGACCAGTTCATCAGCACCCATATCGCCATTCCCCGTTTGAAAGGCAAAAGATTGAGCAACAGGTCGAAGAGATGCTGCGCGATGGGATAATTAGAGAATCTCACAGTCCTTGGTCATCACCTGTCGTCCTCGTTAAAAAGCCAAATGGGACTTGGCGTTTCTGCGTCGATTTCCGAAGAGTCAATGAAGTGACTAAGAAAGACGTGCACCCACTGCCGCGAATTGATGACATTCTCGACGTGCTTCAGGGGTCAAAATATTTCACCACACTCGATCTAACATCAGGCTACTGGCAAGTGAGCATCAAAGAGGAAGATAAGCCAAAGACCGCGTTTGCCTGTGGACCCGGCCTGTACGAATTCAACGTTGTCCCTTTTGGCCTGTGCAACGCCCCTGCCACATTCCAGAGAATGATTAACAAAGTCCTCAGCGGTCTCCTCTGGAGGGTTTGTTTGGCGTACTTGGACGACATCGTAATTTTCTCCAAGACCATGGCAACCCATTTGCAAGATTTGGAAAGTGTGTTTTCGGCTTTGGACGCGGCAAATTTGCGACTGAAGCCCGAGAAATGCAGCTTCGCCCGCCAGGAAATAAAATATTTAGGACACATTCTCACAGGTGAAAGCATCCGGCCAGATCCAGACAAAGTAGCAGCGATCGAGAGATTCTCCCAGCCGCGAAACAAAAAAGGTGTACAGAGTTTTCTCGGAATCTGTAACTACTATCGGCGATTCATCAAAGACTTCTCTCACATTTCTCGGCCTCTAACCAACTTAACTAAAAAGGATGTTCCTTTCGTGTGGGATGCAGCCTGCGAAGCGGCGATGCAGTCCCTCAAAGAAAAGCTGATCACAGCCCCAGTTCTAGGTCAGTTTGAGCCGGGAAAGCCGATAGAGGTGCACACCGATGCCTGCGATTACGGCATTGGCGCCGTGTTGGTCCAGAAAACTGAAGGTCAAGAAAGAGTCATTGCCTATGCGAGCCGCCACCTCAACAAGGCTGAGATGAATTACAGCACAACTGAAAAGGAATGCCTCGCAGTCGTGTACGCCTGCGGACAGTTTCGGCCATACCTCTTTGGCGCTAATTTCACGGTCGTGACTGACCAAGCTAGCCTAGCTTGGCTTATGAGAGTGAGAAATCCGAACGGTCGCCTTATGCGATGGTCGCTGTTACTTCAGGAGTTCGACATAACGTTGCGACACCGCCCTGGCCTCAAGAATGGAAATGCCGACACGCTTTCCCGCCTTCCTCACGATCCCGCACCAGTAAGCGAAGAAAACCCCTTACCGTTGCTGGTTTTGGATCAGGTGGATGTTGGAAAAAAGCAGAGGGCAGAACCATGGATTAGAGACATTGTACAGCACCTCGAGCACCCGAGTGCTCCCGTTGTCAGGAAGACCAAAAGAACGGCACGGAGTTTTCGGTTAATCGACGGTGTACTGTATCGGAGGGCGAAAGGCTTTGAGAAAGATCGCGCGGCTCTCGTTGTCCCCAAGTGCTTGAGGTCTGAGATATTAAGGCACTGCCATGACGACTGTACGGCAGGCCACTTGGGTGTCAAGCGTACATGGGAGAAGTTGCGTTACCGATATTTCTGGCCGAAGATGTTCGCATACGTCAGCAAGTACGTTCTCTCCTGCCCTGACTGCCAGACGCAAAAGCAACCGCCGGGGAAGCCGGCCGGTTCCCTCCAACCAATCCCGGCTGTAGGTCGACCGTTTCAGCAGTCGCTACCGGTAATATCGGGTCGGGCGCACAACGTGGATGCGACTACACCCTGGATGCGATGAAAGTGGCTCGCCGGCTGCGGCAGGCTCGAAAATTAGTCAATGAACGGGAAAGGCGCCAGCAAGAAAGAACAAGCGCAGCTACGATGCCGACGACGCGGACGATGAGTCCGGTGCCGATCACGAGGTGCGAGATCCAAGTGGTGATGTGCGCGAGTGCAGTGATGACCGCGAGTTCCGTCAAAGTGAAGTGCGCGAGCGCAGTGCCGGGAGTGATGTCCACGAATTACACCCCAGTGTTGTGCGCGAGTGCGACGTCAATGGTGATGTGCGCGAGTGTGGTTCGCGAGCGGACCGAGAACTTCGTTTGCGTCATGGTGTGTGCGAATCAGGGACCAGTGATAAAGTGAGACAGCGCGAAAGCTCAGACTCTGAAACTGAACTTTACAGCGACTGGAAGACCTTTTCAAGCGGCAACAACGGACAACGAAATGCCGCCGCTTACGACACTGATACTGACTTGTATTACAGTGCCAGCGAGTGAACTTTGGTGATTTTCAGTCTCGCGATTCTCCATTTGTTGTTTTAAGTTTTCCACCTTTTAGATGTATAACTTTTCTGAAACGAGTACCTCCCATAACTGTTGTATGTAAAATTGTTTTTTTTTTCGTACTTCTTTTTTCGTGGGTTGCAAGTAAAACGAGTGGGTCACTCTTTTTCGTAGGGGGGAGGTGTCGCGAGAACCGCGTCGCGTAGAATGTTTTCTTGTTATTTTCTTCTTTTCCGGCTACTTTTGTACAAGGGTGCTCTACTAAACGAGCCCGCACACCGCAGGGAGCATTCCGGGAGACGCGACGCCGAGGATGAGGGGCATTTGTGCGCGCCGCGGCCAGTTTCTGGAAAGCGTTGTTTGTGTTGGTTTTGTGGCGAGGCCGGATGCACGCGATCGTAGAAGCTCGTATAACATCGTTACCGTCGACCTGCCTGACTTGTCCGTGTAAGGCGGTTTCCTATTGGTGGGAGGCGGTGGTGGTTCGAGCCGTCCGCGTCGCCGTGGATGCTGAAAAAGTGTTATTTAAGCGGCGACACTGGCCTTTTTTGGAGAGAGCGAACTCGGGGACCATGACGCTCGGCATCACCAGGGAGCAGTCCGGCAGGCCGACGGGGTATGATACCATTTTCTGTGTTTTATAATTTTTGCCCTGTGTGTTTTACAACTTCAAGATGTCTTAGCTAAATAAACCCCCCAATGAGTGCTTTCCCAATTCACCGTGTCGACTCCTCATCCCTTGCCTGCGCGGAGTGGCTCCCACGCCTCTTCGTCTTCCTGACCTTCCGATGCGTCTAACATTCACGGCCCCGACGTTTCGCTACAATTGTATGACACAAATAGAGAAGCATTCATTTTCGCCGTACTACTTCCGGCACAGTCGCGTACTGCATTTTATCTCTCTTTTTGCAGCGAAAAGGTAACCGTAAGACCTTCGTCGTGCCAGTTTTAATAGCGAACCTATTTACGTTAGCCGTAAGTTAGCAAGCATGATGCAATACCACGTAACATGTGTTCGGAGATTTCGGCGGAAATCAGTCACGTGACATTGCGCTACGTGATGTTGGCGGGAACATGTCGCGCCCCATGGCGTTATGTGATTTATGCAAGAACATGCGTCGTGACATTGCGTTACGTTATTTTTGTTGCCTACGTGACGTGTTCGCGCCAAAAGGACGTAACAACATTCACGGGACAGGCTCCAGCGAAAACCACGTAAGGCGATGTCACTAGGCAGATCCCCACCAAAATATCACATGACTATCAAGTGACCTGTTCTCGTTAACTTTCGGCCAGCCTTGCTGTTATCTGGCCTTGCGCGACCTGGCGGAAACTGCGTACTTTTTATTCCATGGAAGCATACGTCAGATAAGTCATTGCTCAGCGGCTATTATAGGGACAGAGTCCGAACCATATTGGACGGTCCTGATAACAGTTCGATACTTCCGTATGTTTTTCTCGCATTGCCCCAGCGCTCTAAACATTTACGATTTCATCACAAGCCAGTAAACATGATCCTGGAAACGCGTGTTGAAAACTGAAAGGCACGGCCACTACCACGTGACGACCACCATTCTAGAAATGGTGTATAATGCTCGTAATAATTACATTTGCTATGCTTTCATGTCCGGATGTTCACAGCTTCTCATAACTTGTGCGCATACACCGTAGTTAGTGAAATCCGTAAGCCGTGACATACATTCTCTACTACTGATAAAACTTTTTTTACAAATGACTCATTCGTCATTTTCTCGTTATTGGCAGAAAAAATAGCAAGACAGCCTTAAGCCGTTCATTGTTTCCGAGCGTTTTTGTCCTCTTGGACGATGCGTGCACATGTCCTTCACCGTCTAGCTAACCGGTGCCCATCGAGGCAGCCCAAATATCTGGGCTTCGAATAAGTGGGGCGAGTTTTCGCGTAGTTTTTACACAGCATCACCAGGAAAAACAAACGTTGTGACATTAATGCATGTGCGTGTGAAACCTTCCGTACGCCTCACCGATAAGGAGCTGAACGTTTTGATGAGTCTCTAATGCTGCTACAGATGGCCCGTGTCTCCAGCATGTGGTACGTCTATAGATCAATTGTTTACGCGCTTTCTGTCGCATCTGGGGCTTGCGCGTGTACGGTCGAGTTCTAGAGCAACGTTTACCAACAAACGTCGCTTGCATGTCCAACGTCTCTCCTTTGCATTCCTCTGTTTTTGTGCTCGCTTCCCTTTTGCAAACTTCGCACCATGTTAACCTACGTACATTGTATATTTTTTCATTGCCACTCGTCCCCTTAGTGGTCGCGCGGTGGCGCGAGTCGTAGGCCCGCATCGTTGACGCGCCACCTCTGCATATAAAAATGGCTCTGCTCGTTCTTACGGGCTCGTTACTCTGCAACAGCGCATCGTCGAAGTTTGGCCGCAAGCTCACCGACGCGATAACCGGGGTCGGGCAGAAGTCGTCTCACACTCTGTCGAGTTGAGGCACGGCGGTTTTCATACTACGATTTCTTTTGTTCGGGAGTGGCGCACTTCGGTCGTCACATCTTAATGATGACGTGGTAGGCCTGGAGAAATGCGGTATTATGTCGCATTTATGGTGAGAATTGCCAATGAAGCAAGAAGCAGTCATTGAGTCGGCGAAGAAGCCAAAAGCAGTCCTTGTATTGCAGGAGCAGAGCTCTAGGTTGTTCCTCCTTACGCCCAGGAAGGCTAGAGCTGACATCGAAAACTGGTTTAATAGTTCGGATCGCCCGTACTGCTTATGTTGCATGCAAGAGAGCGGAGTGATTAGGCATTTCTAGAAATTCCCCGATGTCGTAAACTGCAGTTCCTCTGTTAATGTATTCGTGGCTTCAGCATTACTTTCGCTTTGACAGTGTACAGTTCGGTCATGCCTCTTGCGATGCAGATATGACGGTTGAGGAGCAGATGCTAGTCGCCTTCGGTGACACCTTCAGAGTGTGTAAGTTATTTGGTGTCGACGGTAATAACGCTGGAACGAGACGGAACAGCCAGGTGCCTTTCAAGTAGACTTACAAATAGTGACTGATGTTCATATCCAGTGGTGCCGTGTTGTCGGCTAAAATCGCTGGCGGCTGCGATCTTAACCTATGAACTCTCTGTTGATTTAGAGAATCCATGCCTACAATTTGCATTTCTAGAGCAATGCTCTAAGACAACAAAACTTCCAGAACAAAGCTCGCTGTCGATCATGCCTCTCGCTGTTAAGGTCCCAGTGAGTTTTTATGCCTAGCCTCCGCCTGTCCGAATATGTGGCCCTTACCATGCAGTTTCCACATTCTTAAACGTGGTGACAAACGGGCTATTGATTACGGAGTAGTCGGCTCCGGTATCGACAAAAATTGCAACGTTATGACCACCCTCTATCACGTCGAGGTAAGTACAACGTCAGCTTGCATTGCGTCTAGGCCGTCCCGTCGGACCATCGCTGCCGTCGATTTGTTTCGTTGCTTCTGGGTCGCATCGGTAGCTCTTTTATTTTCTAAGCTTTTCTTGGCGAACATGAATCACCTTACACGTATCTATCTATCTATCTATCTATCTATCTATCTATCTATCTATCTATCTATCTATCTATCTATCTATCTATCTATCTATCTATCTATCTATCTATCTATCTATCTATCTATGTCCAGCTGCTCTCTAGGCAGTCTTGATTACCTGGTGCACCCCAAATTTTAGGAGATTGGTTACCAATGTATTTTATATGACTACATCCATGTACTCGTATCCTACGTCACCATAAACGACCCTGCAACCATTTAAATGATACACCCCAAATTTTGGGAGCTTGGGAACCAATGTACATTATATCACTACAGCCGTATAATCCTCATCTACCGCACGTTTAGCGACCCTAAAACCATGTGTGCTTCATACCTGTATAAACCTATATTGTCATCATCAGCCTGTCTATGCCCTCTGCAGGGCAAAGGCCTCGCCCATACATCTCCAATTATTCTTGTCCTGTGCTAACTGGGCCCAATTTATCCCCGCAAACTTCCTGATCTCTGTCCACCGAACTGTCTGTCGCAACCTGCCACGTTTGCCTTCTCTATGAATCCACGGTCTTACCGTTAATGACCAAAGGTTGTCTCATGTCCGCACCACATGGCCCACCCATGCCCAATTCTTCGTAATATCTTTTGTGTCCCTAAAACGCGTCTGCTCCGTAGGTGAGTACCTGTAAGGTGTAACTGTTGTAAACTTTCCTCTTGAGAGTAATTGGTAAGCTACCGATCATTATCTGACAGTGCTTGCCAAATGCACTCCACGCCATTCTTATCATCCTAATCATTTCAGCCTCATAATTCGGATCAGGGGTCACTACCTGACTTAAGTAGACATATTCACGCACTACTTTCAACGAGTCACGAACTATCTCAAATCGCTGTGCTTGCCCAAGGCTATTGAAGATTAGTTTTCCGCCCATTATTTTCAGGCCCACTGTTCTACTTTGCCCATTTATTTCAGTCCTCATGCTTTGTAATTCATCTCCCGAGTTACCTAGCAAGGTAACGTCATCAGCAAAGCTCAGGTCACTGAGTTATTCATCATCGACTCTTACCCCGACCCGCTCCCAATCCAGTGTTGTAAATACTTCTTGCATACATGCTGCGAATAATATTGGAGAGACAGTGTCCCCTTGTCTTACGCGCTTCCCTACACGCTTCCGTAGAGCATCGGACGCGACATCCGAAGGTCGTGGGTTCGGTTCCCACCGAAGGCAGTTTTGTCTTTCCGTCCACTTTAATTCCCTTCTACTTTCTCCGCAATTACAAATACCACAAATACCACAAGTAACTTCCCCTATGCTTTCCTAGGCTTCATGGTCTGTTTGCTCATTAAGTTGTTTCTAACAAATAAAGAACGAGCCCTTGACCCCTCCCTTTCGGCGCTTCCTTATAGTTATATTGCTGCTCTCCTTATGGAGGACTATGGTGGCGATGGAGCCGTTGTAGATGTCTTCCAGTAGTTTTACATAGTGCTCGTCTACGCCTTGATTCCGCAACGCCTGCATGACTGCTTGAGGTGTCCACCGACTCAAATGCTTTCTCGTAATCTACGAAGGGCACATGTAGGGGCTGGTTATACTCCGCGCATATCTCTATCATCTCATTGATAGTATGAATATGGTCTACTGTTTTGCAGCATTTACGAAACCCTGTTTGTTTGTTCGGTTGACTGATATCTAAGGTGCCACCATTTCTTTAAAAGGTTACCTTGGTAAATACGTTGTAGACGACTGATACCATCGACTGAAACCTGTATGAACTAATGACCAACTAAAATAAACGTAAGAAACGCCGGGGACATCAGTCAAAAATTCAGACAGACTGTCGGGTTGTAAGCCTGTAAGCTACATGTTATTTTGGCCTGTTTGCAGCTGTCGGCCTATTTGCGGCTGTCGTATATCACATCTGAACCGCACTTGCTGATGAAAAAGCTGGGAAAATGACCAGGCGTGTGTCCTGTATCCTTGAACTTTCTTCAACTTCTAGAAATGCATGCGTGTCTTCTCACTTGCACTAACAAGTGAAGCTCTGTGCTCAAATTATCTCCTCTAGCCTGTTTTGCTGCAATTGTCAAGCTGCCATGCCATATGAATCAGTTGGTGATGCAGCTCCTTTTCACGATGGTAAAGCCCATATGTCTATTGTCGGTCGTGGTTCAACAACCAAGCAATATTTCAAATACGCTATGTTCTTTTATTTTATCGTTATCCTTTGTATGCAGCACAAAGTTTGAGTGCAGTTACATTACATTGGGACTTGTCTGTCTTTTATATGCAGGTCAATTATGGCAGCGGTGTGCTTGTTGAGCGATCTGTTCTAGATCGCCTGCGAGCGCACTGCCATGGCCTTCCAACCAAATTTGCCAGAAAACTTCTGCGGCAGAGGAGCTCCAGGGGAAGATACTGCACGGTGAAGGGAGTAATCGGCATAAAGATGACCCTCCAAACGAAGGCTTCGATACACTGCGGCTAGATGCTGTAATTGGTATGTACCACTTTGTGAAGACGATAACACTTCATGTGAAAGCTGTATTTTTAGCACTGCATCACATGGATTCCGAGCACATATTGGTACTCCCACATATCGAGTAACTTCTTGTGATTCAAAATAATTTGCGTAGGGACTGTTAAAGCACAGTTTGTTGTATGTATCCTTAGCAGAAAATGGAAACTGGTTGGTACATTGATTGGTACAGTTCTCGTGAACATTACCTATCTTGTAAGTTGCCGGAGGATGCATTGATTTTCTGTATCCGAAGAGACAAAAATTGGGAGATCCCATGTGCAGTGGGAATCAAGGAAATGCAAAGCACGCATAAGGAACATAAAATGGATTTGCAATGTTGCCTCGCTATAACGAGTTTGGTACATATGAAGTTAACGAAACGGCCGCAAGAGCACCATGACTGTGGCATGTAAACCTTGCCGCTCATACACGCATATCATGACTCTAACGTTATGACCTGTCATTTACGTTCGTCATGCAGTCGTGTTGTGCCGCAGCAATTTTTGTATACCTCCCATTAAGGAAACGAGTGGCCTGTAGATCATGCCGCTCATGACATGCATGTCACGATTTTCATGTTATGACCTGTCGTTTATGATCGTCATGCAGTCATGTTGCGCCAAACCAATTTTCGTATACATCCCATTAACGAAACGGCAGTATAGCGCCAGGACCATGGCATGTAAATCAGGCCGGTCATGACACGCGTGTCATGACTGTAATGTTATGACCTGTCATTTATGTTCGTCATGCAGTCATATTGTTGCATACCAATTTTCCTATACATCCCACTAACGAAACGGCCAAGAGAGCACCAAGACCGTGGCATGTAAATCATTTCGCAGTATGCGAAAGTCTGTGTGGCACAACAAGTTACTGAGAAAAGAATATCGCAAAAGTATTTTTGTTATATCACAGGCGTTATGTAGAAACATATCTTCGTTTTTGCCGAATGACGTGACAACATGCCGCTGCCGGTTGTGCTGGGGGCTGCCATCTCCCGAACCTCTCGCACGCTGGTCTGCTGCATAAGCTCCTCTGAGAAGACGAAATGAGCGAGCGAGCGGCTCCCACCGCGAAGACGCTGGCTGTGCCAGTGTGGCGCGCATGTGCAGTTCGCGTCTCCATCTATTGACTGGACCGGATGGACAGCTGAACCGCTTAGCTTATACTGCCTAGTGACGACCAGAGAAAAAAAAATCTCCCCATAAAGGGAACCCTCAGTAGTATGGGAATCAGCCATGAGTCGACTTAAAGTCATGTATATCTTTTAATTTCTTCATCGCTGTTCACGGTCCTTCCATTCGACGTTTCCCTGATGCTCCTCTACCGGGTTGAGCTGGGACAGGTGCTCGGGTTTATGCGGAAAGCGGTAGCCGTGCGTCATGCTCATTGCAGGGAGTTAACCTGCCACCAAGGAATCTTTGCGCGTGGAGCAAACGGCGTACTGACTGTGATCGCCGTCTGCGACAAACTCCCGTTGCAGAACGGCGATGGCCTTGGCACGGGTCTGCTCATTTTTTGACAGTGGATATCTTGGTCACATTGTTATCGAACGAAAGCCGGTCGCATAACTTCCAGCTGTGGCCCAACGTGTGGTCGAGAAAGTCACGCTTAAAGCGAGCATCAGCGCCACCAACCTCGGGTAGCTACCGCTTCCGGTGCTTAGCGGCCGCTTGGCAACGCTGTGGTAGCCCGCGCCGATGCAATGCCATCTTCTTTCGTCGAAGCGCACCCCATGACTACTGCTGTAGAAGAGACCGCGCCGGGGGACAGCAAGAGCTTTTATTTTTATGGATGGATGGATGGATGCTATGAGCGTCCCCTTTGTAAAGGCGCAGTGAGATGTGCGCCACCAGGCTCGTAAAAAAATTTAAAAACCTTTTTTCCTCTCTCTTTAAGTCGTCCTCATGCATTTTAAATCTACTTTAATCGATCATACTATAGCAAAAACGTTAACTCATGGCCCTGTTCTCTGGCCCTCATAAATGAAAGTCCTCATTTATCCCGCTAATTATATTTGTCCATTCTTTCTAGTTTTCTGCCACCAGTATTCTAACCGTCTGTTACTTATTTCAATCATCCGCTTCCGCTTTCCAATGTTCTCCCTAAAACCCAAGGCTTCATGTAGGGAACTGCCCAAACGTACACCTGGGTGCATATTTCCGCATTCAATCAGAACATGCTCCGTCGTTTCCCTATCTTCATTAGAGCATGTGCATTTTTAAAGCGAAGCATTTCTTTGCGAACTTCGGCGACTTTGAGCGTATCTATCTATCTATCTATCTATCTATCTATCTATCTATCTATCTATCTATCTATCTATCTATCTATCTATCTATCTAGCCGCCTACGATTTTGTGCTATCCTGGCCGTTTCGCTAATGGGATGTTTACGAAAATTGTACAACGAAGGCCAAGAGAGCACCAATGACCGTGGCATGTAAATCATTTCGCAGTATGCGAAAGTCTGTGTGGCACAACATGACTGCCTGACGAACATAAATGGCTGGTCGTAACATGAAAAGCATGAAATGCATGTCATGAGTGGCATGATTTACATGCCACGGTCATATTGCTCTCCAGGCCGTTTCGTTAATGGGATGTACACGAAAATTAGTATACCACAATATGACTGCATGATGAACATAAATGTCAGGTCATAAAATCAAAATCGTGACATGCACGTCATGTGCGACATGACTGACATGCCACGCGTTTTGATAATGGGATGTTTGGCACGCCGCAACATTACTGCATGAGGATTATAAATGACAGCTCATAACATGAAAATTATAATATCCATGCCATGAGCTACATGATTTACATGCCACGGTCTTAGTGCTCTCCTGGCCATTTCGTTAATGGGATGTATGCGAAAATTCGTATGCCACAACATGACTGCATGACCAACATAAATGACAGATATTGACACGAAAAGCATGACAATCATGTTATGGGCGCAAGATTTACATGCCACGGTGTTGGTGCTCTCCTGGCCGTTTCGATAATGGGATGTATAGAAAAATTAGTATACCAAAATATGACTGCGTGGTAAGCATAAATGACAGGTCATTACATGAAAATCCTGACATGTATGTCATGAGCGACATGATTTACATGACACGCGTTTCGTTAATGGGATGTATATGCAAATTGGCATGCCACAACATGACTGAATGACGAACGAAAATCACAGGTCATAACATGAAGATCATGACATGCATGTTTTGAGCGACATTATTTCCATGTCACGGTTTTGTTGCTCTATTGGCCGTTTCCTTAATGTGACGTATACGACAATTGGTATGCTGCAACATGACTCCACGATGAACATAAAGGACAGGACAAAACATGAAAATCATGATATGCACGTCGTGAGCGACATGATTTATATGGCACTCGTTTCGTTAACGGTATGCACACGAAAATTACCATGCCACAACATGACTGCATGAGTGTGATGTGCGCGCAAAAGTGCGTGCCCTAGAGGGGCTGACAAAGACGCCGATGACGACGACGACGAGGCTGGAGCAGGCGCAAGGTTGCGCGAGCGGAGGAGCGTTTAAAGGGGGTGAGAAGAAAGAGAAGACACGACAGACGGACCTCTGCGTTCGGCACAGTCGGGTGCCCGGGCCCGACTGTCGAGGATCTCTGCCAGCGGTCCACGAGTTGGGCCTGCGGGCTTCACGAGGCCGCCTCTGGATCCTGCCCACCACACCACCTGCTGCAAGGCTGTTTGGTATCCAGGAATACTCCATCAAGCCTTCGCTCTTTCGTCTCCTCGGCGCTCTCTTCCACGCTCTACGCCATTCAACGCTACCTCGGCTCCTTCCCGTTGCCCGTCCCGCCAGACGGTGAGCCTGTGCCGGCTGAGACTCTTGTTCTCTTATTAGGGACGCTAAGGGCCTAACCGCATGCACGCGATTTTCGAGCGACAGCGACGAGCGACATGATTTGCTGTCGCGAAGCCCCATCCGTCGCTGTCGCTCGTCGCGTCGCGCGTTTCTGGAAAACTAGAAAAGATCGCTTGTCGCCCGGAAGTGAGCGTGACGATTTCCGGCAACATGGCTGCACGCCTGATCCTCGCTTCGGTTGCAATTTGCTCTTGATGCTTGTTATCCGCGCGTTATTTAAGGACTGCAAGCAGGCGCGTAGCCAGGATTTTTTTTCGGGGGGGGGCTTGAAGAGTCAGTGTATACGGCCGTTCAAGCGCGTAGTTTTTTTTTTTTTTTAGAGGCCCAGCTCCTTAAGGCGTGCGTCCCCGCTGTATGTAGTAGGTAGCCACCGGCGCGTTGTTAGTTGTTGTTAGTGGCTTTGGAGGAAAAGAAATAAGGCGCTAATTTCTGCAGCCCGTAAGGGAGCACGGCTAAGCGCCTTAGGGGGAGGGGTATGGGGATAAAAGAGAAGAAGAAAAAGAGGAGTAGGAAGTGTTCAGACGCGGTGGCACAAACACGGGCACACCGCACGCAAAAGGCCGCCTACGTCGTCAGGGCAACACACAGCAGTGGTGGCGTTTCCGCCGCAGGCTAGTGTCCAATCACTCGCGCTGCAACAGAGGGATGTGCACGCCGGCAAACTTCACGCATGCCGCGCGCATCGGGTGGTCTGTTGGCACACAGTCCAGTACATCCCTGATGGTCCCGATGAGCATGGCGATGAGGACATCGCGGGGGTCGACGTCGGGGTCCGGTGAGGCAGCAGCAGGCGGCGTCAAAGCGTCGGCAGCAGCAGCAACAGGTGGTGTAGCAGGGCGAGGCGCTGGCGCGGAGCGCTGGCGTCCGTGAGCCATGGCAGGTGGTTTGGGCGGGCCGGTCTTCACTGCAGCGGCGTACGAGCGCACCTCGCGGGTCTCTTCGCGCACTGCAGCTTTGACTGCCCGTCTCGAGAGCAGGGCCGGTGATGATGCAAGCACGGTCGCCACGCGCATTTCCTCCTGCCATCGCGGGCAAGTGGGATTGTCGGCGGCGTGGCTCCCGTTGCAGTTGATACACCGGGGCTTGCATAGATCCGTGGCCAGGTGTTGGCGGCCACAGATGATGCATGCACCGACCCGCCGGCATGCCTCGACGACGTGGTCGAAGCGCCCGCACCGTCGGCACTGCTGTGGTCGCGGCTTCACGTGTCGAACTCGAAGCCGCAGCCCGCTGATCTTGACAACGTCGGGAGGGGTAGGAGCACCGAAACGCACCTTGACGGCGCGTCCCTCCCTCGTCGCCGAGAGTATTGGAGCTGCGGAATCCAGTCCGGTACGCAGCTGCTCGTCTGTGATGTCGCCGTCCACCCCGTACACGTACCCGAGGCTGGATCGGCGATCAGCGGGTTCCCGGGCAGACACGGGCACGCCGTTGAGCTCCTTGATGGTCAGGAGCTCGGCCAGGCGCTCCGCCGACGACGCATCCGCGGCCACAATGTTGCGACGGTGATTAACGCGCACCGCCGCCACACCGGGCCGCGAGGAGAGTGCCGCGGCGAGGGCCAGGCGAGGCGAGTCCGTGAACGAACTGCCGGGAGTGGAGGGGCGGTAGAGCACAGTTCCTACCGTGCCTGTTTGGGGCTCGATGACCGCCGCTTCCAAGGCCCGTGCTCGCCGGCGCGCTGCCTTACTGACGACGAGTTGATATCCGTCATCGGCAGGCGCAGGGGTGGGGGTCCGGGGCGGACGCTCGGCCGGGGAGTTGAGGGGCCTCGACGTAGGAGGGGCCACTGCTGCTGTGGGCTCGGGGGTGCGTTGTTGCGCCCGCTGCTGCCTCTTGCGCTTATTTCTTCGGCGCCGGGCGCTTTTGCTGCCGACGAAGGTCACGACCGTCCTTGGGGGGGCAGCCGCGTTGTCGACAGGGCCGGCGGTCGAAGAGGAAGCTTGTGCCGTGCTCGTAGGGGCTGCCGGCGATGATGAGGGTGACGACGGTGCGGATGCGTCGCACGTGGCTTGCTTCCGCGGGCCGTCGTCGTCGTGCGTGTCGTGCGGGCGCTTCCGGCAAGTAGTCACATCTCCTCGTCCGAGGGCGGGGGAAGTGGTGGCAACTCGGAAGCGTCCGCTTTGCTGGGGCCAGGTACGGGAGCTGTCGCGTCAGCTGCGGCCGGTGTGGTGACGGGGGTCGTAGCCGTTCCCGCGTTCACTGTCGAGTCGGAAGGCGCCGGTGTTGCGGCAAGCGTCTCCTGCGCTTTATTTCGCAGCCACCCTCCGATGGCTGTGGCGGTCTGCTGTTCCAACGCCAGCTGGGACTTTCGGCGCATGTCCGCAGCGAGTTGGCGCTGAGCCCGTTGATAGTCTGGGACAGTGATGTCCCAGGTGCACTGCTTGGCGTTCAGCGGGGTCGCGTCCATGGCGCAACACACTAACAGAACGTGCACAGTCAGTAGAACCACGAACACTCGCGTGTTCGCTAATCCGTTAGGCACGGAAGGGGCACGACGCGCACGGCGCCGTACTCGTGCGAGCGAGGCGGCCGCGCGACCGCTCTCGGTGGTGACGAGCTCGCCGCGCGTGCCTGCCGGCGTTGTCACTCGCGGGTGAGGGCGCGTTCTCCTTTTTTTGCGAGCTGGTAGAGCGTTCATCAACGCGCGCCTTTCGCTCTCTCTCTCTCTGTCTCTCTCTCACAAGACAGAGAGGCACGAGCGCGTGCGCGTGCCTGCCGGGAGACACGCACGCGCTCGTGCCTCTCTGTCTTGTGAGAGAGAGACAGAGAGAGAGAGCGAAAGGCGCGCGTTGATGAACACTCTACCAGCTCGCAAAAAAGGAGAACGCGCCCTCACCCGCGAGTGACAACGTTGGCGCAGGCAGCGTCTCCTAGCAAGTTTCTTGATTGAGAAAAATACCGACTGCTCGCGTTGGAGAAGCGTTCACCGGCAACCCATATATATATATATATATATATATATATATATATATATATATATATATATATATAGGCACTGGAACTTGACTTGGAATGAAGTGCCGGTGGGAGATTTCACTTGTGCATAGTTGAACCATAATGGTTCGTAGCGTGCGCGTTAACTAAATTAATCCGGAACTCGGCACGATCTACGATGAACATCCCGAGCTTCGCCCACTCATCATCATTCACTCCGTGGATATGCTGTAATTTTTTTATTTTTTTTGGGGGGGGCGGCGGGGTAGGAGGGGCTTGAAGATTGCATACGACCATTAGGTGGTCTTGGAGGACCTGTCAGGTCGCTCTCATGATTTTGGCATTGTTTACTGCCGTTCTGTGATGTCAGGTCAGGTGTGTAGGTGAAAACTGGAAGCAAGTGGAACTCCGCGCAGAGAAAATTGGCGTGCATGGTGCTCACACAGACTCCTTGTGCAGGCAGAGGCATTACATTGCTCGACTATATTTCCATGTGGTTGCTTACTGCAGGGCAACGTGTGGATTATGATGAGCTCTATGTTAACCACAAGGAAACACCATAGAGTGAAAGACCATATTTTTTAATGCTTTCTTTTTATTGAAACGCAGTAAATCCCATAACAAATACTTCGCACATACAAACATTTTGGGTCCGTACGTCAGCATTGATTATAAGTCCAGTCGAGGCCATTCAGCACAGTTAGGATCAAAACTCTGCATGCACCACATGTAGCACAGGTTTCTTCTTGAAGGACGCTGCGACACTTTTTTAACATTGTCTGAAAACGGCGAGAATCAAAAGGCGCTCCAAGGAGCACTGACTCCGTCGCTTTATTTAGAACTAACAATAGTGATCTCGCGAATGCGGAAGTACCTGAAGCAATAATTTATGTTGCTTTTGAGTTCAACATATACAGAAAACATATGTATGTTTCCGTCAGAACAACAAAGGGTTAGACGACGTAAAAGTCTTGACTTAAAAGTCTGTACCACGTCTCTCCTTTGAGTAGCTGAGGCGTTTCCTTTGTGGAAACGGGTTGGTACAACGCAGCAGCGTCGCTCTGCGCTTTTCATAATTCGCCACTGGGCCAGAAACAAGAACCCCAACCGCGTATAGTTCACAGTGACTGATGAAATGCTAACAGTTTTCATAAACAGTAACATGGGAGTGATGGAGTACTAACGTATAAAAGGAGGCACTTGCATTTATGGCACAGTATCCAAAACGTGGAATCTAAAATAAGGAAGCCAACAGAATATGTAACAACACAATGAAACGAGATTAGCGGCTTTTACAGTTTTAGCGGTTTCAATAACTTATTATGGTTTCGGACAATGCAATGCAGTACAAGAAATAACAAACATACAAGGGTCACATAGCACTGCACCAGGATCCTTGATTAATCGTTACACAAAAGGCGGAATACAGAGGAGTAAAAATAATCAGGAAACCGGACACACGTAAAAAAGCGAATGATAATATACGCAGACGTAGCAAAATACATGGCTACAAGTGAGCAAATAATGTTATCCAAATTTCAATGCAATAAGTAAGCGAATAACTTCTTAGCTGGAGTTAAGATAAGTATGAAGTGGAAAACAATTTTTTGGCATATGCTAGACTATTCCAAAGTGCTGCTGCAGAAAAGGAGGATAACATTTTACCGTAATTAGTATGATATATGGGTAACAGAAGGTTTTGTCGGGCTGCAACCTTGTGCTAATAGGATTAAGAAGTAGATCAGAACCGGTGAAGTCGTAACCAACTTGTTTAGTTACTAATTTGAGAAATAATAGCGCTACACGATAGTTAAAAACATCTCCAACTTAAGGAATGTGGTTTTTCTTTAGCTCTCAGGAGGTGTTGGAAGAAAAATGGCCTATGAATATGAGCGATGGGAAGAAATCTGACAGTAGGTTTTAAAGCATTTACAGAGCCGCATGCAATCCTTAGAGAAAAGCTAGAGAACAAACCCCAAACGGCGGGGAAGCTTCGCGAAACGGTCGATGACATCAGAATGATTTATGTTTATATCCCTGTGACAGTAGAGGAGGGCTAGGCCAACCAGCCGCTCCTCGGACATTGTTGAGCGCAAGTAGGTTTTTAGTCTCCTCAAACTGGAGAACGATCTTTCTGCTGTGGCGGTGGTCAGAGGGAGTGTTACCAATATTTGCAGCAACTTATAAATATTGGGGTAAAATGTGCTGTCACAGTGAGGAAGGGCGTCGAGCCCAGTGCTAGGACGCAAGCTTGGTCCTGTTGACTCCCACTTAGTCCACCAGAGCCTAAATTCACCGAGAGCAGCAATTTCATCCACATCGTTAGAGAACGCAAGAATTAGTTCCTTCGCTTGCCTTAGGCGGGCATCATGTGATGGAGGAACTGCTGCGGGAATCAATGCACCGAAACTTTCTATCAACCGCCTGTGATTCTCAAATCGCTGCTTTAGCTGAGAAAGTATAAAATCGATGAAAGGTATATACACGGATCTGCGGAAATATTCCTCTGCACTTTCTGCGTGATCATTTCCGCGATGTTGTTGGAGGCTCCTAATCCTTGGCTTTGCTATTTCAACGTTGTGGCGCTCTCCACACTCTTGAGCCTTGGAGAATACTTCCCCAAAGCACGGCTCGGCGTTTGTTCGGTATTGCTCAATTGTGCGTTGCACAACATCTATGTGACCAATCGTCGTACACATGTCCGAATTTTTTGCCTGAAGTTGTCTCGATAAAGGCAGGGTCACTGCCAGGACGTGCTCTGCGACATGGAGGCCCACAATGAAGGATGGGGATAGCAGGGCAGATATCATATTGTTCGCCTGGGCTGCATTCTCGGAACTCCCATTTAATTCAATTTCAACCAGCGCCGCAATGACACAGTCAAAAAGAGAAACAAAAGAAAGAAGCGCGTCATGCTTTTCCACCCAACGAGTCTCACACAAGCCGAGAAGTCGCTTGCGCCTTGACTCGGATCGCACGTCAGCGATCTTTGCACGCAGCACGTTTGATCGGCTTGCCGATTTGCGAAAGAATTTCGCAGTCTCCTTGACTGTTCCGAAGCAGTGCCTAATATCAGCTACAGAACAAGCAGCACAAAGCACTAAGTTTAAACAGTGGCTGACACAGTGCGTATACAAAGCAGTTGGGTATTTCTCGCGAATCGCTGCTTGCACGCCATTTGCTTTTCCAGCCATCGCACTTGCGCCATCGTACCCTTGCCCTCGAAGGTTCTCCATATCAATCCCAACGTTCACTAAAAACTTCACAATCTCCCGTGCGATATTCTGGCCACTTTGGTCATCTACAGGAACAAAACCCAAAAAAACTTCGTCAACCTGGTTGCTTCCCTTGTCCAAGTAGCGAGCACATATGGTGAGCTGTTCAATGCCAGCAACATCTGTGGTCTCATCCGCGAGAACAGAAAAACAGCCCGCGTTGTTAATTTTTGACACGAGATTCTCTCGAATGAGGGTGCCGCAGATTTCAACAATCTCATTTTGAACTGTAGGACTTAGATATGACGCATTGCCGGAGCAGTTCTGTATATGTTCTTTAAGGTAGCTGTCTCCGCAACTACTCCGCATGCGTAGTAGTGCTCTGAAGTTGCCTTCATTCTCTGTTGGAGCACTGTCGAGATCTAGTGGCCCGCTGTCATTATGACCACGAAGAGACAGCCCTTGTCTTCCGCAAAATATTATTGTGTCGACTATAGGGGCCAGTCTCTTTCTGTTTTCTTTTATCTGGAGCTTTCTGCTGCTATCAAGCTGTTCAACTACAGTAAGCGCACCACTCGAGAAGGCCTTTATAAAATGATCAGCCGCCGATTGGCTTTCCCGATGGTACACCGTGTTCTGATGTGAATCGAAAAGTTCCAGTGCGTGCTTCCAATCTCGGCAAGCTCTAGACACGAGTGCGCCGGTGGACGCATGACGCCTTTTGCCAACTTCAGGGCGGCAAAAGAGTGCACAAACGCGGCAGAATGAGCCCTCACACAGCGCGGAATAACTCAGCCATGGGTATTTGTCAAGCCACGCCAGCTGAAATTTCCGCTTCTGCTTTAAGGTCGCCAGGGGGACGTGAGGAACTGGTGCTTTAGGACATTGTCAATTTGGTTGACATTTTGGTACAGGCCAATGTCGAGTCTGCTGCACTCTGTCCCTTGGTGTTCTGAAAGAGTTCCATTATTTAGGCGAAGACCTTATATGTATTATGCGGAGTTGCGGACGTTACCGTAAAGAAAAAATAAAGAACAATGTTGCGGAAAACTATATATGGTACAAGAAATGCGGTACAGAAAATACAAAACCTGTTAAACATTAATGCCCTGAAAACTTCCCTCACCACTGCCACGGCTGAGAACACAAGGTGCCCGACCAGGTGGTGGAAGTCAGGGGTGGCTGGAGAGAGAGAGAGAGAGATGATGGGCGGAAGGCAGGGAGGTTAACCGGAAGAGAAAATATCCAGTTTGCTACCCTGCACTGGGGAAGGGGTGAAGGGAGACAGAAAGAGATGGAAAAAGAATAAAGAAAGAGAGAGGTCAAATCGCGCACACACACAAACACGGCATGTGTCACAGACGGTTCACGAGGCCCGTTGCGCGCAAAAACTTGAGCACAGCCTTCGTGGCTTTCTGCTGCGAGACACTGTCTGTCCGGCATTCCAATATGGTTTGCTCGGACAGCGGTCGACCATCAAGGCGTGACAATTCTGTGGCGAGAGTCTGTCGCTGGGAGCAGTACCCAGGGCAATCGCAGAGGACGTGCACAATTGTTTCCTCGCTGCCGCACTGAATACAGGCAGCACTGTCTTCCAGTCCAATGCGACAGCTGAAACTTCTTGTGAATGCCGTGCCTAGCCACAGGCGGCAAAGTACGGTAGTTTCACAGCGGGTAAGCCCACGCGGAACTCGAAGTTGTAGTGATGGGTCGAGGCGGTGCAGACGGGTATGCAGAAGACCAGGAGTGTTCCACAGCGCTATAGTCATATCACGCGCAAGCAAGCGAAGTTTTCTTACTGCATCCGTTCTTGACAGTGGGATGGCTTGCAGCACTCCAATTTCGTGGGCACGTTTCGCAGCATTATCTGCGTGCTCGTTGCCGATTATTCCAGAGTGGCCTGGTAGCCACTGAAACGTGATGTCATGGCCTTTGTCGGTTAATTCGTGATAGAGCTGTCGTGTTTGAAGCACTAATTGGTCTTGCGGCCCGCTACGTAAGGCCGATAAAAGGCACTGAAGGGCTGACTTGGAATCTGTAAAGATGGCCCATTTCTGTGGTGGCTCTCCATCGATCACACAAAGTGCGGTGCGTAGTGCCTCAAGCTCCACGGCTGTCGATGTTGTGCCATGAGACGTCCTGAACAGCACATCTACTGCTTTGGCAGGGAAGGCCACAGCTCCTGCAGATCTGCCTGCTGCTGTTGAGCCATCAGTGTAAAGCTGAAGATGATTCCTGTAGTCCTCATGTAGCATTAGTAGAGACAGCTGTTTTAAAGCCGGCGGTGAGAGCTCCGCTTTCGTCCGAATCCCTGGCACTGTCAGCCGTACCTTTGGACGGGCCAAACACCAAGGAGGCGTCGGAAGTCTCTCAGCAGGAGTATAATTCTTTGGGAGGCACTCGCGGAATGCCGATATCCTCTTACAAAAAGAGGCACCGGGCCGGTCTTCTGGAAGCGAGGCGAGGTGGTGAGCAGGAGCACGAGCTAGGTGTCGAATGTGTGTCCTAAGCACCTCCAAAGTGATGTGAGTGGTGGCAGGAAGGTCTTTGGCCATTGCTATAGTATCTGCTGTTGAGGTGCAGCGTGGCAATCCGAGGCAGATCTTGAGTGCCTGGCCCTGAACGCTCTCGAGTGCGCGTAGGTTACCTTTACAGGGGTCAGTCAGCACCGGTAAGCTGTATCTCAGGTATCCGAGAAAGAGCGTCCGCTATAGGTGCAACATGGCGGTCACTGACGTACCCCACGTTTTCCCTCCGAGGAAGTGGAAAACTTGTGAGGTGGCCGTTAGGCGCTTCTTGAGACCGGCCACATGGGGACTCCAGCAGAGGTCCCGATCGATGGTTACTCCCAGGAACCTGTGCGTCCTAACGTAAAAAATTTTTTCCCCTTGATAGAGATGGCATAGGCTGTCATTGGCTTTCACGTGAAAGCGACCAGCGCCGATTTTTCAGGCGAAATTTCAAGGCCTTGTTCATTAAGGTATGCCGATATCGAAGTCGCGGCTTTTTGGAGCCTCGCGCGTATCTGAGGACGTGTTACGCCTGACGTCCAAACACAGATGTCGTCAGCATAAATCGATATCTGTACACAACCTGGCATGCGTTCCACGAGACCAATCAGAACCAAATTGAATAACGTGGGGCTCAAGACGCCCCCTTGAGGAACTCCACGGCGTGTGCAGTGCTGAGAGGTTGGCCCATCGTCGGTTTGCACAAAGAAGGATCTCATCTGTAGGTAGGCACGAATCCAGCGGTACGCTCGGCCACCGAGACCGACGGACTCAAGGGCGTCGAGTATGGCCTCGTGAGAAACGTTGTCGTAGGCTCCTTTGATATCCAAAAATAGTGCCGCGGTTAATCGCCTGCTCAATTTCTGGTGTTGGACGTACGTTACGAGGTCAACAACGTTATCGATAGAGCAATGAACGCGTCGAAAACCGGCCATGGCACTTGGATAAACCTCGTAGCGTTCTAGGAACCACTCCAGTCTGGCGAGGATCATGCGCTCCATCAGCTTCCCTACACAGCTAGCTAGCGCTATTGGGCGGTATGACGAGAGCTCTAGAGGCGATTTCCCAGGTTTTAGGAGCGGAACCAATCGGCTCGTTTTCCATTCTTGGGGGACATGTCCGTCTCGCCATGAGTTATTGAACATTTCCAACAAAGCTTTCTGCGCCTGCTCACCTAGGTTGCATAAGATCCTGTAGGAGATGCCATCTGGGCCAGGTGATGAAGAACGATTGCACAACACAAGGGCCGCATCCAGCTCCTCAATGGTAAAGGGCAGGTCCATGCGTGAGTCCAGTGAATGTGGAGTGTTCTGTGTAGCAAGGACTCCTGTGCAAGCTGCATTGCCGACAATCTTCTTGCAAAAATCTTCAGCTACCTCGATATCCCGTCGACCTTGCTAAAGCGCTAAAGCTTTGAACGGAAACCGCTGCTCAGGAAGCGTACGCAGACCTCGCACTGTTCTCCATATTTGCGATAAAGGTTTCCGGGGGTCCAGAGACTCACAGAACCTTACCCACCGTTGAGACTCAAGTTTAGCTATGCGACGCTGTATCTTCTTTTGCATGCGCCTGGCTGTCCTTAGATCGTGTACGGAATTAGTCCGTCTATATCTGCGCTCGGCACGTCGACGAATCGTACGGAGTCGTTCCAACTCTACGTCCGTTTCCGAGCGCTTCGGGGAGCATGTCAGTGTGCGCATCGCCGTCTGTACCGCTTCCTTTATAGCTCGTTCTAGACCTGACGGGAGGCCGCTGCGACAAGCGTCTTCGACGTTCGTCTTGAACGCAGTCCAATCAATCCTCCGGAATGTGTTAGAAGGATGACATCCAGCCAGGCCTTTGATGTTGACGTAACTGGGGATATGGTCACTCCCGTGGGTCTCGATGTCTAAAAACCAATTAACGCGTGAGGCAAAGCGACGTGACACGAATGTCAAGTCCAAACAGCTGCTGTACGTTGCGCCTCGTAAAAACGTAGGGCTCCCATCGTTAAGCAAGCACAGGTCATGATCGGACACAAAAGAAGCCAGCCGCCTGCCTGTGGCGTTAACTTTGGAGCTTCCCCAAATAGGGTGGTGAGCGTTAAAGTCACCTGTAATGATCCATGGGCCAGGAACCCCTGCCAGAATGTCGTCCAGTCTTTTTCTATCAAACCGGGCCGCAGGTGATAAGTACACGCACACTAAAGTAAAAGTGAGGCTCTTCTTTTTTACGGTGATGCAAACGTATTGGTTGTCATCGTGAGGTGGCACAGGCCGAGTGATGTAGGTAAGCTCACGACGAATGTACACCAGGACCTTGCTGCTTTCGTTATGTGTTGAGGACATCGTTGATTCATAACCGGATAGCCTGAATGGATGCGATAGCTTTGGCTCGCAGATAACGACGATTGGAAAACGGTTGGAGAAAACGTATTGACGGAAATCAGAGATTCGAGATTTAAGTCCTCTCGCGTTCCACTGGATTATAGACGCATGTCTGACCTCTTCACGGAATGATTGGTGATTTGCAGCCATTGTCTATCCGAGGGTTGCTAGGACTGGGCTCAGCGCGTCCAATATCTGCAGACCACTTCGAGCGGTCGGGGTTCCCAGGCTTCTCAGTAGCTCTGTTATGACAGCCACTAGGGATCGCAGCATCGGAACGATCTGGCGATCAACCCTTGGCGCATCATCAGCTGAAATAGGCTTAGATGTCGGTGCTGGGCGGGAAGGCTGGGCAGGTTCCTTCGCAGGCTGTATGCGCGGAAGCGCAGGCCAGTCTTCGACCTTATTAGATCCCTGTGTCACGTTTCTGTTCGTGCTTGTAGTCTTCGTGCTCGACGGTGACGTGCTGTTCTCAGGTAGCTTGAGATTAGCACTCTGTCTAGATCGCTTTCGTCGACGGTTGCGCCGACGCCGTACCCTTTCAGCAGCTTCTTTGTGGGTTGAGCTGTCTCTCACCATTTGTTTTATAACAGCGAGTTCCCGCTTGATTCGTGGACAGTCTTTAGAGGCAGCATCATGAGGGCCATCACAGTTGCCGCACTTGAGAGTTTCCGCACGGCAAGCGTCGGCCGTGTGCTGCTCAGCGCATCGGGGGCACACTGTGTTGCTTGTGCAGACACCCTTCACATGGCCAAGCTTCATGCAGTTATGACACTGAAGCGGTTTGGGCATGAAAGGCCGGACAGGATGTCTGAAATGCCCAACTTTTACATGGGATGGTAGAGAGTCCCCTTTGAAGACCAGCTTCACTCAGCGGGTGTTTCCTAGACGAAAAACACCAGTGATGACGACCCCCGCCTCCGCCGGTTTTATAAGGATTGGAAGGTCCGAGTTGACGATTGCCAAATCAATGTCGTAAATGACACCCGCCACGCAGGCGCCATCCATTGGAATAATAGTTCGGACTTTGATGCCTGCCAAATCCGATATTCGTCGGAGCTTGTCTAAGGCGCTTGCATTCATCATGTCCACAGCAAGGATGTTATTGCGCGTGTTTAATCGGACATCCTTGATTTCGTTCGGCGCGATCCCCTCGAGAAATACCGAAAGGACTTGCCTGTTGACTGTTCGGAGGCTAACGGTAGGGTCATCAGGCATGAATAAGATGGTGTGCGGCCATCGTTCTTCTTTAGTTTTCGAAACTAGGGTGCTCGCTGGCGATGACGCCGCGACGATTCTTCGTTTTGCCTTCCTACTCCGCACCGTTTCGAAGCCATCATCCGACGACTCATCACCCGAGATCGAGTACACCTCGCTGTCCTCGCTGTTGCTGGGGCTGGTGCTGCGTTTTCTTGATGATCTTGGCATAACTGACCTTTGGACGGTCGGCGCAACAGAAGGCTCCGCGTCCATATCCATTGCGTGGTGACTGGTGGCTTCACCGGTACTGGACCAGGCGCGCTGATGTACCGCTGCGCTCGTCACGGTAGACCTCTGGCTGGGCGGACCTCTGGACGAGTCCGTGTCAGTAGCCACGAGGGAGGGGACAGGGCCCCCGAGAAACAGATAAATATAGCGAAAATGGAAGGAGCATCAGCTGAAGCGCTCAATCAACAAGCTGGCTCATTGCCGCACTGGATAGGCAGGCTGGGATACGCGGCTATGAGCCATGTCAATCTTTACAGCCTGTGCGAAATTACCCACTTGACATTCGATAACCAAAGCCACTGGCTTTCACCTTTACGTCTCTTAAGTGATAGTCCTAGGATTTTTTTTCTTTTTTAAGTGTCCCACTCTTCTTTCATAAGAATCAACATAACAGTTACCCTGAGAAGGTCCTTGGTCTTCCTGAAGGCGAATATCATCCTGTGCTTGTTTGGGGCTGACATTCCCGGTGGGTCTAGCATGCGTTCCTGCATAAGTAGATCATTAAATCATTGCAAAATTCACCACTGTGTGTCACATTTAAATGTAAAATTAGCGAAAATATAATAGATTAACGCAAAGACGACTTTATAGCATGGTATGAACAATTGAAAAGCAATACATATCTTATTTTTGAAGGAGCATTGGGGCTCATCAAAGGGCCCATGGTCTGTAGTATGTTCTAACTTCGACATTCATTTGTCCCGGCCGACTGAGCGCGAATACAATACAATCTCGTGGAGACAATACTTTCCCAGGTGGCAAAGAAAAAGAGCTGATAAAAAATCTACCAGAGACGCATTCGTTTCCTCACCGTTAATACAAAGGTCCTTCACTTGCGCACACTAATGGCGCAATGATAATTTTAATATAACTTGTAACGATGCCGCGATGCTGCGTAAAACTTCCGCAATACCAAACTGTCGCTAAGGTGCCTTTTGTGAGTCCATTTATGCATTGATGTCTACGCCATCCTGATAAACTGTGGAAAACCCTCCTGAACATTGTATCATTTTATGTATTTAGTATTTACGGTTTTCTCACCAGCGCTTATATATTTACTACACTATGGGAGCTTATTCTAACAACCAATCAAAATAAATCAGTACGTCTGCATGAAAAGCGAAGACTCGTCTAGGATTTGATTCCAAGTATATAGCCTCAGTACATCTCGGGTTAGATACAGCTACACAGCTGTATCAGTCCTGTGTACTATTAACACCTTTTTTGAAATACTTATTTTGTTACAGGTAAATGCATTGGTCCTGAATAACATCATACTACGGCCCCAGCGATATAGCTTTGCCTCTGGCAAATCTGTAAGCACCGCCATCGACCTTTCCGCAAACAATTATCGGCGCATTTTAAAAGCTGGGCAACGAAGTCGATATTTTTTTGAGACACTATGAAAGCCTTCGGTATGGTTTACCACATCAAGATCAAAGTAAATTTAAAATCCTAAGACATTGCCTGAAACGCGCAGGAACTTTTTTTAGTTATCTTGTGTCATGCAGTCCGCCATTTGACCATTTGCAAAAATTGACTTTCCTGCAAAAGTTGGCTTTCCCGAAAGCATATCTCCGAACCAAGACTTCTCGTCCACAGATTGCCTTCCTGCTCTAAGCGTGTGAACTTGGTCCCGCTATTCATCCCGTTCAACGGCCGTCCCCGCCTTTCCTTTCTTTCGCTTCTGCCCCTCTCTGTTAATCGCTGAACTCGCTGCGAGACGGCTCGCCCCCCGCAAAATTTTGAGAAGCTTTCGTGGTGCTCGTTCACGTCGGATGGAGTGTGCAGGCGTGAACGCGCTTAGAGCACAAAAGCATTCTCAAGAAGGCGAGAGCTTTTGGTTGTAATTCGGAATCTGCCGAAAGTAAACTATGTAATGTCAGGATGATTGCTATTAGTCGCACGAATATCGAGTCACATTATGTCTCCCACGACACCTCGCGTTCATTCCATGAGGTTAAAATGTCAAAAAAGATGTCAACTTTGCGAAAGAGTACAGAGGGTGAGTTGACATCCAAGGGTCAATTTAGACTGGCATCTACATTGGAAACAGCAAATCAACAGTGTTCATAAAAAACTTGACTATAGTTCTTGCATCTTTGCTGGCGCTAGGGGCAATATGTTTACCGTGACTTACCTCAGGCCTCATACTCTTCTTTTTTTTTTAATTTCGTTGACACTAAGGTTACTCTAGCAGAATAGTGCACACAATATTTTTACTGCCTTACTGTGGTCACAAAAACGAGCTCTATGAACGTATTTTTTATCCGTCGTACAAGTAATCATACGATTTCGTTTGCAACTGCAGGCAACTAGACGTACACCTGCTTAAAACACAAGATAGTGCACACATATTCCTCCTTTCCTAATACCATATCTACATTCCCCGCGTCTGCGCCCCAGGCAACCAAATAATGGCAGTATAAATCCCCCCCTCCCCAATTGTAGCGACGTATAAGATGAACGATCGCTCGTGTATTTCGATGATATAACCCGGAATGATATGCGCATTGAAACAAAAGTTGCAGGAAACATTCATCATCCATGAAGACGCTTTTTTTTTATTTACAGTAGAGCACCTCGATCAACTTATTCAAGTGCTTGCTTGCAAATGCACCGTTCTCTGCTTCACTTGCTTTTATTCAACTGTACAATATTAAGAGGCCAGCGGCGGACTGTCAATGCTCTTTTTGAAGTTGATCTGATACAAGCTAAAAATGGTATCAATTCAAATAGTTTCGTATTCATTTTCTTTGCGCATTATACAATAAACCATTGACTGAGTCTGATTGATCATCTCGGCGACAGTAGCGGCTTCGGCTATTATGGCTAACAAGCGCAACTTGCTACTCAAGAAATGAAATTAACGATAAATTTCCTGGCAATAACCATGAACTACACAAACATTTAAAAGGCATTATTTAAACATTTTCAGATAATTCAGATATCATCCATACAGGCCAACTTAGCGCCATTGCAAGGTGACTATATCGATTACATCAGTTAACATGCAACGATGCAAGTTGAAAGACATGACTTACCGCTCGAGGTCTCGCTCATATGTTGGCGTTTCGAAGATGAGCTTGCCCAGAAGTCGGAGAGTCGCTTCTGCCCTTGGGACATATTTTCGTGAAAGCGACGATCCGCAGATGACCATCGGGTCTCCAAAGAGTGTCGCTACCTCCGTCTGCTCGTAGCGGGGCTGGTGACCGTGTAGCAGTCAGTGGTCGTGGTTGTCGTAAGGAACGCTGACGGTGAGGCTAAAGCCGAGAACGCGCTCGGCGAACCACAGCACAGCTTTTTTTCGACTCGCCATTGCCCGTTTTTAAGTTGTGGATAACACTGCCAAACAATGCTGTCCAATCGCGAGGTTCGTAGAAAGTTCCTCTCACTGCAGCACAGCCTCCTGAAGGGGACATGCCGGGCGCGCTCGTTGTGAGCATATCGAAGGGATCAACAAAGATGACGAAGAAGAAACTACATTAGGCCATCCATGAGGCTTCAAAGAAACAACTATCCAACCCATTAGGGACACTGCTCAAAATGACACAGCGGAGATACTGTAGATATGTTCCCTGCGGGAGCGCAGAAACCGCACGAAGTACGGCGTCGCTGGCCCCCCAGCTGCAACAGGAAAAAGAGAAAGAAGCCCGGCTGCTGCATACAACGCATACCATGAGTGTTCCCAGTCGCAGCCGTGGAAGAAAAGTCGTGTGATACAAGGAACAGCGGCATACTTTGCCTTGAAGTTCGTTCGCTAGCTTGATAGCTTTCGCCCGCAAACGACCTTCCTCCAGCAAACTGCACACGTAGACGGATACGCAGCCTGACCGCTTCCTTTTGTCACATAGGACAAAAGCACTGCATTGCATGAGTGGTACTACATTGCGAAGGTGTCTGACGCCGTCGTTGTGCCGCTGGGGGTGAAGATCGCCGGCTCCCCTTCAGGCCGTTTTGTGTTCCCCACTGCCGCCGAGCACCCACTGGTTTCTCTCACTGGGAGTGATTTAGTCACACCTGGCACTCGTTGCCGCCAGTGATCTCCAGTCTCGTTAAAGTGGCCTCTCCTTTCCACTCTCTTCGTTCACTCCCCTTTTCCTGTGACTGCTTCGGCTAAGGCTCTTCCTTGTGCTTTGAACTTTCTTTCTCCTTCCTGTTCTTTCTTACCCCCTTCCCTTTGAGTGTACCCGTTGCGGTGTCCTCTCCGGAGAGACAGTTACCGTGCACCCTCCTCCACCATTCCATCTTTCCGTGCCATCAAGAATATATCATCTCCTAAGGTCTCCTCAGTCGAGAGACACTTACCGCGTGAAGTCCAAACCGAATTTCCTTTCCGAAGAATCTACGTCTTTAAGGCCCTTATCATAAAACCGATCAATGACAGGCGTCTTTCGTTTGCCGCCGTTGCTTTACTGCAGAAAAAGACGTGACTTTCCCTGCTATAGCGTGGCGAGTTAATCACCTTTGCTCCGTTGAACAAGCCGCGTTCTTCCTTCTTTCAAGCCCCTAGACGTCAGGCGGTCGTTGAGAGGTGAATTCCCGTAGCCACACGTTCCAAGGATATGCGCCTTTGTTCATCGTGACGAGTCAGCATAGCCAGCCCCGCGCCGGCTCGAAAAATTTCGGGGGGGGGGCTTCAGCCCGGTCAGCCCATGCCTGCCTACGCCACTGACTGCAAGGTATAGACTACCTTCTTCAGAGCCACATCTCACGCGGAGAGTGAGGCAGCGGCCGTATTTTGTCGTTAATCTTGTTGTCGACGGCTTGTTTTGATGCTTCGGTGGTAGCTTACTGCAATGGTGGTAGCTTGCTGCAATGTCGACAACTTCCTTGTGCGAGGTAGGCCTACTCTGTCCGAGGCAGCCATGTCGAACCTCGGGAAGCACGACTTCAACGAGCGTCTCATGGAGGAAGTTAAAAAAGAAAACACTATATGGGACATGTCGAGCCCACACTACAAGTCCCAGCTACTCAAAGAAGTAGCGTGGCGTCGTATCGCAACAGCGATGGGATGCGCAGTCAAACATCTACGACGCAATTTCCAAACTGCGTCGTAGCGTAGCGGCGTAGCATCCGGGGGCCCCCTCGAGGTCACTGCAGGTACTACTGTCGCGGTTAAACAAAAGATTGAGAAAAAAAGGGAGTCGCCGAACACTTTTATGTCTTTTTTCTCACAAAAAAAAGCAATAATAAATTTGTCATCTGGTCATTTATCTAGTTTTAAGTTCCTTTTTGCAATTTACGTGCATGCACGCGATAGTTTTCAATCTAGCAACAATGGCACTTTGTCGCCAACATGTGGTTGCAGCCGCCGCGACGCGACAGCGCGACGGAGCCCATTTGTCGCTGTCGCTTGTCGCTGTCGCTCGAAAATCGCGTGCATGCGCTTGGGCCTTAAGTTTTGTTTCCTCTTTTTCTGTTAACCCGCTCGCCGAAGTATATGTGTGTGTGTGTGTAGTGCGCGTCTTCTTCTTCTGTCTATATAAATTGTCTGGAACGCACAAACAGCACGTCTCTTCGATGGGAACGTCCGCAGAATAAATAATATCTCTTCAGAACCTATCCTGACAATGACGGACATAAATGACCGGTCATAACATGAAAATCACGACATGCATGTCATGAGCGACATGATTTAGATGTAACGGTCTTTGTGCTCTCCTGGCCGTTTCCTTAATGGGACGTATACGAAATCTGGTATGCCACAACATGACTGCATGGCGAACAAAGATGACAGGTTATCACATGAAAAGTATGATAAGCATCACATAAGCAGCATGATTTACATGCCATGGTCCTGGCTCTATACTGCCGCTTCGTTAACGGGATGCATACGAAGATTGGTATGGAACAAGAAGGCCGAATGATGATCATAAAGGACAGGTCATAACGCGAAAATCGTGACATGCATATCATGAGCGGCATGATTTACATGCCACGCGTTTCGTTAATGGGATGTATACCAAAACTGCTATGGCACAACAAGACTGCATGACGAACGTAAATGACAGGCCATAACATCGGAATCATGACGTCCGTGTACGAGCGGCATAGTTTATATGCCCCAGTCTTGATGCTCTTGCGGCGGTTTCGTTAACTTCTAATGCACCAAACTCTGTATAGGGAGACAACAATGCAAAATCCATTTTACGTGCCTGATGCGTGCTTCGCATATCCTTGATTCCAACTGCACGTGGGATCTGCCAATTTGTTTTATTCTTCATTACTGAATCTCGCTTCATACAGTAAAGCACTTCCTCTTGAATTCTCATAAAATGCTTCCCTCTTTATTTCGTTTTTACTGGTGAGCCTCCTAGGTCTTTTTCTACACTGCGTGTCAACGCTCCTTTGATATAAATAACGGCTCCTATTATCTCAAACTACAGCACCACTAGCACTCTCCACTCAAACTAGAGCACGCATTGAAGTGGAGCGAGCGCTTTACTACAGAGTCATCTAGCCGGTGCTCCGAGTACTAACTGGGGCAGGCTACGTGAAGCGTGAGGGAGGGACAGACCTCGTTAATGAGCTGCTTCGCATCTAAAGGTTTCGCTGTCTTATACTGCAGCGGGAGTTCTTTTTTGTTTTTTGTTTTTTTTTTGTGCTGGGCACACGTTCGCCTAATAAAAGAGCTTGATCAAGAGGGACAGCACTCTGCGTATCGCATAGTCACTGCGATGTTACAATTGGTGGAGATGCATCCATGTCGATGCGCCCAATGCCTGCGTCCAGTCGTGAACCGAGCGCGCAACAACACGAAGGCGACGAGTGCAACTCCTCGTGTCGAACTAGATGCAGGCAGGGCGGACTGCCGCGCGGACATGGTCTTCTTCACTACGACAACGAACACTGTTTACGCCTGAGAGTATCCACCATGACAGCAGCGGTGTCAGCAGCGACTTTATTATCGAGCAAACAAAAGAGCCGCCAATATTCCACCGATCCCCATGCGAAGACCCAGAAAGCTGGCTTGACACGTACGCATGCAACGCCGCGTACAAAAAATTGGCCACCGACACAAATAGGGACAGCCCCGCCACGGTGGTCTAGTGGCTAAGGTACTCGGCTGCTGATCCGAGGGTCGCGGGATCGAATCCCGGCCGCGGCGGCTGCATTTCGATGGAGGCGAAATGTTGAGGCCCGTGTGCTGTGCGATGTCAGTGCACGTTAAAGAAACCCAGGTGGTCGAAATTTCCGGAGACCTCCACTACGGCGTCTCTCATAATCAGAACTGGTTTTGGGACGTAAAACCCCATAAAACAACAACAACAAATAGGGACACGGCTATTTGTGCCTAGAACAAGCCGCGAGGTTCTGGTTCCAAAGCCAGGTAGGCTCTTCGAAGCAGGGAATCCACAGTTTCGTACTTTTTCTCAAGCGTCATCCGAAAGGAAAGGGACGGGACAGGACTACACACACGGGTACAGCCACCGAACTAGAACGTGACGATTTTTTGCGGAGATCACACGAATTCTCCGCCCCACCGACACATCAGAAGTGACGTTCCCCTTCCTTATTTGAGGCGCACAACAGGAGGTCTTTGCTGGCCTGATCAGGTAACCACGGAAAATTGCCCAAGACATTCTCTTGGAGGCAACCACCTTTGGGAACTCTCGAAATACGCACGATCCCTGTTCAGCTCATCCTCACGCGCTCTCGAAGGAATATGTGGCGGCAACTTCCAAGAAACCATTTGAGCCACTTTCAGCTTCACAGTCCCTTAGATTCTCCAAATTGTTAGCTAAGAAATCCAGCGTACGCTGAGAGTTCCCGGACTACCTCAGTCACAGCCAGACACAATGAGGTTCACCGCCGATGCACGCCGAGCAGCTGCCGCTCCTCGCCAACGCCGGAACCGCGAAGTTTGTTGGCCAGCCGCCGATGCCCCATACCCCCCCCCCCCCCCCTACCCCAGTTATCCCGAATGCGCGTAGGTCAGCACTAGGCGCCGAGGAAGAACGACGTTTGGCTGTAGTCATATATATAATCTACATTTGCACCCAGGCTCCCAAAATTTGGGGTGTATAAGGTGATCGAGACGCACTGGCGAGCACCTAGACGTAGGCGGCTAGATAGATAGATAGATAGATAGATAGATAGATAGATAGATAGATAGATAGATAGATAGATAGATAGATAGATAGATAGATAGATAGATAGTGTGGGAGATTGCCGCGTCACGGTCCGCAGCAGCCAGTTGAGGGCCGTTGCGCCCAGCCGCGTCCAGCCTAGGCCCGGCCCTGGCTAGAACGCCAGCGCGCGCTCCTGCACGACACTCGCGCAGTTCGTCATCGTCATCGTCTGTAGTCTCAAGCCGGGCCGTTGTCCATCCCCACACTTTCCCTCCCTCCGTGGTCGTGATGGCACTGGTCCCCAATGGCCAATTGTCGACGCCCCCACCAGCGGTAGAGCCTCGAAAGCTGGGGCACCGAGCGAGGTGGCGAACGAGGCCACACTGTAAAAAAAAATGGGCCCCGAATACGGAGAAAGTTGGAGGTAAATTGCTGCCAACCTATTTCCGTAATCAGAAAGCATCAAGCCCAAGCTTACGGAGAAGTCTCAATACGTACAGTGCACTTATATTATACGTAGAGATTTCAAAAATGCATTACTACCTTGACCCGTAATAAAGAAATGGATGGTCCTGTATTAGATTGGCCGCTTCGTGAAGTACTTACCACACATTACCTGCAATTTCAATATTGACCATGCCAAAAAAGCAAATGTGCTCTTTGTATGGTCAATATTAAGTGCGTGTAGCATATTCAAATAATGACACAGGGGTGGAAGTGCTGCGCCATTTGCGCCACGCTGCGCCAATCCGCTTCTGCTGCGCCATCCTGCTCCAAAACGCATTATTGCGCCGAAACTGCTCCCAAGTGGTCTTTGGTGCACGGCCTCCGCGATGGGCTCCGGTGCGCTGCCGGAACCGATCACAGAGGTTACGTTTTGTGCCTTCATGAGCCGCTGTCATCCTTGTGGTGTCGCGCCTATGCGAGCTTATATCATCATCACATCGCTTGGCGCGCTCTCGTGACGTTGTGGAAGGCGCAAAAAAGTCAGTTGTGCGGCCATATTTCGATTGTGACGCCGGCGGCAACGGAGTTTTTTGGCGCACTGCGCGCACGAGGCGGTTGCTGTCATCGTGGCCTGGGATTGCGAACATGAATAAAAGTAAGTGCGTCGACGCTTCATATTGTCGAAAAGGTTCTATTTACTGCGAATATTAATTTGATGTGAAGCCATGAGGATAGTGCGAGCAGCTGCCACGGATGTAAATGCACGACCATTATTTAGAAACTTTGCATAAAGGAAAACGCTGTATTGCTGAGTGTGTAATATGGATTTTGTGTCATACGTCTGCATGAGAAAGAAGAATTTGTTTTATCCATTTGCGGTCAATGAAGCCAACCGCGAAACCACTCGCAGGGCTTCGGTTTGTGTAAGTCCGTTGGACCATTTCCGAAACTCTAGTGAGAGCGTGCCTCTCCATGTGCAGAACATTTTGCATTGCACACAAGCCCTTAGACGTTATAGATGCAGCATGTAAACGCGCTCGTGCAGCGATGAGCTTAGTCTCGCCAGTGCACTCGGTCGCGTTGTTCGATTTTGGCTCGTCAGAACCTGCGCTCACCTCGTGGTCGAGTACGCTGTAGCTCGTACCATACGCAGCACAACATGACATGCCGCTCGCCGCCGTTGCTGTGTGTGGTTTGGTACATGAGGTGGCGAGTGAAGAAATATACAAAAAAGAACAAAATAGACACTTAGAACGCTTATTACTCAAAAGCCGAATGTGAGGTAGTACGAAAACAGAACCATGGGGTACAAATTGTGCGCTTGCGACATCTAGTATCATCGCACCTCAAGTACCATATTTGTGTGCATATAACCGACACCAATAATAGACAGATCTTGGAAGGGAACTTAAAGGGAGAAGGTGGAGCCGCATGGCGCACTTTCTGGCGCGATTTACACGCGTTTGGAGGGACGTGAGTGTTTTTTGACGAACGCCTTCGCGAAATCGCGCCGTTGCGCCCCGAATGCCCTGATTTCATGCGGGACTGACGCGTGGTCGGAGAGGCGCGCGCGTCATTTTGACGAACGCAATCTCAAAATCGTGCCGCCGCATCTTCCTACTCGAAGTAGAAAAGAAAACGCTTCGCGCAGCGTGTCGCCCGCTCGTCCGACAAGCGGAGTTTAGGGTGCAGACGCGTGTTTGTTTGGTTTCTTCCAATGCCTCCAGACGGCGCTGACCTCCGCGCATTTCGAAGGAACTTTTTGAAGCCGGCGTAGGCTTTTGACGAAAATGTAGGAACATGGCAAACGCCGCTGCTTTCTTTCCGTGTGGGTCCACCTGCCTCCGCGGCAACGCGGGCTTCTTCGCATGTGTTTTTCGCGAGCGAAAAACGCGCCATGCGGTTCCACTTTAATTCGCGCACTTTGCCTCAAAGTGCAGCTTCGCCGCACGCAGCGCTGCGGCGTGATGCAAGCACCCCTCCTCCCCCCCTTTTTTTTCCTTCTCCGGCAAGCGCGCTATGTACGTGAGGGCAAAAAAGTTTTAATAAACACTGGTGCATTCGTTATCCGGATAAACATAGTTTTGCGGTGACCTTTTTTTTTTTTTTACAAAGAGAAAATCTGGATTACGTGGTCACTGGTTCAGTGTACTACGCTTTAGTCCCATATGTGGCGGTGTCCGTGACTCGGATATATTATAATGTAGTTTATATAGTTTAGCGGTGTGGTGCATAGTACATGGGCCTGTTCTTAGCAGGTGGACTTAGCGATTTTTCAGTGTAGCAAAATGTTCTGTGCAGGAAACTATGCAGATTCATTCAGTTTAGCGCAGGTCTTCGATTTAATCTTTGAAATTTCTTTTGCGGACAGCAGTTTTTATGGTCACTTTTTTTTTTCAGAGCGATGCACCAAATTTAATCCCGACATCTTGACTAAGAAAGATGGCAATGGAGATTTCATATCTCTTTGGTGTCGTCCAAGCGGAAATGACAGTGATGGCTTCTGTGTGCTGTGTAACGTTACAGTGAGCTGTACACATCATGGAAGCTCAGCAGTGATGCGCCATGCCACTTCTGCTAAGCATGTGGAAAATGCAAGAAAACATCGAGACAAAGATGGAGTCCTTACCAAGAGCCGCTGCACCCAAAGCACCCTAGACTTCAGCAGGAATGCGCCAACAACGTCCTTGCAAGAAAGTGTCGCGAAAGCTGAAGCGCTTTTTGCTCTTACTGTTGTAGCCAACTCACTCCCTTACACTTTGGCAGATGTCGCAACAGCTACATACCCCCATATGTTCCCAGATTCACAGATAGCCAAGGCCTTCCAATGTGGGCGCAAGAAAGTTTCTTACATAATCTCTGACGTCCTCGGACCATACTTCAAAGGGAAAGTAGTAGAAGAACTTGCAGAACCTGGGGTGTTCTACACTGTAATGATAGACGAGACGCCAGTGCCCGAGATGAAGGTGCAGCAGCTGGACGTCCTCGTTCGGTACTTCTCTGTAAAGGCACAAGATGTCGTCGTTGAGCACCTTCAGTCATTTCACATGGTCCACGCTACTGCAGATGAGCTCTTTTCCTGTGTCAGCGACTCGCTTAGTGAGCTACCCAAGAATAACATGGTGTGCTTTTTCTCTGACGGCCCCAATGTGATGAAATGCCTGAAGCGCAAAATAAAAGCAGAGCTGAGCCCTAATATGATTGACATTGGGGAATGCGGACTACATAAAGTTCATAACGCATTTGCTGCTGCTCTTGACACGTTTTGCCAGGAAGTTGATAGTATTGTTACTGATATCCACCAGTACTTCAAATGTGCCACGAGACATGCAGACATCGAAGATCTGCAGCAGAAGCTCGGTTTGCCACAGCTGGAGTTCTTGCGTCACGTAAGCAGTCGGTGGCTGACACTACTGCCAAGTATACAGCGTGTGCTTGAGTTGTACGATGCCTTGAAGGCTTTTTTTTCCAAGAGTGGTGAGCCAAAAACATCATATGTGAGGCACAATCGCCTGACAGCTGCATTTGCTGACCACACGCTCCGAGCGAGACTTTTTTCTTAAGAATGCCGCTCAACTCTTCGACAGATTTCAGACGCTGTTTCAGAGCAAGAAGCCTCTCATTCATGTCTTTTACGAGGAAATGGTGGCCATTGTGAAGCTGGTGATGGGCAGGTTCTTGCGGCAAGAAGCTTTCAAGGATGCAACGGGCTTCCAGTTAAAAGACACGAATGTCGAATTACCGGCCAACTGGAAGGCAAAGCCTGAGCTTGGCTCTGACACTGAGAAAGAAATGGAGCTGTGGACTCCTACCCAGAAAAAGGCCTTCCACGTCAAGGCCAGAGCTTTTTACATCACCTGCACAAAGTATCTCGTCTCAAGGTTACCTCTTGACAACAGAGTGCTATTCCATATGAGATTCTTAAAGCCTGGTGCTACAGGAGATTCTTACACGAAGTCTGTGCGTTTTATTGCAAATGCTTTGCCGCAAGTCATTCCTCCGAACGAATTATCAACGCTGACGGATGAGTGGCTATCCCTCGTCTGCGAAACAGCAGACTGGGAAATTTCTGACGATGTAATCCCGCATTGGGCAAATGTGTTCCTGGTGAAAATGCCGAATGGTGAGCCCAAATATCCAAAACTTGCGAAACTTGCAAAGGCAGTTCTGTGTCTCCCGCATGGAAATGCGGACTGTGAAAGGGGATTTAGTGAAAACAAGCAAGCCCTGCATCACCGAGCTTCTTTGTCAATAACAAGTGTGACCAGCTTTCGTCAGACAAAAGCTTTTCTAAAGCGTTATGGCGGTGACGCTACGAAGGTGCCACTAACGAAGGAGCTGCTCAGATCAGTTGGGAAATCGTACCGAGCTTATCGCGAGCGCGTGCAAAGGGAGGAAGCCTCAGCATCGCGCAAGAGAAAAAGTGAGGAGCCTTTGGCAAAGGACTGCGAGGTGAAAAAGCTTAAGGAAGAAAAAACTGGTTTGCAAGCTCGTCTAACCTCTCTTAAGTCACTCTTGGCCAGTGCACAAGACCTTATCAACTTGGGTGTGTCATCGAAAGACATGCAAAAAGTTGAGACTGGAAACGTGCTGCTGACTGATGTGAACTCCAAACTTCCGTCAGTCCTTGAACGCATACAAGCGGTGGACGCAGCTCTTGAAGCTCTGAAGTCGAAGTAGGCTAGGCTCGCTAGATGCTTAAGAAGTGAATGTTTCAGAATAGCTTCGTCTTGTCATTTGTACGTGAGAGCAGTTATGTTTTGCCAATGTGAGCATTTAAAAAATTTCTCTGAAGTGTAGTCAGGTTTAGCAACGAAGGATCTCTGTTTTCCTCTCTGTTGTAATGTCGGCTGTGTCGTTTTAATGATGGGACAATAACCTTTTTTGAGCGTTTTTTATAAGAGCCTCATGGAGTTTAGCATGAAAGCAACCAATATTTATTGATTTCTAGTCTTCAGTTGTTCATGTCAGCGACGGTGCGCTTATTACCATGAACGTTTTCATGTGTCAGCCTAGTCAAGTGCAGCTATTCAAAACATCACTTATCTCGTTTTCCTTAGTCATTGCTCTATCACAGCTGTGATGTTTTAATAACACGTACGCGCGCGCGTGTATATATATATATATATATATATATATATATATATATATATATATATATATATATTATTTGTGTTAAGTGTGGTTGGTTTGTCGGTATTGAATGTTTTCTAAAATTTTTGTGTTTACCAGAAATAAAAAAAAGCATTAAACGACAATAATGTTTGACCCTAGAATTCTGCTCCAAAACTAACTTGCATTGCTCCAAAACACACATTTTGGTGCTCCAAAGCTGCTCCAAACAGCATTATTCCTGCTCCCTGAGCTGCTCCAAAACACTCAAGCCCGCTTCCACCCCTT